>OY728151.1:795201382-796451382 GCA_963277665.1 Viscum album
GAAAGTTGATCCCAGCCAAAGCTGATTCCTGGTTAATTCTCCCTGCCTCCTCTCACCCCCTTGCTACTTATTTATAATAGCTCCCCCTACCTTCACGTGGTCCCATCCTAGAAAAATACTAACCACATTCTAACATATAATATTCCCTGATTATAATTTCGTTTTACCCTCTCTCTCCTATAGTCAGGTGCTTATCACTCGTACCACCTTGAAAAGTAGTCTTGTCCTCAAGACTGGGGAAAGGTGTCCTATATGAAGACGAGTCAGGAGGACTTCCAAATTCTTCTTCCATTCTCATATGTGCCGAGAAATACCATACGTCATCTTGATTCCCAACACTACTAATGGAGGATGTTGTTTTGTAAGTCCATGAAAAAACATCTTCCATGCACTAGGTGCCATGCAATATCCCATATTCTTCATCATTCATGCTCGCAAATACGATGTGGTTCTTATATACAAATCTAGAACCCAAATCCATCCTCCATCAGAAAATTCCTAAATTCATATGTGGTGCATCTCAGTCATCAAAGGAGGACTGAACTATCGTATCTGGTGTAATTGAATCCACCATTGTCACCAAATAAGACAGTTTCAGTGCAACACGCTTATGCACCTCTAAATAACTAGACATTCTAGGATGTACTGCAGGTAGTGCGAAGGAGTGAGGATGTGGAGGTAGATCTAGGCGATCATCTGGTTTCACCTACGGTCCATAAGATAATTGATGGTCCATGAAATTTTCCCAGACATTTGTCCTGAGCAGCGGCATCCGCTCCCGGTGACGTCCTACAGCTTCGAAGAATTCTTGAACTGTCATTACGGAAGTCATCACCAATTCATGGACTAGATGGAAGTTTTGGATCGAGATGAGAGTCACTTGAAGCTTCTTGAGTTGCTGGAGAACCACATCTCTTGATATCATCATCATCCCGTGAGAGAAATACTCTCCTCCAAAACAAAAACTCGGAAGACCCTGTTTATCTCCCATTGTTTTTTCAATGGAAATATCAAGCCCCACACTCACTCTTTTTTTTGTCCTTCCTGAAAAACAATTCAGACAGCCACCTGGGGGTTCACACCCCATCTAACGAGTTGTGGAAGAGTGTGTCATTGCTGAACACAAGGAATCTGATGCAAATATTCTGCAGTAGAATTATCGTCTGATGAAGGGAACCAGCACCGCGTCGATGGCGGAAGGAAACTCAAGAAGCTTCAAGTGGTGCATATGCTGGGAAGCACTTGTGTTTCTACATTTCATCTAATTGATACCCCACATATATATTTCATCATATCAATAGCACAGTAGAATCCTGCCAAATAGCATATGATCCCAGTATATGCACCACTTACAAACCAGTAGAAGCAATCGCAGAAGCTCCTAAGCACAAAACCAACAAGCACTCCAAGGAGAAGTATAACTAAGGAAACAAGGTTTCTAAATGAGAAATATTAAAACCCAAAAATAAATAGTCATAAATGATAGAAACCAACAACACATAAATTCATATAATCAATTAAAACCACCCACACACACACACACCCACACACATCTTTCCAAAATCCATCATCCATCCAAAATTCTAGCTTTATCCAAAGAAATAGAACCACGGAACCCCAGCCCCGCAGCAACCATCAACCAACCAGACCAGCATACCTATCCAAAGAAAGCCAAGAGTGAAAGACCCTTTGAAAACCATGGAAACTAATAGCCACGACACCATCATCTATTTGCACAAGATCCCTAAACCACAGTTGATCCGACCATGATAAGCACCTATAGTATACACAACACCCAAAATATTAGCTAGAAACCAAATCATCTCCAGACCACCATCTGAACACCTTACATCAAAATGGATCACCACACCATAAGAAAGTCTAAAAAACCAGCAGTCAACTATTACTATCCATCTGAAGCTCCCCACATCACCCAAGCCTAACCCATCATACAACCTAATGTATCCCCAAGCATTTCCTCATCCAAATGTGAGATAATACCCACCCTGAATCCAACACCTCTAGACCCAACAATTCCGCAACATGCACCCACCATATAAAGAGAATAACCCATCTACCAGATACATTCCTCGAAAACTGTAACATCCAGCATCTCAAGGGAATTTTAGAACATCCACCATAAAGATCCCTACACCATCAACAATTAGAATACAGAAGATGGGGAAACTGAGCACAAACCAACTGAACATACTCCAAACCACCACCTGAAGACCCACCCAAAACTATATCCACCATACTAGATAATAGAGAGAATGAGAAGCCTAAATTATAATCCAAAACAAATGAGAAACACTAGAAATCCAACCCATATCCACCCAAAACATGTTACCAACCATAGTAGAAATCAAAAACCAACCAGCACCATGCACCTTGTAACTATATCATGTACTACACCATGTAGAATAATCCAAACAGCAACACCCCCACCTGAAACCCATCTTAAAAGGTCCAATAATTCCAAACATCACCATGGACCATATTAGTGTATTCTGTAAGTCTTTATTGGATAAACTCAACATCTCCCAACCTCAACCTTAAGAAGCATCCTAAGTAACCTACAAACAACTCCCTAAAAATATACAACCCTCCACCTGAGTAGCCCCTCCACACCCAACCTGAAACTAAGAAGAACCACAACACAAACCAATACAAGGGGGTCCAGTTGGGGGGCAACTGTTTAGGGGGGTCTAGAAGTGGGGGCAGCTGTCCAGGGGTTCCATGAGGGGGGTAGCTGTTCAGGGAGGTCCTGCAAGGGGGTAGTTATCCTGGGGGGTCTAGCGGGGGGAAGCTGTTTAGGAGGGTCTAGCATGGGGTTTTGTCTAGGGGGTTTAGCAGGGGAGACTGCTGTCTAGGGTGGCTGCCCAGGGGGGTCCAGCAGGGGGGCTGTAGTCCAGGGGGTCCAGTAGGGGGGAGAGGGGCTGCTGTGCAGGGAGGCTGTTGTCCAGGGGGTCCAGAAGTGGGGGGGAAAGTGACGTGTAAGGGGGGCTACTATCCATGGGGAGAAGTAGGGGGAAAGGGATGTGTAAGGGGGCTGCTGTCTAGGGGGACCAGCATGGAGTAGCTATTCAGGGGGGTCCACCAGGGGGGAAGATGTTCTCGGGGGTCTAACAGGGGGGGACTGTCCAGGGGGTTCAGCAGGGGGGCTGCTGTCCAGGGGGGGTGCTATTCAGGGGGTCCATCAGGGGGGCTGCTGTCCAGGGGGGGTCCAGCAGGGGGGCTGCTGTCTAGGGGGTTCCAGCAGTGGGGGGCCTACTGTCCAGGGGGGTCCACTAGGGGGACTTCTGTCCAAGGGGGTCCAGCAGTGGGGGGGGGGGGGCTGTCCAGCTGGGGGGATGAACTATTCTTGATTATTGATTTATATTTATTGTGAATATTCTAAGATGTTTTGTTTTACAATAATTTGAGGGGATGAACCCTATTATGTTCTACCTTGGGTTGTAGGTATTTTTGATCTGGTTCTAGACTTCTTTGATAGTATGTCTTTATAGGGAGAATCATGTAGGTGAAGTTATGTGTTTATATTTTTGAAAAAGGTGGGGAAAATCCCTTATATTGAAAATGAAAAAAGTATGGAATCAAGGAGATGTGTAGGAAATTTCACATGAGTCATCAAAGGAATCGTCGAGAGGTGCCGAGTTTCTTCCTAATTTTGTCCACAATCTTGCACACTGCATCTATTAAAGCACCCCAATCCACTCCTCTACCTCGTCCACGCCTGCACCCATAGTGTGAATACCTTCCAATTTTTTTCCTGTTGAAGAAGACTTTCAATGTCCGAGTTTACCGAGTTAGAAGCTTCAATTTGTGACTCTTATTTTGAAGTAGACCAGTCCCCTATTCCACACCCATGTCCACGACTTCGAGCATGTCGTCCTCTTTTCCAATTGGCATGTTTCCAGGTGACTTCTTGATCAATATCCTCAACAATTAAAAGTAGTTTCCCCTTTGCATTATCCTCTTCTATTACCTAGTGTGAATGCAGCAAGATAGTTATTTCCACTTTAAACTCCTTATGAGGGTAAATGACTCTGTCTTCAACTGTGGTACTTGAATTATTAAAAATGATAGCACCAAGGGTGTTAGAGGGTGTCAACTGAATCTCATTTCTCTTGTCTGAATCAATCTGAATTCCAGGCTGCAAAATAGGGGTACAGTCCTGTGACTCATTACTCATAAGAGTAGATTGGGGATTACATGACAATTTAGACTTTTCCAGGAAGGGAGAATCAGCTGGAGAGATGTATTCTATGATAGTCTTGGCCTCCACCAATAATATAGAAGTAGAACCAATCTGCATTCCATGTTTCCAAGCAGAAGAACAGTCCTGCTTTGTGGCAGGAGAATCAAATGTGGAATGCTCATCCTTGCTAACAACAGAAAAGATATGTTCAGAATCTTTGTTGACAGCAGAAGAGGAATGAACGTTAGAAGAGAATCTCAAGGAAACTTCAAAACTGCAACCAGTTTTCCCCAGGGAATATCGTACCATTTTTGACCCCGATTTTGTGCTTTGTTATCCTCTGATGACTGGACCATAGCAGTTTTCCCTTGTTCAACGATATTAGCCCATGATTTATTAACATGGTAACAAATGAAATCATTGGGTTGTAGAATGTTTTGAGGTGGAGGAAGCAAAGGGTCTGCAGTGTGATTTTTTTCACCACTACATGCCTTCAGGTCTGTCTGGACATCTACCTCGGCCTCAGTCTGGTTCTGGGGGGGTGGGTCCATGGTCTGTCCAGCAGGGTGGGGGTGGCTGTCCAGGGGAGTGGAGGTTTGGGCTATCCAGGGGGGTCTGTCCTGGGTATGGGGGCTGTCTAGAGTCTAGGGGGGTGTCCTAGGTCTATCTAGGGGGGTGTCCAGGGTCTGTTCGAGGGGTTTCTAGGGTCTGTCCAGGGGGTGTCCAGGGTGTGTCTGGGGGGTGTCCACGGTCTATCAGGGGGTGTCTAGGGCCTATTTGGGGGGTGTCCAGGGTGTGTCTGGGGGGGTGTCCAGGGTCTCTCCGTGTGGTGTCTAGGGTCTGTATGGGGGTGTTCAGGGTCTGTCTGGGGGGTGTGCAGTGTATGTCCAAGGGGTTTCCAGGGTCTATCTGGTGATGTACAGGGTCTGTCTAGGGGGGTGTCTAGGGTTTGGGGGAGCTTTCTAGGGTCAATCTAGGGGTGTCCAGGGTCTTTCCAGGATGGGGTCTTTGCAAGGGGATTTTCCAAGGGGGTTTATGTAATGTGGGGGTGTCCAGTGTCAGTCCATGGGGGGTGCAGGGTGGTGGGGGCTATTTTTTATGATTTTCTAGTCCCTATAGCCACGATAATTCACTGTGTATGTAGGTCTATTGCCATGATTTCTAATCATGGATATAGGTCTAATGTCGAGGTTTCTAACTGTGGAAATAAATTGTGTCCCCCCTCTAGTAAATCCACTGTTCTAAACTGTGGATATAGAGATATTACCACAATTTGATCTGTGGATGTATACCTATAGCCACAGTTTGAACTGTGGCTCTAGACCTATAGCCATGGTTCCAAACTATGGTTATAAGTCTAGGAATATATCCACGCCAAACATAGCCATGGTTTCTCAATCCATGGATATTACTTATAGTCACGGTTTGAGGACCTCTAGCCACGATTTTATATCGTGTCTATAGCCCGAATTTCCAGTAGTGACACATAGGATCTCTAAGAGATATCCCACACAGGATCACTAAGTGCAAACCCACAAGGGATTAGTAGAAGCTCACCCACATTGGATCACTATGAGAAGACCCACACAGGATCTCTAGGAGCTTACCCGCACAGGATTTCTAGGAGCTGACCCACACAGTATCGATAAGAGCAGACCCACACAAGATCTCTAGTCAGTTTTTTCATCACAACTAGCTACTCGGTTCCCGCACTAGGATTGCTCGTCTCTGGGAGGGTTTACTCCACAATCCACTGGTCTATACTGAATCTTTTATGAAGTCACATGAAAAATTATCCCAAAGTACCTCCATGTCATAGGGGTCCCAATGAAATATATGGTACGTCAATCAGATGCTCGGTCTGTGATTTATTAGTCTTTTAGTCCCGGGGCCTTGTTGGATTCGTGCTCGATCAGACCTGACCATACTCCCACTTTATCCAAAACTCTAGTGGGGTATACTCAAGTGGCCATTCTCTCTCCAAGGTTTCCATCATCATCAACGACTCTTCAAACGGGCATCTGATGCCAAAGTTATGGCCAAACGAGTGTAAATAGGTCGTAGTGGGTCCTGGTCTGGTCCGACAAGGTCGGAGAATCCCGGCCTAGGTCAACCCAGTCTGGGATTACCCGGCCTGACCTTTTGGGTCCGTCCTGGCCCGCTGGGAGTCCTGGCCCATGCTGGGCGGTCCGGAAGGCCGCGAGTGCTGAGGAGGTCGTGAGTGGCCGCAGAGGGCCACAGGGGGGGGGGGGCGAGGTAGTAGGAAGCTTCGTGAGGGCAAGGATGGATCGACCACGGGGCGACTCAGTGAGGCTGCGGGCGGTGTGATGAGGCTGTAGGTGGAACAGTGAGGTCATGGGAAGATCATCCGCGGGGTGGCTCAGTGAGACCGTGGGCTGTGCGGTGAGGTCGTGGGCTGCGTAGTGAGGTCGTGGGCGGCACAGTGAGGCTGCAGGGGAACCGCGAGGGAGCAGGGCCACGGGGCAGCTCGGCCGGGAAGGCGGAGGCTGCGGATGCCACAGTGTGGTTGGGTGAGGCCACAGGTGATGTACTGAGTCCGTGGGCGGATCAGCCATGGGGCGGCTCGGCAAGGCCCTGGGCTGCGCAACGAGGCCGCGGATGTTGCAGGGCATCTCGGCTGAGACGGCGCAACGACGCCCCGGGGTGTTGATGGTCGCGGATAGCAAAGCACCGCATGATATTGTGGTGGCGTGGTGGAAAGGTGTCGTTCCTTCATCGGTGGTTCTAGAGTTCCACTGGTGCCAACTGTCGGCACTAGTCGCCATCCCCAAAATCCCTGTCTTTCAACATGAAGGATACATCATTCCAGAATAACGGCATATGGGTCGGGCCATGTTTTCTTGGCATGCACCCTCGGCGTTAGAGTGGTAGCAAGCGGATCGACAAGAACAATAATGAAGAATTTTCAAACATTACAATTTCATATGAATCATTGATCAACTAGTTTAGGTTGATACGTGTTCACCATTCTTTTCATGGAAGATAACTTTCATGAATTCAATAACAACCCATACTTCGTTCAATTGATTTGTTGATGGTTTTCCATGGGAAATGAGGCGATTTTATTGGAAATAGATGAATGTCGATGAATTCATCATTTTATTGAGCATCTGTTCATTGATGTTGATGACGTTCCTCATCAATGAATGTTCCGTGGAAGAATTCGGTGTCGAAGTCAGCATTCTTCATTGGCATTCATCGTGGGAGAGCTTTCTCCAATGATTCCTTCCTCCCAATTCCACCAAAATGAATTGTATCCCAAAATAATAGATTATGTGATCTATTATATTGTTGTCCCAAATTCAAAATAGCATAATTAATTATTTCCTTGGCTTAACTAATTAAAGAGGATATTTGTAATAATTAAGTTGGGAGGATCAAGAGGTTTATCCCCATTGAGAGAGAATTCATTGGGTTTTAAGCCTCGAGTGGTCCCCACCACCATAACCTCTATTTAGAGGTTAGGATCAGTGGTCCCCACCTATATAACCTCTCATGAGGGATTTTATTTCAGGTGTTCCCCACCTGTGAAATATCCACATGGGGTGGTTTCAAAATAAATTGAATATAAAATGTTACTCCATTTTATTTTATTTTATTCCTTCACAAAAAAAACAAATTCGATCATTCACTCTCGACCCACTACAGTCGAGGAGAAGGTATCCTTAAGTGAATACTAGCGCTCATAGTTCAACGGTGTCCTTAGATTTTAATTTCGAGCTCTGGTTCAAATGTTTGAAAAAACCTCTCACATGTTTACTGAACATACCCAAAATAAATTTTAGAAATTCATTCCGGGAACTCCAGGTCTCAGAATCACGCACTGTCAATATTCACGGACTCATAAAATTACCATTTAATTAAAAAAATTAAATGGAAATTAGAGGTCTTTGAACATAGCTCAAAATTCCTTATCCATCCCGGTAGCATAAATATGTATCATCATCCCCAAGAACACTTACGGTGGGATAACATGAATAAGGAGACTGTGGAATAATTCGAATAGTTCTTGGTATGTGTGAATGTTACAGTGGAGTTAAAATATCCTAAGGGGATAATGCATCAATTTCCTATACCCATGTGGAAATGGAGAATGTCAAGATGGACTTTATCACGGGTCTCCCAAAGATGTCCAAGGGAAAGGATGCAATATGGGTTCTGATTGAATGACTCACCAAGACCACCCATTTCATCTCTATTTGAGAAGATCTCTCCCACGAACAACATTGAAAGATATGTGTCACGGATGTGGTGCGACTACAAGGTGTTCCACTCTCAATTGCATCTAATCTTGATCCATGGTTGACATATAAATTTTGGAGTAGCCTTCGACAAGATTTATGTACTGAATTAAATTTCATCATGTCCTATGATCCTCAAACTAATTTCCAATCTAAAATTACTATTCAGAGGCTTGAAGATATTCTAAGAGCCTTCTCTTTAGAATTTAAAGGTCGATGGGATCAAAATCACCCATTGGTTGTGTTCTCATACAACAATATCTTCCACTCAAGTATTTATATGGCTCAATATAAAGCTTTGTATGGAAAGAGATGTTGAACTCCGACCAGTTTGGATGACATTGGAGAAAGAATGATACTTGGACATGATCTAGTGAAAGAGATGACAGAGAATGTTAAATTCATCCAGAAACACACCAAAGCTATTCAGATCCATCAAAATATCTATGATGACAACTTTTGAAGGGAATTGGTGTTTGAGGTTGATATAATGTCTTCCTTATTATATCTGCATGAAAGAGACTCGTGTGGTTCGAAATGAATGGGAATCTAATCCCAAGGTACATTGGCCCCTTTGAGGTCCTTGACCGCATATGTGTTGTGGCATATCTGCTTTCAATTCCACTGAATGTTGCTTATGATCATGATGTGTTTGAAGTATCACTTCTGGGGAAATATATACCATACCCCTCACATGAATGGAACTTAGTGGTGGTATAGGTGGAAGATGATATCTCTTATGAAGAGAAGCAAGTGAAGATTTTGGACTAGAGAGATAAGGTTCTACACAACAAGACAATCCACCTTGTCATTGTTTTGAGGAGGAACCATAATATAGAAGAAGAAACTTGGGAATCAGAAGAGGCGTTGAAGGAGAAGTACCCTCACCTATTTGTGTAAATGGAAATTTCATGGGAAACAAATTCATAAGGTGTGAAGAGTGTAACAACCCAATGTTTTATAAATGGAATTACACTCTTATAATTATGAATTATAAAATAATAACATTAGTAAGCACAATGAAATATTATTATACCAAATACAATGTTACAAAACTATGTTTTATCAATTCAATATTGTTTCACTCTTCACTCATGGTTAATGGTTCTATGTCATTAATGATATTCCCTCTATATTTTGGGGACCAAATGATTATTAATGCATTCTTTATTAAGTGAAACCCATTTAATTCCATGGGTTATTATTTTTACATATTTTTAATGTGGAATGCATGATAATGTAAATTTTATAATGTGACGGGTGTGCCCAAAATTATATAGTGGAAATGAATATTATGATGTGCTGGGTGCACCCCAAATTATACGACGCTCTATTTAATTGGGTAATGTATTTAATCTCATGAGATAAATGGGAATGATGTGTGAAAAAGATTTTAGCTTTGTTCATAACAATGTGTGGTAAATGGCCACTAAGGCACGATGTTTCATTTTTATGTTCTTCCATGACCATGCCTTTATCTAATGCTTCCTCTCTGGATTTTTGATGATAATGTTATGATTATACTCACTCAAGACTATATTGTTCTTATCTATCCTCTTACGTGGATTTTTTCTCACCCATTTTTGATGAATATCATCAGGTGATTATGCATATCATGGAGTTTTCATGGGACAATAAGAAGATGAGGATAAATGAATTAAATAAATTTTTATGTTTTATGTTGTAAATATTATGTTTTTTCCTTGTTTTCCTAATACACTAACTCTAATAACCCACATGGTGTAATAATATTATGTTGTTTTTCTTTATAATGATGTAATAGTAATGGAAAAAAATCAGGGTCACTATTGTATGGATCCCCAATATATAATAAATTTTTCCCTGGTTTCCCATACCAAACATTTGAATACATTAATCATATATCTTATTGATACATGATAATAACATGAATTACCAAAAATTATTATTGAAAAAATTATTGTTTCCTTATAATAACATTTATTGGATATATTTCTTAAATTTTATTTTTTTAAACATCATCAATGATAGGAAAAACAACTTTTCAATAAGTTTTTAATTAGTAACATGGTAATCTGTTCCATCAAATTTACTAATTAAAATCCCAGACATCATTATCCAAAAAACATTATCAAAAAAAGTAAAATATTTAGTGTTATATTTTCTTTAATGATGTGTTTTCTATGAAAATAATATTTTCATTAATTTACTTGTATATTCCGTTGAAACCATTCAATGTATTCTTGTAAATCCTTTATTAAAACACCTAAACTGAATAATCCTTATAAATTCGACAATTAGAATAACATAATTATTGAATCCAAACACATAAATACATAAATTATTCAACATCATCCTTAAGAAAAAAGAAGGATTCTTCATCTTATCACTTAATACCTCTTTCCATTCACATTTCATATTTAGTCTCATCATCCAATGAAATAAAACCATTAATCATACCAACATGTTGATTCTCTTTGTGAGATATCCACATAATAAATTAGTTTTCATAATGACCAATCATTCAACACAAAAAACATTTAATCTATGATTATGTCCTAAGGATTAAAATATTCCCATCTATCGTGTTAATAAAACACTTCATGTTTCGTTTTAAGTTATGTTATTTCTATTCTTCTTTTCCACAGTTATAAAATATTATTGTTTCTATAAGACATTCACCCATGTTAAAATTTCCGAAGTCAAGACACAAAGTAAATTGAATATAATTTCATACATGTCCGACATTACTCAAAATCATAGTGAATTCCTTCCATATCTTCCATGGTGAGTCTATAAGTTGGTTATGTTACATTTTTTTAAGCATGTTTTGTGAAAATTAATTAGGAAATATCACAACATCCATCAGTCAAGTGATCATCACATTTGAATTCTCACTAGAAAATTATCCACCTCGTTAATTATAATCCAATTCCTTCTGCTTCCGATAAAAAACTAAAACTAGAAATTGTATTGGGATCATCACTTCACAAATATAAAAACAACATATTCAAGAAAAATAATTACTTAGCAGACGTCTAAATCAATAAAAGTTATTATTTAGTATATGAAATATTAGGATTATCCTATGTTATTTATAGTAATCCCCTATTTAAATACTTCATGATGGTTCTTAAATATTTTTTGGATTCCCATGTCATATACCTCAAGAGTGTAAAAGTATATTTGTATTAATGTCTATTATTGTTCACTATTGTCCTGTCAAGGGTAGCTCATCACAGTGTTCTTGGGGTACCCTTATATACATTTGGTTTAGATCCACCAACACATATAGAATCTATATATAGATTTATTTCAAGGAATCCACCCAATATACCCATTTCCAAATTTCAAGATCATTTTCCAAAACATTAACTCATTCTAATATTTTCCATTAGTGACATCCCATGATATATCCACAGAAATCTACCATAGGGATATCACGAAGGTTTTCTCATCGTTGTTTCAAATGGATGACAGAACCTTTCCTTTGATATTATATATAGAGAAACAGGATTAATATAAATTGATATTACATCATTTTTTATGAAGATTCATCAAATTTAAAATATACATTCTCGAGGACCGTGATATTATTTTGCCTTCTGAAAATTGGGTAAAAAAACTCCAAATTGGTGAATAAACATCAATGATTAGCAAAAATATATTCCCCTTTATTACTTCTAATTAAAACCATTATTTATAATCCCGGGAATGTGCAATATGAAAGGGGTGATCTAAAATGCTCAGTAATGTTAAATATATGAAATACATCTACATAACATGAACATAATAGTATGAGAACATGATCATAACATTTGATGATCATACACTGTATATCAAAGATCATATACATGTGGCATGGAATAAAGAGTTTCAGTTCATAATATATAAATCATAATATAATAATAAACACAATAATAATATATATAATTTGTGGAAAACATATACACATATAATATCTTTACCTATAATTCAAGTATCATTTCCAAAAGATTATCAGAACCCTTCATGGGATCTACGCCATCAAGGTATGTTACACCACCATCCTGAGTCACATTTAATTACTATTAAGGGATTGGGTTTCCCTATCTTCCGATAGTGGATCGGGTTTCCCCATCGCATAGTGGATCAGGTTTCCCCTTCTGTCTATAATGGATCAGGTTTCCCCTTCTTTCCATAGTGGGTAAATCCTATTGACTTTATTATAATTTTTATCCCATGAGATATTAATATTTACCCATTGCATTGGAAATATATTTAAGATCCAAAAAATAATAATGAAATCATACATACATGTTCCACCAAATCATAAACAACTATGTCATAACACATGAAAATAAATGGGTGTCATAAACATGTACTCATATCATAACCTGTCAAAAAAAGAAAGGTTTTATAATAATTTCCTCAAATAACAACCCATGAAAAGAAGAAGATTTCATAGGCATATAACATGTGAAAGAAAAGTGGGTTTCAATAAATCTGTTACATAAAAACATAAATTATTCACAAATAGAATATGAATGGTATTCGAGGATCATATACCTAGTAAATAATTAACTATAAAAAATTATGTCATCATAGATAGAGAAATATTTTGAAAGATCACGCAAAATATTACTTAAGTAAAAAATCCCTTCATTGAACATCATTTTTATAAAACCATTTCAAAATCCATTAATTATAAGAAATTATTTATAAGTTCATTTGTCACGACCCATCCTCGGGCCCATGCCGTGACTACCCCAAGCCCACCTTCTATAGGCCAGGGGTTGGCGACTAGCACCAAAAACGAATCCGCAATGAAAAGGGAAGGAACCGGCTTTAATCATGTAACACACAGAGTCCGAACACAAGCAGTGGGAGAAAAAAGTACTAATATTGAATAGATAATTGTGATGAATGTAAGTGGTCCAGAATTCAATCCCAACTGAACAAAAAGTAAAAGTACAAGTAGCAAATGGAAAACAACTCCTGGATATTCCACCGAGGAATCCTACATGAAGGGTATGTACAAAACTTGAACAACTCGTCCCTGAGGTACATCTCATCGAGTCCAGCTCCGAGCAGCCTCTCGTCCATCTCCCTCAGCCTCGATCACTGCTGACTGTTGTCTGCACAGAACAAAACAAGGTGCGGGAAAAGCCCGTATAGGGGTGAGTATAACAATACTTAGTAGGGGACCCCGAGACCCCCGAAGGTCTCCTAGAATCCACTAAGGATAAACCAAAAATGTAAGATACAATCAAGAAGTATCAACCAATATTACTTAGGTATATTCCCATACATATAAATATGTTAACAATCATAGTCCGACTCCAAATCTCGAGCCCAAGCACCACCGAGTCCACAAAGAAAGGAAAGTCAATCACCATGATGATAATGGTTGAAAGACAAGACTCATCCCACATAGATATACACCTCATGTAGTATGGTGGAGATGAATAGTTATAGCCCCTGAATCATTTCCACTGTCGAACCCACGTAGGATCCTGGAATAGTATCAGCGCTTTTGAACCCACAAAGGATCCTGGTTCAGATGTCGTCACTTTAGAACCCATAGAGGATCCCAGTATAGAAGTAACTATTGTCGAACCCACATAGAATCCTGGTATAGAAGTCATCGTTGTCGAACCCACGGAGGATCCTGGTACAATAGTCATCACTGTCGAACCCACAAATGATCCTGGTGAAGTAGTCGCCACTGTCAAACCCACCTGTCATCTCAGTCGCAGCCAGCCCAAGGGTTCCCACACACCGCACGCTTGAATCCGGGAGGGTCCGCTCCTCGATCCATGTGTCAATACATCAAATACAACAAATTCTCGACTTGATGTATCATGTAGTTCCATAACATCATAAGGAACCCTACGCGACAGATGGCGCGTAAATCGGATGTCCGGTCTGTGAGTTATTGGGAATTTATTTCCAGGGGCACGGTTGGTTTTTAGGCTCAAACCAAACCGACCAAATCCCAACTATGTCCAAACCTCAATTAGGATATTCCAAATGAATCATATTTCTCCATGAATTCCATCGCCGTAGTTGGTTCGTCGATCGGACACTCGTAGCCCAGGATGCGGGCAAAAAGTTGTAAATGGTCATAGTGGGTCCGTGTCAGGTCCCACCCAGTCGGACCGACCGGGCCCGACCCGGTATGAAATAGGGTTTGACCTAGTCCGTAGGTTCCACCTGACTCATGTGGCCAACCTGTCCCGAGTGGATGGTCCGCACCAAAGGAGTGGCCCGACCTGAAGGAGCGGCCCAGACGAAGGCACAGCCCAGCCCGAATGCGCGGCCCGACACGAAGTCACGGCCCGTGGAAGCCCGGCTAATGCGAAGCCAGGTCATGGCCGGCGGTGGGCTGTGGGGCTGGCAGCTAGCCTGTGGGCCTGGTGAGACACACTTGGGAGGAGGGGCGTTACACCCCACTGGCTTTTGAAACGGTCGGCGCATGGTGCACCGACCTGCTAATTGAGGGACCTGAAAGGATCATTTTTTTTTCTGGCTGGTTGAGCCGCCAGTCGGTTCTGGCTCCATCACGGCGCGACGACACCGTACCCCTTCACTGTTGCCTGCACTAGCTGCGATTCCGCATCACAGGCCCAGCGGGACGACACATTGCCCCTCCGTCATAGCCCGGCTGGCCATGGCCTACTGCTGGCTTCTGCACGGCGTGATGATGTCATGCGACTCCGTTGCAGCCCATCATGGACGCGGCTCCCCTTCCACATGGAACAACGGTGCCGCGCCCTCTTGGAAACCTGATGGCCTTGCACCGCTGGTATTCTTCAAGGTCTGTCGGATTTTTCCAACCATTTTTATGCCTCTATCGTCAACAGAATGAGAACAGTAACAACAAAAGGAGGGAAAAGGGTCAGACTATGTTTGTGCGGTCCTAACCCTCCTCATTATGTTGTTAAAATTCAGCATCAAGAAGCACAAAATACGTTGAAGGATGGATGGTATATTCCATACATTAAATAATTCGAATCCCCCTACCTCGTAATTGTCGTTCGTTGACGATCTCGGAAAATGGGTGGATGAAGGTCATTGGAGATGTCATTGGCATCGCATACCATTCCTTGCCTCAGTTGAAGAACAATGAGGAATATGGTTTCATCATGCTATGATGGCGGAAGTGACGTTCTTTGTGTTCTTCATGGGAAGAATGCTCCCTCTATTTCTCCAAGGCTCCTCCAAATTATTATGTGCCAACCAAAAATAAATGCTTTGTATATTATTTTATAATTGATATGAATCCAAAAGAATTAAAATTATTCCAATTAATTAAGAGAAGTCCAATCAATTAATTTCTTGGGATGGCACAAAATTAATGGGGTAGGTGGAGAGGCTCAATTAATTAGAGAGAATTTCATCCACATAAATGGGGAGTTCAATAGTTAACGGGGGTTAAGTGGGTTTGATTCTCGTATGGTCCCCAACATATAACATCCTTCCAAGGAAGGTTTTGTGTGGGTGGGCCCCTCCACTAACCTCCCCTTCAAGGCTCTAACTACCACCTCAATATTAAAATATGGCTAACACATATTTTTATTCATTTTAATTAAAACCCCCCCAAAACTATCTTCCACTCACGAAAAAATGCAACTGCGGTGAAGGTCTCACTACGCAATCACCAACACTGTGGTTTCAACGGTGTCCTCTGATTTTAGTTCTGAGCACAGGTTCAAATGATATAAAATCCTGATCATATAATTACTGATTGTACCTAAACCAATCTTCAGAAAATGATTTTGGGCACACCGGGCATCAGAATCAAGCTCCGTCAAAAACTACTGACTCGTCAAATTCCCATGTTTTTATGAAACAAATATCCACAAAATTTATGGGTCTTTACATTATTCCCTCCTCAGGGGTTTATGTCCCTATAAGCTACAACACATACTAAAGGAACATATGGGGGTATTGAACACACATCTGAGCCTCCCGCTCTCATATGCTCTTTTGGAGTCTCACGTACTGCCAGCGAATGTGTGCTAGAGATATTGACCATCCACGTAGGACCCACTCCTATTGATCTTCAATCTCCACTAGAACCTCCATGAATGTCACCCCGTCATCGTTGTCTTACTCCCCATGGTCGATGATGTGGGACAGGTCGTTCACTTATCTCCTCAGCTGAGATATGTGGAAGACATCTTTCACCCGGTGCAATTGAGGTGGAAGAGCCAAGCGGTAAGCCACCTGAGCTAATCTGTTGAAGACCTGAAAAGGTATGATGAATTTCAGACAGAACTGGCCGCCTCGGCCAAATAACCGTAGACCTCATCGAGGTGAGACCCGTAGAAAGACGTGGTTTCCATACTCAAACTTTAGTGGTCTCCATCTCTTATCAGCATAGGACTTATGCCTAATCTGTGTAATCTTCATTCTCTCCTGGATAATCTAAACCTTCTCCAACATAGCCTGCACCATCTCTAGTCCCATGAGTGTTGACTCCCCTAGGTCAGTCCATCATAGAGGCAATCTACATGGTTGGCCATAAAGTGCCTCGAAAGGTGCCATCCCGATGGTGGATTGGTATCTGTTGTTATACACAAAATACACCAAGGGTATGTGCTCCAACCAACAGTGGTGGAAGTCAAGGACGCAGGCATGGAGCATGTCCTCTAGAGTCTGAATAGTCCTTTTAGTCTGACCATCCTTCTGACGATGGAAGGTGGTGCTCAAGCGACGATGCATCCCAAAATCCTCCTGCAACCCCTTGCATGGCCGGGAAGTGAAACGAGCATCTCAGTCAAAGATGATTGATGATGGAAACCCCTGAAGTCGTATGATCTCCTGCTCATAGAGGTGTCCCAAGCTCTCTAAAAAACCCTACACACAGATTGGTAGGAAGTGGGCTGACTTGTTGAGTCGTTCGACAATCACCCAGATAGAGTTGTGTCCTCTCGATGAAAGTGGAGGTCCCATCACAAAATCCATGGATATACCATCCCACATGCACTCTTGGACCTCTAAGGGTTGAACCAAGCCCACTGGAACCTGGTGATCCACCTTCACTTGCTGAAAAGTGAGGCATCCTAGGACAAACTCTTCTATTGCATTATTTATACTTGGCCACCAGTGCTATCGTCGATGGTGCGGGTACATCTTCGCCACTTCTGGATGTACCGCTGAAGGAGATGTGTGGAACTCCCTCAACACTTCTTCTTTAATTGCAATTGGTACCATGGTACGTACTCTGTAGAGAATGACGTGCTCCCCACCTTCAGAAAATCCATCATGAGTGTACCCTGTGGATATCTGATAACATCGCATCTCACAGTCAATTTCCCCACATTGTGCCTCCCTGACTCGCATAAAATTGGAGGAGTGACTGTGAGAGACTACAGAAAGGCTACTCTATCTCGATCCACAAAGGATATCTGCAACTCGGCCAATTTCTATGTGGCCTCTCCTAGCCGCTGAGTGCCTGATCTTCTACTGAGGGAATCTACTTCAACATTCCCCTTCCCAAGAGTATAGACTATCTCCAAGTCATAGTCCTAGAGGAATTGGGGCCATCACCATTTTCTCTTGTTCAGGTCCTTCTATGAGAAGATATACCTAAGACTCGGGTGGGAAGAGTAGACTGTAAAGTACTCGCCCATCAGATAGTGTCGTCACATCTTCAAGGTGAATCCCACTACTGCTAACTATAGGTCATGGGTAGCGTTGTTCTACTCATGATTTCTCAAATTTCAAGAACCATACACGATCACTGCTCACTATGTATGAGGAAAAACACGAGTCTGGTCCCTGATTCGTCATAGTAAACTATGAACCCAACACCCTCCTCTAATAGCCTTAAGATGGGTGCACTAGTCAACCTCTGCCTCAGCTCTTGAAAGCTCTGCTGACATCTCTCTGACCACATGAAGGGTTTCCCCTTCAACATCAATGCTGAATGTAGTGCTGCAACTCTGGAGAAGTTTGGCACAAATATTCGATAGTACTCTGCCAATCACCGCAAACTCTGTACCTCCATCACACTCTCGGGTGGCTCCCAAACAAGTTCCGCTTCAATCTTTTCTAGATCAACTGCCTCTCCAGACTCTGAGATGATGTGTCCCAGAAAGTGTACCCCTCAAATCTATAACTAGCACTTCAAGATCTTAACATAAAGGTGGTGCTCTCGGAGTGTGTCTAGTACTACCCACAAATGGTAGGATTTCTTCTCCTCAGTAGTCGAGTAGATCAGTATGTCTTCAATGAATACTAAGACAAAGTGATCGAGGTAAGGATGGATGATCCTATTCATGAGACTCATGAACACTGCTGAAGCATTGGTTATGCCAAAGGTCATAACCAAGAACTCGTAGTGTCCATACCAACACCTGAAGTCCATTTCCTACACATCCTTGTCTCCAACTCTGAGCTGGTGATAGCCTGACCTAAGTTATATATTTGATAAATATTGTACCTCTTTGAGTTGATCAAATAGGTAGTCAATCCTTGGGAGTGGGTAATTGTTCTTCACGGTCACCTGGTTTAGGTGACGGTAGTTGACACAGATCTGCAAGCTCCGATCCGCCTTCTTGGTGAACAAAATCGAGGATGCCCAGGGTGAAACACTATGTTCGATAAATTCCTTCCCCTTCATTTCCTCCAGTTGTACCCATAGCTCACGAAGCACGGTATGAGCCATCTGATTTGCAACAGTAGATATCGGTGTCATCCCAGGGTACATGTCAATGTTTAATTCCTTCTCTATGTGAGGATTTAGTCTTGGAACATCATCAGGAAAAACATCCACGTACTGATCCACCAAAATAGGAAAACTCGGACTCTGCACATCAACCACATTAAGAATGAGGCTAGACAACAGATGTGTGATCGACTACCCCCTCCTCTGGGAAAGTCTATCCTATACTGCAAATGCTCCCTTCTCTCCGGTGAAGGTAAACCTCATCCCATCCTCACAGACATACTACACATTCTGCTTTATACATTCAATCTGAGCATGAGTTGCGGATAACCAGTCCATACCCAAGATGGCGTCGTAAGGCCTCGACACCGCTATGAGGAGATCCTAGCCGAATCTCTCTCATCCTAGAGTGGGCTCACACTACTATCACCAGTTTGTAATCATCGAGTCTACTCCTGTTAGAGTCTTTAGTAATAAGAATTGAGGCAACGAATCTGTTGGAATCTCCGAGCTCTAAACGAGGGCAGAAGCAATAAAAGAATGACTCACTCATGTGTTTATAAGTAATGAAGAAAAGGTATATTAGACACAGATAGAACCTCGAACTATCACAGGTGCACCATGGTCATAGGTCTCGACTACCTGGAGCTGAGCCTGCCTCTGTCCGGAAGCTCCTCGTGGTTGGGGTGGACCTCCTGGTGGTGGTGGTGGTAAGGCCCCAAAATGTCGTCCACCACCTATTCCTCTTCAACACCCTTGCCAAGTTTGTCTGCTCCTGAGGGACCACCACGGTCAATCCTCTACATCGCCTTGGGAGGTCCCTCTACTATCTGCTGCTCATCTGGATGGGTGGTCCGGCAGTCTCGAGCCATGTTACCCTGCCCGCCGCATGCATAACATTGTTTTCCCCTCATATGGCTGGTTCTATCTCATGTTCCCGGCACAAACGAACCTGTATCCTTGGGTCTCCCACCTGATGGCCTGGTTCTCTTGGACCTCTACGAAATCTTTCTACTGCCGACTGAAGAAGACTCCTCTACGTGTCACCCTGTGGTGGGTCCTGTTGTTCGTGTCTTCTCACCAAGAAAACTCTCCAGAATAAGGGCTCTCTCCAGTACCACCTACTGTGTTGGGATGTTGGGAGAGATCATCGAAGCCCTATTCTCATGCCTGAGTCCATAATCGAAGGTGCATGCCTTGAAGAATGGGTCTAGTACCATATCTGTGGTGTAACGCGAGAGGTTGGTGAATCTCGCTAAGTATTAAGCTACTGTCATGCTTCACTGCTACAGATGAAGTAACTCATGAATCTGCACCACAGTAAGGGTGGATGAACAAACTCTGATCGGAAGAGACTCTCGAAGTCTTCCCATAGTAATGATGCCAAGTCATGCACATGGAGCATCAGGCTCCACCATCTGTCTGCTACTGCATGCAGGAGACTCGCGGCAAGGATCGCCATGAGGTCAGCTGCTGTCCCTACCAATCTGAAAACTCTCACGATAACCTCCAGCCAATCCTAAGCTTCATGTGGGTCCATACCTCCCCAGAACCTGGGATGCCTCTGGCGCTGGAACTCGTGAAATGCACTCAGACGGCGTGCAATCTCTCCTTCCATAGTTGGTGGTATCGATGTCCCAATGGGTAGTGGTACCACGGGTACCTCCACTATGATGCGGCCCTACACCGAGGCCTCGTCGCTCGGTGGGCTACCATCTCGTATGAAACCTGAAACCCTAGCTGGCTGCCATCGTGGGGCCATCCTGAAAAAAAATAGGTTTACCATGGTCAAAACAATATACCTGGAGAGTTGACACAAAGTAATCATGAAGAAACCATATCAAAGTATACACACTCGCAATTAGTGTTTTCGTACACTAAGTTAGAAATCAGAAGTCATATTCCTAGTGTATGAATATGTCGACCGCCACACTAACACCAGTTTCTTGAAACTGAAAAACACAAACAAAAAACTTAACACTATTGATGTTAAAATAATTAGATTCCATGTTCTGTAGTAGAACAGACTACTCTGATATCAATTTTTCCGGACACATCCTCGGGGCACATGCCGTGACTACCCCAATCCCACATTCCATAGGCCAGGGGCTGGTGACATGCAACAAAGGTGAATCCCTAATGAAAAGGGAAGGAATTTCCGATAAACATGTAACTCACATAGTCCGAACACAAGCTGTTGGAGAAACACGTACTAATATAGAAATGATAACTGTGCTGAATGTAAGTGGGCCAAAATACAAACCCAACCAAACAAGAAGTACAAGTACAAGAAAAAAAGGGAAATAGCTCATGGATCGTCCAACATGGAATACTACATAAATGGTAGGTAAAGACCTTGAAGAAATCTTCCTTGAGGTACATACCGTCTAGTATAGCTCTAAGCCGCCTCCCATCCGTTTCCCTTAACCTCGATCACTGTTGACCCTCGTCTAAACAGAACACAACAAGTTGCGGGCGAAGCCCGTGCAGGGGTGAGTATAACAATACACAGTAGGGGACCCCAAGACCCCCGAAGGTCTCCCAGAATCCACTTAGGATAATCCAATGATGTAAGATACAATCACAATGTATCAACCGACCATAATTAGGTATATTACCATATAAATACCAAAGTTACCTATCACAATCTGGCTCCATCTCTCGAGCCCAAGCACAACCCAGTCCACAATGGAAGGAATGTCAATCACCACGATGATAATGGTAGAAAGAAAAGATACCACTCAAACAGGTATAAAACTCATGTAGAGGTTTGGGGATGATTAGTTGTATCCACTTAATCATCTCCTCTGTCGAACACATGTAGGATCCTAAAACAGTATCTGCGCTGTCGAACCCACTTAGGATCCTGGTATAGAAGTCATCACTATCAAACCACGGAGGATCCTGGTACAAAAGTCACCACTGTCAAAACCATGGAGGATACCAGTACAGAAGTCATCGCTGTCAAACCCATGGAGGATCCTGGTACATTAGTCATCGTTGTCAATCCCACAGAGGATCCTAATACTATAGTCGTCACTATCGAACCCATGGAGGATCCCATCATCTCAGTCGCAGCCAGCCCTAGGGTTCCCGCACACTACACCCTCGATCTTGAGAGTGTCCGCTCCTCAAGAGAAGTGTCGATACATAAACTACCATGAAGTATCTAGTTGATATATCCCATAGTTATGTCTCATCATAAGTAACTATACGTAATGGATGACGTGTCAATCGGATGTCTTGTCTGTGAGTTATTGGCATTTTCGTTCTAGGGGCCCAGTTGGTTTTTAGGCTCAAAATAACCCTACTATATCCCAAATGCGTCCAACCCTCAAGTAGGATATTCCAAATGAATCGAATCGAACCAGTAATTCCATCGGCGCAGGTAGTTTGTCGATCGGACACCCGTAGACCAAGATGTGGGCTAAAAGGTTTAATTGGACGTAGCGGGTCCTGGTCTGGTCTGACATAGTCAGACTCACCTAGTATGAACTAGGGTTTGACCTGCTCCATGGGTGAGTCCCAACCCGAGTGGCCATCCTGTCCCAAGTTGACGACCCACCCCATAGATTGTCCCGACCCAAAAGAGTGGCCTGACCCGAAGGCGCGGCGCGACATGTAGGCGGCCGGCCTGCGTGGCTGGGTGGCCACTCTTGGGGGGGGGGGGGGGTGGGGGTTACACCCCCTTATCTTACAAAATGGATGGTTCATGGGGAACATGCATGGTAACCTCAGGACCTGAAAGGGTCACGCTTAGTTCGGATGGCTGAGCGGCTAGCCGTTTCTGGCTCCGACGCAGCCCGACAGTGACGCGCCCCTTAATCGCTACCCGCCCTGGCCATGGTTCCACATCATTGGCACGACGCGATGGCACTTCACCCCTCCACCATGGACCGGTAGGTCATGCCCCACTATTGGCCTTTGTGTGGAATGACAGAACCACACAACTCTGCCGCAAACCATGGTAGTCGTGGATCCCCTTCCATGCGGCACAACGGTGCCGCACCCTCTTGGAAAACCAGCGGTCTTGCACTGCCGGTATTCTCCGCGGTTGGCCACCATTGTTCCACCACCGTCGTCAACACAACAATAAATAATACAAAAAAAAGAGGGAAAAGGTTCGGACCGTGTTTTTTCGGTCTGAACCCTCCTTATTACGTTGTTATCAATCAGCATGAAGACCGACAACATACATCGAGGGAAAGAGGGTATATTTCATAAATTAAATAATTCAAATCCCTCTACCTTGTAATTTTTGTTCGTTGAAGATCTATGAAAAAGGGTGGATGAAGAAAATTTAATATTTCGTGGGCATCCCTTCCGTTTCCTTGCCTCAGTTGAAGAACAATGAAGAAGATGGTGTCATCGTGCATTGGAGGCGGAGGAGACGTTCTTTGTGTTCGTCATGGGAAGAATGCTCTCTCTATTTCTCCAAGGCTCTACCAAAGTATTATCTACCAACCAATATAATATCATTGTCTGTTATTTTATTCATGACATGAATCCAAAATAATTAAAAATTGTTCCAATTAATTAAGATAATTTCAATCAATTAATTTCTTGGGTTGGCACAAAATTAATGGGGAAGGTGGAGAGGCTCAATTAATGAGAGAGAGTTTTATCAACATAAATGGAGAGTTCATGATTTAAGGGAGGTTAAGGGGGTATGATGCCCGTGTGGGCCCCACCTTATAAATTCTTCTCAAGGGAGTTTTTGTGTTGGGGGGCTCATCTACTAACCTCCCCTTGGAGGTTCTAACAACCACCTCAAACAAAAATATTGCTCACACATGTTATTATTCAGTTTAATTAAATACCCCAAAAACCAATCTTCCACTCACTATAAAACGCATGTTTCGTCAAGGTTACTAAGCAATCCCCGATGCCGGGAGTTCAACGTTGCTCTCAGATTTCAGTTACGAGTACCTGTTCAAATGATATAAAATCCCAAACGTACGATTATTGTTCCTGCATTAACAAAAATTCAGAAATTGATTGCTGGCACACCGGGCCTCAGAATCAATCGCCATTAGAAACTACGGACTCGTAAAATTCCCAAGTATTTAAGAAAAAAAATTCCACGAAATTTTAGAGTTTTACATTATTTAAAACATTTTTCTAGTAAAATATATTTTCCCCTATTAAAAATGATTTTTAAAACAAAATTAAACATGGAAAACATTTTCTTTTAAAAAGTATTGTAAATATATAATTGAATGTTGAAGTTAATTAAATATGAATATTTTAAAATTAATATTTCTGAAAATATCAATTAATCAATAAATTTTTTTAAAATACCTTTTTAAAAACTTTTTTGAAAAACTTTTACATTAAAAACAACCATAATTATACATAAATATAGAATATTTGGAACAATATTTCTTTAAAAAAATATCCTTATAAACATACAAATTAACATTCATGGAAATTATGGTCATTTGGGTGGTTAATTCCATTAATGTTAGGCATTCCTTTTATACCTTAAATTTTTTGAATAATTCTTTAATCAGAAAATGACAACAAGATTCATTTTTGAAAAATTCGATAAAAATGTAAAAATTTGCTAAATATGTCATGTAAACATCATATGATAATATGGAAAAAAAATTTAAAAAAATTATAAATCATTCTTTTAGATGACAAATATTTATGACAGAAAAGTTAAATAAAGCAATATTTTCATAAAATAATTATATTAATTATATTAATTACCAAAGAGGGAATAAATGGCCCCAATACATGAATATATCACTGATAACTAAGGGAGAAGAACATTACTGAGTGTTATTCAGAAATTTATCATCAAATTTCATTAATTTAATAATAATCATAAACAATCCTAATAAATGATGAGATTATAACAATAAGTTATTACCACTTTGGTAACATTGAATCATAATCCCCATGAAAGAATAAAATTAAATGATGCTTACAATATCATGAAAAGAGTTTGATAAATGATATAACACATAAATGAGCATTATATACACCGACTAAGAAAATGTAGGTTTATAACATGGACTGTATCTCAGTGAATGAAAATTGGGATCAAATAACTTCACCGACTGGGTAACTTTTGATCCATAAACCACAAGAAAGAATGAGAATAAAATTAATATGTAAATACCCATAAATATATGTATATGAATAAATGAATACATTAATTGGTAGAATATAAAACATATAATAAAATAGGATGTGAACATGTCGTGTGTCTCATGAAAAAAGGGAGACGTTAAAACGGTTAAAAATTGAGGAACTTTTGAATCACGATCCCCAAGAAATAATTACCCAATTTGAAAATTATAGTATCATAAAATAATGAAAATTAATGATATATCCTATCAAATTTATGTTTATACACCCCATAATATAATCTAGTGTTGAATATTTCATGTATCACATGTAAATAAAAAGTGATTTGAAATTCCCTTAGGTTATGTGTTGATTTTATTTGTACATGTTCAAACCTCATCTTCTTTGGGTTACTCCATTTAGTTTTCACAAAAGGGATTTCTTGAATGGTTTTCAAAACAAGGTATGATTATATGCTTATTTAAGGTATTTTTTAGCAGGTTTGAGATGATATTTAATGAGACAAAGGGATTGATAGTTTTTAATAAGTGGGAGGGGTGAGTGCCATTTATAGTGGAGGAGTGGAATTCTCGTAAATTTTTGAAAAGGTAATTCTGACCATGATTTTCAGATGACAATTTTCCCAAAAATTTGTCAAAATACAGTAATATAATGTATATGGTCGAAATATGACAAGATAATGGATTTTGGATAAATAGATAGGTCATTTTGACCCTTTTGTTTAAGGTTTTGTCCATTACCGAGCCATTTATATCTTAATCACGGTAATTAATATTATTCAATTTCACAAATATTTTTCATCAAGAAATATATTAAACATAATAGAAAATATAAATTATTCTGACATAGAATATAGAATCCTTTTTCCAAATTCAAATCATATAAGAGGATGGAGTTTTTTTAAAATCAATCCCCCAGATGGGATGACAATGAAATTTTTTAAAGAACAAACGATTAAATGATTAAAATGATTTTATTTCCAATTTCACTGTGACGTCTGTACTAATGATATATATTGGTTTAATTAATGTATAATTGAACTAATTATAATTTACATCAAATTAAAAATTAATTTAACTTCATAAATATAGTAGATGAAAAGTAATTTTGAATTAGAATCATAGTTTTTCATTATTCATCAGAAAATGGAACTTGTCAGAAAATATCGAGAATTCACCAAAAGTAAATTTTGATATTAAATATTTGAAAATATGTTAATTTTGCCAAAAAAATTATTAAAATTTCAAAAATCATATTTTAAAAGAGTTCACCATTAAAAGGAATTAAATTTCCAATTCAAAAAATGCATCTTTTATACTAAATATTGAATTTCTTATCATCTTATACCTATCAAAAATATTGGATGAGTATCAAAAATAATTATTGAATATATAATACATAAATTTCATTTAAAATATTAATCAAAATTGGTTTGTTTAATTTATTGAGATAAAACAGTGGTTGTTCATCAAGAAATGGTTTTCTACAAAATGTAATTTCATTATTGTCAAATAGTTCATACATTTACATGTACTAATTTATAACCAAATGACTCATTTTATATACAATTTTAAATAATATTCTTACTATTTTTTAATCTAAATTCTACATTCCATTACAATGGGTATGTAGAAGCTATAATAATATTTTAAAAATATTATTAATATTATATTCTAGTGTTGTAAAACTATTCCTTAATTGTTATAAAAACAATCAGAAGGACTCATTATTGTGTGTGATACAATCAAAACATAGTGTTGAGTGTTCCAAAAGTTTATCTAATTATTTATTATGGTGCAATATTAATGTGGTGTTCCATATAATTTAACCCAAACTTATTGATTTTAAATATAAAAAACTATATTAAGGGTTCTGTGGAATAAAAAATATTAGAATATTAATTTAATTCGAAAAACAAATTCTCAAAATCTTTGGGTGGTTCATTTATAATGGTAGTGATTTAATTTGAAATGATCAAGTAGGCCATGGACCAATGTAATGGGCCATGTTATTTTCCCATGAGGACCATTCATTGAATATTTGTAATACCATTTCTATAGTCTAGGAATGATTACATTTAGTGATTTATTTTACTACTATGGTGTGAATGAGATGGCCTAGTATTACCTTACTATTTAATGATATATGAAACTGAATCCATGATATCTAGGCTTTTAATCAATTGGAATAATGAAATGAACATCCATATGGGGTAAAATCATTTCAGTTGTTGGCATGGAAACTCAATATTAGAAAGGTGGTCTGCATGTGGTACATGTATTTATGTGGTCAAAATAGCACTAGATACTGGATAATATATATATTTTATGAAATATTGATACTATATAGGGTGTTATAGAGAGGTTCATATGAAAATATTTTTAAAATATGACAAGAATATTCAGACTATAGAGAAATATTTGTTATCTAGGTGTGTTTCTCTTCAATGGAATGATGCTGCTTGGGTGATTGAAAAATGTATAGTGTAATTAGTTTGTTTCTCAAATGTGTAATTGAATTGGGAAGTTAGTTTTAGAGCATATAGTGTTCTGTAGTGGATCTAGGACACAACTTGTGTTCAATGAATCATTCCACTATGGTTAATAGTGCAACAATGGTGGAAGCCCTACTTTTTTGAGATAGGCCAATCATAGGAGCATTGAATGTCTATATTTCATAGATTTCAGTAAAATTTATATGTATCTATATCCCTTATATACTTATGGACCCAATTAAATTTTTTTTAGGTTTTAATTAAGGATATTTGAGCGAAGTGTGACATTTTTGTATTAATATTGGTTTGTTTAATCATGACCATCCTAGCCTCGAAAATGTTAATTGATTATTGATACCTTGTTTTCACAAGAAAATTCATTTTCCATGAGTAATATGTCTTTAGAACCATGGTGAGAAGGTTCTAAAACCACTAAGAATATGGTTTAGTGGGTAGTTATAGTGGTTTATAGAATAGAGTATACCAATTGGCCTCTTGAGTTATGTCTTATGTTGGTGAGCACCATAGTCTATGTAATCCACATGATAGTGATAGGGTTTTATCTCAGGATAGATTGGATCAACTAAGTTTCATGTCTTTAAATTTAGTTGGATGAATGAAATTACTTTTATATTCCTAAGAAAACAAAGTTTCTTTTGGTATCTACACATTGGATGAATGTTTTGAATTCGTGAATGGAATGAGGCTATATGTAATGGAATTGAAACATTATGTAGGTCATGTTATATTATTATATAAATATCATGTTTTTTCATGGAGGATAATTTTTATGTTGACATGATTGTAATTCTATTGTCTAAACAAGATTGTTTTTTCTTAGGAGGATAAAAAATATTCTCTTTTTCGAGGATCCATAATTTTATCTGGTCTTTCGGGGAAAGTATCAAGATGTTGTAAATTCAAAATAGGACAATTTTGAATTGTATAGATTCTAAGAATGTGTATGGGGTGTCATATGAGTGGACTATAAACTCATGGAATGATTTATAACTGTATAATACTATTACAGTCCCTCCATATTTATATTACCCATAATTGTACAACTTTTAGGATACTTGGCTCACCAAATAGTCACTGAGATACAGGGATGTCTTTTAAATTAGGGGGGAAATTTTTTTCCCATTTTTCCCTTATAAAATCCCATCTAGGTTCTCCCTAATTATGAATTATAGTTTCCCAAAAACCTCCCCATTTCATTTATTCTTCTCGTGGGTAGGTATCCCTCATCCAATGACTTTTTTAGGTGTAATATCTTATATTAGAGAGTATAATGTATGTTTCCCACACCACTTCATCACTTTTATCTTTTATTACACTAGGAAATGGTGTTCCAAGGATTTTATATAATATTTCATTTTTCAATAATGTTTTTATAGTTTCTATTTTATCTATGATTTGAGATGAGATAAAGGTTCAAATTGGATATGTGTGATATTCTAAAATTAACGTATGTGCTCCATAAATTTAACCCATAATATTTCATTAGATTTTGTTGTATGTTTTTTGGGGTCTAACAGGTTTTTTCATGTAGTTAAATTGAATATAATAAGGGTTTTAAAATTAGGTTATTCCAAGGTTATAATATCCATATTTTTGAATGTTCTTCATTTTTTATCTATACATTCTTAGTTAGGTAATACATGTCACAATCTTTTGAAAAAATCTAGGATTATGGTTTGTAACTTATGAATATGAAATGGATATGACTCTTGAAATAGGCTTCAATATGAATTTAGATTTAATTATGATGAATTGTATTATCTAGATTTGATATTTGGAAATGGTATTTTCCTAGAAGTTTTATTTTAAAATCAGTACATCCAGAATAGGTAATTCAAAACTCTAAATTGATTAGTTTTTTTAAAACAAATTTTCTAAATGGTTTAATTTGATATATTTTTTATAATGGACATTTCAAATAGTTTATTTGGTGATTGAATTCCTAATTTAAGGATCATTTTTTGTTTTTGAGAAACAATGATTATGGTTTATGAAATATATTTGACTTGAAAAATAGTAAATTATGTATTTTAATTTAATATGTTTATTAGTACTGGATGAAATGATTGTGGATTGTAGTATAATATATATTAATGAGGATTATTTTTAATATATGATTGTATATTTAATTTATTAATGTGACACATGTCATTTGAGAAGGTCGGGATAATCTATTGGATTCCACGTGACATGTGATACTTTGGAATATAAATATGAGCTCTTGAATTATATGTGATATATGATTAAGGAAATTGGATTTTCAATAACATCACATCAATTACATTTATGAAATGTCAATAATAAATGTTGGCAATGATGGGATGAGTTCTCAGATTCCTTGAGAATTCCAAGATGAGTGATTGGATTCAAATAAATATTTTCTTTAAGTGGGGAAAATGGAATATAAATATGATAGGTCTAACAAAATTAGAGCGACAATATGAGCACCTAGACTCCAAGTGATTACTAATGAATGGTGAATATTGGGATGAGTTATTAGAATCCATGGGGATTCCTAGATGAGTGATCAAATTCTATGTGAAACTTTAATATACTAGGAATATTGGGAGGGGAAATCAGATCCCACATGATAAATTAGGATACTATGAATTCACAGACGATCCCTAGATTGAATTTATTTACATAGGGATGCATGATCATCATGATGTTCTCTGAGACACATTGGGACTACATGAATGAATTATGGATAATCAGGGTCATAGACCTAATAATATTCATGGTGTAGATTGATTTTGTGTGTCATCGTAGATACTAGACATCTATGTTATTTTATGTTATAATTTTTTTATATTTTTATCTCTATTTTAGATTTTAAATTTAGTATAGATGGATGAAATTTTATCCAAAATTAATATTCTAAATATTTTGATTGTGGTGGCAAAATGAATTATACTCACACCCTGATCAGGTTATAGTTGAACTTGGGTTCCCAATAAGATGTCATTGTTTGACCTTAGGTTATGAGTTCAGTTCCAGGGACCTTCATATGATTGATGGATTGGAACGTCAGGAGTAGATTTTGGGTAATAGAATGGGGTAGTGCGCGAGATGAGTTTGGGGTGTGATTTGGGATTTTTTTCACATTATTGTAAAATATATACCTAAGGGGGTTCTACAAAGACAAGTATGGAATAATTTATTTTTTTATAGCATTATCGTTTTTGGTTATTTTATCAGTATATACCTATTTATCCTAAGATAGTTATCTATAATATTTTATGTGTTTCTATTATTTAAATTATACTTCCATTTTTATTAGAGGTTATATTATCCCCATATTATTTTATATTCCCTTTCAAAATGTTAATAACATCAGACATATAGGGTGGCATTCTTCAGATAATGTGGGAATTGTTGTTCCTATATTGGTTAGAGGTCAGGGTAGTAATATGTCACATCTATCATTCCAAGTATTTGTTGCATACATATGAAACATGTATACTCTAATATCCACATAATCTTATTTTTTTAGTTATGAAATACAATAGTATAATTTTAACAGAAAATTAATATTTTATAGTTTATTTTTAATATAATTAGTAATTTTATTTTTAAAAGTAGTCATAATATTAATAATAAAAGAATCAATAAAATCCATATATGAATATATATATATATAATTAAAATAGAAGATATTTTATTCATAATGCAATTTAAAAAATTATAAAATTATTTATGGAAAAAAAATAAATGATATTATTATTGATCTCAAATGATCTCCAGAATAATTTCATAAATATAAAACATTGAAGACAAAATCTATCCATCTCTAAGAATATGGTATTATTATTATTTTAAATATAAATTGATATTTCGGATATAAAATCATTTGGATATTTAATGGAAGCATTCTTTTATAGAAAATGAAATTAATTTCATAACTTATTTCATTCATAGATATAAGAAGATGTTGAATGAATAAATATTAAAAAATAACAGAAATTAATTAATTTCAATAAATTCCAATATTTTTATCCACTCTTTTCACTTTAAATATATGACTATATATTTAATAATTTATATAAATATACATATAAAAGATGATAAAATATAAAAATAAAATATAACAGTATTTCACGGTTCACCCTTAATATATGATATGTCTATGTAGTGGGTTGAGATCTTTTAAAATCACATGTATCAAATTTTATCATCTCTTAAATATATTAATGTTTATTCTATAAAAAATCGTTTAAAAAACATCTCCAAAATTTATTTTCATGTTCCACCATGTTTATAAGATAATAATGGTTTGGAAGTTGTATCTTGGAGTTATTGTTTATGTCTATGGTGTTTTTATGTTTTTTTATATATTTTTAATTGATATTTAGTGTTTTATGTAGTTTTTCTTACCATTTAGTTCCATTAATGTATATCATTGGATGAATAACTAGTTCTGAACTAAACTAGAATATGACATCTCTTGTGCCTCCATGTACATTAGACACGACCAACTAGAAGTGTGGGTATCTTCTTTTCTAGGTGGGGACTATAATCTCATTATCATTTTCAGTAGAAAAAAATTAAATATTAATTTAATGATCTTAGTACCATATGGAAACTGAATAAAAAAATGTGATATGTGATATACATGTAATAATTGAGATCTAATGCTATCAAGAAAATCTAGTGAATAGGTGTAGATATGAAATAATAATAATAATATATTGATTCCTCTAGAGTCTATCCTAGTATATGATATAAAAGATACTCCTCTTATCCACCATCATGCATGTCCCATTGAACATCAGTAGATCCATGAACATAACTTCGAAACACATGTTGAAATTCTCACACAAGGTGTGAGTAATTGAACGTGGTGAGAAACTACCCATTCATTTTTAACTGTTGTACTCATGTATAGTTCGTGTAAACCACAATTATAGTAAATGTATAATAATATTAATAAAAATTGACATTCATTGGGCGATCATGCACTAACTCAACCTCCCTATGCCCCTAGTTATAAATTATTTGGATCAATTCCATTAGGATAATTATAGGATTACATAAGAGATAAATACAATAGCACTAATCATAAAAACATTTATTATCAAATTATTATGGAATGATTTCATATCATGATACCATACTGTCATATCTCATCTCCAACAGAAGTTCGGATAACAAGTTGTCATACCCCATATCTACATTGGGTCATCCCACCAAGAAATAAATTTCCAATCATATACCATTAGATCATCTTCAAAAAACATCATTTAACTACCTTGTTCTCATGTCCATATTCACAATAATAACATTTTGTGTTCACTCACCCAATAAGATAAATACATCACATGATGTTCCTCCTTTTTCAAGTAATAATAACACCCCCAAAGAATGGTAACACACATAATAGGGTATATAATTTATGGAAAGAATAACATATCATCATGATAATATAATAGAAACACAAAAAATCATGTTTTTATAATAAAACATATACAAAATATAATCTATTAATACTGATAAAATAAAATATCATAACTAGCCTCTTGAGAAACACAAACATCCACATGTGATCAAAATAAAGCCTGATAAACCAGGTATAACAACATAATAATTATGAAAAATGAACCAAGTGTCTATCACAGCCCAAAATGGTATGTAACTTCTAACCTCATGGTTTTTATTGTTAATGTAAGGGTTCATCAAGGGTTTCTTCACCCAAATTATTCTTGTAGGCTTATCAAAATTAATTACATTCCAAATATTCCTAGAACTAGTTCCAACTAATGTGACATTGGATATAGATCAATGAAAATATATATAATAAAAAAGGTAGAATACATTGATAGCCATGGTCGATCCCCAATAATGAAAATATTATTACCCATTTGGAATATAAAAGATTTCCACTCCCACAATAGATATGAAGGACGAAGGCTCCTGATAATTGTGGAAGGGACAATGGTGCAAGAATGGAACTAAGAATGAATGATTTTAGAAATAAACACCCCAATGTAGAGTGGACCAACACATCCCAAATGTGCATTTGAAGAGACAACCAAGGTACATGACAAGCAGCTACAATGTAGGAACAATGTCAGTAGACTACCATGAGGCAGAATAGAATATATTATTGTTGAAATTATAACAATTCGACCTCTATGGAACATAGTGGGGAACTTTAGAATATAATCAAATTGAAACTCAAATATTTTTAGTATATAGTGAAAACTATACAATATATTCATATCTAAATCATTTCAGAAATATGGAATGACTCTAAAACAAATAGGGAAATTAGTATTTCTGGGGTTCAACCCACATGTAAGCCCCTCATTTAAGACCATATAATTCTAAATAACTTCCCCACAATTAAGATAAAATTTTTTAATTTAATATCATCGTCGTTATAGACCAAATCACTAGATAATTTGTCTATAATTGATGTGGAGAAAGATCAGTATCATGGTCTTACTCACCATGGTGCATCCTCCATGAAGAAACCTCTATAGTGATGGATCTAGGGAAAACACCACCATTCGGAATCACCACAGTATTTCAATTTATAATACGGTGTGGCCTTAATTCCATATAACTACTATGGTGCATCCACCTCTACTACCATGTTTTGTTTAATTTTTTGGCATGAAAATTCACTAAGCACACCATTAAGCTTCCATAGTCTCCCAAATACCACAAACCTTTACCAAAACAAGGATTCACTAAAAACCTTAAAGGATAATAAGGAAAAAACCTTTATATATTTGGGAAAAAAGAAATGGGAAATTAAAACATCCCATTATAAGGACTTATACAACTTTAGAAACAACATTATTGTTCTATGTTGAAAAAATCATGCCACTTAGCTATAACATTATCCTTATGCTCCCAGTTTTCCCCCAAAATCTTCCTATCTCAGCCCAAGATACAGACTAATTGTTTTTTTCCCTCAAATTAATTTCATGCTCCATTTTTCAATCTACACAGTAAAATCATCATATAATGTGTATTTTACTTCCTAAACAACCTCAAAATGGATGGAATACATGATATAGGTAATGTACCTTCAGTGCTTAGAAACATGAAACATATTTGAATACCTAAGTAGCATGAAGTAATATCAAAATGGTATATAATAGTTCTAATATCTTTGTGTAACTAAATGATCTATAATAATGTGGTATTATCATTACTTTCTTCCTCGAATTATTGAGTCTTAACTAACGAGTAACTCTCAAGAAAATATAATCTCCATCAATGAACTCCAAAGGACACCACCTACTATTGGCATAATATCATATTTACTCAAATATTTGATTAATATATTTTTAAATAAAAACACTATCTTAGAGGTCTCGTGAACCATACAGGTCCCGAAAACTTCTACCTCACTAGTCTCATTTTGAGATAGTGGTGAACGACATGGTATACTGTAAGGATACCTATAATCATCAATCTTAATCAATAAACTATAACTATAATTATACATCAACTAAACTATGTCTATATGATCATCCTATTTTCACTATAGTATATGATTCAATATCAATGAAAATACTCAATTTTGTGAATCATGTACATATACATTCCATATGTCTGTTGATGTTACACTCTTCTCAATATCAGCAGAATCCCTGGTGTATTCTGTAATCCCCCTAAAAAATATAACATAAAACAAGAATTTTTTAACATAAAAAGATCAATGTAAATATATTAATGTTTGTGATTTTATAAGAGTAAAATATTTCCAACTCATCTATTTAGTTTGTATCAAAGGTATATAAGAAATGAGAAACATTCATCAACCTATTTACAACCACCCTGATAGAATATGAACTTTTAGGTGTCTAGGGTAACCCCATAACAATGTATATCATGAAATCCTCCCAATTGTACATGAAACTGATTGTGGATGGATTATTCATTTAGGATTTAGGTGGGTATACTTAATTCCTTTATGTGTAAGGATTAGAAAAATATACTAATAAAATTCTCTATTTATCTTAGGCCACCAGAACTATTTCTAGAAGACATGGTACATATTTTTCATTCAAGTATATTCCTTCTAGCTGTTGGAATGGACTCCTCTAATCAACTATCCCTTGATAGAAGTTAGGACTAAATCATCCAATTTACCATGATCAATCATTTTAATATAATGACCACATGGGTTATAGTTCACCACCTACTAGTTATTCATGGATCAAATATCACTCTTGATATGCCTAATTTATAGCCTTTACCTAGTACACCAAAGAATATTTGACTACTAATGGAGGACATCAAATTGATAAGTGATCCTCAGATTATTTTTTCCTCCAATTGGAGAATAAACTTATTTGGCTCCATTGTCCCATATAAGGATGCTCACTAATCCCCTAAGATACAAATATCTTATTGATAATTCATTCTAATATAATTTTATCCGTGCTAGGTGAATAATCCATATCAATGTCAAAAGTATATTGATAATATCCCCAACACCTCTGTGTCATATTCTAGTATCGCAATGTTATGATATAATTAATTTTCATATAGTTGGGGTAAACATTATACTTCTCTCCAAAGAGATAGTGTCACCATCACTTCATAACATGGACCATAGTTTCCAGATTCAAGTCATAGGTTGGGTAGAAATTGTCATGGGATCACAACTAACATTACCCATATGCTAATACAAGCCCCCTTTACATCATTAATTCTCCCATCTCAACATATGATTCATCACATTCCCTAAAATATCTCATCATTATTTTAGAAAGAATCGGTGATATAGTTGTTTTCAATAACTTCTCCACCTGAAGAATATGTCCTTCACACTAGTCTAACCAATATAAAATTACTCCAATCTTTTTTAATACTATTATAGAGGTTTTAAAATAGTTTAAGTATGGGAAAAATAATTAATAATATTCTTCTGAAAGAAAGATTCTTTTCATATCAATCATGTTCTGGGGACATGTTCATGGGAATCATTTCCTCCACTTTGTTCAGGGAAAAAATATACCTAACTCAAATACGAGATTACCCATGAACTTAGACTCAAGAATTCAAAAGGTACCCAATGAAAATGGGCATATAGAATACATGATAAAATCATACATTAGACTATATCAAGGTATATATCATGTTTCTTGGGCATAAGTGATTAAATGCATATTTCGTTAATAAAATCCATGATAAAAAATCTAGGTAGGGGTATAATATCTGGTTAATATGATGAATGAACACTATAATCACATTAATCCTACCAAATATAAACACACGGAAATTATATAAAATATACCTACTCTAAAACACATTCTTTTGGATGTCCTTTTTTCTACCCCAAAGATAATGATATCCTGGTCAAATATTTATCTTATCAAATGAATGGGAAATTTATAACTGCTAAAAAAGATCTTTGATCCATGGAATTCAATATCATTACTCCACCACGAGTCAGTTTAGTTTCTATAAATCAAAACATATTTAAAATATTTTATCTACCTTCTTAGTGAACAACACAATTGAACTACATGATGAATAAATCTACCTAATAAATCAATTCTACTTGAATTATGAAATCTAGACCATGAGCTAATTTATCTTACCCTAATTAATATGATAATGGGGTATCAAAATTGTATGCATGTCTGACAAAAGATCTATCTCAATGTCAACTCCTTTATCTATTGTATTTCCAAGGCCTCCATATTTTTCATTATCACCCCAAACATAGTTAGTTCTAGACTAACATAACATACTACCTATTCCCATTCTATAGTCATCATGAATCACTCTCTCTATGGTGATTTAAATTACACTCATCATCGAATGAAATCAGTGTGAGCTCTAAAGCTGGCCAGCCATCCCATATCACGAATCAAATTGAGTCTCATAATCTTTAGTATAATAATGTCTCACATAGAACCATATATAAAAAAACTATAAGGAATTCTATAAATTATTGATAATGGTCCACTTCTGTCAGTACCATATCATCATGATAAAGTATCTCAATAGTAAACTGGACTATAAATAATTGTCCAACAACCTATGAATATACAAAATAATATAAAAAACTAATATGTTACATGGTTTTAGATAAACTTGTAGTGCTAAAAACTATACCTCAAATAGTAGATGGTCCCTTGCCACTATCTTGTGAAACATATTCCATTACATACACAAGACGTACCACATCTATTTAACCACTATCCCCAAGATTCATGAGCATTCATAGATTTCATTTGAGTCTTCTAATGAGGACCCTAACTAGATCCATGGATACATGAATAAGTATAATTCTTCCTTATTTATGATCAATCTCAATGGTCCATGAAAACTTTACTGGTGATGGACCATCATTCTATAATGGAAACTTTCTCTAAGGTGTCGATATGGACTTGTAGTAGTGTCTAATATCCCTATAGTCGAAGCACTGTAGGTCACCACCTGAGGGAAACAATGAATCTACACTCTCATTTACATTTATACCAAGTCTCTAATGCACCTCCTCATACTTCCTCTTCCAAATACAAAAAATGTTACGCAATATATCTTTATAAGGTCATCTCACATAAAAAATAATTGTTAGTAGTAGTCTAACTACTTGAAAATATTCCAATATTTTCTCAAAGGCCAATGAAATTCATAGACCCTCTACATATGATACATTGTGAAATATCCAAAACTATTTTCTAATTTTTGTACGAAATCATTTATCGGTCTTCAAAGACTCATGAGGCCAATTTCCAATGAGAATAATAGAAATGAAAAGAATATCAGAATAATGAGAAGAGTATGAATAAAATATCCTTGAACCCTACTATATAAACATGAAATATTTTACTCAGTCAGGATTGAATGTACTGAGAAAGAACTCCTTTTGGAAAATGTATTTTAAAGAATCCAATGTCAGTACCTCTTGTCAAAAAACCCTATCATATGAATCCCCACCACTGCCTGGAATTTCCCTATACCATGTACAATACAGAATTAACCTTCCAGTCTATCAAAATCATGATGAGATCATAGATACCCAGAGAGATGTCCACCAAATCCTTATAAACCTTTAATATTCTAGTTTCCTAAAAATTTATAGGATTTTGTTTTTTAAAAAATATTGAATTTTAAATGATTTATATTTTAGGAATTTCTTCTATGTGGAGTGGGCCAACTGCCAACAATAGTAGAGTTGGTGTGATAGCATGATATATAATACCATCTTTCACTGTAATTAGTGGAACAAGAGAATCCAGATTACTCTAGATTAATACAAATTGTAGTCCCATTAGTCTTCTAGGGGGAGACATCATCTATTACATGATGTAATGAATTTTTAGAAAAAATAATGTTGTTCATATAAACACTAACTAGTCTATGATATCACAAAAGGTTCTTTTATGAGTCTATCCACAACCCATGTCTTAAACATGACATCACAATCCATGGTTATCAATGAAAACATATTATTTTTATTTATGTATATACACACACAACATAACAATATTCCCAGTACAAAAAAATAATTCCAACAAGGATATATCATAAAGGAATGAAAATAGAAACACCCCAATGTAGAAAAACTATCATCAACATATATCACAATTCTAATAATTTAATTAATTAAATAATATATAGAACACCAATAATTTTATACGTGGAATAAAGACATACATTCCGAGTCATGATGCATGAATTCAACTAAAACCTCATAAATTCAACACCATCAATACCATCAATGGTAACTTTACAAGAGGCTTTGAAACACCCCAACAGAATTCCCACATAGTTATCTCATTACTATGATTCCATAGGTTAGTCTGAAAGGATAATAAGAAACTCATTTGATACCATTTTTTAATTCCCTAACCCAAAATATGGTGTCCAAGTATGTGTACTACAATACCTCTTGCACACCTCCTCATATGCAGGATCCTATCCAATAGTACTGGGGATATAATTCCATTAATGGTAACAATGTAACATTATTTTAATTTCATGTAAAAAATAATAGTAATAAATATTAAACAATAACATAAGGATAAGAGTATTATGAAGAAAATAAATTACCAAATGGAATATATGAAATAACATTAATAAATAGTATCCCATGATGGATATAATAACTAGATTGTTAGTGTGGAAAATAAAGAAAATAAATAAAATATGGAGTCCTAGTAGTTCATCCAATTTCACCCCTAGATCCATACTCATATTCTCATTTATTAGTTACATGCCCCTTTCCCTTAATTAGAACTCTATAAACAATATTCTCATGTGCATCTAAATGATCATACTTTGTGTGAGTAATTGAACATAATAGGACACTTATAATAAGTCTATAAGATGTGTTCTCAATTATATCAATTGTATACCAAGATTGTAATAAATTTAAAATAATCCTATCAATCATAACATAGGCATCGAGAAGTCATTCTCTATCAATGCCGCCCCAAAATGTTGGTTTTACCGGTTTCGTCTCCATTTTGGTAGGATAATCATTGGTTTTCATAAGTGAGAAAGAAAAATAATTTATTCTAGAAAACATGTCTTCTAGAAGTCTAAAGTCATCAATTCTAAATTGGCCCCTTGACCATCGATTCCTAACTCCATCCCAAGTCAGTACTCTTGGTTGTCATTCCATATCTATATCTTAGGTCAATCCTCGAGGACCTCAAGCCCCTATTGTGAATCATTGAGTTAGTCCTGTAAAAACCCATGAAATGTTTAAAATATATCATTCAATGATAAAATATTATAGATTTATATTCTTTGTAAAATATTTAGGAAATTTTCGACCAAAATGAGAAAATTCCTAATTACTAACTATATTGGATTATCATGCATTATATAGTTTGATTTAATATTATTTCTTCAAAATAATATAATTTTAATTTTAAATGATACACTTCATTTATATATTACCAGTTTAAAAATTCATATGGTAAATTTACGAAGTCAATATCTATTTTTTATTAGTTTTTAAATTTAAATAATAAATTTTTATTATTAAAAATACAATTACAGTATTTTTAATTAATCCAAACAATAATTTATTATTAAAATATTATTATAAATAAAATTATTTTTCAAAGAAAAATTATCATATATTTTTAATTTAATTTTAAATTAAAATCTATGACTTTTGTGTTTTTAGTATTCAAAAATTGATTCAATAATTTTCTTTTTGAAATTTTAGTATTGATAAATATTTCCTATGAGTACCTGAACGTGTGCCTTCTGGTTCAACACATATAAATGTTGTGTATTTTTTTAATGAAACTAGACAAATATACAAAAATTAATACATTTCAAGAAATTTTCCAGTCATGCTTTTTTATAATTAGATACAGTCCTTAAAACTTAAAAAGACTATAAAAAATAAAATAAATATAAAATCAATATTCATGCTCCCTCTTCGATGAAAATACACATTATAATGTAATTACACCAAACCTGTGAAACAAAAATGTTATACATAGGGTGAGAAATTATTTTCATTATTACGGGGATTTAAAATCATCTCTAAATACTTTTAAATATTTATTTTCAATAAATAAAAATATATAAATTGGTTATCAATACATTGAAATATAATAATTTTCATAAAATTTTGAAAACTATAAATTTCCAAAATAATAACATCTTAAAATAATTCATTAGATTTATCAATTTGAAAATAAAATTTTTTAAGTATTAACCATAATACTCACATGTCCTTAAAAACCCCCATGGCGACTTATCCATATATCATATGGTACAATATTCTCTTAAGGTCATTGGTCCACTATCTATACCATAATATATCAATGAATACTCTAGTACCAATATTAAGAAAATCATATTAATGGCATTTGCATTCTCAACCATAATCCAAAAATGATTCAAAATATTACATTCATAAATTATATTCTTTAAAAAAATCTCCCTAATATCTTAACATTGAATTATAAGTTAGGTGAGAATTTATAAAATGAAATTCAGGATAAATCCATGCATTTGACAAAAATTATTATTTAAATTTCATAAATATAAATGCATAATAAAAAAAATAAATTCATGAATAAAAATGTAATGAATATTTATGATAACTTATATTATGGCCATATCTAATTATGCATGATATCCAAGTAGTTCCATAGAAACTATTTCAAATGAACTAATAACTTATTTAGAATTATTTTGTAAAATGATAACATTATTTATTTTTAAATTTATTGTACACCTCAAATGAAAACCATTTTATGAAATCATTTATTTAAATTTAAAGTAAAAAAGAAGTTACACATAAAGTGATAACATGAAATAAAAACTATAACATCGATATAAAATTTATTTATCCTTCAATGATTTTTATTCAAATATTAACAAAATAAGGTTTTGTTATTGTTTTACATTATAGATTAGAAAATCAAATTGCAAATAAAAAAATGATTTATAAAACAAAACCTCATTCAATGAATACTGATATTATATATATATAGATATATAACACTTCGAAAATAAATTGTTTGTTGGGTTCTTGGAAGAGATCTAATTCCGATAAATGTTTTAAAATAAAATTGAAACGTGTATTTTTTTAAAAATGTGAAAAACATGAATTTATAGAATTCATATAAAATTTTTAAAAAAATATATAAATATAAATACTTATAAATTGTAAATAAAAATATATCCCTTGTAAAAACAAAAAATATGAGATATTGAAAAAATAAATCCCTTCTAAGACATTAGTTTTAAAAACGTGATTTGATATATAAAAGCATTCACTTATATTATAAGTTCTAAAAAAAATATACAGAAAGATATATATATATAGATACATAAATATATATCTATATATAAGTATATATATTTATAAATTAAACATAAATTGATAAAAAAAAATCTAACCCTAACATAATTTTATAAAATTTAAGAGTATGAAAACACTATAAATACTTATACAAATTTTCTATATATAAATAACCCATACCTTTATTTTAAATTTGAATGGAAAGGTTGTTGTGAGAATAAGGAAATCTTAAGGAGGAACTTGGGGAAGAAGTGTCAGGAATTCTTGGGGGCGGAAATGAGTGTTATACATATATATATTATTTTGAGGATTGAGGAGGAAGATTTAATGATAAATATGAACAGAAATCGTATAATTAATTGTCAAAGAAGGCACCAATGATTTATAAATTTTAAATATATATTAAGATTACTAAATTTAAAACTTTTGAAAAGTGGTGCTGGTTTCAAAATAATCTAAAATCATGAGTCATTCACTGTTCCATTTTTATTTAGACTTTTCCCCATTTTATTATCTCATTTATTATACCCTTTCACATTTCCTCTTATTTTATATGTCACATAACTATTTGTCTCATTTCTAAAAATTATATTTTTTTTTCTTTCGTATTTTTTTATATTATTTTTAATTTTATTGATTTATTAGTTCACAATAAAAAAATAGAACATGTAACCTTTATATATATATATATTATTTCATCTGGTATTAATATAGTTATATATATTATTAAAAAATGTGTATCTTTTTTAATATATGTTTAAATTATATTTTTTGTATTATTTATATTTATAATTTCAAAAAATATCATATTATATATATATATATATATTATTAAACATATTTCATTAATATGAACATTAAAAATATATTTATTTCAATTAATTTAATTTAAAAATTAGTGCACTATTTTTTTAAACTCACATTAAAATTATTTCACTAAAAAACATTGGAAATTTTCAATTATAACCTATACTACTTGAAAATAGTTATTTATTTAATGTAATCATAATATGATAACTATAAAGAAATGTATTTCTATGTAAATGCATGTATGTATTCTCTGAAGATCATTTTAACCATAGATATTTCCAACTACTATTTTAGTACATCTAATTATTTAATTTTTTATTAAAATAATAAACATAAAAAATTAATATATCATACTAATATTATTTCTATCATCGAAAAATAAATACCATCTTTAATGATAAAATTAAATGCATTCATTTAAATTATTATTTTAGAAAGTACATTTAAATAGTTTTTGTTAAAATTATAGCATATATTAAATAATTTTAAATATGAAGTAAATGAATTTTTCATTCAGCTTTGTTTAAGAAAAATACATCTATTTAAGAATTAATTATTCTATAAAAAACTATTTATTAAAATACAATATAATATTTTATAATTGAGAAAAAACGTATTTTTATTCCAGAAAATAATATAAGTAAAAAAGTGATATTTTGTAACATTATTTATTTTAATTAAAACTCGTTTATTAATAACTTCTAAATATCATGGATGTTACATTCTCCCCCTTATTATAATTTCATCCTCACAATTTGTTCATCAGAATAAATAAAATTATAAATTTCCATCTTCAAAATTAAGAGACATTGGGACTTATAATATTCTATAATCTACCTCTTAGAAAACATCTAATATCAGAAATTATCTAGATTATTTCTCTAATTAAAACTATATGTCACTAAGCTTGCAGTTTTGGCTTCAGCATAGGTAAATGTTGTGTTTTTTAATAAGAAAACAGAAGAAATACACACCATTTAATTAATTCTATGAATATTTCTCCTCTATGTTTTAGATAATTATATACATCCCATACACCTAAAAACATATTCGAAATAAAATGAAATAAATAATATATATTCCTGTGTGATACCTCTTAAAACAAAAAACACATCATAAAGTAAAATTAATAAACATGGGAAAAATAAATATTAAAATTTTTGTGAGAAATTAGTTTTCCCAACTGGGGGTTTTAAAATCATAAGTAACAAATTTTCAAATATTTCTATTAAATAAATAAATATATTAAAAAAAAATCAATACATTGAAATATAATAATTTTCTTACAATTTTAAAATAATTCCTCATATTTTTCAATTTGAAAATAGTAATTTTTACGGATTAATGATGATACTTATAATGACACAAGAAAACCATAATGCCAACTAGTCATATATCATATGGGACAACATCCCCGTAAGGTCCTATGTACACTCCCTAGTCCATATCATAACATTCTATATTATAGTGCAATTTTTTTGAAAAAAAAATTAACGGTCCTTCATATCTCAAGCATAATCCAAAAACATTTGAAATAATACATTCATAGATTATTTTTATTAAAATAAAATAATCTCACATATATCATAATATTTCATAACTATTTATTTGAGAATGTATAGAATCACATTTATTAGAAATCCATGCTTTGGACAACTTCTCTTATTAAAAATCCATAAATATAAATGAATAATAAAAAAATTAATACTTGAATAAAAATGTGTGTAATGTGGATGATAACATTTATGGTGTCCACGTCTAATTATGCATGACATACAATAAAGTTCATAGAAATTTTTTCTCATTAAATAATAAATTATTTAGAATTAGCACATAATATAATAATATTTACTGTTTGTAAACAAATGGTACACAAGAAGTGGTAAGCTTAATATGAAAAAATTTGTATGAAATTAATATAAAAATAAATTACAGAAAATATGTTAACATTAAATAATAACTATAACATCAACATAAAATTTAATACCCCATTAATCATTTTATGCCAAAAATAACAAATCAAGGTTTAGCTTATGATTTATGTTGTAGATCAGAAAATAAAATTTCTAATATAAATGGGTTTTATAAAACTAATCATACATAAATTAATCATTGTATTATATATATACATAAATACATAATTTTTTGAAAATAATTTGTTGGATAAGTTTTTTGGAAGATCTCTAATTCAAACAAATGTTTAAAAATAAAATCAATACTTATATTTTCAAAAACAAAACATGAAAAAATTAATTAATTTTAAACATAAATATCTATGTATGTAAATATATACATATAAATACTTATAAATTTTAAATAAAAAATAACCCATAAAAAATAAAAAATTTAACGGTTAAAAAAATAAATCACTTATAAAATCATATTTTTAAAAACAAGATTTGATAGATAAAACCATAATTTATATTATAATATTTGAAAATGCATATAAATACATAGAAATATATATATACACATATATATATATCTTTATATATATATATATATCATTATAAATTAATCAAAACATAATAAAAATAAATCTAATCCTTATGCAATTTTATAAAATTTATGAGTATGAAAGCAGTATATGTATACTTATAAAAATATTAAAATTAGAAATAAATATTAACGTGATTTCAAAAGTGAAGAGCACAGTTATTGTGAGAAAAAAATTTGGGGAATGAACTTGGGGAAGACGATTCAGGTATTCCTGGGTGTGCAAAAGAGGGTTATACATACATATATATAAATATATTCATATATATAATTTTGAGGCATGTGGAGGAAGCCTGAATGATGGATCGGAAGGGTAATCATATAATTTATTGACACAACAGACACCCATGATTTATAAATTTTAAATATATATTATTATTACTAAATATAAGACATTCAAAAAGTGGTCTTGGTTAAAAAATCCAAAATCATGAGCCATTAACATTTCTATTTGTGTTTTCACTTTTCCATTTTTTTTATTCATTTGTTTTACCCTTCACGATTCCCTTTATTTTTTATCTCACATACATATTTCCCTCTTTTTTTTTAATTATATATTATTTTTTATTTGTTTATAATTGTTTTTAATGTTTTTTAACATATTAAATCACATTAAAAAACAAAAAAAACTATAGCCATTATATATATACATATATATATATTAATATAATTTTATCAAATGAAACAAAATCTATATAATTTTTTATATATGTTCAAATTAGTTTTTATATATATATATATTTACAATTTAAAAAATTTCATAATTAATATATTTATATTTTAATAAACATATTACTTTAATAATATCTTTAAAAATATATTAATTTCAAATTAGTTATTTTAAATATTATTGCAATATTTTTAAAAATAAGTATTAAAATTGCGATATATAAAAACATTTGAAATTTTAATATTAAAACCTATAAGAAATAAACATAGTAATTTATTTAATGTACTCAAATTATGATGACCATAAATAAATGTATTTCTAAATAAAAACATGTATTTATTCTGCAATTTATGTTTTGACGACAAATATCTCAAAGTGATGTTTTAGTACATCTTCTTAAGTATTTTTTTCTATTATATAAATTAACATAACATAATAATATATCATAATATTATTAGTTCTATCATCAAAAAATAAATAAATTTTTTAATGATAAAATTAAACACATTAATTAAATTAATAAATTTAAAAAGTAAATTAAAATAGTTTTCTTAAATAGTAGAATATAATCAAAAAATTTAAATATATAATAATTATCCTTATATTTAATCTTTTCTTAAGAAAAATACATCTATTTAGGAATTATTTAATTTATAAACATACTATTCCTTGAAATACAAAAAAATATTAATTTATGACTGAGATAAAAACTTATTATAATTACATAAAATAATTTAGTTACAATAGAGATATTTTATAACATTATTTATTTTAATTATAATTTTTTTATAAATCACTTCCAAATTTCTAGGATTTTAAATTTACCTTTTATTTTTAGTCCTTTTTAAAAGTAACCTTAGTAATTTTATTTCCAAAGTAAAAGTTATGTTAGGTAATTACTGTTAAAAATTCTATTATAAGGATTATAAAACGACCCTGAAACTTATCTATATATTATTGTAAGAGTATATTTCATCCGTATACATCCTAATTTCTAATATATATTATTTTTTATATTGTTATTAGAATATAACATTTATAATATTTTCTATAACGAAATGTAAAAAATGTCATACTATAATTTTTAATGACAATATTATTTTTAACATAAGGATAACCAAAGGATATGGTTGATTATAACATTTATTTTTTAAAATAAATTATCTATCCTCATCATGGTAAATTATTTTTATTTCTAGTCAATATTTAATTACATTCAATTTTTACACAACACTAATGAAGTAATCATTGAAATAATAAAAAAATAAACTATATGATATTAAAAATATTAGAATTAGTATAATTTGAAATAATTAAGGATACCCAATAATTTTATTGGTAAAGAAAAAAATTCTTAGATGTATTATAATATTTTATATGAATTTAATATTTTTTCACGGTGTTATAATATTCAATGTAAATTAATAGCTCTAAAATTAACATTATTTATTATTTATGGAAATAATATTTTATTAAATGATATAAAATTCAAAAATAATAATATATTTATAAAATTTATTATTTTATCCTTTAAAAACTAAAATATTGCATTTATGGGCTCTTTTTCCATTTATTATAAATATCCTACCCCCTATATGTGCTAAAAACATTTTATCACTGTATGTGTTAAAACAGATAACAGGGGGTTATAACCAAAAGATAAGTGTAAAAATTTGATCTAATAATGTTCAAATAATATGGTATGAGAGTATTTTTACTCATAAACATATTATATACTGATAATAGAAATTTTTATCTATTTTAAAATCAAAAATAATTTATAATTAATTATTCTTTTCATAAATTTGAATATTATCCCACTTCTATCATCTATAAGGGTACCGCTTAATCTCATTTGATAATAATTAAAAACACATTTTTATGACTATATACAAAATACCTTCCTAAAATCCTGAAACCTATTTTATAGTCTTTATTTTGGGTATAATACTATTCTAATAGGGTATAAGGTGTTAAAAATGATTTTTTTCCAAACTTGAGGTATAGTTTTTAATGGCCTGTTTTAGTTTTATTTATTATTTCACCACATTAAAAAATTATTAGGCCAAGATAAAATAAAAAGAAAAGTATTTTACAAATAATTATATTATATTATATTAATGTAATAACCTATATTCAACAACTATTCAATCAAATGGTAAATAAAACCAGCTTTCATGTGTATGCAAGAATACTGCCTCATGAACTGATGTATTTTTGGCATCGTTCTTACTCATGGATGGATTATAATGATGTAATTTTTTTTCTATATATGAAATTAGTTAAATATTTTTCATTATGAAAATATCATTCATCATTTTCATTCGTACAAATCCATTCACTGGAAAAATATAATTTCGTTCATTGGTACATGTGGAGTGCCACCACCATGAAGCGACGTGATTTATTTTTCATCACCACATAACATGCATGTTGTATATATATATATAAGTTTTTTTTATTTAATTAGTAATTTTTTTTAAATTATTATGGTATTTATTTAATTATAATTTATTTCGTACCATCTTTCAAAAATTATAGATTAAAATCGAAATGTCACTCTTGCATATATACGACCCACCGTCTTCATAATTATAATGTAGTTCATTTTTCATAAACATGTATAATGGTTATATTTAAAATGGTAATTTATGAATAAAATTATAATAATTTAATGATTATTATTTTTTAAATGATATAATAATGACCACTTTGTCCATCATCAACCTACCGAAGTCATTTTGGACATATAAACTGATTATCGTCAAAAATATTTGATAGAGAGATTAAATGATTAAGTAATTGTTATAACATATTATTAAGTGATAAAAATTTAATAATAAAAATGAAAAGTGTTTTAAAAAAACTATAAAATTAACATAATATTATTATTTTCAAGGATAAATAATATATATTTTGATTCTGACTAAAGGTAAGGAACGTTCTTCTAAAAATACTATTTTAATGTTTCTAAAAAAATGATTCTTTTATTATATGTAAATATTTTTATAATAAATTTATTTATGTATTAATATGGATATAAATTAATTATAAAATAAATAACTTTTTACTTTCATTCAAACGATATCAGAAGTTGTATTTTTACGTAGTGTTTGGATGTTGTTTACAAGAAGACAAAATAAATGAATTATTTTAATGTATTTTCCAACTATAAATTTATGTAATGTCATAGTTGTTATTTTATTTTGGATTCCATTATAATAATTAATTTTTTTATCAATGGAAAACCTATTTCTATATATTATTTTTATTTTCAAATTGTTTTTTAGTGGATCAGATATTTCAATATCCAGATAAGTTATTTTATTGAATCAATGAATACTTCTAGGAGTATAATATTGAAAATTGTAATATTTTTGTATTTTTAATATTTTATGGTTCTTCGAAATGATTATGAGGATTTTTGGTTCCAATAGAAACCAATGAATTTTGGTTATGTTATTAAAAAATGACTAGTGGATTCAACATAAACAAAACTGTGTGGGTTTTTTGATAGACCTCCAAAAAATTTGGTATATAAGTAGAACACGTGGTTATTCCACCTGTAAGAGTGATATTAAAAGTGATATGGAAATTTTTTACTAAGTAATATAAAATTTCATTCTATTATTTATAAATTTTTTATGAGAAAATTATTATTTATCAAGTTATGATAATGATCTTACATTTAATGGAAATTATTTGATAATTTTTAAGGGTCATAAAATATAACATTCTAAATTGGTTATTATGAGTTGTTTATGATTTCAAAGAAAAATTAAAGAGTTTTATTTATTTATTTATGATTTACTGTGAAATCATTTATGAAATTATATTTTTAGAAAATGTGATTTTATAGGTATGAAAATTTTTACTTTTAACTCAATGTTTATTTTTTTAAAAGTATGTTTTTATGTATTTAGGGAATAATAGTTTATTTTTTCTTTTTTTCCCTAAATGAGGATTTTTTTCTCCTCTGATAAATTTAAAAAATTTACATAGGGTTTTAGGAAGGGTATGTTCAGCGACTAATTATGGTATAATGTTATGATTTTTTATGAAGAAAAGTTGATTAATTTTAAATGTTTCCTATTATGGGAAAATGGATTCTTATTAGAAGTGTATCCTCTTAGATATATATGTTTTTTATGATTGAATTATGACCTAATTATAAAAAACTATACAACTAATATATATTTGGGAATTTAAGAAACTGAATTTTATTTTAAAGTCACCAGAATTTGTAATGATTGAGGTCAGGTCCATACAGTTAGTATCAAAGAAAGGTTTAGATGAAATTAGAGGTTATTATAATGATAATTTAATTACCATAAAATATTTTAATTTATAGTTATATTTAAAGGATATTTAATTTGAATTTTACCATGTTTTATCATATAAAATATTTATTTTCAGAATGTCTTTTTAAAGAAGTAATAGGTAAACTGAATTAGGAAGGAACTGATGGGATTGTATTTTTCTTAATCGGTACCCTATAATGGTTATAATTGGTATATGGTAATTTTTTTGTGAATTATTTTAAATGATATATAAATGGTTGTTTTATCTAATGGACAAATAATATAGTTCTGTCAAAACTAAACAAGATTGTAGTGGATCATTTTATAAGACAATACCATTGAAAATTTAGTAGATATTCTAACATAATAGTCACTTAATTATGGATTAAATATTTTTAGAAGATATTTTTTGTCATGTATTTTTCAAAGAATCAACATGATAGATGTTCTAGTTACAATTTTTATGTTTAATCTAATCAATGAGGTAAAAAGGCTTTGAATAGAAAATAATGTGATGATATTTATAGCTTTGACTAGGATAAAATTATGTATATTTTCATTGTGAAATATTTTCTTAAGCCTCTGACATATAATGTAAATAAACTATTTAAATTATGAAAAAAGGGAATAATATTCAGTAGTTTTGTATGAATAAAAAACCACTAAGTTGGAAATGTAAAAGGCAAATTTTACCTCATATAATGATATAAAAATTAATCAGTTTAACTCTTGATTTAAGCCAATATATCAAAATGAATTTCCTTCCCATGATATTAAATGTTATGAGTAGCATGTTCAATGTGATGAGAGGGTAGAAAAGGTGTTTTAGATGATATTTAATTCCATAATAAGAATAACATGAAAGAACTTAATGGATGGAAATGGGGAATAATTCATCATTGAGTTTGGGTGGTAATAAAATCATGTTCAGAACATGAGATAAGTGTATTAAAGAGAACCTTGGAAAACGTTAACTAAAATACGGGAAGTAGATATGATTTGGAATATTTGGGGATATGAGTTTTGACTACAAGAAAAATGATCATATAGATAATGAAATGGAAATTGTAAGAATTGTAATTTTAATTAATCATAACATTTTTCTAATGTGTGACAAAATTTCGTAACCTGGGTAGGAAATAATCTAGATAAAAAGAAAAGAGGTGTGGTAAAATCTATTACTAATATTATGGATTATTTTGGTATGTCAAATGAATTTGTGGTTGCTATGTTATTAGTTCTTTTAAATTATTAATAATCCCAACTTCACTCTCAATCATCACATTCTATCATTTATGGAAAACAATTAGTAAATTTGAATATGATATTGTAAAATTTTAATAGAACTATTATGGAGAACTCAATGTGTAAATATTGAATAAACTATGATTTATAGAAATTTTTGAATTGTTATATGGGGAATGAAATTTCTTATAAATCTTATTAGTCTTACTGTGGTAGTGATTGATATTATTATAGGTATGTATTATCTTTCAATTTTTCATGTAATGATATATTTCATAGCCAATAATATTTTGATAAATGATTTAGAACCATTTAAAACATATCAAAAATGTATGGTATTCTTGAAAAGAGGATGTCGAAGTTACATAGAAAATGTTTTTAAAAATAAATAAACTATTCAGATTTGTGGTTTCTTAATAGTGAAATAAAGTATGGTTATTTTTATTGATGATTTATTGGGTGTTAGTCTTGATCAAGATGTTGATTCTAATATTGACTTAGTAATTGATGCTAAGCCTATTTCAAATCCCCTTATCGAATGGATCCAATAGAAAGTTTAGTGTTAAAAAAATTACAGGTGTATCTAGATAATGGTTTCATTCATCATATAAATTCCCCATGGATTCTACTATCTTATATAAAAAAATATTTTATTGATAATTTTCATTGATTATAGTTATTTGAATAACATCATTGTTAAGAATATTTATTAGGTACCTCATATTGATGATTTATTTTATTAGCTCTAGGTTTCATAGTACATTCAAAATATCGATCCCAATTCCAGGAGGCATCAGTTAATGTTGAAGTAGGTAGATATTTCGAAGAATATGTTTCAAACTAGATATAATAATTTTTTTAATTCCTAATGGGTTTTATAATGCTTCAATTTTACTTATGGATTAAATTAATTTATTTTTTCTTGAGTTATTGGATAAGGTATTTATTGTGTATATTGGTGATATATAGGTATATTCTTAAATTCATTAAGATCATGAATGGAACCAATTTTTTTTTTCAATCCATAAAAATAATTTATATGAAAAAAATTGTATGTGTGAATTTTTTTTACAATATAACTTATATGTGCTCATGATTTTTCTAAATAAGGAATAACTATTGAACATTAAAAAACATTTTGAATAGTGGAAAAGATAAAATATTTCAAATAGAGTCAAATATTTCTAGGTTTAACATGTTAATATAATTGGCTTTTTGAAAACGCTTTTTCTTTGTCTTTCTTATAGAGTATATTAAATATAAATTGAGTTAAATTTATCTTAATGAAAAAAATGTGATGATTTTTTCCAAAAAATAAGAAAGGATACTGGTTATTTCTATAGTTTTTCCATACGTTATAGAAATATTTATCATTTTCATCTAAAACAATTATTCTTTAAATTGACTTGGTAATGTTCAAATGAATAATTATCATTTAAATTATTTTCATTCAAGGAAACTGAAACCTTATAATTTAAATTATCACACTTGTGATCTAGAATTACCTACATTGGTTTTTTCTTTTCAAATTTGAAAGCACCATTTATATATAGTAATGTGTGAAATATATATTGATCACACAATTTTATAGAATATATTAACATAGAAGTATTTGAACATAAATTAAAAAGTATTTTTGAAAATACTCAAGGATTACGATTTCATGATCCGTTACCAACATAGAAATGAAAACAATTGGTTGGTTATTTGAGTTGGAAAAATAATTCTTGTATTAAACATGTTAGGTTTACAAAATAACCCTTCGGTTAATTATTTGAGGAATTTTGGCCAATAAGTTGTGGATGATGGAACTTCCTCGTTTTGGTTTCAGGTGTTAGTACAATAATCTATATTAGAAATAATTAATAATGATCAGAATGATTATTATGAGTTACATGAAAAGGTCAAATTGGTCAAGAAGTGTATGTTAGATAAATTTAATGTTGAAAAACTTGGTGTTCTAATATTTTTAAGGATAATATCTATTTCTTAGGTTCCCAGGTTGAAGGGATAACCATTTTGTAAAGCTTATAGTTCCAAATTTTCTATTCACTTTGGTAGTATTAATATATACAAATATCTTCAATAGTATTATTTGTGGGATGTATATAAAATATATAGTTCTTAAATTTTCCATGAAATTTATAAATTTTTTAAATGATAAATAAGAATAAAATTTTTCTATGGTAATTCTTTATCCTTTTCTATTGCAAGATTGGAAATGGAAAAAAGTATACATGGATTTCATGAGAGTATTACCAAAGACTTCATTAAGTAAAAATAAGATTTTTTTATTATTTATCTATTCAATAAATCTATTAATTTTTTCCCATTTTAGATACAATGTATTTGGACCATATTTCTAAAATTCATCTAAAAGAGATATTTAGGCTACATGTAAATATTCCATAAATTCTATATGACTCTAATCCCAGGTTCACTTTAAATTTTTGGAAGAGACATTAGATGTAATTATGCATTGAATTAATCTTCATTAAATAATTTCGCCCTTATTCATATGTAAATTACAAATGAATAATTTATCGCTTGAAAAATATGCATTATTTCATTCATTGGATTACCGAGTAAGTTGGTATCAATATATTTTATTAGTTATGTTTTCTTAAAATAATATTTCTCATTCATGTATAGAAATGGAAAATTTTTTTGGGAATTATATAGAATGAATTTTTGAAACAATTCCTTACACGATGAGTTTGTTCAATTGATGTTGATGAGACAAAAATCAATAGAATAAATTTATAATAAGGTGATGGTAATTTAGTGACATATTAGGAAATATCTTATTTGGAAGAAACTTTATGTTAATAACAACATAAAATATCATTATTTTATTGTGGGGGATAATTTTTTACTTGAAGAATATCCATGGAAAAGTTTTATTCATTTTTGTAAAAAGGTATGTTATGTGTAAATTTAATTATATATATTTGGTTTAGTTTCTTATATATTACCCATTCCTCCAAGTTTATCATACTTACACAATATTTTTTATTTTCGGTGCTAAGAAAGTATGTGTTAGATCCATGCCCTATTATGAGCCCTAAAGTAGTTCTATTAGAAGATATTTATTCCAATAAGGGAAAAAATATCCAGATTCTTAGATGTAATGGTCATGTATTGTAGAACAATTTAATTTTATAGGTTATGTTTTTAGGAAAAAACCATATGGATTTAGAGAGAACATGGGAGTTTAAAAATACTAAGAGGTAAAGGTATTGTCACTTGTTTAATATCTGACTAAAATTGTGAGGATCCAATATCAAAGTGAAAGACTGTCAAAAAATTAGATATTTTAGAATAAATCATTCATTAGATAGATATTATAGAGTGATATTCATTATAAATATAATATATAATTTTTTAGTCAAATGAAAATAATTCTTCTCTCAAACCAAATTAGATTTTCATACATTATATGTTTTTATTCAAAACATAGGTTTTAAAATAATTTACATTAAACATGAGAAAATAAATTTATTTTTTATCAAAATTGTCAAAATTTACTTTAGATAAAATATTAAAAATCTTCAAAAAAATATTGATTTTCACTAAATAGTGAAAATACATATCTTTATAGAAAATTATATTTTTTTAATGTATTTTCATATTCAAATTATAATTTTAATTATATTTATATTTTAATTATTTAATTATCTTTTAATTAAATACAATTATAGTCTTTTTAAGTAATTTTAGCCTTGAAATTAGTATAAAAACATTTTAATACTTAAAAGGCGTGTTTTTAAAAAATTATTTTCCATATGTTTAATATAAACATAAGTTATTAAAATTATCATTATTTGATTCATTAAATGTTGATTACATATTTTTTAATAATGAGGTAAAAATATAATTAACATTTCACTTTTATTTGTTGTCAATAGGCGTAGTAAACTAAATAATTTGTTTACCACTGTAAAGCGTAAATCATGTAATTGAAGTTAAAAATAAATTGATAAGGAATAAAATATAGACCTAAAACATAACCAAATTGTATTTCATAAGTATATTTCATTCATTATCATCAAAATTTAAAATATATGGCTTCTTCTATTTTTATGAGATTATAACCAATATAATATTCTATTTATGGAAAAGTAAAAAATGTTACACTCATACATTAAATAACTATAATATTTTAAACATAAATATTTCTAGATGTTATGTTTGGTTATAAATATTATTTTCAGATATACATGATTTATCATCCTATTGGAAATTTATTTTTAATTTTTATAGAATAAATAATTACCTTAAATGCTTACAATACTTTGATACTCTAATTATTCAATTAATGTAAAAAAAATAATGATTTTAAAATATTAAAATTACTTCAATTTGTAATAGTTAAGTTGAACCATTAAATTTATATATAAATATATAAATTTTCGATGTATTTAAATATTTTATTCTATATTCATTTGTTTTTTTATAGTTATAATAGTAAAATTAAATGCGTATTTCTAAATTTATCATTTTTAATAATATATTGCAATATTATTTTATTAAATTATATAAAAATTATAAAAAGCATATATTTGGAAATTATATTATAATATGGTTTAAAAATTTTAAAAAAAATTAATGGAATTTTTATGTGTATTGTTACTATCATTGGCCACAAATAGTGAAAACATTATTATCTTGATATGTTTGAAAATGGGTAATAAGAGATTTAAACAATATGATTAGGGAATAAATATTGTTAAACGAATCCAAACAATTGGATCAAATTATTTATATAGATACCCATATTAACTTATTAAATTATCAATTTGGATCCATTTTTTCATCCAAATTAATTTTTAATAGGTTGATATTTTATGCAATTCCATGATGGCACCTCCCAACTCTTATAAAACCGAACAACTTTTTATCAATAATAAAAATTTCAAACTCATATTTTGATTAATATAAACAAAAATAAATTAATAAAAACTCTAGTAACGTTATATAGTCCTTATTTCAAGCATAATACAAAATATATAGGTCCTATTATGTTTTGAAAATAGGATTTTCATAAGAAGAGGTATAGTTTTTCACCGAATGTTTAAGTTTTATTTCTTATTCTGCCTGCTTAAAATATTTTGAAACCATGCTAAAATAATAACAATAATATCCAAAATATTAAGAAATTTTATTACATTAATTTAATAAAAAATATATAAACCATATTCCATCAAATGGGAAATGAAATAATCATTCGTATGTAGGGAATTCTACCACCTTGTGTACTGATGTAATTCATTTTCCCTCACTCTCACTCACAGATAAATTATAACAATTCAATTAATATTTATTTATTATATTAATTACATATTTATAATTTTAAGTGATAATATATTATTTTCCTTCTTACCATTTCTTTAACAGAAAAATGATAGCGTTGTTCAAGTGTAAATGTGGACTACAACCACCATGATGTAATATGATTCTTTATACATCACCATATAATATTGAAGACATATATAAGTATAGATAAATTATTAATATTATTTTTATTATATTTTGATAATTATTTAAATATTAAATAATAGCTAACTTCTTTATATAATGACCGTTGACAAATTTAAATGTTACCCATACGTATGTACGGCCTAACGTCTCCATGATTTTAATATAGTTCGTTTTTATTAATGATATTTGATGGTTGGATACAGAAGTATTATTTATTAATGAAAATAATATTAATTTATTATTATTATTTTTTATATGAAGAAATAATGACATGTTTGACCGTAATCAATCTACCAAATTCATTTTTGAGTTATAATCCTAATATCATCAAAACAAACAATATGAACTTAAATGATTATGTAATGATGAAAAAATGGTAATAACAAAGATAAAAGGAATAATAAAATTGAAAAAGGATTTGAAGAATGTATAAAATTAATATAATTTTATTATCCAAGAATATTATTAACATATGCGATATGTGGTACACTAGGTAAGGGGGTTTCTTTTAAAATAATCTTTTAATGTTTCACATAACACTATCTTTTTATTCAATGATCATATTTTTTACCATATTTTATGTATGTTTTTAAATTGATATATAATAATTATAATGGATTTTTAAAATATAATTTTAATTTATTTAAATGATTTTAAAAAATAATTTTTTTCACATAATGTTTTGGAACTATATTCAAAAAGAGTAAGGTAATATTACATTTTAATGTATACAAAGACAAAAAATATTCCCTTCCCTGTTGATGATATTTGATTTAAATATTACTTTAAAAAATTTCGTGTTTTCTTTGAAAAAACCATCTTTCCCTATATTCAATATATTTTCAAAAAAATGGTTGTTAAAATATTTTAGATATTTCCATAAACAAAAATAATTTCTTCTGAATGCAATGAATAATTCTGTGGATTTTCTGAAATTGTAATCATTTCATTATTGGGACTATTTTATGGTTCATGATAATTTTATTGATGATAGGTTGTTCCATTAATAACAAAGTATGTGTGGTAATGTTATTTACAAATAGTGGGTGGTTCTATAATATGCCATATATGGGTGGGTCAATGATATCCCTCCAATGAATTGGGTATGAAAGTAGACCCTATGGTTTGTAAATTTTTAATAGTGATTCAAAGAGATATATAGATATTATTTCCCAAGTAAACTACATGTTTTATAAATTTTTTATGTATTATTTTATAATAATATTATTATATATCAAATTGATATAAAAATCTTATGTTTATATAAATGTCACTTCTACATTTTAAGGGATATAATTTTAACTTTTTTTATAAGTTATTTTGAGTTATTCATTATTTAAAATAACAATTTATGAGTTTTATTTTAATATTATGATTTTTATGAATTTTTTTATGAAGGTATTATGGTTGAGAAGGTGATATATTATGTAAAAAAATTTATTTTTTTAATATTCTGTTGAAAAAGGTATATTTTTATAATTATTATTAGACTAATGGTTTCTTTCTCTATTTTTATTTATCATAATGATATTTATGTTGTCATAAAATAATATAATAATTTTATCATAGGGTTTTTTTATGGGTAAGGAAAATTAATAATTCAGGTTGAAATTCAGGAAAATGTTTTAGGAAAATGAAATGTTATCTATTTTAAGAGTAAAAAAGTATGGGAAAATGGATACTGATTAGATGTGTAAACAATATATATATATATATATATATGTTTTTGTGTATTTTTGTTTGTGTACTAGTTTGTTATATATAAATTATGATCTAATTGTCTAAAATACAATACCGAAAATTTATTTGGGAATATAAGAAAGTGAACTCAATTTTTAAAAAATCGGGTACAACTGCGAAAGCAGCACCCATGCACGTAAGAAACTTAAATGTAAATCCCAAGCTTGGGGACTTGACCACGCGACCTACCCCTCACCCCCCAATCCCTTACCACCCCACCACCAACGATGGGGCATTAAGTGAACTCAATTTTAGAGTTACTAGAATATATAATGTTTATGGTCAGCTCGTTACAAGTAAATAAAACTATTCTTCCCCTACCCTATGCTCGGGTTCATCATTATCATCATTAAATGTCATGAACACTACCCCTATAAATGATACACTTCACATGATGATCCATCATTATTGCGTAGAAACAATAAACTCCAAAGCATGGTAACCCATATAAAAGCATACATCATACAGGTGATTCATGAATATCATTAATAGAATACTATATAAACACATACTAACATTTTAGAAAATTCAAACATGGAAACAATATACTATATATATACTCATGGAATCATATTTTATAATGGGTCTCATGGGATACACAAAAACCCACTTGTGATCACAGTCAAGAACGGTAAAAAATGTGTTCCAACATAAGAATTTTACCAAGTCAACATTTGAATAAAATATCCGTAAATGGATAGAAATATCATACATCAAGATTTTTATAATCTATTTTAGTCAAGAGTTTATCAACCAAAACTATCTTACAAGATATCCAAAATACCCCACACAACAATGTTTCCAAAAACATGTTCCAGCCAACATAACAAGGGGTATATGGAAAGGAAAAGGTAATATGCCAAAGGGTAGAACCAATTCATACATTATGTCATTTTTTCAATGAAAGTATTCAATTTTGATTGGAATGGAAAGGGAACTCACTCCTATAATATCGTTGAGAATAAAATTCTTCCAATATGTTTTGAAGGGTCCATGATGAATATTGGTAATTGATTCGTGAAGGAGAACATAAAGAACCATCATTCGATAGAGTGGACCACCAAATTATAGCATGGGCCATCAAGGCATATAGTGGACCAATATAGTACTTATTATACCACCATAGTATATTGGTTCACTAGAAAATACAACCAATGTGTACAATAAATAAGATCGGCATGGGAGAAATGACATCAAACCACCATAGTGTAGAATAGGGTAATGCGATGTGTAGAAGAAGAAAAGAATGGATCTATTATGTAAAACAGTGAATAGAGGCCTATAAATGCCTATAAACTAAATCATGTTTTCCTTAAGGTGATAAATCCGGCGTTGAGTCATCTCTTCATCCATTCATAACATGGGAATGATTAAAAAAGAGTGGAATTAGTAATTTTAAGTATAAAACAACATTAAAAATCATTTTTTAATCCACTAAAATTCTAAAATAGATCACAAAAAATCAAAATGAACACATATTATTTAATTTTATCACCCACGAAGACTAAAAAACTCGAATAGATCTTTGTAATACTAGTGGATAAGGCACTATCGCATGGTTTAACTCACCAAAACTCATCCTCCTTCAACAAACCTCTATGATGAATGTTATGGTGAAGACACACCTGATCAACTTCACGTTGGTTTTACCATTACCTTTATAGTGGGGCCTCAATTCCACAACACCACTATAGTTCATCCAACTCCATTATGATATAATGTAGTCTGCATAGGATATAAAAGTAATAAAACATACTTTTGAACATCAACAATATTATTAATGACCACAAACCATTACACAACAATGGATCTTCTAAAAAGCACAGATATGAATATGGAAACTACCCATTTAATATATGAATGAATTATCAGACACAATAAAATTAATATCATTGACTATATTATTTATTATTTTATGTTTTTTATATTATAATATAGGGTAAATTTATATGAAATTTATAAGTTAATATATAAATATGGATAATTTTGGAGGATAAATATTGGTTTTTTTAACATTGTTGGTATAATATATTCATATATAAAACTAAATGTGTGATAAAACATTCATGAACATAGAAAATTAATTAATCTAAAAAAATATTTTCTACTATATATTATTCGTTGGAAGATATGGTTTTGTGAACACTTAAATCATTTTAAAATTTTATAGGATTATGAATGATATTAATAAATAAATTTACAGAAAAAACAAAATTAACATTTTTTCATAATATTTTCCTTCAATATCAAAATTCTATATGTATATATTTTTTATTCTATTCATATGTTAGAAAAAATACAAACCATATTTCAAATTACCTAAAAATTATATTCATTTTATCATTATAATTATACCATAAATGAAAAACGGGTTGTTATAATATGAAAAAAATGAAGTGTATAAGAAAGAGAAGGTGAATGATAATATACAAAAGATAAAAGTAACTAAATTTGGTCACTATAATATATGATCAAAAATATATTTATATTTATATATTAAATATTTTATTTTATAAAATAATGATTATAAATTCATAGATGGAATATTAGTATTTACAGACATAAAAAATCAATTCATATTATAATATGTATGTGTGCATATAAATTATATAATATTTTTATAAGATAAGAAAAATTATTCAATGAATTGAATGGATGTCAATATTTTTTCCCACACATCAAAAATATTAATTATTAATGGATAATAAATACTAAATATTGTTTATGTACCTATGAATTTTTAAATATATATTCTGTTTATGAATAACTAACATATGGACATTATAGAAATAAAAAAGAAATCTATGTTATTTATTTTAAATATTTTAAATTAGTGTTTTTTCGCAACATTAAATAAATTATAGATATTTGAATTAATTATTATTGATATAAATTTTCTTCTAGTGATCTATTCATTCATTTGGGATGAGTATCAAAAAAAATTATTTCTATATTGTGGAATATTAAATATTCATTACTTATCATGATTTTTTATGAAGATTATTATTATGTTTTAAAATAAAAATAATTAAATTTCAATGATTTGATGTTGTTTATGATTTTTTTATTCTATGATTTAATGGTTAATGTTATGTGATATAGTGAATCGTGGTGAAATTATTGTTGAGAACGAGTGAAAAATTACCTACACTATTCGAATACAATTGGAAAATATTTAAAATTATATCAATATAAAATATAAAATGGATTATAATTTGAATAATTAATGAATTTACACATATATAATTAATTATAAGTTCATTAATATATAAATAATTTATACACATAGGACTGTAGTAACATAAATTGACGGAGAACCTTGTAGGTCAATATGTTATTTTAATTGTTTATTTTTTGACCATTATAGGGAAACAAGTGATATTAAAATATAATTAATGACCCATTAAAATATACTATAAACTATCACTACCCCACCACAATGGGATCCCTCGTGGGACTATAGTGATCATATGGGTAACCCTTAAGTCCCACCTTCAATATACCATGTGTTGGAGACTAAAATATATGGTATAATCATACTAAAACAGGAGGCATTACCCAATTAAATTCATGGAACAAAATATAACTCACCAGTAATCACTATATTTTATAAAAAAACCCATTCCATAATATTGGTAAATTTCATACATAAGTATGGTATCTAAAATAAGATTCGAAAATATAGACAATATATCTTCGACAACCACGCTGATCTTAACTCCCTTAATAATGTTTGGTCTAACTAAAAAAGCAAATAAAACCAAGATATATTTAAAATAATTTTATATATATGTGTGTGTTAGCATATAATTATAATCAATTGGAACCTAACTGAAACGAATCAATATTATATAGACAAAACATACTGATTCCCAAGTGAACAAAATAATTGAAAAAAATCAAACCGATTATAGGTCAAAAATCACCCATCCATTTTAATTATAATTCATTAAATATAAATTTCATGCCTAGTAAAATAAAATAAATATTTATATCAAGAAGGTACCCTATAACATCTTTCGGACAGATTTTTCCACTCTCACACCCTTAAGATATTTATCTTGTTCTTTATTCTTTAGTATAAAACCACATAAATAGATATTTTCATATCATAACCTCATACCACTATCATAGCAACATTATAACCAATAAGAAAATCCTAACCATATTAGGGTATCATTGGCATGAAATTCATTGAACGTTTTCCCACTTCTAACTATGAAGGACCACCACCGGGTAATATCAGTAGAGCAAAAGAATGAAGATTTTTATTATATATGTACACCATTACATAAATCCACAACATCCCATTTATATATATATATAACATAATGAGTTATATCTTATTCAATATGTAAAGGGGGATTGGGATGTGGGGGAACTATAATATTAGTTCCCACTATACCATGGGTATTATGGAAAACACCTAAAACCTAAAACTATATGTGCATTTGTATAGTAATATCATAGAGGTGACGGTGAATGAAAACTATAAAATATATATAATATGTGTAATACTCACAATAAATAAAAACATTAGGGATCACAAAAAACAAACAGTTCTATCAACCATAGCAATCACTGCATTATTACAACAACTTACTAACATATATTTATATAACTATGAAATATAAAAAACCTATTTACTCAAATAATAATTCCAAAAAATATTATTATATTCCCAAATAATTCATCATTACAATTTCTAAGATTACCATTAATATTCATATTTTAATTCTTAAATCTATTTAATTCCGAATAATTTATTAATAATCATCCACGTTTTTTCCACTTTTTATTTTTCATATCATACATTTTATTTCATTTTATTTCCCATAATCAATTGATTTCTAACCTATTACACTTTCTATGTTTTATTAATATTTTCTGTGTTTCATGCGAGTGTGAAAATATAGAATAACCCAATATCAACCAACCATTTAAATGTAAAAAATGGTAGACATCCCATTCTAAAAACCACTCCATAATCCCAAACTATCCACCACAAATATATTTCTTCCATTTAGACTTTAGTGTCTCCAATATAGTTAAAAATTTACAATTATCAAAACACTCTATAAAAACAATCCAACATCCTAAAACCAATCTTAGTTACAAACATACAAAACTACTCGAACTACAAAATAATGTAAAAAAAACTAGTCTAAATTCATCATAAACTCAATAATGAATCACACTAAAATAAATTATATGGATTCTTTAATATTAATTTACAACAACAATAATAATAAGCTCAATAATGTATTTAAAAAATTAAAATATACAAATTTTATAAAATATTTTGGTAATTAAGTGTATATATAAGTTTATTCATTCATTAAAATATCAAAAAACATGTTTTGACATTATAAAATCAATTAATATAATATAAAAAAGGAACAAAAATTAAAATTAATAGTTTAGTATCACAAAATCACTTATTTTCCTCTCAAATTCATTCAACTAATTCATTATCTAATTGATTATAATCCATACTATATATCTAAAAAACAATTTTCTTTTATTCATAAAATTTTCATAAATAATTAATGTCAATTCTCAAATTACAAATAAAAATTAATGATCTGATGATCACAATAACTTTTAGGGGAGTAATATTATGGTAATTCAATGAACTCAAAAGGAAAACCATAAAAAATAATTAAAAATAACAAATTCCTTTTTTAATAGACATGATTTCAAAAAAATTAAAACATAATTTCTACCATATATTTTTCAATAAAGAATAATTTTTTATAATGAGTATGATAATTAGAGGTAATCGCTGTGGATCTCTAGAAAATTGATATCATCATTTTGATAAAGAAAACCTCCAATGGAGCAATATTGGTCAATAAAATTCAATAAATATTTTTTAGGGATAAAAGGAATGTTATGAAATATAATGGAAATCTAAATGAATTTATTATATCCAAAAAAATTAAAAAAATAGAATATAATGGTGTGATTTTAGGAATTACAACAAAACAAGTACACAGTATAAAAATTATAATTTGATATATAAAATATATCATGGCTGATACACCATTAAAATACATTTCATGAATAAAGACCAAAAAATAACCCATCTAACATATGATTAACTAAATATTTCTCAATAAAAATTGATCCTAGGAATCTCTATGTCAATGTAATCCATAGACTATCTCACTAAAATCAAGATATATAATTATAAAAAAATCATTTACTCTAAGATAGGGGTGAACTAAATTATTTTGGATCCCCACCCATGTCACATTACAAAAACCATTAAATAAAAACAACTCTTATTGTTAATAAGAACCAAACTATAAAAAACACTCTCCACAAACCAACTGTTCAAGATGTATTTTCAATTTTCCAAATCATAACACATACATCTAGCAGTTATTTTATCTCCAAATTTTACTTACATAATATAACCTTCTCCAAAACATAGAAATATAAATGATTACTATTTAAATTAAAAACAATTCTAGGCCATTATCTTAGATACCCCTCAATTCATTCCAGTAAAAATGAACAGAAAACAAACCTAGATAAATTATTATGGCCAAAAAACCAAGTTTATATAGTACCACAGAACTAAAATCAAACTAAAATAAAATTAGTAATTTCAATTTTATTGGGAATAAAAATTAAAAATAGCTCAAGATTCTAAAAATTAATATATAAATCATCTTCCCACCCAGAATTCTCAAATCCATCATGCCACCACAAAACAATGAACTGAGGTAATGAAATTCCCTCATAAAACCTTCTACAGATGAACAAAATTCTCCATCAATCATTCCATAAAAATAATTTCACACTTACCATAAATATTTATCTTTAAATGATATGGGAGTTGACATGATGCTACTAATAAAATTTTCTAAAACACCCTATAACCATTACCTGGATATTTAGTTCTAAAAAATTTATTTTACACCCATATTATGATTCTAAAGAAGGTAATACAAATGACATCAATAATTTAAAATGTGACATTGATATTAAAAATAATACTTTGGACCCAATGTTTTACTGTCATGATATAATGGATAAATAAGAATCTTTTTTAATAATAAATAATTAACATATTAATAGAAATATTAACACATGATATACTTGTACACAAATAACTCATTGTACTCTTCATCATTACCTAAGGCATGGAATCTTAAGAGAAGGGTTATTTTTAATAGTCATAATTGTTAAAAAAATTAATTTCAATCATATATGAAAAGCGGGCTTCATATAAATATAGTCATATGAAATCATAATCAGGGTATATTAATATATCATATGAAAATCATATCTAGTAAAAATGTAAAAAAATCTTGATTTATAACACATAAGTTTATTGCATAACATAGTGGCTTCATCAGATGTTTTTGGAAACATTAGTAAAAGATCATGAGTCATGAAGACATAACATATGAATTTGGAAAAACATAATTATTTTGAATAAAATTTTTTCCCAAAAACTTGAATAGAAAATATTTTCATATGTCAATCCATATATCCTCAGTCATCATCACATAGTGGATAATGGAACGTAATATAGTAGATTGGGTATAATTTAAATTCCCTTAAACATCATTGATATATTGAAATTTTTGATATTATTTACTCATCATTTCCGTAAACATTATGGATGAAGTACCACATTGGATTACGATCACACCACCATCCAATAAATGTCATTAGATTAGTTTTAATGCCTTGCTAACTGCATTATAAGTCTCTATAACTCTACCCTAAGTTATTTTACAATGAAAATACATATATATTCTTTTAACATGAACATTAAAGCGTATATAAATATATCATCTCTTAATTAACCAATGAAAGTGAAATGGTCTTCATAGATATTTTTATATCGCATCATCATAAAATATATTAATAAAATAATATATGGTATAATTAGAATACATTCCTTTTAAATAATAAAATAAATTTAAAATGTTTATATATATAAAAATTCATTAAAGGAGTATTAGAAAATTACTTTTAGAATCATAATGAAATATAAAATACTATTTGATAAAAATTATTTAAAAATCACATAAATTTTAAAATATTATTTTCATTATAATATTGATAAATTAATAAAAAGGTAATTAAATGGTTATGGAAATATTAGAGGAATCAACATAAAGTAAATGGATTAAATCAATTTGAGAAAAAGAACATAATAAGGATAGTAAACAGTTTAATTTCACAATATTGAAAAATAAATTCAATTTCAATAGAAAATGACAATAGAAATAATAAGAGTGTGGATAATGAGATACACAAATGTTTATGAAAAAACGGATATAGAGAAGAAATATTCTGACTCAAATGGAATAAATAACGGTAAATCCAAATTCATTCATTATTTAAGTCATTTTGTAAACAAGTGAGATATGAAAAGCTAAAAAAGAATCAAACCCAAAAAATATCCAAAGGATACAAAGTAATTTGTTTTTATAGAGATAGAAAATGAAATGTCTCTCTATAGATATTTAGAAATTATCAATCATGTTTTCATTTTCATACTAGAAAATGAACCATTACAGTGTTTATAGCATTATCAGAAAAAATAAATTTATATAAATAGAGTAATATGGATATCTAAGTCACTGTAATTTCATGATAATTATTTGAAGAAAATATACGATGAACTATTTACTTGATGAAAAAAAGAAAAATTTATAAATATGGAGTATATATCATGAAAAAAATTTGATATGAGGAACCCATAGAATCATATATTTCATGATGTAAAAATCAATTAAAAATGTGGTCATGAGAATAAATAAATATATATTGACGTAAAATAACGTCTAAATATGATATAGTTCAATAATAGCGTAATAAAAATGTTAGGTTTTCTAGGTTGAATATCCTGAGAGAGGGTGAATCAGGGTATGACATATTAAAACTTCTACCCCTTTAGATATTGTTTCGTTGTTAAAAAGAACTCAATTCTATTTACATATCATAGCTATATATGAACAGATATGAAATCATGCACAGGGAAAAACCATTTTTACTTTGTTAAACCTAACTAGGCTGCATTCAAGGAACATAGAACAGTGAAGTGTCGATGTACCCAATTCACTATGTGTCAATGCCAATGTTGAGTAAAATGTTCGGGAAATATGTTTTATGCCCAGGCTCACTACCTTTACACGGTTTTGGGTCTTCTCAATGTGTCCCCAAGGGTCATTTAAAAGGCCTCATTATCTAGATCACTACTGGTTAAAAGGGACCCCATCTTCCTCTTCCGGTGCACAAAGCACTTGGAAGGGAATCCACACACATTTTATAGACTTTTAGATAAATCATAGTATTTAGACATGTAGATGAATTCATTTTCAAGAATTCCAGAATCCTCGGCTATTAGAAGATTCTATGTTGAAGTTCATTTTTCACCCGCAGATGAATCCCACCTTATTGAGTACTGGTATGTACTGGAAAATAATTTTTCCAAGTGATTTGATGCTTTCACAAGACTCCTTATTTTAATCGCAAACCACCATCTTATCCCACGTACAGAGTACCAGGTTTGTTACATAGAACAACTCTCTTTTGTACCTCTCTTGCTTCTGTGAACCTCCCTTCAATCCATGGACCACCACCACCTTCACTATCGTGCACTGCCTCTATGAAAACCTTCATTCCCTCAAACTATTCTCTTTTCAAAGATAGGTTCTAAGAATCAACATATATTCACAAAATATTATCTATTTGAGGACTACCATTGCTAATCAGTTTCATATCATGCATTCTTCATCCATTTATCATTTCCTTTGTAGGATACAGTCTCCGAAAAAGACATCAGCAGAATTTCTTCCGCGTGAACCACTTGAGCCATCGTAGAAGTATCTCTCAGGAACATCCTTTGGACTTTTCTGAATTCCATATCAAAAATATGTTCTATAATAATATTTGTTTCTCATTTTTAATTGGTGAGATTTGTGATTCTTATATACGAAATTATATCCACAATATTAATCAATCCAAGATTTACTAAATCTTTGATCCACCTTATACTAATCCTCATCCCACTGTGAATGGAAATTCCTCCAACGGTCCATTTTTTATATGTGGTATGCTTACTACATTTTATCCTACGTACTCAATCTCATATCCTAGAATCAAGTGATCCGCGTACCACATCACCTTCCACCGTGAACAATTTTTGGTTTCGTGAACCGCTCCAGCGTACCTTTCCCACTACGTGGTACGTGGTCTCTTAACCTTCACGGACATGGTATGTGATCCATGTATTAGGATACACATTTTACTTCCTTTTCTGATTTCATTCACCATTATTCACACCTTCTAGTCCTATGAAGAAAACCATAAATTTCCATTCACTAATTCCCGATTTTGAGGCCCAAAAATTTAGCAAACAAAAGAAAACTGCGCCACCTTAAGAACCTACCATTGGAACCAACCATACTCATTCACAATCATCTATCTATGTCACCAAACATAACTACACCCAAAGCATAATGAAAAGACACATAAAGAGATTTTTTTCACAAGTATCTTCCCCATTTGGTTTGCTGACAACTCTTCTCATAATAGTTCTTCATATTTTGATATCTTGTTAAAAATCCTTCCATATTCAACCACCATTTTCTTTATGTGATTAAGATTGAAATCATGGATTTACAAAAAATATAATCTAAGAAAAAATAATCCATGATCGGTCTGTGAAACAAGAGTATAATGAAAATTTTATCAATGAGTCACCACATTTCTGACACCAATTGTTGATACTGTATTATTACAAATAAACTTTCCTGAATCACAATCCTTTTCTATTGTAATATCTTAGCATTGATCAATCACTTCAATTATCATCATATTTAATGCTCCCAATTTGTTATATCTCATTAATCTAGATTCAACTCACCTTCATATCCCCATTCTCTCTCCTACACTTAATAGATTCTCCCTGTGTCTTTTCTCCCCGTGACAATCACACTATATCTCCTTTAGTCAATTAACCCTAAGATCACTTCAAAGATAGATGAAATTGGGTAAAGAACACATACTAGTACATTAGAGAAAACACGCCACTCCTCATAGCGAGGGGGACCCACATCTACACTTCCTCAGGTTTGGGTAGATGACTAAACTCAAAAATCCAGTTGATTCCTTTTAAATGCTTATTTGGGTAATCCCTTCGTATGACTATCTGCAATCTATTGTTATATAGGTATATAATCTAACACTGAAATCACTATCTCCAATTTCTCCTTGATAAACTGATATTTTATTTCTATGTGCTTTTTCATTTTGTGATGGACTGGATTTTATCGGTGGTTTATAGCACATGAATTATCATAATGGATACTGATTGGATATTTCACATCAATTGTTATATCCTCAATTTGTTGCTTCATCCAAAATAGTTGTGTGTAAGCTTGAGTAGTAGAAATATATTTTGATTCTGCGGTTCTCAATGAAATATAATATTTTTTCTTCCTCGGCCAAGAAATACACAATCCCACAATATAATAATCACCTCGTCAAGTTGATTTCCTATCATCTATTGAACCGTCCCAATCTACATCTATATTTATAAATAGCAATGCGTGATATTTGTAGTTATATATCAAACAAAAATCCACAGTTCTTTTGATATTCCAAAGTATCCCTTTTTCTGCAATCATGTGTATTTAATTGGGATTAATTTAATATCTTTTTTTCTTGGAATGTGGTGATTAAAATGTATGGCCTTGTCACATTCATGTATAGAAAACATCCAATGATTTTCCTATATTATTTGTTGGTAAATTCTTTTTCATCATCATCATTGGATATTTTAATCTGGGTAGAAACTAGGATCTTCGTCTCCATGGAATTATCAATTCTAATCCTTCTCATAACCTCCTTGTCATATTTATATTGAGAAGTAAAAGTTTTATTCCTTCCTTGTGTCACCTATAATTCATAGAAAAATGTCATCTCACCAATCATCATCATTTCAAACTCTCTTTTCCTGTATTCAAAAAACTGTCTACATTGTGCCTAATTTTCTCATCAAAAGATTATTTCATCGATACGAACTATCACCATCATCCATTTCTTATTTTCATTCTTGAAATAAAAATTGCAATCAATACCACCATGCTGAACTTTGATCCTCTTTAGAAAATGATAAATCTTTGAATACCATACTCTTAGTGCATGATTGAAAATGTATAAATCCTTCTATAGCTGAAAGACTTTATTCTCATCTACATTAATGAGAAAACCATTAGAATTCCCCATGTAAACTTCTCATTTCAGACTCCATTTAGAAATTCTGACTTGACATCCATCTATAAAAAATTAAACTCTTATTGCACAGCTATGGCCATGAATAATCTAGTGGTCTCTAGCCATCCAATAGGTGAAAAAGTCTCATCAATAACAATACACTCTATATGAGAGTACCCATTTTAATCTATGAGTGATTTTTTCGAATCAAAACACCATATTCATTCATTTTATTTTGAAAGATCCATTTTTTCAAGATTCAATTCTTGTTAGCAAGCCTCTAAACCAAATACCCTATCTGATTCTTCTCAATTTGGTTAAGCTCTTCATTCATTTCATGAACAAAATTATCACCTCCAACTGCTTCGTGAATGAATTTAGGATAAACATGTGATAAATATGATTCTTGTAGTAGAGAAATTATTCTCCTACTCTACACTAGTGTTGTCTGATAACCATTAATGTTTTGACTATCAATTTCATCTTTCCTCGCTGGTCTCTATAAAGACACTGAACTTTTTTCATCATATGAGTCTTCTTCAGAATCAACCTCTAATGTTTGAGTGTCTCCGGACCTCTTCATCTCTTCATCACTATCCTCTTGAGCCTGATCATATATTTGTTGATGATTCTATTAATTCTCCAATATAGTCATATCATGACTTTCAACTATCTTTCCTAGCCTCTTATTGAAGCATTTATATTCTTTAATGTTCTGTGAGTAGCAAAGAAATATTCCTTAATCTCGATGAGATTACAACTTCCTATATTTCTCCTTATTGAAAACGAAACACATACTTCTGAAAATTCAAAAGTATTTCAATGATGGATTTATTCCATACCATAACACATTTTGAGTCTTACATTCTTTTGGGAACAATAAGGCTCTATTTGACGTGTAGACTACTATTATCATGACTCTTTCCAAAACATATCTAGAATATCATTCTCAATGAATATTGTTCTAGACAAGTTTTTCATAATTAAATTTCTTATCTCAACTACTCCATTATGCTATGGAGTTATTTCCATTGAAACATGATACCTTATCCCATTTTTCTCAAGATAGTCCCCCACTTGGATATTTTTTTTCTATGTTCTATTATCAGTTTGAATTATTTGGATTTTTTAACCAAACATCCTTTCGCATCCACGTCTATATCTTGTAATGAAACTGAACACATCATATTTGTGGGTGATTTTTGAAACCCATATCATTCTTATATAGACATCAATAAATAGAATATAATATCTATCCTCATCAATATCCCTTGGAGAAATTAGACTACACACATTAATATTCACCAAATCAGGAATTCTTGTAGACGTTTTCTCCTTTAGCTTATATGAATTTCCAATGATATTCCCTTGTTGGTAGGTAACACATGTATGAATACGATGACATGATAATATAGGGATATTTCGAGTAAAATCACAAATTACCCGATCTTCCAAATATGGTTGGGTTATACTGCCCAAACACTTATTCCATAATTTTTTTCTTAATCCACGGACTGAAAGAACATATCTTTCTCTCCACCCACGAGTAGAGATTCCCATTTGTATGCTTTCCATGTAACACAACATCGACATCCTTTTCATTGATGATACATAGTTTCTTGAAAAAAACTTCGGGTGTGTCTTAAGTTACACAATTAACTATCACTAATCAACTTGTGACTGATCCCTCAATATCCATGACATATGCTCATCTCATTTATTTTCCTCCAATCATAGATTTTCCTGAACCAATAATATTCAATACCTCTTCATTAACAAATATTATAATAGCATATTTATCATACCAGATTCCAGTCACTACATCATTATTTATCATTAAATTGAATGTGCATCCACTATCAATGATACATATCCCAGTGCAATGTGATTCCTTGAATGAAATTTCTACAACCACAACCCACTTTGTCCTTTTTTACCCATGTTTCTTACTTCATCTCCAGCATGGAATGTCAATCTTTATCATTCTCAGTATATGACGTTCCAGCTTCCAATTTCCGAGTTGCAAAAAAAAAATTATTTTTCATCTCAATTGAAGTTACTGACTACTTCTTAGGAACAAATTCAATATACCTCAGCAAATTCCTCTACATTGTAGATCTAGAATATCATGCCATATGTATGAGTCCTTTGAACATGAAACAAGGACCGTTAAATGAGACCTGTAATTTTGAGCTCTGTATGACCACCATTATTGGCCTTGTTACCCATAGTATCACTTTTCTAGTGAGAATACATTATGAGAGTGTCTCATCTTACCACAACAACAACATCTTATGTAAGGTACATTCCAATGTGGAAATGATGCACCACTAATTTTCCCTTGGTTTCTCTGAGTCTTTTGATTCTACTTCATACCCAAATCAATCATCTATATTGGAGTGTGTGCTTTTGGTCATACTTGAACCATAACAACTTTCTATTTAGATTAATCCCCATATCGGCCTTATCATTCTGATGTGATTTGTTCTTCTATTCTACTAGACCGCTCTACTTAAATTTCATCTTCTCTATTTCTTATATACATGTCTTTCATATTGTCTTACCGAGAGTTAATAGTTTATCCTGATCTTTAGTTCTTTGTTGAAAATAAATGACATCCTCTTATAGTTCATCGACACATTTTATTTGACCATTTCCAATATCAGAAAAAAATATCAATTTCTATTTTTTGTTCATCAATTTTGAGTTTTCACTCAATAACCATTTTTTATCTTTATTGCATTGGAGACCTCACCCTTTCAATTTATTCATTTATCTCAGAATTATCTTCTACCTACTACTGTATAATGTGTTTTTCATCATGAAAAACATTGTTAGCTTTTATTTTTTTGGATCTCAAAATACCTACCTCCTCAAGGTATTATTATGACTCATCCTGAAGATCAACTCTTCCTTCGAATTTTCCTTCTTCATTGTCACATTCTTCTCTTGTTAATGAATTTGTAACAACTACAACCAAAGTATCTATTTTATGATCCTCATAGTTCTCCAACTCTTCTGCCTCAGATTATTCACAACTTTTATCCTCTTTTGAAAGAAGATTCATCTTTTTGGAGATGTTTTTCCTAGTACTTGTCCTCCCATTCTCATTTTATGAATACTTCTTTTGGGTAATTTCCTCATTTTCTTCTTTGTCATCATCAAACTTCTTTGGAAACTTTTCATCCAAATTACCAATCTTTCCACATTGAAATCATGCAATTGGAAGTTTATCTTTGAAATTCCCTTTTCCCCTATGTAGATTTAAGGGGATAAATGACATGATATCATCCATATTTTCCTCCTTAGGACTATCTTCAACAGATAGATTCATCATGGCCTTGAATGTCACTCACATATACTTCCCTTTTTCCACTGCATTGTTATCATCATTTTTCATTTCAGATGCAACAAGGGTACTATGTAGCTTATCTAGTTTCAGCTCATTTAGGCCTTTGTCATCCAGCATTGAAACATTAGGATTGAACCATGGTGGATGCATCTTCAAGATATGATTTAGAATATTTATATCATCAATGAATTCTCTAGGAACTCATATGTCTTCCACAATAATATTTATCCTATCTAAGAATGTATCAATAGACACATTGAGATTAATTCTATAATAATCATAATTTTCCCTAGAACTTGTAGATTTTTTTCTCAGACTTTTGTGTCAATCCTCATAAATGTTCAATAATATTTCCCACATTGCATGTGATGTTTTACAGGAAATCTCCTTTGTATAAATTGCATTTGATAGGAATCCCCCTAAAGTGTTGATCCCTTTAGCATCATTATAAAATTCTCTTCTTTTAGCTTCTAATAAAAACATATATTAATGTGAACTAACAATACATCCAAAGATGTTGTGAAGACATCCATACCTACTGATCAGAAGTAGTGTTGCATTCGATTCTTCCACAGTTTATAATTATTCCCATCAAAGATTGGAATTCCTTTATGTTTGACCACTTCCATTTTTTTAGAGAGAATAGCTGACTTTCAACCTTTCCTTATGATACCATTGTTTAGGTCAACATGGTCTAATACCTTGAGAGGGGGGTGAATCAAGATTTGACATTTAAAATCATATACCCTTTTGGATCTTGTTTCATTGTAAAAAACTCAATTATCTCTACCTCTCATAACAACATATGAATAGATATAAAATCATGTATAGGACATAGTAATTTTTACATGGTTCACCATAACTAGGCAATGTCCAAGGAGAAAACAGCAGTGATGTGCTGATGTTCCAAATTCAGTAAGGCTTGCTGATAATAATGAGTACAATGTTGGGGAAAGATCTCCAATGCCTAGGCTCAATACCTTTACAGTTATTATGGTCTGGTTACTGAATCCCCATAGGTCGCTCCCTATAACTCTTTTTCTGGCTCGCTGCTGGTGAAAAGGGTCAATGTCGTCATCTTTTTGTGCTCACTACTCTTGGATCAAAATCCACACACAGTTTATAGACATGTAAGTCAATCAAAATTTCTTTAAATTTACACCCTTTAATTTGAATGAATTCCAACATCCCCAACTATTGATATAAGCTACGTTGATGTTTCCATTTCACCCATAGATGAAGTCCACCGTACTGAGTACTGTTATGTACCGGAAAATTATTTTGACAACTGGTTTGAATCGTTCACTTGCATCCTTGTCTAAATAGTGCACCACCTTATTCTCCCACGTGGAACAACTCCTTCACATACTGGTTATGCTTTCGCGATCCTATCTTCATCCACATACTATATCTCCCTTCACTATCATGCAACACCTTTTACGAAACACCTTGTGCCTGTGAATTGCTCTATGTTCACAGACTGCTTCTGTGAATATCCCTTTGTCTGTGAATTGTTATCTATTCTCAGACTTCCTTAATTAACCAGCTGCATACCGCACCTTCATCCTCTATGAACCATGTCCTTTGCGGGATAAAGTATCCCACAAAAACCTATATCATAATTTCATCCATGTGAACCACTTCAGCCTTCGAGGAATTATACATCCCGAACTTACTTCATACTTTGCCGAATTCCGGATCAAAAATATGTTCTCTAATAATATTTGATCACCTTATTAATTAGTGGGATTATCAATTCTTATATAGCCAAGAATATCCACTAATCCATGTTTTACTAAATCTTAGATCCACTACATACCAATACTCATGCTACTGTGAACTATGATTCTTCACGCGAACCATTTTTCATATGTGGTCTACGTACTAAATTTCTTCCTACCCGATTGATCTCCTCCGCTGGCATCAAGTCACATGTGTACCGCAACCCCTTCCATCAAGAACCATTTTTGGTTTCAAAAACTGCTCTTGCGTACCTTTCCGGTTTCCTGGAACATAGCAGCTTACCCTTCCCGGACATGGTACATGATCCATGTCATGGGCTCCACATTTCTCTTCCTTTTCCATATCATTCACTGTTCTTTATACCATCGAATCGAATGAAAAATAACCATACATTACCAATCAAAAATTCTAGATTATGAGGCCTGAAAACTGGGTAAACACTAGGAAACTACACCACCTTAGAAACCTATATTCGAAAAACACCAACAATACTCATTAACGGTCATCTGCCTTTGTCAACAGGCATAACTACACACAAAACATAATGATAGGACCCATCAAGGTGTTTTTCCCACAAAATAAGCCATGTATAAAAGAATACATTCAATGAAGATGGTTCAAGACGTAATAAATATAAATTGAGTCAAAAAAGTTATTATAATTTTATATTTCATATTTTAAAATTACAAAAAAATCGTATTATATAAAAAATGAAATTTTATAGAAACATAATAAAAATGAAAATATAATTTAATAAAAAAATATTATTTAAAAAACTCATAATAATGAACTTTCCAAAGATAAATTGTAACTCAACTAAAGAAAAAGTAAGTTAACAAAAACCTTTAGATTATCATATATTGTAAAATACTCAGGAGTATTATATATTTATCATTTTCTCATAAAATTGTATTTTGCAGTCAATTTTTTCAATTTATTTTTATATAATTCAATATTACATATTTATAACATATTTACAACTCATTTTTTGAAAATATTAATCAATATTTTTTATTAGTTTTAGCCATTTATTATCTATTTTAGTATAATGGTTTTATTCGTTAGTCCATTTTTAGGAAATAAAAATATTATGAATAGTCATGGTAATATAATATTAGATTGTTGATTTTTAATTATGTTCCATGTACATTCCATGATATTTAATTATTGTATTTTTAATGTTGATATTTCTAATAAGATTATTTTTAATTCTTTTGACAAATATGATGTGTTATATTTAGGATTAGTTGAATATTAATATTATAAATAAAAAAAATTAACACAACAATATTTATATAATAATATAAAATATAAAAAACATTTATTATTTCACAATATTCTAATGTAAAAAATTTATATCATTATCCATATATGTGGTTAAAGTATCCCACACAAGAACATTCTATAATAAATCGTTTAGTATGAATAAGATGTTTCATTTAAAATTTAGTTATTCTATAAGTATAATAAAATTTTTTTCGATATTAATTTGATATTTCATAATTTTAATCATGGAATGGATGAATATAGTTGAATATTATGTATAAATTTTAATTACATTAAAAAAATAAATAATCTTATCAACTCTTAGAAACCTTATTTAGGAATTATGGAATTTTCCAGAGACTGGAAGCTAGAAAAAGTTACACATGAATGCTAGAGTTGAAATGTTGGACATCCATTAATCAAAAAATAAAGTAATGTTTTGATTTGAATTTATTATACGTTTTATTTTTTTATAGGTGATATGGGGTGGAATTTTTTGTTAATACATATTCCATAATATATAAAGAAATGAAATTTTAATGACATATTAACTCAATTTGGAAAAAAATGGATTCATGATATGGAGAAGTAAATAATTCTCTCATCCAAAAATAGATAGTGAATCTTCCTAGATCATTTATGAATCTACCCATTAATTTAAACACATTTATATTCACCTTCATAAAAAACAATTACCACAAGATATCATTATTATAAATAAAAATGAATTAAAACATTCTAAATAATGTGTATAAGAAGATTCCAAATATGAAGTTCATTTTATTATAATCATTTCATAAATGTTATATATAAAGACCTGTAAAATTCAAAGGAAATGTTTTCTTAATTTTCATTGAGATTTTACAAGAACGCAGTTTCTGACGGCACCTGATTCTGAGGCCCGGTGTGCCCGGAATAAATTTCTGAATTTAGGATCAGGTACATTCAATGAACGAACGAGCGGGTATTTTCTAAATTTTGAACTGGTGCTTGGAATTTAAATCTGAGGGCACTGATGAACTTGCAGCGCCGGTAATTGCTTAAGGGGACCTTAAGCGCAGATGCGTTTTGTCACATGAGGTAGTTAATTTTTGGGATTCGATAAGTCTTAACTAAATTGTACTGTTACAATTTATTTTTAGTGGAAGTTAATTTCTCCATAGAGAAGTTGGAGGTGGGGCCACACCGCACCTAACTTCCCATGAGAGGGTATGACCAAGGGTGGTGGGGTCCGCACTAAACCCCAACCCTTCACATTCCCTTTAACTCCCATGATCTTTTCCCCATTTAACACCACTTGTGATTAATTGTATAACTCCCTAACTCCCCCATTATTTGGGTAACTACTTCTCTCCCTCTCTCGCTCATAACTCATGCCAACTCACACTTTAATTAAGTTATTGAAACTCTTAAAAAATTATGTGTTTGAAATTTTACCTTTTTATGCATGACATGGTTAAAATAAAATAAGGGAGAAACCTTATTATATTTTTGGTTGGGTTGTGTGGAGATTTTGGGGGAGGAAGCTCTTGAGTTGTGAAGAGCACTTCATCTCCTTCGTTGAAGAACATAATTCTCCAATGAAGGAAGATTATTCATTCTCTTCTTCCTCTGCGACAAGGGAGAAGTTGCCGACCATAGTGATCATCGCCAATGACAAGGTACCTTCCTTCTTTATCACCGCAACAAGTGAGGAGACGTCGTTTCCTCCTCCGACGCACCCCGACGTCCACGAAATCTAAGTTCGACCCCCGTGACGCTGTTCTCCGCGACACCCGACTTGCGACGTCAAATGTCCAAGTAGGGGTTTAATCTTCGTTCATGTTTTATTTAACGAAATTCGTTGATAATTGCTGGCCACTTCCTATTATTATAATGGGAGGAGGTCGGACCACACAAACACGGCTGACCCATCTGCCCCTTGCTTTCATAATCATTGCGGCTTGAACGAAGGTGACGCGGTGCCATCATACCACGCAGAAACAAAGAAGAACAGGTGAAGAAGCGCAACACTGCCACGCCGCACCGGAAAACCATGAAGAGGCTGCGGTTTTTTAATTTGACATGCAGATCGACGGGTGATGACGGAATGGGACACAAAGGCTTTTTGAATAATTCATAGTGAAGAGTCGGTCCCGGGAGGACCACCAGCGAAGACCGTAGGCAAACGGACCACCGAAGAGCATCCGGTGGTCAGCAGAATATCCTGCTGGCGCGCCACGCCGGCATGGCAGTGCCAGCGGCAGGAGGCGGAGGCCTGCCTCGGCCGGCCGCCAGGAGGCGGTGGCACCCGGTGTGCCGCCAGGAGGTTACACCGCGGCTGAATCCACCGTGGAAGGCGACTGTCCCACGGCAGCGCGTGACCAGGGGGAGACCGTGGGTCTTAAACCCCGACGGTGAAATGGAGCGGCCCCCATGTGGGGGGCCGCAGCTTCAATCAGGGGGTCAGCACACCACCCTTTCCACAACAGCTCGGCCGAGCCAAGCTGTCTGGCCGCGCCGGCCGGGCCAGTCCGTGCCCTAGTTGGCCGGACCCATACCCGGGTCGGGTCGACCAGGTTCGGGCTGACCCAGGGGGTCTCGGGCCGGGTCGGACCGGGCCCGAACCCCCTACTTTTCAGGATGTTTTCGTTCAAACACCCAAAACATGGGCTATGGACCTCTGATCGACACACTGTTGTTGCGATGTGATCCTTGGATCGAGATGGTCATTTCAGTATATTACACTCAAGGTTTTGGAGAACTTTGGGTATAGCCAGGTTGGTTCGAACCCAAATCCAACCGGGCACTTGGAGTGAAAACGCTTATAACATGAGCTTCGGACGTCCGATTGACATGTCGTAGACCTTGTTGGATTCCTCTTAGTGAGACAGACTTTTTGGATTACTTCTCTTGAGATTTGGACGCAGTTGGACAGTGGTCGGGTTGGATTGAACCCGAAATCCAACCGGGCCCCTAGAACATAAAAGTTAATAACTTTCAGACCGGACATCTGTTTGACAAACCATCAGCGGCGGTGGTGATCACGTTGAGAAACGGTCCCTATGAGTATTCCCTAAGAGATTTCGGGTTACAGTTGAGATACGGCCGATTTGGTTCGCACATGAAACTAACCAGGCTCCTCGGACGAAAAGGCTAATAACTCATGAACCGTGCGTCCAATTGATGCGCCATCTGTTGCGTTAAGAACCATGTGACGAGTCGGTTCCTTTGAGATACATATTCTTGGGACTTTGTGATACATGGAGTATCGTCCTATGGCTCATGGAGTGGACCCTCCCGGAGATGAGCGTACAGAGTACAGAGACCGTGTAGCCGGCTGAGACCTGACGACTACTTGACTGACTCGACTTGGAGTGAGTCGACTAGCCAAGTGGACGGAGCACTACTATGTTTGGGTGCAGACCCACGGCGGACGGAGCACCTAGTAGCAGGCAGCAGACCCACGGTACTCAACAAAAGGAGTACCTCTACAGGCTATTCGGGGGGGGGGTTCACTATTGTGTTTGGGTGCCAGACCCCAGCGGGAAGCACTACTGTGTTTGGGTGGCTGACCCGCGGTACTCGACAAGAGGAGTACCTTAGCAGTCTTAGGTTAGTGAGCATTTCCTCAGAGTCGTGATAGGATCTCTATACTTGAGAGAGATGGGGCTCTTCTGCAGTTACAGTTTCGATAATGAAAATCCTGGTTTGAGCTGAGTCTATGAACATTGTGTTTACCTCATGATTGAGATGGGTCACTTGATAACTTAGGTATATGTATGGGAATATACCTAGGTAGTGGTTATCCATTGTTTTCATAACCATTGTGTTTCCTCATGATTGTGATGGGTTAGTTGATAACATAGGTATAAGTATGGGCATATACCTAAGTAAGGGTTATCTGTTGAGATCATTCATTGTGGCTATCCTTGTTGGATTTAGTGAGACCTTGTGGGTCTTGGGGTCCCTAATGAGTATCGTATACTCACCCCTGCACGGGCTATGCCCGCACCTCATTGTGTTGGATGTAGATGATGGGCAGCGCTGATAGAGGTCGAGTGATTGAGGACTGGACGGTACCCGGAGGTGGACCTCACGACGATTCAGTATCTATAGGTGGACCTCATGACGTGTCGGTAACTGGAGGATATAGACGGATGGCCGATCAGACGTGGAGTGCTAAGGATGACATCTGTACTTACCCTTCAGGTAGGATCCGTGTTGGACGATCTAGGAGCTGTGTGTCATCTTCCAGCTGCTTTTCTTTCCTATTGTACTTTAATTTCAGATGTAGTTTTACCTATCTGTTGGGCTTGTATTTCCGGCCCCTTTGTACTTTCAGTACTTTTGTTACTGTTGTACTTATTGTTTTCTTCCGCTTGTACTCTGTGGTGTTTTGTTTAATTTTATAAAGGAAATTCCATCCCAGTTATCAGGATATATGCCTTTGGTGCTAGTTGCCAGCCCCTGGCCTATGGAAGGAGGTCTTGGGTTAGTCACGGCACGTTCCCTGAGGATGGGCCGTGACAAATTGGTATCAGAGGTGTCGGCTCTACCACAGAACTTATAACTCTGATATTTCTTTTCTGTGAATCAATAGTGTTAAGGTTACCGAGTGTGGTTTTCAATTCAGGGAGTCCGGTGATGGTGCGGGCGACTGACGTTTCCATACACTAGGACCCTGACTTCTGATTTCCAACTCATTGCACGAAAACATTAATTGTGTGTGTGTTTTCATAGTTTTTCCATTAAAACAGCTCAAACCAGGTCAGCTCACCAGGTATAAATCGTTTAACCGTGTCGCGTTTCTTTCTTTCATGATGCCTTATCACGGACAACCAGCTAGAGCCCAGAGGGATGTGCGTACTGACAGCCTGCCGAGCGATGAGTCTTCGATATATGGCCCTCTTATAGTTGAGGCACTAGCGGAGGCACCAGCGGTACTACCATACGATGAGCCACCGATGCCACCAGCCCCAGCAGCAGGCGATGCACGCCGCTTGAGCGCACTGAACGAGTTCCAACACCATAGGCCTCCCAGGTTTCGGGGAGAGACGGACCCACAAGCGGCTGAGGATTGTTTGGAGTCTTTGGTGAGAGTTTTCAGGATAGTGGGTACTCCAATAGACTTCATTGTGATCTTTGATGCCAGCCTCCTTCAGGCAGCAGTTGATAGAGAGTGGAGCCACTTGTTCCAATTTCGCAATGAGATGACCATCACACGAGGAGACTTCGATACATTTTTCAGGGTAGAGTTTGTACCAGTATCTCTACACCCCGAGCGTGTTCAGGAGCTGGTGCTTTTTCCATAGGATTTTCCATCAGTAGATGAGTAATATTTAGGTAGTATACAAAGGATACAGAGGTCCAAGAAGACCAGACCAGTAGGTGGGCGACCTCAGGTTATAGGTTTGGTTGTGCGAGGCACCAAGGGGAGTGATAGAGCCATACCTACCATGTTGTGTTACACGTGTGGAGGACATGGACACATGGCTCGTGACTATCCGACTCCCCGCACTGTTGATCCGCAGGCATTGGAGGATCCACCGAGGAAAAAGCATTGGCAGGTGCTTGAGCAACAGCCGAGCAGTGGACAAGGGAGTAGAGCTCCGGGAGTAGGTGGACAGGAGTGGAAATAGTGGATTCCTTTTGTTCTTGGTACTTCTAGTCCCATGTTGCTATTGTATTTGTGTCTTTTTACTATGAGATGCAATAATAAAAGAAACATATCCTAGTGACAATTGTTTTCATGTCCTTCTGTTTGTCTGATACTGAGAGGTCCCGATTTAAACTGTTGACATGACCCTCACTTTAAAGATTTCTACTGGAGGAGACCCAATGACCTCACACTGATGCCGGGAGAGTGACTCAACCCTTGGAGGCGAGAGTAACAGTTGGATCTCTTGATAGTAACATCGAGTCCTTACGACGTCGTCCATGGCATGACTGTACCGTTCATGTCAGGAATAACTATATTAGGTAAAGAACGCAGTTCATACAGGGGATGAGACCAAGTTTCTCCTCTCGGCAAAGGCGAAATCTGAGTAGCTCTTACGGATCGTATCCAAATAATGGTGGATATTGACCGACATTCCACGTTGGAAAACTTCATACGGACCAGTGATGGTACGAGTTACGACAGAGATGGTGAAGATCATCCAGAAGCAGATGAAAACTGCACAGTGCAGTAAGAAACAAGAAACTGGCGCTAGTATTAGAGACTCAGGTGTGTTCAATGTTTCAAGAAGAGGAATCATTAATGAGAGATGATTTTGCGAAGCAGGAGACGTGGAGGTAGATCTAGGAGAGCAGCATGAGGTGGTGTACATTTCAACATGCTACAACCACCCACCTTAGTTGTCCCCGCCAGGCTCAGGGAGCTGGAGGGAAGGGGAAGAGTGCAGATGCATGGGGTCAAGGAGTGTGATCCAATGGCTCTAAAAATGATTTAAAGGATAGTTTGTGTCCACTAATAGCTTCCTTAGTAACATACGTTGATATGAATCATTCCTTCCTTCTATGAATCATTTCCAATACCTAGTGTTTCCGGTAAGCCGAAGACTTGACCCTCACGTCAGGAGATACCTTGGGAGGAGACTCGATAATCGCACTTATTCCGACAGTGTGGTCTAACCCTCGAGGAAAGAGTATCGGTTGGAATCTCTTGGTGGCAGCATCCAGGCCTTACGACGATGGTCTCATTATGGATTGAATTCACAGTTCGTTCTCAAATTGACTGTATTAGGCAAAAAGGTTGTGGTCTAACTACAACGTCGGGATGAGTTTTCCTTGGTTGTATTAAAGGAAACCCCAGGCAACACTGGATAAACTCATGCATAAGAGGGTGTGGTTGATCACTCTTGAGTCAGTCAACCTTACCCTCACGGTAGCAGGATTTTTGAGTTTCAGTTATAAATAGGAATTGGAGACCTCTGGAATTTGAGGATTGTGACAAAATTTTCTTACGGGTCACACCTCAACGGGGTCTATGGAGATGTGGCTGAGGGGAAAGTAACCTCCGAGGTTCAGGAGACCTTTCTAGGTCCTCAGCGGTGTAGGCGAGGAGGTTTACCGCTTGAACTTCCCACCTCAGTTGCACCAGGTGCATGATGTCATCCACGTATTTCAGCTGAGGAGATACGTGCATGATCTTTCACAGATCATCGACCTCAGGAAGTAGGATGTTGATGGCAAGGCAAAAATCACAGAGGTTCCAGTGGGGATTGAGGATATATAGGAGTGGATCCTACATAGATGGTTGATTCATCGGTTACACATTCACTGGCAGTACGGGAACCTCCAAGTGATCACATTGGAGCTGAAGTCTCAGATGCATGCTCAGTACCACTTTTGTATCCCTAGTTTGTGTTAAAGCATTATGAGGACATAAATCCCTGAGGTGAGAGTAATGTAAAGACCTGTAAAATTCAGGGGAAATTTTTTCATAATTTTCTTTGATATTTTACAAGAACACAGTTTCTGACGGCACCTGATTCCGAGGCCAGGTGTGCCCGGAATCAACTTCTGAAGATAGGATCGGGTACGTACTGGGAACGAACGAGTGGGTTTTTTCTAACTTTTGAACCGGTACTCAGAATTGAAATTTGAGGGTAGTGATGAACTCGCAGCGCCGGTAATTTCTTAAGGGAACCATAAGTGCAGATGGGTTTTGTCGCATGATGTAGTTAATTTTGGTGATTCGATAACTCTTAACTAAATTGTAGTGTTACAATTTATTTTTAGTGGAAGTTAATTTCTCCATAGAGTAGTTGGAGGTGGGGCCACACCCCACCTAACTTCCCAAGAGAGGGTCTGACCAATGGTGGTGGGGTCTGCGTGAAACTCCCACCCTTCACCTTCCCTTTAACTCCCACGATCTTTTCCACATTTAACACCCCTTTGGTTTAACTGTTTAACTCTCTAACTCCCCCATTATTTGGGTAACTCCTTCTCTCCCTCTCTCCCTCATAACTCATGCCAACTCACACTTTAATTATGTTATTGAACCTCTTAATCAATGAAGTGTTTGAAATTCGATCTTTTTATGCATGACATGGTTAAAATAAAATAAGGGAGATACCTTATATTTTTTTTGGTTGGGTTGGGTGGAGATTTTGGGGGAGGAAGATCTTGAGTTGTGAAGAGCACTTCATCTCCTTCGTTAAAGAACATAATTCTCCAGGGAAGGAAGATTCCTCATTCTCTTCATCCTCCGCGACAAGGGAGAAGTCTCCAACCGAAGTGATCAACGCCAACGACAACGTACCTTCCTTCTTCATCGCCGCAACAAGTGAGGAGACGTCATTTCCTCCTCGGACGCACCCTGACGTCCACAGAATCTACGTCTGACCCTCGCGACGCCGTTCTCCACGACAATCGACGTGCGACGTAAAATTTCCAAGTAGGGGAATAATATTTGTTCAAGTTTTGGTTAACGAACTTCGTTGATAATTGTTGGCCGCTTGCTATCATTATAATGGGAGGAGGCCAGACCACACAAACACGGCCGACCCTCCTCCCCCCTTGATGTCATACTCATTGCTGCTCGAACGAAGGTGATGAGGTTCCATCAAACTGCGCAGAAACAAATAAGAATAGGCGAAGAAGTGTGGCGTCGTCGCGCAACACCGTGAAGGCCGAACAAAGACGCTGTTTCGTCACACCGCGTCGGAAAACCACGAAGAGGCCGCAATTTCGTTATTTGATGTGCGGATCGACGGGCGATGACAGAATGGCCGCAGAAGAATTATCAAGACTTTGCAGTAAAGATCTGGTCCCGGGAGGACCGTTGGCAAAGACCGTAGGCAAAACGGACCACCAGAGTGCATCTGGTGGTCCGTAGAAGATCCTAATGGCGCGCCATGTCGGCGCGGCCGTGCCGGCGGCAGGAGGCTGCGGCCGGAACTGGCTGACCGCCTTGAGGCGGCGGCACCTGGCGGGTAGCCAGGACGGTCCACCACGACTTCAGCTGCAGTGGGAGGTGGTAGGCGGCGGACCTGCGGCCGCGTGGGACCAGGGGGGAGTCCGGGGGTCGTAACACCCGACGGTCAAAGGGAGCGGCCCCCATGAGGGGGGCCACGACTTCAATCAGGGGGATCGTGCACCCCCCATTCCCTGACATCTCGGCCGATCTGAGGTGTCTAGCCATGCGGGCCAGGCTGGGCCACGCCCTAGGGGGCCGGACCTGGACCCAAGTCGGGTCGACCCGGTTCAGACAGACCCAGGGGGTCTCGGGCCGGGTTGGACAGGGCCCGAACCCCCTATTTTTGGGTAGTTTTCATTCAAACGCCCATAACATGGGCTAAAGACCTCCAATCGATGAACTGTCAGTTGAGATGCAATCCTTGGATCGAGACGGTTGTTTCGATATACTACACTCAAGGTTTTGGATAACTTCGGGTACGACCTGATTGGTTCGAACGCGATACCAACCGGGCCCTTGGAGCGGAAACGCTTATAACATGAGTTTCGGACATCTGATTGATGTGTAGTCGACTTTGTTGGATTCCTCTTAGTGAGAATAACTTTTTGTCTTACATGGCCCGATATTTGGATGTAGTTGGAAAGTGGCTGGGTTGGATTTAACCCAAAATCTAACCAGGCCCCTAGAACGGAAAAACTGATAACTTTCAGACCGGACGTCCGTTTGACGAACCATCAGCGGCGTTGGTGATCACACTGACAAACGGTCCCTATGAGTATACCCTAAGAGAGTTCGGGGTACAGTTGAGATACGGCTGGGTTGGTTCACACACGAAACCAACCTGGCCTCTGGGATGAAAATGCTAATAACTCATGAACCAAACATCTGATTGACGCGCCGTCTGTTGCGTTAAGTCCCCTGTGATGAGGCGATTCCTTTGAGATACTTTTTCGTGGGACTTTGTGATACTTCGAGTACCGACCTATAGCTCATGGAGTTGACCATCTCGGAGACGAGCGTATGAAGTATGAAGACCGTGTAGCCTACTAAGACCTGATGACTGTTTGACCGACTCGACTTGGAGTGAGTCGACTAGCCTTGTGGACGGAGCACTACTATGTTTGGGTGCAGACCCACGACAGACGTAGCTCCTAGTAGCAGGCAGCAGACCCGCGATACTCAACAGAAGGAGTACCTCTACAGGCTATTAGGGGGGGTGCACTACTATGTTTGGGTGGAAGATCCCGGAGGGAACAACTACTGAGTTTGGGTGGCTGAACCGCAGTACTCAGTAGGAGGAGTACCTCAGCAGTCTTAGGTTATTGAGCATTACCTCGGAGTCGTTACAGGTTCACTGTACTCGTCAGAGATGAGGCTCTTCAGCAGTTACAGTTTGATAATGAAAATCATGGTTTGAGCAGAGTCTATGACCTTTGTGTTTACCTCATCATTGAGATGGGTCACTTGATAACTTAGGTATATGTATGGGTATATAGCTAGGTAGTGGTTATCCGTTGATTTCATAACTATTGTGTTTCCTCATGATTGAGATGGGTTACTTGATAACGTAGGTATAAGTATGTGCATATACCTAAGTACGGGTTGTCTGTTGAGATCATTCTTTATTGTTATCCTTGTTGGATATAGTGAGACCTTGAGGGTCTCGGGGTCCCTACTGAGTATCGTATAATCACCCCTTCATGGGATATGCCCGCATCTTGTTGTGTTAGATGCAGACGACGGGCAACACTGACAGAGGCCCAGTGATTGAGGACTGGACGGTACCCGGAGGTGGACTTCACAACATGTCAGTATTCGGAGGTGGACATCAAGACGTGTCTATACCCAGAGGAGACAAACAGATGGATGATTAGACATGGAGTGTTGAGGAGGACATATGTACCTACCCTTCAGGTAGGATCCGTGGTGGACGATCCATGAGCTGCATGTCATCTTCCAGCTGCATGTCTTTTCTGTTGTACTTTACATTCAGTTGTAGTTGTACCTATCTGTTGGGCTTGTATTTCCAGCCTCTTTGTACTTTCAGCACTTTTGTTACTATTGTACATAGTGTTTTTTCTTCCACTTGTACTCTATAGTGTTTTGTTTACTTTTATAAAGGCAATTCCTTACCAGTTATCGGGATTTATGCCTTTGGTGCTAGTCACTAGCCCCTGGCCTATGGAAGGCAGGCTTGGGGTAGTCATGACATGGGCCCCGAGGATGGGTCGTGACCTTATAAAATCAAATATTTTAGTGAAAATTCTTAATTTATAAAAAAATAGTGAAAAATATATTCATATTCATAAAAAATTTCATATTCCTTATCAAATAATAATCAATACAATATTGATAATATGGCTAATTATATATACAATAATAGAATTCATTAAAATTACTCATCCATACTGTTGAATTTAATTTATTGTTTTATAACTAATTGACATATACTAAAAGCATTCTTATAAAAACGAGTTTTCAGACAGTAAATATATTTATCTTAATTACTAACTAGCTAATATAAAATAAATAATTGATTATTAATATTTTTATATAATTATTTAATTTTACATATTCTAAACTCCAAATAGTATATATTTTAAATTTTTATAAAAATCTTTATTATAGAAATAATAGTTTTAAATAAAAAAATTATTATTTAACCATAAAATATTTTATTTGAATTTTTTATTTGTAAATAATTATTTCTTTGATGATTTTAATTTATATTACTAATAATTATTTCTTTTTTGTTATTACCTATAATTTATATCATTTTTTTAATGAAATAAAATTTTCCAAAACATGTGATTCGTGAAAAATAATTTTTCTATATCATTATTATTTTCCCATATGAATTCATATCATTTGATTATATTAAAAAATTATTTATTATATATTAAATAATTAATTATATTCCAAATTAATATTTTTTTGATTCTAAATAAAAATTCTATATATCAAATACATAATTTAAATTATCATCTTTTAATTAGTTTACTAGTTTTTTATCCAATATCTATTTTTTAAAAATAAAATTATATTCAAATACGTTTTTTTATTAATGAAAAGGACACCATTTTCTTATTATAGGGAGACCCAATGCATATATAGAAGGCCCAAGCCATGTAGTGGCTCATGAACATGGTATAAAGGCCCAGGTTCTTGAATCTTAAATACCAGGCCATAGAGCCCATGTTTTGCCCCAAAGTCCCACATCTAAATAGTACTTCTACAATACATTTCCATATGTAGTCCCTAGTACAATTTATTATAATTCTATAATTCATGCTACACTATATACCACCATTGTAGTGTCACCACTGCTACAGTCTCACAGCTACTACAGTTCTCCTACAGTGACTTGGGAATTCTCCCCTTCCCAGATTTAATCATGAGTCTTCATAATGCCAATTGGTAGACATTACCACTTGGGAACAGGGTCATTCTAATATCTAATTTCTATAAACACCCATATTATGGTAAAATGAGGAATATGTTACCCTCATTTCATTCTATTAATCAATTCCATTATAACGTCACAAATCAGACTTCTCCTACAATTCATTTCCCTTTGATTTTTTCAAATAATTTTTCAACATTTATAAAATTTGTATTTCACTTTTAAGTTTAGTTCTACTCATAGTAATTTTCAGTAGATAATACGATGCAAAGTAGTCCTAATTTGATAAGATATTATTATTTTATATTATTCCCCAAATTTAAATTTATGCATTATAAACTGATGTGATAAGCAATATTATTCAATAATATTTGTAATTTAAAAAAAATATTATAAGTACGTTATTTATTATTTCACTATGAATGCATAATTTTTTTTATTTTGAATAATATATTCTATGATTTTATTTATAGATAGTTTTATACACAATATAAGGAGTAAAACCTTAGAAATTGGGGTAGAAAATACATACATATATTAGGGAGGTCAACTTATTCCCATCATAAATTAGTTACAAATCAATAACATGTATTTACTTTAACTCATTAAAAAAATGAGGGTATACATAAAATATACATTACTCGAAAATATTCTAAGGGGGTATCCACCTCACCATATAGGGTATGAAAACAAAACACATTATTTATATCATAATTGGAATTTTTTTATATTATCATTTGTGACAACTCTTTCTTCCAAATTCTTTACCATTTTTGTTTATAAGACATAAGAGTTTATAGAGGGATAACATTAACAACATCATTTTATGATCTTTTATTCATCCTAATATTGAATCTATAATGATCATTGATAATCCAGATCATATCATTTTAAAAAATATAATTTTATATAAATATGAAATATTATGCATGTGACTTTTATCAAATGATACCGACATTTCAATTTTCATAATATATTACATAATTTGATCATGTTATAACCATTTCATCTTTTAAATGTCTCCGATAATTTTTTTTCTTTTAATATTAATATTTAATCTCTAAAAATAATTAAACTCATCTCTGGTACAATCTCAAATTATTATTGATCAAAACTACCATATAGAGAGAAAATTCATATTCTATACTCACATAGTTGGATAATAAATACATTGATCCAAAATAAGACACATCATTTTACAAATTATCTCAGTATTTTAACACAAACCCATGACCCAATTGATGTGTTCCTTTGGATGTTACCTAAATGGAATACCTAATTAAAAACAACTCTTCAAAATATCCAGAAGAAAAATTCCCACACATTATACCTTTCAAAACATATTACACATTCTACTAATTTTCATTACATAGATAATGGAGAAAAAAATTAACATGGATACCTAATAAAGGTAAACATAAAAGATATCAACTAATGATCAGAAGTGATCATAAAATTAATATGTATGTACGATAACATAGATATAGAACATGAACACGTCATAAGAAAATCATACATAATTAAACATAATTCATAATTTTTGAATCATAACAAATATATGTTTTCCTAACATTAGATATTTATTTTAGGGATGTGGAAACATTATTTAATGATCCATATCCCTAAGAACATATCGTAGGACTTATACAAACATTGAAGTATGGATACAAATGTTCCATATACCTAAGTCTAAAAATTAATTTCTTATTTAACAACTCCATATAATTACCAACATCATAATGTCAATATTGTTGTTTTAAATATATTAGTCAAATCATTATGCATTACCATAAGCATTGAGTTTGGAGTCTTAATATGGGAAGGGTTCAATCACTATTTTTTGTAATTATAGTGAATAGAGTCCCATATTGGTTTCACTTCACTAATTATCCCTTAAATTTCATCTCATATTATATAATGCATTAAATAATTCATTATATGGATATTAAATTCATTTACCCCATTGACATAATAAAAAACTCTAAATATTTGTTCACCATAAACATGATAGCATTCACCATTCCATCCTAGATTAATTTACCCATGAGAAAAAAATTAATGATAAATTCCAAATAAAATTATTTTAATTTGCATAGATAATGTTGTGGGTTATATCATTATATAATGTTTATTTTTTCATAATAAACAATAATTGATGTTGAGATATATGAAAAACAATTAATAATGTAATTAAAATTTGTCATTGAAAAATAAGAACTGTTAAATTTTACTTTTTAGAATATTTATTTTAAAAAGTAATGATTTATAAATAAATAAAATAATAACATGAAAATTAAAAAATCTATTTATTTAAAAAATTTTAAAAAATAAAATTATTCTTCGTTGTTAAATCTTGATATTTTAAAACGAAACACAATGTTCGATAGAATATCAGATAAGCAACATCAAGCTTTAATGGAAAAGTAAATATCAGTATTTATATAATATTATTATAAGCATGAAATTTGAATGGATCATTTGAAAAAGAATAATTAAATTATTAATATATGGTTTAAACATGTATATATAATTAATTCGTTGGTTAAAAATTAATTATAAATGGGAATTAAACCCTTTTGAAAATAAAATGAAATATTTTTTTGAAAAAAAATTAAATTTTAAAAATTGTGTTTTATACTAGAATACAAAAAAATAAATAATTATAGAATACATTACTAAAAAATAAAAAGAATATATTCAATCTAATTTTTAACATTCATCTTATATGATTCTTATTCATGACATAAATATAAATTCAATATTACGAATTAAAGGTATTCTTTCTCTTAATTCAGTTTTTCAACCGTTTGCTGGTAAAAATATTTTAAAACAGAATTTTGAGAGTTTTTAAATTAATTTTATCCACCTCCATATTTTAAATTATAAAAAATTCATTCTATATTTTAAATTATAAGGTTATAATTTATTAAAATGATTACTTCAATGTTTTCTGAGTATGAATAGTAACTTTATTAATTTTTGTTATACGGTAAAGGGTAAATTGGTTAATTCAGTATAAAAATAAAATAATATGGACTAAAACAATGACTCATACACTTGGTAAAATTATATAATATTATTTATTTTCATTCATAATAAATAATTACTCGAATATATTAATTTTTTCCATTATTGTGAGATAATTATGTTTATAATATTTTATTTAATTAAAAGTCAATGATGTCACATTAATATTTTTTGTAATTATAGGATGTTTAATATTGGTTTATACATAATATAACATAATATATTAGTATCCATTTAAAAGATACAATATTTATCTTCATCATGATAATTTATTTTTAATTTTTAATGAAAAACTAATTACCCTATATTTTAATACAAAAGTGATGTAGTATTTATTTACGAATGGTTGAATAAAATATATGATATTAAAAAACTAAAATAAATAATTATTGTCATCCATAGATTTTATAGATTCCATTGACATGATTTAGATGTATTAAAACATTTGATTTCAATTTATCTTGTTGTTTTGAAATTTTTAAATGAAAAAAAATAAATATTTTAAAATTTTACATTAACAATATTTTAAAATAAATTATATTTTATTAAATGATAAATTTTTTATTAAATTATAAAATTATTCCATTTAGAATGTAAAATTAATTAATGTTAATTTAATATTTTGAGAAATTCCAAGAGTTCCCCTCCCATCACCTATAAAAAGGCACCACATCATCCTAATTCTCCACAATAAAAAACTCTATTGGTTCATCCAAGACATGACCAAATACCTTAATAGAATCCATACCCATATTTTAGAGGCCTTGTTTTATGCCAAAAACTACCCTATGTGGTCTTAATGTGTTAATGATCAGTGAATTTCTAAAGAAGATATATCATTTTAAATTAAGGCTTTATATTTTCTTCTTCTTTCACCACCGTCAAATATTCTTCAACCATGATGAAATAGTAATTCTAGTATACTTCATATACTAAGATGTTACTACATAAATCCATATACACATTAACGAAATGTAAAATGTAGTTGGTATTAATTTTTATAGAGGACTACCACCTCATGAACAGATGAATGTCGTTTTCCATCATCATCTCTCAAAAATAGTTATAATGATGGAATTCAAGCATATATATGATATTCCGGTATTATTTATAATTATTAAAATATAATATTTCATTTATTTTATTCTCATTCCATGCATAGAAAATTATAATATCTTTTGTGTGTACTTGTGAATTATCACCTCCTTAAAGCATTGTGATTTGTTTTCATCACCATATTACATGTATTATAAACATAACTATATTTAAATTATTAATAAGGTACAAATGATATTATTATCATTACGTAAAGATAAAATGATACTTACCTTATATTCATAATGATCATTTTAAACTGCAAACGTTACTCATCTCTATGTATGGCTTAGTGTCTCCATTATTGTATCAAAGTTCATTTCTCATATCCATATTTAATAGATGGATTAAAAAGTATAATTTATATATTGAAAATATAATTATTTATTTTTTATTACTCTAGAGATTTGGTAATAATTACCACTTTTACTATATACATTATACCAATGTAATTTTGAAGTCATGTACCAAATATCATCAAAACATCAGACATGAACATAAATAATTAAGTAAGTGTTATAATAAGATAATATGTTATATAAAATGGAAAATATTATAAAAACAGTTATTAGGGGAGTAAATAATTAACCTAAGTAAAATTTTCATGAACATAAATGATATACATGCCAAATTAGATTTTAGGTAAGAGACTTTGTCTAAATATTGTTTTGTAGACACGTGTTTTGATGTTATGTACCTATATAATTTTATGAATTGTTTATTACTCTCCACTGACATGTTATATAATGAATTTATTTATTCTTATGATATTTAAATTTTTTTAAATGTTACTCTTTCATATGAAATATGGTTCTACTAATTAAATAGAAGTAATGTATTTATTAACAGAAATTCTATTCAATAGTTTAAACTTGTACTTCTTTGATTATGTCATGATAAGACTATGTTGTGAAAATAGTTTTAATTATATTTTGTTTTATTACATTTTTTTATGGAATTATATATTATAGAAATAATCAATTCATTTTACTAATACCCACTTCAATGATATGATATTTTTAAGGGACTCCTTAACTAAATAAAAAATATTTAAACTTTTTTAAAAATTTATTTTCTAAATATTTCTCTTTCATGCCCATTTATTTTACATTTATCCATGAATTTAAATTTTTTGTAAATTAATTCTTTCTAAAGATAATTTTTGTATTTCTATCAATGTTTATCAAAAATGAAATATTTTTTACGTATTTTATAAGGGGGTTTTAAAAAAACACCCTTTTAGAGTTAATCATTCAACTATTTTTATAAAATATACATGGAATGTTTATTTAACTTAGACATTATAAATGGATTTTTACCTATTTCAAGATGCCATAATGTTTTAAGATTAAATTAATAGTTTAAAATTATATTTTAATATAAAATGATATAATCAATGAGTGAGTGTATTTTGAAACAATGAAAAGTAATTTCAAAATGGAATATTTATATTCCTCAAGATTTTTTATGCATATTTTATGTGTTTTAATTAATTTCTGGTTCAGGGTAAATTTTTATGATTACAGGTGGTTCTATTATAAACTAATGGGGGGAGATTCAATTATAGATCTTCAATGCATTGGGTAAAGAGATTACGTTAACCAATTAGGATTCTCTTATGATATTATTGTAACGTACTATAGTGGTTATTTCAAATATAACTATGATCGTTACTCTCTATGATGTAATAAAAGATACAGTAGATATGACTCCAACATATAAGTGTGATGTTAAAGTGATTCCACAAGTTACCTTTTTGAATTATTATTTATTAGTGTTTTAATGTATTTCTTTGAGAAAAATATTTGTGATTTTTATCATGTTGTAATTTTTTATTTCATATTCTCAAAGAAAATTCAAGATTAAGGTAAACATTATATGAGTTTTAATTTTTTATAGAAATAATTATTTTATTTATTTTATATCCCTTGTTAATATTATTATTCACATACTACGTTTTTAAATGTTTTTTATACTATATTGTATGTATAGGGATGAAGACGAGAATATAATGAAAATGTGTATGATATTCCATGAAAAAAAACATGTTTTATTTTATAAGGGTATCATATGGGGGTGAATGGATACTAAATATAATTTCCCACATGTAATGTATTATTTTATATTATATGATTATGTTCTATGTTTATAAAAATGTAAACCTAAAATATCATTCGTAAAAAAAAGTGATTTCTAGTTTTAAATTTACTATAAATTATATTGTTAATTTTGGGTCCATACAGTTGGTATCCATGCTAGGTTTATAAATCATTGGCGATTAGGATGTTTTCTTATAGGGTAATCTTAATAATTATGAATATCATCAGGGGTTTTTAATTTTAAGGATGATCATAAGTTTATTTTCATATAAACCCTTTTGAGGTTTTAATTTTTGAAATTTGAAGTTGAAATTTGGTTTTTTAGACACAATTATTCTTGCAGTAAATATAGTTCAATAAAATTTTGAGATAAAAATGGAAGGAACGAGATGATTGTTGAGGTTAAAAATATCAAGTTTATTTTATAGGTTTTTTCTAAAATTTATAGAAATTATATAAGTATTATAATAATCTATTTTTCTAAATAGTTAATCTCATAGACCATGTGACAACTTGTAGAGTCTGGAAAGGCCATAGGGATTGGACAATAAAATCAAGGGAAAATGGGTAAATCACATATAACTAGCCTACATGATATCCTAGTTTTTATTTTTTTAGATAAACAATTGTGTGGATGAAGAATAAGTTGAATTTGGGAACTTATGTTTCATCAAATAGATATTGATGGTAATGGAAGATGAAAGAGGTATTAAGTGATTAATGTTTATTCAGAAAGTGTTAACTATTTTGAGAATCATATAAGACTAAGGTAAATAGAATATTATGGGATTTTTCAAGAGTATTTGTGGATAAATTTTCTTTTGGATGAAAAATATGATATTATTGTATATGTATGGTCATTCATGAGGTTTTTAAAAATTATTAACGGAAAATGGATATTATGTGATTCAGAAAATTACATTTTGGTATGATACATTAAAGTGACGAATTTTATTTGGATATAAATTTTAAATTTATTTTAGAAGAAAATGTTACAAAATATTTTTGATTATTGGGTTTATATATTATTCTAGAATTTTTTTTAGTAATATTAAGTATAGTTATTTTTTAAATGATCTATGTTATAATTTGGGTATCACAATTGAATTTTAGAGATTGAGGTAGTTTTTCATATTATAATTTCTTGTAATTATTATCATTACCATATTATATCCAAAATCTATTATTTTTTGTTAATGTATAATGATAATATAAATAGATATTTAATATTTTGTGTATTTTGTAATCCATTAATGTGGATTCTAGTGCTTCAGGTGTGAAAACTCCATCATTAATACTCATCATTTTGAGAAAGATATGAGTTTGTGCTAACAATTTATTAAATGATGAAAATATACTTGTCAACTTATTATGTTCATTATGTTATAATTTTATAATGAAAATTAATTCCTTAACATTAGTAAAGGGATCTTAAAATAAAATCGATATCTGTTTACTTATCTTACTGCGAAAATAGTTACCCTTTAACTCATTATAAATTAATTGTTTTGTGATTTTCCACTTTCTCATGAACATATTATCTATCAGCCTAAATCATAACATGATAGTTAATTTTATCTTTCATTTCCATTTTTCCATAATTTTATAACTTGTATGTGTTATCTATGGTGGCCTTTGTGCATTCCTAACATTCTTTTTTAGTGGGAGTTTTAATAATCTTGTTTACGATGATTGATTTCAATAAAGTTATTTTTAATTTTTGAAACCTAGTAACTAGTCCTGATTACATATTTTTATAATTCAATTTATTAAATGGGGATAAAGTAATGTCTTTATTTTTTAAAAGGTAGCACTATGTTTGATAACGTTTAAGATATGCCAGAGAAATCCTAAAAGAATAACTTAATATTATTATTAAAATTTTCTTTTTATAGCTTACCTAATAGAATAGAGTGTATGATCATTATTAACTAATTTATGAAAATATGGTTTATTCATTTATAAAAAAAATTAATTATTTTATTTCTAATTAATTATTAATGAAAATAAAACCCTTTTGTAAATTAATGTAAAACTATTTTGGAATTTTCTAAAATGTAAATAACTATGTTTTATAAGAATAATTAAATAAATAAATATTTTTTATTATATTAATGAAATATATATAGAATATATGAAATATTTTATTTTATATTCATCCTATGTGTTTTCTAGACAGGATAAAAACAAATCCAATTTTCTGAATAAATATGTATTATTTTATGAAGGTTGTTTAGTGATCTTTTAATGGTGTTATTACTTTAAAAGTAAATTTGGAAACATTGAAAAATTATATTTGAAAAAATAAAGTTAATTTTCTAAATATTTATATAAAAATTTACTTTGTTTTCATTTTTTTCTACATTATTTGATTAATAGAGAAAAATAATGCATTTAAATTGAAAACTGACTTTTCACCTAAAAAACTTATAATTTTAATGTATATTTTAAGTTGTTATTAGAGTAAAATTAGATCAATTATAAATATATTAATCTAATTTACATCATTTAAATATTTTTCATATTAAATTGGATATAAAAACATTTCAATCTTTTGATCATTTTCACATTAAAACCCTGCTTTCTCACAAATTCTACCTGATTAATTTTCAATTACCTGATCAAATTATGTGTTTTTAATATTTAAAAAAATAATTCCATATTTTTAATAAAAAGGGAAAAATTTATTAAATGTTTTCCTTTATAAGGAGACTAAGGATGTATGGTTTAGGAATTTTTCCTGGATACTGGTGGAGATTGATCTTAGCTCTACCTAGATTGACAAGGTAACCCTTTTGACTCCTTCTGATAATATTCATATTAATGATGAGTATGAAAAAAAGGCTCATTTTTTTCTTAATGAATAGATGTCAGGAAGTCATTGGAGCAATGTCGAAAGAAAATTTCATCTGACAGATGTGAATTGAGAGGTCACTCAGTCAAATTCGGTCGAAAGTAGTCAATTCTCAATGATGAAGACTTGACAAAATACATCGCTCATGGTGATCCACATGTGGAGAAAATTAATTCTCTAGTGGATAAGGGAAAAGGCTTGATGGTCGCGTATTGAAAAAAAATATTCAAATAATGTTAATGGATCTACTTATGGCACCAAGAAATAATTTTTGGGTTGCCATCTTCTCAGAAGAGGTGAATTTCACTGATGTAGATATTTCGAACAATGGAAAAAATATTATATTGTATCCAGATCAGCCTCAAGCCAAAAGAAATGACAATGAAGTGATGGTTGAACAAGTCAATGCAGAATAGAATCACTAAAAGGTTGATCAACAAATCTATTATGAAAAAATTAATGCCTTATGTAATGAAAAGTATAAAAAATATTTAGAGGTTACACCTACTTCCAAAATTTTTATTGCTTTATCAAAACCCGCTGTGGATAATGAGGGCTTCCAACTTGTTTCTTACAATAATTCTATGCCTTTGGGTGACCTCCAAGTGGAGGTTGAGAAGCCAACCGAGGAGACCAAACAACAGGAGACTCCTCCCCAGACTGAAGAGGTTGAGGGGATGAGGGGCATCTCTCCAGAAAAGAATATTGAGAAGCAGAAAAAAAGCACTGACTCTGATATTACTAACACTGTGACCTTATATTAAAGGATTAAATCACTTTTACCAAGTGGAGGAAAATCTAGAGGTCAGGGGAGCAATCACGAATGATTTTTTGCTGAATGGAATGCACTTTGGGTGGAGGAACGAAGACTAAGTCAAAGATTGATGAAAATGATAGGTCGCTAGATGTTTTTTGGGGCACTTTGCTTTGTATTTTCGTTCCATATCTGGTTCATATGTCTTGCTTTATTATTTTCAATAAAAAAGGCACCACCTCAATCTTTATTTAAAAAAATTAAATGATAATGAAAATATAAAAATTAATATAATATGATAAAATTGTTACTAAATAATATTTTTTTAGAAAATCATTACATGATGAGTATTTATTAAAATGTTTTTTTAATTTCTCATGTGGTTTTTTTATTTTTAAAAGATAAAATCATAAATAGTGTCATAATTTATATTAATTATACATTATAATAAATAATATTTTATTAAATAATGTAAAATATACAAAAAATATAAATAATGCCAAAATATTTTTATAGGTTTTAAATTTTCATCCGTTGTTTATTTATGAATTTTGTTTATTTTTTACTAACTATATTAACCCTCAATGTTTAATAATACCTGTTTACACACAAAGAGTTATAGGATTTAAATAATGGTTAAAACCAAATGATAAGGATTGAAAAATAGTCAAAGATTTTCTAATTTTCATTTTATTAAGTTAATACATAATAATATTTTTGAGATAAATCAGTTTGGGATCATTTGTAAGTGAAAATTACTTTATATTAATTTTACATTTTGAGATATTTCATGAGTGTACCTCCCCTCTCCTATAAATGGGCACCTATTATTCTCATTTCATCACAAATAGAACCATTTTTATCTTAAATTACCTTCCCATATATATTCCAATAATCCCATCTAAAATTATAGAGGCCTTATTTTAGGCAGAACACCACCCTTATTGGTCTTCCTATGTTTTGTACCAAAGAATTTCGGAAGAAGTGGTATCATATTTAATTAATTACTTCTATTTTGGTTCTTATACTATAGATTTAAAATATGGTAATATAATTATTAAATAAAAACATTATTATACCTCATATACTTTTTTGTTATTTGGTTAATATTTCACATAAATCCTTCTACACTTCCATCAAAATGGGAGAGGTAGTTTATCAATCGTGTGTACAGCGTAATATAGACTCAAAAACCGATGAATTTTTTTCAATTGCCATTTATTTAGACTAGATATAATGATTTAATTAATTATTATATAAAATATTAATGAAATATTTATAATTACTAAAATATAATATATCATTTATGTTTTAATTTTTCATCCACATAAAAATGATAACATCTTTTTTGCATACGTGAGAATTATCACCTCCAGGAAGCAATGTGATTCATTTTTCATCACCACATCACACTAATGAAATATATATATATATATATATTATTAATTTAATATTATTTATATTGTTATCATTATGGAAATATAAAATGGTACTTTACTTTTTTTGTAATGATCATTGAAAAATTGAAGCATTACTCATGTGTATGTATGGCTTTCCAGCTCCATGGTTGTAACAAAGATAATTTATTCATATACATATTTAATGTGTAGGTTTGAATTTATAATTGATGTATAAAAATAATATTTAAGTCATGATTATTATTTTATATATGATGAATAGATTACCACTTTGATTATAGAAAGCATACCAAATTAATTTTGGAATCCAGTACTAAATATTGTCAAAACATCCAACATGAACATAAATAATTAAGTAGTTTTTATTAAATGATAACTGTGATATAAAAAGAATACTAAAAATAAAAAAAATCTATAAATTAATGACTTCACATAATTATATTATTCATCAATATAAAGGACATACATAACAAATCCGACATAAAATAAGGGAATTTGTATCAATTTTGATTCGTTGATGCCTATTTTTATATTTTGCGCCTATATTTTTTTGAGGTGTATATATATATATATATATCTAATTTTAAATTTTATATCATGAAATTTTCATTTATCAAGATATTTATTGTTTTGTTTAATGTTACACTTTCATATGGAAAATGATTAAACTGATTAAAATGTATTAAGGAATTTATTAACTTAGTTTCCATTCATTGGGATAAACATATACTTCTTTGAATATGTCAGGATGATATTATGACATGAAATGACTTTTTATCAGATTATGTTGTATTTTTACTAGTTTTATAGGGATTTATTGCGAATAAACATAATCTATTCATTTGATTAATTCTCATATCAATGTAATGGTATTTTTAATGGATTCTTAATGTAAATTAACATTATTCAAAATTCTATAAATATTTATTTCCTAAATATTTATCTATCATGTCTATGTTTTTAAAATTATTTTTATGAATGTTTTTTATATAAATTAATATTTAAAAAATTTATTTTATAATATCCCTAAAATGATGTAAGAAAAATTTATTTTTCAATGTTTTTTGTAAGTGCATTTGTTTTAAACAAATAATTATTTATAGATAAAAGTTCAACTATATTTAAAATGCTAAAAGGGATATTTTTTAACTTATAAAAAGAATGGATTTTCCCACTTTCATTAATATTTTCCCACTATAATTTTTAAGCTTCCATTGCAATCTTATAATTTTATTTTTGAATAAGAAATATTCATTTATGAGTGTGTGGATTTTGAAAAAATGAATACTAATTTAAAAATAGAAAAAATTTCATCAATAATGATTCTTTTAAACAATTCTAATGTGTTTTGATTATGCTATGGTTATTGGCCATTGTTTTTTTATGATTTTTGGTTCCTTTATAACCTAAGTGTGGGTGATCCCATTATAGTTCTCCATTACATTGGGTAATGGGATAATGCTAACCTATTATGTTTCTCTTGTTATATTATCGGAATATACTATGGTTTTTATTCCAAATTTAAATATCATGGTTTCTCCCTTTATAGTTGTGAGATCTACAAGTAAGTTTGATTTGAATAGGATTACAAATGTTACCTTTATTATTTATTCTTTTAATGGGATTTATTGATTTTTATTTCAGAAAAATGTATTCATGCTTTTCAATTTTAATATTTTCATATTCCCAAAGAACATTAAATATAATTGTAAACATTAAATGGTTTTTCATTTTTTCACTATACTAACAATTCAAATTTCATTTATATCCCTTACTAATATTTTAATTCTCATCCCATGATTTAAAATTTTTTCATTGGGTAATGGTTCTATCACTATGAGGATGATAAAATGATAAAAATTATGAATATATTACATGAAAAGAAAAAATATTTTGTTTTAAAAGGGTTTATTTTGGTTTAAAATGGATAATAAATATAATATTTTACTAATAATTTATGGGTTTACATTGTAGGATTATGTTTAAAATATCTAAAACACTAGAACTAAATTATAGATTGTAAAATAAAATAATTTCGAGTTTTAAAATAATTACAATGTGTAATGTTTAAATCCATGCCCATACATTCATAAAGAATATTAATGAAATTTATGGGACATGATAATAATATGAAAACACTAATAAAGTTACGTTTCAATGTTTTTAAATAAAATACAATGCTAATATAAAATGACTATCATAAAACATAAATTTATGGATAGTTAAATCAATGAAGAGATATTAAAAACACCAACATGGATGAGAATGAATCCTGATTGAGAAATATTACATATATATGGTTCCACTTACAAGAGTCCTTTCTGTTGAACTGTGATCCAATGATAGGTAATATAGTAAGGAGACATAAAATCTTTGAAATAACATGTGGCTAAGAAAACATATGGAACTTTGGTTAGATGATTCATATCCTTTTCCTTAATGAAAATATAAAGAGATGGGAAATTATAATTCAATGTGAGATTTGAAAATAAACTATAATGGATTCGTGATGTCTGAAATAAAAAATCCTTAAATTAATGGTCATATTTTACATTTTAATATTATGATAAAATAAATTAAATATAATTTTTATACCTGAAAAAAATTAAGTGTAGATAAGGGATCATATTTCACTGAAGGAAACATGAGATTAAAAACCCTTAAATTATTATATTTACAGATATATGAATCATCTAAAAATGTGGTTTTGAGAATTAAATGTATGTAACTATAAAAATGGAAATTCAATATAATTAAGTAATAGATTTTAATAAAAAAATCATATATGAACATATAACATGATGAATGTTTACAACGTAAGGAAAAAACATTGATTCTATGAGAAGCCTTATAACGATTCCTCATAAAATATATTAATAAAAAAATGGGATATGTGAATGAAATTAAATTATATATGATCATAATAAATAAGAAAATAAAATACTCTCGTATGGTATACTATTCCCATATATTGTCTCTGAATTTTTAGTGTAAGTGTTTTTTTATTATATGGAATTATTCAGAGACTGCACGCTCTAACGGAACGTGATTCGGATGCCCAAAGAGCCCAAAACAAAATTTTTTAACATTGTTTAGTTATATTCAGTAAATGTGCGAGTGGGATTTTTCAATAATTTGAATCAGTGCTTTTATTAAAAAATATGAGGGCACAATTGAATTCTGAATGCCGATAATCACCTATAACTGACTTACATAAGCTATCTAGGGATGAACAGAATATTTTAATTTCAGAATTTTACAAAAATAACAATATAACATTAAAAGGTTGTTTTATTTTCTTTTGTCGTCGAAACGTGTCAAAATTAAGATATTATGGTTTAGTGATGAGGCATTGACGTGGATTGTTAGTGAGGCTCATTAATGGCCTGTATCAAAAAGTGTGATGATGAAATAAAGGAAGCGTAACAGCGATGTTATTTCATAAATGAAATAGTGTAATGATGTGACATCGTTTCATAACTGAAACAACACGACGTGGTTTAATTTTATTTTTCTAATTCATTGGAGTCGATGGAATTATACATTGGAGATTCTATCACAAATCTCTAACAGAATTCCTCTCCAATAAATAAGGAAAAAGAACACCGGGGAAACATCATCGTCTTCAACACACCCTCAAAGAAAGGAGCTAGATGTGATGATGTCGATGCCTGAAAATATTGAGGATGAGTGCTTCAACATCGAACATCAATGTGGTAGGGGTTTTATTTTTGTTTCAATGATATTCACCGTTCTTCTTTTTCTATAAATGACAAATGTGGATCATCCCACGAACCTGTTGATCCATGATTCATGTGTTTATATAGGAGGGTGACTTTTCATGAGGATTTATTAACCAAGATTCAAATATGGAATGAAGGGATTGAAATTCAATCCCTCAACCTCCCCGAGATTTAAACCACTAATGCAGAAGGCTCAGGCCGACACGAACAAAGCTCGAGCACCTCTATTCGTCTGTTCTTGGTGGGTAGATTCTCGAAGTGGTGGCAGTTCTATTTTGGGGCCTAAGTAGGGATGGAGGCAACCCGTGGAACCCTTTAGCATATATGGGATTGGGAATGGACAACCATAACATCTCTTGTGGCTTTCAGAAGGGACCATTAGAACACCGATGCTGGTGGCCACAGGCGGTTGAGGCAGCGCGCCATGGTGGCTGGGTGACACAATGCAGGGAGCCATGTATATGGGGTGGCCCCCATCGAGCTGACCTAGGAGGTCACGTGCCATGGTCTGTTGACTGTGGCTGGAGGCTCCTCGCATCTGCAAGGCCAGATAGAGCCGGACGTGGCTCGGATGCCACATCCTAACTAGGAGGAGCACCATCGGTTGGCCCCCTAGTGGATCGGGCTATGGTTTATGGGAAGTGCCCCAAGCCCACCGGACATGGCATGTCACACAGCCCAGTGGGTACAAACATTCCAAACACGTACTAGTGTGTCAGGATGGTTTGAACCTATGCTTGTAGGATGGACCTGCTCCAGCGGGCCAAACCCATGCCCTTCAGGTCAGGCTGGACTTGACCGTGTCAACAGGCAACCGGGGGGGGGGGTTAGACCCTCAGCTGAATCAGGCTGGGTCCAATGAGTCCTATTAGGTCAGGGCCATTGGACAGGACATAATTGAACAAAATCGACCTGAACTAGGTCAGGTCGAGTCTATATAATTTAATTGGGGTATCTGGGACCACAGGCTGGTTTGGTCAGGTCTGTTCGACCGAGTCAGACCGGGCCACATCACAACTGACCCATGATTACTAAAACACATGTACCTTGCATAATGTGTGTCTGATTGATGATCATTATGAGTTAGGGGGATCCACTTGATGAGGAAAATCTTTTGACATGTTATGTGGTGACTTTAATGGCTGTCAAGATGTGAATAATTGGTTGAGGAGCGGTTCTCCTGAGCACGCCACGTATGGAACCCTATGATTGGATGATACCAGAAGATTATTCGATGAAGGCCCAGTGGGAAGTGGCTCTATGTGACCCAAAAAACCCATTGTACTCGACATGAGGAGTACCTCATTTAGGACAATGTGAGAAGTGGAACTGTGTGACTCGAAATCCCCACGGTGGGGATCATCTTGATCTGAGCTAGCTTACCCATGGTACTCATCAGGGATGAGTTCCACAGTAGTCCAATTTTAGAGGGAAGTGGCTTTTTGTGACCTGACATGCCCATTGTACCCGATAGAGGAAGAGTTTTCCAGCAGATGCAGAGTTCAATTATATGACTAATGATGCTACTATCACTACCCTAGAATATAATTGGTGTGAGATATGTCTTATAATTTGTGTCATGTGCTTGATATCTTGTATGGATGAATTACCATTGGGATATTTTTCCTTTGTGGTGTTTTCCATCATGGGTTACTATAAGTCCATCGGTGTTATTGGGGTACCTAATGAGTATTATTATACTCACCCCTGCCTGGGCATCACCCAGACATGTTTTTTATGATGCAGACAATCAACATTTCGACTGAGGTGCTCAGGGGGACAAGACTGACATATGTTATGATGGTGGACTTGGTTGTCTAGGACCAGGTGGATCCGAGTAGGACTGGGCGGGGATGACATACTACATCGGCTTCTAGTAGGTTCACTACTCTCACGATCATGTTGGGTTTTCTATGGATGGCCATCAGAGATTCCTTTTGTACTTTTTTGTTTTCAGGTCTATGTTGAATTTGTATCCGGGACCACTTAATTTAACTTGTACATGCACCCAAATTTTTTTAGTGGTATAATTGTTTCCCCCATTCAGTGTATTGGTATGTGGTTGGGTGTGTGTGCGCGTACAAGTTTAATGGAAAATGCTTTCCACTATTAGGTTGACACCTTCGGTGCTAGTCGCCAGCCCATGGCCTTTGTGCGGCGAGCATGGGGATGTAACTGCACGGGCCCCAGGGGACGGGTCGGGACATGAAAATTTCATTAATAATGTTCAATAAGAATTATTATGACTGAATAAAATGAAATTCAATTAATAGAACCCCTTAACATGACATCTTTCTCACTCATACATACTCTAAATTTCTCTATAAAAATGAAAAAATATTTACTATTATAGTTTAAAAAATAATTTATATTTTTTTACCTTTTATATGAATATTTTAATCTCATATGTTACATAATTATTACACTGAATTTTATTATATCTAACTTTAGTTTTCAGTAGTTTTAACTATTACATATTTATTTTTTATTGATGTCTTAATTGTTATTCCATGTATTTGAATTCAAACACTCTATTATTTTTATTGAAAAAAAAGTAGTTGAGAAATTATTTAAAATTTTTATGTAAAATTCCATTACAGTTTCATGTTTTATTTCAAAATTTAAAATACATATTGAGCATATTTTTATACATTTTATTAAATATAAGGTGTTATATTTATAATGAGTTAAAAATTAATGTTACAATTAAATAAAAATAAATATAACATTATATCACTATGAATATAATATTTTTAATATAAATACGTTTTTATATTCATCTTAGAAAAAAATTTCGGGCATCATCCATGTTGGTGGTTAAACCAAAGAGATCATGATCATAGATTTATAAATTGAAAACAATGATTTTCAAATTATGTTATTGTAATATCATATTAATTAAATTAAAATGTTCATATTATATTTTTTTTCATATGAACATTTATAATTTTAAATTGGTATTAGATGAATATAAATGAAAATAATGGATAAGAAATCATTATAAACAAATAATAAATATTACATTCTCATCGAATTATTTTGGGTTTTAAATAAATTAGGGAATTCTCTAGAGACTACAAGCTACCCCACATGATACATGAAGAATAGGAATAAATTCTTAGAATGAGTGGAAAACAAATAACGTGTTTAGGAAAAATTCAGTATAGTATGGGTCCTTTATAGGTGTAATAGTGTGTAATTTTTTAATGCATATTCATTAATATAGTCAAAATTTAATTTTGAATTCATTTGAATCAAATATAAAAAAAATTATGAAAAATGGATAATGTTATAATGGGAATTTCCACATCTTAACATTAAGAGAAAAAACATTGTGATATTGTTTTACATTACCCCTCAATTTTACTCTTTTAGCATTATGATGGAAGCTAAATGTCACCTCAATAAATTATTAGTGTACCTTTGAATGAAAATAAAATTGTTAAATTATTTTGGAGCTTTTCATTAAATATAATAATTCTATTAAATTAGTTTGGTCACAATCTGTCCCTCGGGGCTCGTGGCATGACTACCCCAAACCTGACTTTTGTAGGCCATGGGCTGGTGACTAGCACCAGAAAGGAATATCTAAAAAAGGGAAGGCATTACCTTTGATCCTATATACACAATGATATGGCATACTTCACAATGAAAACCACAATGGAAAGAATGAAATACAACCACCAGAATGTACAACCACATAGAGTGAAAAATATAAAGTGAAAGTAAAAGGGCCAAAACTCAAGCCCAATTGAAATAAAATCATACAAAAAGAAGTATAGGCTCTGGAGGTTTTCCACCAAGGATCCTAACTAAAAGGTAGGTACATCCCAATTTTGGATGTCACTACAACCCACCACATCTATCGATCCACCTCTAAGTACCATCTATCCCTACCTCCCCAAAGTCTCAGTCAACGCTCTTAGTCATATGAAAAATACACAACAGGTGTGGGAGAATCCCATGAAAGGTTTATTATAACAATAATCAGTAGGGACCCTGAGACATAATCGAGTATCATATAAATCAACTACGGAAAACACCACAAAGCAAGATCTCAATTTAAAGCGCAAGGAAAAATAAACAGCTCACACCAGGTATAACATATGTATAGAAGTAAACATGTTTAGTCGTAAATCTAGATCATCTTATTATATTAAGAGGCTCTAATATTAATCCATGAAGGTTCACTCTACTTCTTATCCATGAAGAGTTTCTCTACTGTTGATCCAGGATGGGTCGCACTGTGGATGATCCATAACGGGTCGCGCTACTACCGATCCATGAATAGTCACTCTTATGTTTTTTGAGGAAGGGTATCTATTATGCTGATCCATGAATGGTCACTCTTATTCTTATCAAAAATGGTTCACTCTTATGTTGATCCACAAAGGGTCTCTCTTATGCTAATCCACGAAGGGTCGCTCTTAATTCTTCACCTTATAGCCATCCATTGAACTCGTGTATGTAACACGCTTGATTTCCAGAGGATTTTATCTTCTTTACATCAGTCGTATCTCAACCACCATGAATTCCCACATATAGTTACCAAAAAGACCATATCATTATAAGGGTCCCAACACAAGAGATGATGCGTTGAATGTATACCCAATCTATATGATATCAGCATTTTTTAAAAAAGGGGACGGTTGTATTTGAGTATGATCCAACATGTCCATACAACAATATCCTATAAAACACAAATTGATTATCTCAGAATAACTATCTCATTGCAAAGTTCCCATCTCCATTGACGGTGTGTATATCAAACTCCTGGTTTGAGAGACATTGTCATTTTACTATATTGGGGTCGGTTGCGTCAGGGCCCATTCCCACTCTGTCGGACCAACCCGACCAATCCTAGCCTGAGGTCCCACATGACCCTTATTTTCTAGCTAAACCATTCAGCCTCACTGGACCCATCTCAATTTGGTCATGTGTACAATCCATCGGGTCACCCAGGGACCTGTTTTTATTCGGCATGATCTCCTCTGGCGGGTCAGTCTCTTTTTCTCACATGGGTCGCATAGCAACCCATGTGGTTCGCCTTTAACTCATCCGCGTGGTGCACCAAATCGGACCAGCTTAATGAACTGACTGGGTGGCCTGGTCGGCTCATCCTAACTTTCCTAGCTCAACCCAGGCCGAAGGTACAACCTGGATCAGTTCAGACCAGCTCTGTCTGTCTGGTATAGCCCGGACTTGTTCGGCCCATCTAGTTGGGGGAGCACGTGGTCGGTCAACCTGGTCGCACCCTTTAGTCAAGCAAGGCCCGCAGATGCAAACTGATCCTCCTTATGGTGCATATTGGGACCGTGTCTCAATCACACCACTAAGACTGTCAGGTCACGACATCCTACAGCTCTGTTGCAGCACTCGTTGGGCGTGCCGCTTCCTCCTGCTGTCGGCCAATGCCGTCACACCGTTGGTTCTTATGCGAGCCACCAGAGTTGATTCAGCGGTATGATTCTTGAACCATATGCACATATAGAATCATAGGGAAGTGAAATTTTCTAGGAAGACTATTAACTCGTCTTGTCGGTAGTTTGAAAATTTTTCCGTGAAGAACACGCATTGCAGAGGGACTCGGGCCTTGTTCATGTCGTCACACACCCATTGCGTTAGAGGTCTATAAGCCAAGGGGAGGATTTTTATTTCAACAAATGAATCTACCATACAATTCTTGTCCCCAAATTTAACTACCATACTGCAAGAGCACACAATATACGGATCAACCTGTTTATTGGTGGATCCACATTCGTTGATCTCGAACGAAGAATAGGGAAAGAAAAGAAATCACAAGGAAAGTATAAACCCTACCTCTTTCGACATATGTATCCAAAGAATTATATCCTCGAGGGTTCAATATGTTGATATCATTCCTCACATACTGGATTCGTTCTTCGAGACATGTCGAAGTCGATGATGTTCCTCCAGCATTCATCATTCATCATTGGAAAGGAAACTTGTCAGAGGTTCATCAGATATTTTCCCACAATTTTAATTCCCACTCTCCAATGCATTAGCTAATTAAAAAGGGAACATGTCCTGCATTTTTGTTACACGACGATGTTGTGTTGTTACACTATTTCATCTATGAAACAAATTTTCTATTATGATGCATCTTAATAGGCCATTAAGGTACTTTCGTTAATGCACCTTGTCATCGCCTTGTCACCACACCGCAATATCGCCTTCCATCGCTCAGCAGTTGGTAAAATAAATAAAATAAAATTTTAACGTTATTTTATTATTCTCCGCAAATTCCAAAAAATAAATTTTCCATCCATCCCTTTCACTTCAAAGATATATCATTTCTAGGAGAATCTTGGCATTATGGGTTCAAAAGTTCCCTATTATTTTTGATCGGAGCACCATTTGAAAATTGAGAAAAATCTACTCACATAATTATTGAAGGTACTTTAATGTAATTTCAATGTTACATTCAGGGAAACCCGGCTCTCGAAATCACATGTCGTATCAGTTCCTGGTCCAGAAATAATTCCTTATAATTTGAAAAAAATACATGATAATTCTGAGGCACTAAAATTTTATTTTTCTCGAATTTATTTAAATTTATTTTAATTTAAAAATAAACAATTTTTAAAAAACAATTTCATAAAAACGTATTTATAGGCATAGAAAAAAAGTAACTCAAATTCCATAAAAAATAATAATAATTCTATATATAGTAATTTATTTTAAAATATATATAAAGAATATATATCCTTAAAATAATTATTTAATAATGTATTATTTAATTTATTACGTTAAAAATACACAACATATAGAAAATATTATTCATTAAAATAGGACTTTTGAAATCAATAAATGATTGTATGTTTATTGTTAATTAATTATTAATTAATTTATAAATATTTATTCTTTTTTTTAAAATATTAAAATAAAATTCAACAAGTTTATACACTAATTTTTTAAATTTAATATTTAAAAAATTTCATTTAATTTATTATAAATATAATTTTTCCAATAAAAACAATCGTTTTACACCATATATTATTATATAATTTATTGTTATTATTTCTTAATTTAATCACGTTTCATATAAATTTATTTTCTTAATTATTACAATAATTTTAATAGTGCATTTTTTATTTTATTCTATAAATCGGGTAATAATGAAAAATAATAATTCATAAAAACCTTTTATTTTAAATCATTTTTTTTCCTTGGTGAATTTTCATCCTTTTATTATATGTAGAAACATTTATTTTATTTTAATAAAATAATTTTTAATGAATATATATGTTTTATAACATCTTAATAATATATATATATATATATATTAACTACTTACTGATAATTATGATATAATAATATGATTACCAGTATAATGTCCAACGACTATTTAACTCTTTATAACAGTCATATATTTGTTATATTACAACCCTTTAATTATATAAATTAATTCAGTTCTATCTTCCAAGATGAAATTTTTCAATTCATTAATATTCCTTTAGGGTTTTAAAAAATTCTTTCTCAATTCATGATATTTTTTATCATTGTATTTTTATTTATAGAAATAGTGATTCTCAACGGATAAGATGATCCATGGTATTGAGAAGTTTTAAATATAATATTATTTTAAATTTATTTTTTCATTTTCATTTGTGTAATTTTAATGTATGCAATCATCAATGTTATTTGAAAATAAAAGGTTATTAATACATTGTTTCATGTAATTTTGTATTAATGTTTATTTATTGTTTAATAATTTTTTTGTTTTTTATTTAAAAGATGTATTATTTATTATTAGAACAAATTACTATTACTTATAATTCAAAAAATGAAACATAGATAATGAAAATTCATACCTAAATATGAGATTTCAAACATGGACACATGAACACCATCATGGATCTTATCAAGATATAAATGAGGGGCTAATGGATAGAAAAAATTTCTAATATGATCAAGAACATTGAAAGGACTAATAAAATAAAGAGAAATATTTCTCTTTTAACCAAACGTCCACTACACACAATACATATAACAATTCTAGATCACATAGTCTCAAGATAAATACTCTAGTATAATAGCCCTCCTATCAACATACAAATTTTGAGAATCATGTTTCTTCATCATATAATCAAAAAATATTGGAACATTATCAATCATTCTCTCCATCTCATCTATTCAACATACTACTGACTATCTAACTTGTGTATAACACAAAAATAATCAATATATTCATCCATACAACCCCAATAATAGTGGCATTTTAATAGAATATATGTAACTATTTTTATAGGAAAACATGAAAAATATCATGTGCTTCACCCATGAACCCAAAAAATCTATAACACATGAATAAAACACATCCTATAAAATGAGATATAAATAAAACTAAATACATTTTTATGATCTCAATGTAATATAAATATCCTGACTGAATAATATTTTCTCCAGAACCCCATGAAGCTTCACTATACCATCCTAGTACCTCTATGACAAGTAAAATCTAAAAATCAACTCTTTAATCGATATTAAATAAGAATAATTCATCTCCTAGTCTAGAAAAAATTAATATAAAATCAAATCCTCACTATTATCAAGGTTAAACTATGATTAATTTCTTCATGTTATCATCTTTATTTTTCTTAATAGCATATAATGAATGCAGTAAACCACCCAAAACACAATGGTTTACCTTCACCTAATATAATAGTAAGTATCATGACCCGAAAACTACCTCTAATAACATAATACATGCACACCATATTTTAATTTTTAATTCATTATACATCTTTAATATATCCAAATCCAAAACTATATGTGATGCAAGAAACTCATAGAGATACATCTTTCATATCATTAATGGAATAAAAAATTTCCACAAAATAATAGTTGATGATAACAATATACTGATTATATCTCAAGAGAATCACTAAAGAGATGAAGTCTTGTAATACCACTACCTCTGAGTTTCCCCATTGAGATTTTGCATCCAGTTATAACATGTAATACAAGACTATCATCTTCTACATAGAAACTATACAATCGAAATCTTCCATATCAAAATTTAATTTTATATGTTATTCCATCACTCTTAGTGAATCTAAAAACTTATGAGCATAATCTCAATATGAAATTAAATATATAACATATGTAACTACATTAATTTTCCCTAGCTAATGGGTGATATAATTTAAATAGTCCTTTGCGGAATATTTCCACCTCATCTTTCATATATTCGGAACTCACAGAGAAAAGTTATTAATAAAAAATCATTTCTAAATAACATAATGGGTTTACCATTGAGGTTATGTATTCAAAACATTATTATAAAGACCAATATAGTAAACTAAAGATCATGGGTGTTATAGTTAAAATAATGGGGATGTAACTTACTACATGAATATTTCATTCCTACCATATGCATCATGAACAAAAAACGAAAACTAATTTAAATATAATCTATGAAAACATAAACTAGAACACCATACTCAATAAATGGAAGGAGATGACCATTTATTATAATCTACATAGGTTATTAAATGTTTCAAAAAATTTATTAGACAACATAAAGGACCATTACTTCCTAGTCTGAGCTATGTAATGTGATTAAATATAGAAAATAGCATCCCCCAATAATAGCTCATAATAAAATGGAAACGTCCAAAAAAAATTATTATTAGGTGGTAAATAATAATTAACATCTTCAATATTTAAAGGATATAATTACACACAAAACTGAAGAATCATGTACCTATGAAAGTTAGCCTAAAATTCTAAAATATATATTTTTTGAGCTTCCCAAGATCTTATTCTATAAAAATTCTCCTAGAATACTCTTTAGATGCCAAGTATGATACTCTTATTACGTCATGTAAATATTAATGTCATTAATTAAAACTAAAAAAATTGATTGAGGAACTCATTAAATAAGGATTTTTTGAGTCCCATATAAATAAATTGGTTGTTTTTGACTCAAAATTTTATTGCCAAGAACATGAAGTTCCCATTTAAACATGTAAAATTTGTTTCTAGATATCCTCCTATTTTACACACATTTAATGATTTACATAATTATTATCAACCTAAAAACCAAGATAAATATTAACAACTAAACAAATATATCACATAACCTTATAAAAGGAAAATGTTCCTTGACTTTCACCAAGTTATTCATTAAGGCCTGAAATTTACATATGTACATTCCAAAAATAAATCTTATTTAAAATGATCTTTCAAACATTTAACATCAAAATAAAAAAAATGTGATATATTTGATTAATATTATGAAAAAATATTAATAATTATAATATACCCATAAAGTAAAAATATTTTATACAACAAGAAATGTATAAAAAATAGTATTGGGTACACTTATTTTTTTAAAAGGGAAATTTGTCAATATAAGAAGTTTTTCATTATATATGGTTTTTTCATTTTAAATTTAAATTTTTAAATTTTATAATATAAATATTGAATAGTAAATTTTATTTTGGAATTATTCATATAAAGTGAGGGTAATGGTCAACTATTGGGATTTTACTATAATGTTTTATTTTTGGTGAATAATGAAAATACAGTTTTGCAATTACATTATGTTTTTTGAAATTTTTATTATATGTGTATTAAATTTAAGAATTTGGATTTTAGTTAATAGGACATTTATTGGTATTTTATATTATAAGTTACAATGGTATCAAATAAAATTAATAAATTATACATTTATTATTTTAGAATTTTCTATTATCATTTTAATAAAGAGAATGAATTAGGGTGATTTCTTATGTTGGTATTATTTTTTTCATATTATTTAATGGCTACCATTTTATTTTTTGTAATAAATAATGTTTTACTTGGGAAAAATAATTTAGTATAGTAAAATCCAAAAAGGCTAAATAATAATAACCAATGATAAAAAAGGCATAACATGTTTTAAACCAATAACAAATTATGTTTTTTAGATGTGGATTGAAAAACCCATTTCTACACGCCATTACTTTCAATTTTTCTGGCTTTATTTGTTAAACATTTCAAAATTTATATTAATGTGAAATGTTTTAATGAAATTCATTCTAACTACTTTTAAAATAAGTATCTCACCAACCCTTTAAAAACACTCTAAATAATGGTTTCCTTGTGAAAACAATCCAATTTCATTCAATGTAAATTATATTTAAATTTCTTACTCTAAAGAATACATATGCTTCTAATAAATCCACCATTTCCAATGAGTCCTAAAAAGAAAAACCAATGTTCTCACCAGGAGTGATTATCGTTCCCAAATTTACTTTCAATTCAGTGTGACACTTCCAAAAATAATTTTATCATTCCTATAAAATGAAATTATTTTTTATTTTCATATATTTATTATTATATATAAATAATAATTAATTATCTTTTCCTTTTTCCATTAATAAAAATAATAACATTAATGGTGTATTTGTGCAGACTACAATCACAATAATGTGACATCTTCCAATTTTTATTTCCATTTATCGTAGACACTTATGTAGTTATAATTGATTAATAAAGGTAATATATGTAATATATTAATGAATATGAATTTTCAAAGTTATAATCCACCATCATTCCCTTACATTTATTGAGAAATGAAAACATTAATAGTACGTATGTGCATAATAACACCCCCACAAAATAACATATCTTATTTTCCATATATATTCTTCATTATTTATTAAGAATATTAAATTCCACATATCCACATTATAAATTAATATATTACGTAATTATTATTATTTAATAATGGAATTACTCAATAAACATTGATAACCATATCAATCCTTTAATTATAGTATTTTTATGTTTCAGTTGATTTAATTACTCACAGAAAGAATGCTATAAAAATATCATTGTTTAATATGAGAACAAAATTTCGAATAATATGGTTTAAAAATATTTAAATTATATTTTTATTTTTTTTAATTATAACTCTAATATTCAATCTAATAATAAATATCACAATTTATTTCCATTAAAAATAAATAAAACGTGTTCATCGTTGATTTTATCATTAAGGATTATAGAAAAAACCAAAAAATGAAATTATAATGTTATAAAAAATATACATAATAAATTCCTCTACCTTTTATGATATATAAATAATGAAAATTTGGGGAAGAATGATGAACAATATATCTCTTACAAAACTAATTAAAATGATTAAAATTACTCACACATGATATTAAAATTAAATGATAACTAACGAATATACATGTACGAAATAATTAAATAATACATGTGTAAAAGAATATAGAAATGAATAATTATTTGAAATAGGTGATTATTATATTAATTTTTTTATACTGTATATTCAAGTGCTTTATAAGAATTCGGGAATTATAGAAAGGGGTTCATTTCCTAAAAAATTAATTTCTTCAGACATATTCCATATTTTGAAACATGGTATCATTGAAATTGTTCGATTACTGTATGATTAATTCCACATACCATATTAATTTAATTCATGGGATTAGGATTTCCATACCTTTTTCATTCATTAAATGGATTTCAAGTCAATATATACCATGGTTTTATGGGATTTTCAGAACTCATAATAATTTTTAAGTAATAATGATTCAATATATACTATGGTGATTATATGATGGTTTTATTATGATTAATATTGAATTTAGATTTAATTTGACCATTATTTTTCATGGAACTATATTTATGAGCTTCATTCTTGATAAAATATGATGATTTTAATAATAAATAACATTCATTGAATTGATTTCTTGTTATTCCATATACATAGACACGGATAACACTAATGTTCCCATTTTTTGACATCAAAGTGTTATTTATTTTTTGTAATTTTTAAATATCTATTTAGCACATTTCAAATGAATGATATATCCCTATATTTATGAAGATGGATTCAATAAATGAATTTTTAAAATATTTCAAATGATATCACATTCGAGTTAATCATTATATAATCTACTACATGTTTCTTATATAAAATCATGTTGGACATTTCATGACTCTTGATTTTGTTTCTTATTTTAAAGTTGTATTATTTAATGGGTTTTATGGTAGCTTCTGAAATTTTTTTAAACATGATTATTTATTTTATCTTCAAAAAAATGAAATTAATATTATTATAAAATCTCATTTTCACGCCTTATAATATTTTATCCTATTTAATTATATATCCATTATGGTGTTATGTTTTATGAATAACTATTCAAATTCTTTGATTAAATAATCCTCATACGGGATTAAATTTTTGATATCATCTGATTGAATTTGGATATCTGTTTATGTGCGTAACATTGGAAATGATCAGACACTCATTTTTTTCCTAAGGGTTTTCATGATATATTGAATGATAAATATCTTATTATATTCAAATGTATTGATAATGATGGGAGGGGTCCTAAATTACCTTCAAATTAATTTTTTTATGTTTTATATATATTGATAAAATATTTTTGGGAAATTATTGTTATGATCCCAAATAAAACCATTTTCATCCATGGGTTACACACACAACATAAAGGGTGGTATTTCTTAGATATTTTCATTATATAATAATACCCTCTAATTATGATTATGATACCATTAGATATTTATTTTCATATGCGGATACATTAAATTTATATTTATTCCTCTTAGTGATGATATTTTAAACATTTATATTATAATACAATGGTTCTAGATTATTATTTTATGCATCTAAAAATTGTTATTATTGTATTTCCTCTTTGATATGTATAAATTAAAATATATGATCTTATTTTAGGAAATTTATTATTCAATAAATTATTATCTATTATTTTTGGGGGTATCATTCTTCCGTATCATGATTATATGTATATTTTAATCTTATTCTAACTTAGGATATGTAAATGTTATCAGTTTGGTTTACCCTTACAATGTATCCGAGGTCACCCCATTCTAACGTTTCCATTTAATTAGTTTGTAATGAAAAGTAATAAATATGATTTTTCCAAATTAGTATCATTTGTGGAAATCTAATTGGATATGTTGAAGACTTATTATTTATTATGAATTTTATTATATACATGAAAATTTGTCCATTAATAGAAAAATACCTGGTTTTTTTAGTGATGTTTTTAAAATTCTCTACTACTCTAAATCTATGTAATTATAATAATATATTATAACTCATAAATTTATTTATTTTATTTAATTATAAGATGAAAATTACATTGGTATGTTATAAATGGTATCAAATAAGTGTTTAGTTAACTTTTTAGACAATTATGTTATTGGATGAGAATATAAATTTCAACATGGTGAGATAAAGTAAATTTGATTAAAATTTCAAAGGTATAGAAAAATCACGAGTTTCAATGAGTTAATATTGAATATTTTTGGAATTGTAACAATATAGACTTATTCAAAACAAAGAGATATGTATTTGGAATTTGTTTATGTATATGGTAGAATCGTAGAGTCTTGGTATAAATTTCATTGTGTGCTCAAAAAAGTATTTTCATCCATATTTCAATACCGTAAATGGGATACGGTTTTGGAATAGATGAAATAATTTTTAATCACGTTGAAAAATATTGTTTGTGTTTAAAATCAATATTCACTCTATTTCAAAATGATTAGTCATTATATTGGACACTAAGATTGAAACTCATAAGAGATATTCTTTAGTAAATCACTTTTTGTTTTCAATTAAATATGAAAAATTTATTATTTCATAGAATTAGATCATGTAATTTTATAGATCCCAGCCTAAATAATCATAGATTGAAGTATGTGTGATTCTGGTGGATTTTAAATATATAATAATAAATATTAATAGTAAGAAATTTTTAGTCTTAATTTTTCATATAAATATATTACAATAATTTATTTAAAATTTTCAAAAATCACGTTTGATAATTTTATTATTGTAATTAGGGAATCATAAATAAATAATATTAATACTGGGTTCCATGAAAAATGAAATAAATTTTCCAATGACCTATATAATAAAATAAAATATCTATTAAGAAATAATTTGATAATGTGTAATGAGATTTGAAGAAGTATGATTAAAACAAGAACATAATTGAATTCTCAAGAAAACTAAAAAATATAAGGTTGGAGTCTCATGGTTTTTTTGGTTTGGAATGTGATGAAGGAAATAATATTTAATTTCTTTCCAATTAAATTTGAGTAAAGATTCACCCAGGTGAATATATTAATAGAAATGAGAGGTGTTTTATGTTCCAAAAAGGAAGCAATAAGTATATTAATTATCAATGAAATGACAATATCTTAGTGGGTATAGTGTATAGAAATAGTTTTCTACAAGTGATACCACTAACTATTCAATTTCATAAATTTGGTGGACATGGACATTTTCAAATAAATATCATAATACAAAATATAACAAGGGTGATGGAAACTTATACATTCTAATATAAGGTAAATTATACGAATACAAAACATAAAATGTGGTCTATGAGAATAATATTAAATGGGGAACACTTATAACATATTCAAGAACAATGAGTATTATATCCAAATTATGTTCCACATACACTAATGTCACTAGAATGTTAACAAAAAGCATAAAATAACCTTCATTGTGGAAAAAATATGGATTATTAATAAAAACATCTCAAAATATTATTATTTTTATCACATGTATCTAAGTACTCTCTAGAATATGTTTACATAATTAATATTCCTATAAAATTTTATTTCCCTAACCTTAGTGAAATTTAATGTTATATTGGAAATGGGTTTTATCTCTTGAAATTGTGGCCTCGATAAATTGAATGAATATAAAATCACATATAATGAACAACCCATTACTTCCAACTATAAAATTTATGACTGTAAAATCCCAATGAAAAATAAATGGGGACATATTAGGGTATTAAGAAAAAATGGTTAAATAAATACTCAACATTACATATATTTGTATTATGATGGAATAAATGAGTTCAATGGTCGTATGTATGATAATGATGATGAATACTTGTTAGAAAATAAAAAGGGAGTCGTTTATATATTATGGCCACCAATAACTAATATATTAGTCATTAATAATTAAATTTTTTATGAAATAATTAATTAAATGGGGGACAATTTAATGATCCGAAATTTCAATTTGTATTTTCTTTAAAATAATATAAAATTAATATATTATTATACATTCACCACAAAAAAATATCTATGAAACAATAGATGAAATTTTTTAGATATATCTACTAATTTTAAAACAAATGGTAAAAAAAATATTTTAATAAAATAAAAATGAAAAAAATAGTATTAATAACACTTAATGTTTTAAAACATTATTTCTCAATAAAAGATGTTTTTCATTATATATTTTATTTTAATAAAAAATAAATATATAAGGTTAATATTTTTTATAAAATGATTTTTTGAATTAATATTTTTAAACTAACTTTAGACTGAATTTTCAAAAAAAATTCAAAATCCATATTTTTACATGGATAGTGAAAAATAATTCTTTTAAAAATATAGTTAATGTTATGAAATTATTTGTACATATGTATAAAATGAAAATTCTTGAAACCAATTACAAGAAAAACAATTAATTTAATAATATATATTTAAAATTTACGAATATTTATATTACTTTAAATGCATACATTACATATTTTAAAACATAAGTAACACTGTTACCAAATATTGTTTTCAATATATCAGTCACTTATTATTTTAAAATTTTAATATAGAAATTTTTTGAAATTGAATATAATAAATTTTAGTTTAAATTTGGAATTATATGTTTTATAATATTTAATAATGAAAAATTTATTTCAACTCATAAAAAATATGACATACTTAAGTTCAAACTAGTTGTTATGGTAAAATACAAAAGGGGAAAATAGGTTTAACCATTGGTGAAAAGGGTCTAACCTGATAAAAAACTATAATTGAGTAGATGAGGTGTGTCTCAACAATCCCTTTCATCCACCAAATTATTTTCAATTTTAGATTCTTCTAATGTGAATCATGTTCTATATTCATATTAAGAATAAATATTTAGAAAAGTGGCATACTCATCACTTATAAAAGTGGGACAATCCCCAACCCTTCTGGACTACCCTAAATTTTGATATCATCATGAAAATATATATTAATTAATTCCCTAAAAACAATTTTTCACTTCCTTAATCATTAGGACACTTATTTTGTCACATTATCTCAATTTCTAATGAGTCCTCTAGTAGAAAAATCATGTACACAATGAGATCGCTAATCATTCCCTACAATTTTTCCATATTATAATTAATTTTTCGAACATAATTTTCTCATTACAATATAATTTAATTATTATTATTTTAGGCATAATGTTAGGATTCTATATTAAAAATAATTAATGATCATTCTCTTTTCCTATTAATAAAATAAACAATTCCATTCTTTTGTCTGTGTGGACTACAACCTCCGCAATGTGGCGTATTTAATTTTTCACAACCACCTCACATAGATATCTATGAGTTCATATTTAGTGATTAAATGTAAAATATATACTATTATTTTTTATGTTTATGATAAAAATTATATTCAAACTTTATTTCGCTTTATTTATTTCGAAATAAATATTTTTATTGTGAGTACAGATTGACCACTACCAGTGTGATGTAAAATATACGTATATCATTATTCCTCATGTATCGTTATTATTTATAAACATCCATAATTCTCTGATTTAAGACCTTAAAAATAATTAAATAATTACTTTACTATTATGAAATAGTTACATTATTTAAAATGAAACCAGTTTTATTACCATAATTATCCATTAATTATGGTATACTAATGTTTTGGTCACACTAACCAGTTACATGTAGAATTTTAAAAAATAATATCATAGAATACTAAGGCATCATAATTAATACTAATATATATAATTAAAATTTAAATACTTATTTTATTTTGTTTTGTAATGGTAACATAAATATTAAACTAATTAATCAATATACCTTTATTCTTTTTGTTAAAATCATTCCAAAATGAACATAATCAATTGAGTCTTTAAGGATATTAATAAAAACTATGATGGAATGAAATGATAACGTTATAAATAATTATAAATCATTAATTCATTTATGTTTTTTTATATTTGAATATTCAACCATAGGAGAAAAATAATGAAAAACACTGTAATTGGGAAACAATTTTAAAATGATCAAGATTAATCACACCTGATTTTGAAAATAAATAGTGACTGACTAATATTAATGTATAGAATAATAATTATTGATTTTTATTAAAATTTGTTGATATGAATAATTTTTTATAAAGGTTATTTTTATAGGTATTTTGTAGTGGAAATTTAAGTTATTTTAGAGATTTCAAAAAGTAAGGTATGTGGTTATTTCTCTAAAATTTAATTTAGAGAGTTATATTTCATATTATACATAATGATATCTTTGATATGGTTTGATAAATAACAAATGAATTACTTTTAAAAATATTTTTATAATTAATGGTTTCTTGAGATCCATATCATGTTCTTTCATTAAATGTATTTCGATTTAAATGATACAAAGGTTATAAGGGGTTTTCTTGACACATCTACTTTTCATGGGTCATAATGATTTTGTCTTGACATTGGTTATCACTAGAAGATTTTATTATGATCAAAGTTGATATTATATGTTTTTTTTCTTTTTTATGAGGAATTAAAATTTTGAACTTATTTCGTAACAAAATTTGATGATGTTAATAATAGTAACCATTTGTTCCAAATGATAAATTTTTATACCATATTTATATTTATGTTTTTCATTAATATTCTCAAATACTTTTTCTATAACCCATGTACGATTAAATTCGATAAATTTGAAATTTCTCTTAATCTATTCCCAAATGAATATTTTATCATGATATTTATGATCTGGGAATTATTAATTATTTTTTCAAACCATTAAAAATAATTTCCAATTCAAGTTTATATTTTTTTACATCTAATCCAATTTTCTTATGTGAAGTAATTATCCCCATTCCATGAACCATTTTTTGAAATATTATATTGTTAAATTTAATATTTTGTCCAATGATACAATCTTCAAAAGAATTTTTTAAAATCTATTAATATTTTACCCTTATAAGAAATTTTTTTGAAATTATTCGAAAGATATGATTTATATTGTCTCATGTCAAGTTTCCTGCTTAAAAATCTAACTCCAATGAATTTTTTTGAATCACCATTTGAATTCATTAATGAAATGCTCATATTTGATGATTGAAATTTGGAAATCAACCAGACTAATTTTCACATCTTGTTTTATGATACCATTTTAAAATGGTATAAAATTTGTTTTCATCTCATGGGTTATCACGATATGTGGAATATTTAATTTATTATGAAATAAATATGCATATATGATGATTTTTTTGGTCTTATATGTAATATACAATGATTTTAAAGGAATTATATTGTTCAATAGTATACAAGATATACATTATTGAGCTTAAAATTACCAAATAAATTATTATTTAAAAATGAATTTTATAACATAACTATTGAATTCACATGTATGAATATGATTTATCACATTATGAAACATATATAATGATATAAATAAATTGAAATTGAAATTATTAATTATTAGAAAATAAGAAAACAATTTTTAGTAATTTCATTTCATTATTCTAAGATGGTTTTTATTCTTATTTATGATATAATATTAAAATTAAATTACGGAACTCTTAAAAAAATTCATAAAAATGTTATAATATTATAAATAATCATGTTATAATTATCTTAGTGGGTTTCTAGGGGATTTTTTTTGAAATATTGATTTTCTCATAAATAGTTGAAAATATTGATATTTATTTAAAATGGTCATTTCAACCATTTACAAAATGAAATTATGGTTTTATAATGGATTAAAATCAAATATTGTCCTCGTATATTTTTAACAAACCATTTAATATCATTGGAATCTATTTTATATTGAAATTTAGTATAATTTTTTTTATAATTATAAAATGATATTTTTATAAAAAATTATTTTTCATTATGTTTTTTGTTCTAATTTAAAATTATCTTCGACAAAAGATAGAAATGAATTGTAAAAAACGAGATTCAATATTTGGAAGTAGAATCTTCTAATTTGGAAAATAATTTATTTTATTTTTTTCTTTATGAATATTAGCGTTTGTAATTTTTTTGTCACCACCACCACAAAGAAAACAGGCCTTTAATAGCACCGACATTTATCAACGCCAGAATGAAAAAAGCTATGATAAAAGATGTTTTGTATTAGCACTATATAATTTGGATAAAAGATACCATTTATAATTGTTTTTTTGTGCTGGTAAATCATAACCTTTATCGACACATTTTTTTAGATAAATGTTACGATTTATCGTCACATTATTTTTAGCGCCTATAAAGGGAACCCTTTATCATTGATTTATTTATTCCCTAATAATTTTATACTTATTGATTTATTTTTAAGAACTGGTAATGGTGTTGAATAAAATGAAATAATTAAAAAAATAATATTATAAATGAGTAAATAAAAATCTTATTAACTAAATTTTTTGATAAAAATGAATAAATTCGATATACATATATAGATATATAATATATATATTAACAATTAATATATTAGAAATATATATATATATATATGTGTGTGTGTGTGTGTAAAATATATAAAATGAAATAATTATTCAATATAAATTAAAAATGCATAAATTAAAAAAGGAATTAGAAATTTTATTTGTTATCTAATTATAGATAAAGTTGAATTAATTTCATACATACATATATATATATGTTATAAATTTTAATAAATGGTATATACTAAATATATTAATATTTAACAAAATTAAAATGAAATAATTAATACATATAAAAATTAAAAATCAAAAAATTAAAAAAAATATTAAACATTTTATTAATTAAATAATTATTCATAAAAATAAGGAAATTTAATATATATTTATATAGACTATAATTGTTAATAAATAGTGCATATTAAATATAGATATATTAAATGAATAAATTGTAATAATTAAATGAATAAATTAAATATGAATAAATTCTAATAATTAATCACATAATTTAAAAGTGAATAAAATAAAAAATTCTCAAAAATTAAATTAATGAAATTATTATTTATAAAAATGAATAATTTTAATATAAATATATATATGTATATTAATTTTAAATAGTAATACATAATATATATTTTATATTATAATAGAAAATAAATATAATTTTTTAATGAAAAAAATATTAATGTCTTATTTATTTTTATTAGGTTTTTATACAAAATTATTCATTTATACATTTAATATTAAAATAAATTAAAATATATATATAGATATATATATATAAAACTTCCCACAATATGATTTAAATAATATAAAATATTTATGCTTACATTAAAAAAGTCATATATTTTGTAAATATTGGATTATAATTAAAAATTACTATTAATTGAAATTACTAACTAATTACTTCAACTGATGGATATAATTGAATGTACTTTTATTTTTCAATTTAAACTATATCAAACATTAGTTACATTTCTTCCACACTAACAAATACAAAATTCATACTTTTTTATATACAATGCACGAAATAAAATATTTATGTAATTAATGAAGTCTTATAGAAAAATACACACACCAAATATTTATGTAATTAAATAAAAAATTTATTCATTTTAAAATTTAATTTACATTATACATTTAATAAGTTATATTTTTAATCAGTTTATTTTTTCTATTTATTTATAATAATGTATCATTTAGGTATTATTTATTCCGTTTTAGTATTTTTTATTAATTTTTTTCTAATTTAATAAATTTCTAATATATATTTATATAATATGTTTTAAAATTTTCCATATGGATTCATATTTATTTCAATATATATCGATATTTTTTTAATAATTTATATTTCATTAATAAAACATATCCATTTCTTCTATATTTTTAATGTATACCCATTTTTAATTATTCTATTTCACTCATTTCCATTATTTATACATTTAAGATAATATATTCATTAATAATGCTGAAGGTATATTTATAAATTAATATTTATAAACAAATATTAAAATAAATGTATATTTACCATATTTATAATTTATATATTTATAATTTTAAATAAATAAATACTATTTAAAAAATTAACTATATAATTTTGAAAATTAATATTATTTATATTTAAAAAAAATTTAAATTATTATAAATTTATTTATATAATGAATATATTTACTATATTTATATTTATATATATATATATATTTATTTTTGTATTTAAATTTATATATATATATATATTTACATTTATATTTATATTTATATTTATATTTATATTTATATTTATTTTTATTTTTATTTTTATTTTTATTAAATATATATATATATATATATATAATGATATAAAAATATACATATTAATTTGTAGGTATATATATATTTATAAATAAATTATAATAAAATATATATATATAATTATATAATGATTTCTAAATATATAAATATATTTATAAATATAAATCAATATAAAATGGTAATATATTCATTATAGTTTTATAGTTACTAAATTATAATTATAAATAAATAATTTTAAATTTATTTAGAAATATACTTATTTATAAAAATATTTATAAATTTATATATTCTATATTAATAAAATTATATGTTTTCAATTATAAGTAAAAAAATTAATTTTTTTAAATAACAATTATTTATAAAATTATAAATAATAAATTATATATGTATATAATTATAAAATTATATACATATATATTTAAATAATGAATATATTTAATATATTTAATATATATAATGTTATAAATATATATATAATGATATAAATACATTTATAATCATATAAAAATATATTTGAAATTTTTTTATTTATAATTGTAATTATAAATATTTTAAAAGAACGAAAAAGTGCGAATAAAAGGTATCATTATGTATCTTAAAAAATTAGTGTTGTTAAAGAAGGATTTTATCAGCACATTTGTAGTGTTTATAGAGCTCTATATTTATTAGTGCTAAAAGTTGAAGACACAAATATCTTTTATCAACTCTTATTAATTTAGCACTAATAAAATGTATAATTAACCATTTATTTTTGGAAGCGATGATAAAACTAACCCTGATAATTTAAAATAATGGTATCACCCACTAATTTAGTCATGATTCTCAGGCCTTCACAGATCTCCCCTACTGTCAGCACTCATCCTCTTCTTTGTCTTAGAAGAATCAATGCTCAAATACAAGGTATGATATTTTCTCCATCTCCTCACTTGGAGATTTATTATTTAGGTTCCTCATACGGATTTTACAAATATATTTTCTAGCAGTTGAGTGATTTAGGAGTTTCACTATTTTTGTTTCTTTTTGCGTTCTTTTGTTCTTCTTATCTTTCAATTCATTACCATCTTTCCATGGAGGTTCCATATTAAGAAATATCAATTCCCTTTTACTAATTCAATGTTTTCCATACTTTCCCTATTTATTCAATATCTGAAATTTAGTTTCTTCTACTTGATTTTACTTATATATGTTTAATATTGTCACACCCTCTAATTCAGTTTGATTCCCATGATGATTTTTCATTTGATGATATTATCTTGGAGATACGCACTACACACATTGTTTTAATCCCTTTTAAATTTCATAGACATGTTGATGAATTTTTTTTTCTAATATTATAGATCATTTTTATAATTTAAATTATTTCATATATATACCATCATAAATTTCATGTTTTGTTTACTTTTTTTATTATAAAAAATGTTTTCACCATTTTTTTAATGAATAAAATTGATTTTGTTTTATTTCAATAGGATTTAAAGTCCAAATTTTAAAAAATTTTAAAGTGTTTTCACTTTTAAATGTACAATTCCATCATTTGGTTGGTAAAACATTGATTTTTGAAGAATGATTTTAAATAAAAAAACATTTATCTAATTGAGTTTAAATGTATTATTATTAAACAAGGATGTATTTTATTTTCTAAAAAGGTTTTACCTTGGGGTTTCGAAAAGAGAAAAATGTATCATATTTCATTCTATTGTACTTTCATTTTTTGAAACATTTTGTTAAATTGTGATCAAACTAATTTTTTGTGAATGTTTTATAAATGAAATTTAAATTACTTTTTGGTGAAATCTTACTAGGTATGTGTGTCTCACACCCAACATACACACCCATATATATATATATATTATTATTTTCATATATGTTCTAAGGTTATTATCTCAATTTAGATTTTATTCATTTATTACATTTATGGAAATTTTAGTTGGGGTATATGACCTTAGGTCACATGGCGATGTTTAATATACAACTTAGTTTTTTGTTTATTTTGGGATTTTATTTTATTAGATAATTTTTACGTCGTCACTATATAAATTTTATTTTACTTTAAAATGATACATGGTTATGTATAAATCTAATGTTTTATATAATCATTGATTTTGTAGTTATTTTTCTTATGAATTTATTATTCTGATTACTTATTTTTTATTATTTATTTTATATCCATGGATGTCTAATATATATAAATTCCATGATGATACTTATAAACATTTACAATGACTCATTAATTCTATTAAATTTTGTAATAAATCCAAAATGTATATTAATTAATACCATGGTTCTTTCCCAAGGATCATTGAAATCAGGAACACCCTGTGGGTCTTGTGGAGGAATAGTTTAGTTGACATGGATGGTGGGGCCTAGCCTATAAATTAAAAAATAATATCAACGAAATTCCTTTATTTGATGAGTCTAGTTATATGGATCTAATAATTCAATAATAATTAGGTATTATATGTGTACGTTATTGCTCATTATCGTTCATGATAAGAAAAAAATTTTCCATGAGTAATAAAGATTTTGTCCTTAATTTCATTAAATTATGATTATTTTTAAGGATTTTTTACATGAGGTGATACTATTTTAATCCCCCTTGAGATGAATCAGATATTATGTTGGATTCTTATGTTATTATGTAATCGTGGAATAACAATTAGAGAAAAATAATTACCTTCAAGGTCATAAAATAATTCATAACCCGTGTTTATGGTATTGAGAACTCTTTAGAGGATGTTACACGGTTGTAACATGATTCTACAATCCTTGTGGATAATTTATGCATGGCTCTATATCCCTCTTAGATTTTATGTTTTAACCTATTTTGATTTCAAATATCTCATAATTTGATATTATTTTGTGTACATGGATCAAGGAGTGTTTTAAATGTAATATTTTTTTATCATGTTTATTTAAAAGCTATTTTTATATCAAAACTGATTTTTATGAAATTTTTATGTTTAAGATTTGTTTTGGGGCATCATTTCAATGAATAATATTAGGTAATGTTGTAATAGTGTAACTATGTGTTTTGGTTTTTTGAAACTGATTTTGACTATCTTGTTTTGTCTCCAAATTGGTGTGTTTCAAAAAATTTATTTATGAGGATTTTTAATGTGTATGTTAATTATTATAAAAGATGTTATAAATTACATGGTGGAGATGTATATGTTTTAAACTCATGATAGTGTGGTTAAATATGTTTTATAATTTTTTATAATTGAGTAAAAATGTTTTCAATGCTTAATTATGTTTTCAAAATGATTTTTTAGACATGTTATTGAATAATGGTCATTAAAAAGAATGTAAATGTTTAATAAGAGTTCATTATTTTGTTATATTCTTTTATGATGTTTCTTTTCATAGTTATGTGGGGATTGCTTGATTTATTTTTGAATAATTAATCTATATAGTTTATTTTCATTTTATTTATAACATTCCACCCCAAATTTTAATTATGTAATGTAGAAATTCATCTCTACAAATGATATTCATATTTATTCCTCCTATACATTAATATTTAACATTCATATTTTCGACTATACACATAATAAAATATATTTGTTGGATATGTATTACTGTTTTATGATTTAATATATCCAAAAGCATTTTAATTATTACTATTATTCTTTTCAAAATGACCAAGGAACTCTTGAGGTGATATAGTTGGTATATATCATTGAGGGAACCATCAATCCCCTAGAAAATTCTGAAATTTCATAATTAAAATATGTAGTTGGATAAATTAAGGGCCAAGATGAGTGTAATGAGTTCATATTTTCTCTTTTATGAATACATGAAGGGGTATATTTGGTTTTTTAATACACTATGAATTTTTTTTCACTTGATGCTATCATTTATTATTGAGAATATTGTATTTATCAAATGATTAGTTTTGAAAATAATTAGTCAATTTTCTTGCCTAACATTAAAAAAAATGGATTTAAACCACTGTTTTAAAATTTCAAATAGAAAACTATTGAATTTTTAAATTTTAATTGAGATGAGATTTGAAATTTTAAATTAATATATTGTAATTTAAAAAGTTTTGGTCCATTGAAAAGTGATTTTTAAAATGTCTGGCTTCAATTTGTATTTTGGAAAATGTTCATAATCATAAGATCATTAATTTATTATTCACTAATAACATTGCATATACATAATTTTATTAAGTCACACACTTATTATTTCATTAATTCTAAGAAATATTATTTCACTTTTGTATTCCTTTCATACCAACTATGAGCCTCTCCATAGTCTTGAAATAATAGGGACTAGGAAATCATGTATATGTTTCAACTATGAGATCATATGGTAGTCATGGTACAATAATTTTATATTCAATGGATAACGGTTCTCGTTTACATGATCCAAGGTGATTATATATCACAACCCATTGGGAATGGGGAAAGGGGTATAAAATAGAAATGTAACTTTGAATATGTTTTATATGATCAAAAATATATCAAACCATTTTGTTCTAGGGACACATTTAAACATTTGGAAAAAAACTAAGAAATTTTGTCTGGTACATCAGAAACCCCCATCCTAATAACTTTTAGATTCAAGGATAAAATTATCATCCTCATCAACATCATCACCCAAATAGTTATTATTTAATTTTTTTCTTAAGACTCATCCCCCATCTCTTATAGACATTCACATTTGTTTCATAAACTACTCTGAGCTATAGTCATCCCATACTTGGTATCGATGATCATTTTGGATGAATTCTTAGGATAATACCTACAATAGCAAATTATTTCTTTTCATAAATTCAATTACCCATTTCTTTCAAATCATAGTGAAATTATTTGAAACTATAAAATTTTGGGTACCCTTATTATAATTATCCATATATTTTACTATTGATAACAAATATCTTATGTGTATTTTTTTATTTTTTGGAAAAAAATTATGAACCTAATTGGATATATATGAATAAAAAATAGTTTAACACTAATCGTATGACAAAAGAGTATGAATATTGAGTTATTGTGTTCATCGACATTGAAATAGAGAATCCATACAACCCTTCTCAAATCCCATTTATGTGTTTATGTTATTGTTATTAAATAAAAATTAGCTAGAAAGCGTTGGAAGAATATTTGATTTATGATATAATAGATTAGAGATATAAATCATGGGATAAACATGGGGAAAATGAAATGTAAACAATTATTACATAATATAAAATCTTATGGATTATTTGATATGAATACCAGTGTAAATGATGATGTTGAACACATATAAAAAAGGAGAATAACAATTGAATAATATCTTTATGATTGTCTAATATTTTTTATGAAGTAAAATAATTGTTCTATGATATCAATTTATACTCTTTTTATTTAATACACATTATTTTAAATTGTATTAAAGTTATATAATTTAAATTTGGTCAATAATGGAGTGACACTAGATTTATATAACTACTTCATCGTCTGAATGATATTTAATTCAACAAATTGAACTTCCATGAAAAATATATAATTCTAATCGAATTCCACATTTAATGGGTTTTATCTCTAAAAAAACATGCATATCCAAATGATTGCATATTTTATCTCTATGACCTTAAATGACTCGTTAAATACCATAATTATGGTCTGCATTGATATAATAAATATTTATCAAATCCATAGAAAGTTGTATGGTACTTTCGTATCATTATGTGGTTTATAATAATATATGCATATCAGAAAAACACAATGAAATTTATATGTCATGTAGATACAAGAATTAAATATGGGAACCTATATCATTTTGTATATTCTCTTTAGTGGAAGAAAATTTATTGTGCGTATCCTGAATTCTGAAATGTGTTGAGAAACATTTCTCTGGAATAATATATAGATGGAATAAATTCTTTTTGTGTACATAGTTGTACTCATAGTACATGGCCCATCATGTTTGTAAATTATATCATTCTATAATTTAAATTCGTGATGCTCAAATATATTTTGTTGTATCTACTTTTATCTAGACCAATGTAACTAGATATTGATATTGATTTCAATTTGCATCCATTGATAGAATATCAGAAATTGATGTGGTATAAATGTTATATAATGTATGACTATCGTAAAAGTGAATAATTCACAATTAGGACCATGTTTCGCAGGATGATAAATGACTTTCTTACATGAATAAAATTGTCAGGATATAACATTAAATGAATATTTGGGTTTCCCATTTGATAATAATGAACTCAATCAGTTTGGTTGAATCATTACTCGAAGACTGTGTTTTTAGGATATCGTAAATGTTTACCTCAATAACATAATTACCGATCTTGGGAGATAGATTTAAATGGGATTATCGATCATGGTATAACAACATCTCTAATAATGGGTAATCAACTATTTGGATATGTAAAAGATATTAACATTATTTTCAATAAACCATTTTCAATAAACCATGGGAAATCAGATTGGAAAAGGATATCAATTTTCATTGAATTTCCATAATATAATTTTTTGTACACCATACATTCTCTTGATGACATGCATGTCGAAAAAAATTATTTGATAGTTTTGTTGGGGTTTTACTAAATTCTCCTAGATTGTATCAATGCTAGTTTGTGCATGATTGACATGGGGTTCTTGTAAGAGTTAGAACAGATTAAGGGTAATAGGTGTATGTTTCCTTCTCATGTATAATACACTTTGTCTAGATAAAAAAGATACAATCTATCATTTTCCTTAATGTTTTAAAATTTCCAAATTGGTAGTCATCAATGAAAAATAATGAAATATAAATGAAAAATATGAATTTAAAGAGATTAAAATCAGACAACAGTCAAGTTTTGATGAAATACTTGATACCTATTGATTTATGTTTTATTATTCCAAAAAATTTACAACTTACATTAACCAAACTACACATATTTTTTAGATCCATATGTAGTAAAGTTATAGTCTAAGAAGATTATAACCATGAATAAGGATTTTACTATCTTATTATGTAAATTAGAGAAATTCTTCCAACCACTATTCTCTGATATAATGTGACACCTAGTTGTTCACTTGGTTATAGAGGTTCAACTATGAGGTCATATCCATTACAGATAGATAAACCCCATTTAATAGAATATGAATTTTATAAAATGGTATGACCAGAATCATAGTTTCCCATAAGGTTTTATTAAGGAATGATTTATTGTTAATGTAGATATTGAATTTTGTAAGGACTAACTGTCATATTTTTATAGCAAAATTCTCTCAATTTATTTCCAAATAGGATATATTTTGGGCCAAGGTATTTCTAGAAAATATTTTGTTAGAATTTACATCATATAAGGGGATAAATAACACCTTTACATTTAACATAATAATAATGATTCTGATCTAAATGTTGAATCCCATAATTAAATTATTAGAAATATGAATCTATCATGGGATAAAAAATGGATATCAAATACACACTATGAATAGTTAATTTATAGTTTTTGATATCAAATTTATAATGAGTTAACTGAAAATATGAATTAAATTTTCAAACTAATTTGAAGGCTAGCTGAGGACCAAAAGAAAATTTTATATGTTACACATGTTTTGTAGTCAATGGTAATATTTATATAGAATATATCATGATGACATTAGTTTGATGAAAAATAGTTGAGTTATTCTTATGGTGGAAGTGACGAACATATCTGGTTCTAATGATAGATATACAATTTATGAAAATATATCATAATTTGATATTATCAATTAGTTTTATGATTTGGATTATACACCATTTCAAGTGTCGATTTTCCATTTTAAATGGGTTGATAATATGAGTGTTGTGAATGTTGATAAAATGGGCATAGTGATGGTGATTATCATTGTGAAATTGTTATAAGACAATTATTTCATAATGGAAACACAATCAGTGAATGTATTTTATATATTATATCTAAAAAAAATACTATGTTAATTTTTTTAATAATGGCTAAAAAATTTTACGTTTAGATTTAAAATCAATCAAGGATGACCCTTTCATTGGGAGATCATATCCATTTCATGATAGTCCCACTTTTGAAAATGCCTTTTACGTTTCAGGGGATTACAAAGAAGGTATTTATATTCTTCATCGTGGATAAATTTTTTTAAACCTTTAAAAAAAGAAAGAGAGTTCAATGGGAAGGTTAAATTGTTTTTTAATATAATATTGTTTTCCTCATAATATTATTTGTTCAGTGTTTCATTAAAATTATCTAAATTAAATTGTTGACTAATCTTATAATCATTTTTTTCAACACATGATGATCTTACCAATACCTGGAAATAACAGACTATTGATGCTCGAACTGTATAATTATTAGGGTATCAATATCATGTCAATGAAAAAAAACAATATCGATGTAGTATCACAATGTTAAATAAAATTATCAAGTCAAGAAGTGTAATTTAATATTTGATGGTCCAATATATTTTATTTTAGGATTATAAAATATAGAATAAACATAATTTTTTTAGTTTCATATAATCGAGAATAATTTTATTATAGTTTAATTATATATAACATTAACAAATATCCTTTGCGGTTATTTTATCATCATCTTTTCTACCTATTTAGTCATTTTACTCATAATTTATATCTGATAATTATTTTGTTAATTTTTACAGAGATCGTGAATAAATTTATTCATCAACGATGATGATTCATTCCATTACTATGATTATTAAATCAATAAGGATGATGCACTCATGAGGATGAAATTTTATTTTTACTCTCCAATGCTTCCAACATTCTTGGATATCAAACTGCAATATTGTAAGATGAACCAAACTGTTGAATTAACTGTAGGATAAAAATGCATGATATAATCAACCATAAAAAAAATTAATATATGATATCGCCCCATTATGAGTTGAATTTTATTCCTTTTAGTTTAAAATTATCATTTTATTAATATACTTTTTCATATTAATATTTAATTTATTTCTTCATAGTGTTTCTAACATAAGAATTGTTTTCTTATACATGTGGGTTATTTTTCCCAATTTGGGTTTGTTTTTTTAAAGCTCTTCGTTCTAGTGGGATGTTGGAATTATCTTATAAAATTGAGATAACATGAACAAGGAAATGGGTCAATAATTTTCACCTCAATTTGATACACAGTGTACCCAGTATGACTCTAATTGTTTGGTTTCAGTTTAAAAGTGACATTTTATAATGTATTATTTCATATTTATGTTTAATTTTTTCTTTATAACATTAATATGATAATAATTATTTTCTTATACTTATGAATTATATTGAAAATTCATCTGTTTCATTCAACTACATACAATAAGCTAGAAAATAGAAAACATATTTCTTTTTGATAAGGCTTTTCAGGCCACATGGTATTTATATTTATATCCATATATAATATTTATTCCATTTCTAAGTTCATGAAAATATTTGAATGAAAAACACACATCATAAACTCAACCATCCACACCCCTTTCTGAAAAAAAATGTTCATAGTATGACTAAAAAATTATGTTTTTAGTTTATAATATACAATTTACATCAAAAAATAATCAGTTACTCAAAACAAATATAACACATTCATTTTTTAATACATTAGTTGAATTATCCGTAATTAATTTTTAGGTGTAGGAATCAGGTAAACTTTAATCTAATGCATAGGTGGACTAGTATGCCTCTAAGTGTGTCTTTTTATTTAAAATTTACCTTAATTTTAGTAAATAAACACAAGTGACAAACTCAAAACTGATCAAATAAATTCTTAGACTTTTGATACCTTAAGAAAACTATCCATATTTAAATTTTGTCATATATTAATCATCTAAATCCGAATATGATACATGATATGCCTAGTATGAATCAAATTTCACATTATAATTTTAAAATTGACATTTTAGTTAAAAAAACATCCACCCACTAAAAACCTAGAAAAAAGCTCTAATTCTCTTCGTAATTTAGTAAAATGATGCATAGGTCATTTGAACATGTAGGAATTATTATCATATCAAATATATATATTATGTAACCAATATGACTCAAATTTCATGTTTCGGGTTTAAAATTACAATTTAGTAAAAAACTCAATTGGTACACTCGAAACAAAGAAAAGGCATTTATATTATTTTTATATATTATGAAAACAACCGATAATTAGTTTTTGACATGTACCAATCAGCCTCTCTACAATGTGATTAATTATGTGACTAGTATGACTCTAACTATGTCATTTTATTGAATATAGACGTTAATTTTAGTAAAAAACTTAAGCTACATACTCATACCAGAGAAAACATGTTAGGTTTTTTTTATAATTTAAGAAAACAATAAATAATTAATTTTTGATGTGTAGGAATCATCCTGAACTCAATCTTATACATTTTGTTAACGTTATGACTCAAATTACCTATTATCATTTTAAAATTACCATTTTAGTTTAAAATGTATCACTCCCTGAAAACGAAGAAAACACACTCAAATTGTCTTGATAATTAATTAAAATGATTAATAATTCATTTCTGACTTGTAGGAATCGGTCTGACATAAAAAAAGACACATGATGTGTTCATTATGATAAAGAGTGTGTGTTTCCAAATAAAAATGACATTTTTGTAAAAAAATTAATTTACGTGCTCAAAACTAAGCAAATACATTTGTATTGTTTTGATAAATTATTAAAATTATACATAATTCATTTTAGATTTGTATGAATTAAATTCATCTCAATTTAAGGCACGGTGTGATAGGTATGACTCCAATTGTGTCTTCATATTTAAAATTGAAAATTATTTTAGTAAAAAATACAACTGCAATACTCAATATTGAGAAATTGAATTCAGATAGTTTTTACACTTTATTAAAATAATCCATAAGTTCTTTTAATGATTATGAATCATCCAAACCTCAATACGATATATGATGTACCTGGTAAGACTCAATGTGTCTGTTATCTATTTTTAATAGACATTTTAGTCCAAATAAATCACTCACTCAGAACATAGAACATATGAATTTCTTATCTTAGTAATTTATAATAATTATTTATATGTTATTATTTATTTGTAGGAATAATCCTCATTAAAAAATTACATATGTGATGACCGATATGACTCAAATTATGTGTTTCTAGATTAAAATTCATTTTTATAAAAATAAAAAAATTACAAACTCAATAATGAGAAAATGAAATTGAATTGTTTTAATACATTAAGAAAAGTATATATAACTGATTTTGGACATGTAGGAATCATCGTCAACTCAAAATAATGCACAGTGTGACCAGTATGACTCCAAATCTGCCTTTTTATTTGAAATTAACAATAACATTAGTTTTAAAGAAAACTGGAACACTAAAAAAAAGAAAACATATTCATATTTTTTTAAAATAAATTGTGAAATTATCTATAATACATTTTTGAAGTGTAGGAATTAGCCTTAGCTCAACATGACACACTATGTGCTCATTATGACTTAAATCGAATCTTTTATGTTTTGAAATGAAATTTTATTTCAAAAAGTTTCACTTAAGGAAAGCCATGAAAATCCACTAATATTTCCTTGATAATTTAATAAAAAAATCATTAGTCATTTTTGATGTATAGGAGTCAGTATCATAACAAATAGACACACGACGTGACTGGTATTACTAAAAGTATGTGTCTCCGGTTTAAAATAAAATTTTAGTAAAAAAGCATGCATACTCAAAACTAGGAAAACACATTCAAATTTTATAAATACCTTATTAAAATGATAAATATATTATTTTGAATGTTTTGTAATTATCTTCACCTCAATTTGATGTATAGTGTGACTTGTATGACTCTACATGTGTTTTCATTTAAAATTGAAATTAATTTTAGTAAAAAAGTAATATGACATACTTAATATCCAGGGAGAACATTTATATTGTTTTGATACATTGGTAAAAGGATAAATAACTCATGTGTGACATGTAGGAGTTATATGCACCTTAATATGATATACGATGTTTCCAAGTGTGACTCAAAGTGTTAGTTATTAGATTGAGATTAACTTTTTAGGTAATAATGTTCCACTCACAGAAAACCATGAAAATACACTTATCTTTTATTTGATAATTTATAGAAATGATTCAAAAGTTATTTATGATTTTTATGAATCCTTTTCATATTAAACTAACATATTATTTCACCAATATGTCTCAAACAACACATTTACAATTTTAAATGACATTTTATTAAAAGAATAAGTTACATACTCAAAACCAGGAAAATACATTTAGATTATTTTATGATAATTTATGAAACAACACATTAGTAATTTGGGACATTATGGAATTATACACATCTCAATTTGACACATGGTGTGTTATTTTTGACCTCAAATTCTTATTTTTATTATATAAGAAATATTTTCATTTAAAACACACATCACATTGGAAAAAGCGAGAAAATAAACATAGACTGTTATCTAAATATTTTATCTACAATTAACTAATTAATTTACATATCATTATTGTCATAAAATTATTTAGTTAATTTTTTCATAGATAATACTTGATGTCAAATAATGACATGACCCATCCCCTGAGCCCATGTGGTGACTACCCGAAACCCACCTTCCATATGTCAGGGGCTTGTGACTAGCCCAAGAAAAGAATATCCCAAAAAGGGATGGAATTTTCTTTAATCATGTACACACACAGACATGTAAAACTGCAAAAATATTACCAAAAAGTAATAGAATGTAATATAACCACAACAAATTACCACCATTGAGCGTAAAGTTTGTAAACTAAAAGAAAAGGGGAAATAATACAAGCGCAATTGAATGAAAAGTACATCAAAATAAGTACAAGATTCAGAGGTTTTCAACCAAGGATCCAACTATATGGTTAGGTACAGATCTCCATCAGAAGTCATTGTAGCTCACTACATTTATCGATCACCTCTAAGAACCATCATGTGCTAGATCCCCAAGTACATTCAACGATGTCAGTCGTCTGTACAAGACACGAAAAGTGCAGGAGAAGCTCATGCATGGGTGAGTATAACAATACTCTATAGAGATCCTGAGACCACTGAAGGTCTCTTGGTAATCCCCGGCAGAAAATTCCACCACAGAAATACCACATAGGTAATACCACAAAGCCAGATATCAAACACATAACATAATGTCCTAGTCGCATCTCACATCTGGTATAACTTAATTACATATGTAAATATGATTATTCATAAAGCTACATCAACTTATTATACTGAGAGGATTTTTTATGATCTACATGGCATCTCTAAGTGCTGAAAAACATAAGATTGCTAAGTGTTGACCCACAAAGGATCACAAGGTGTTGACCCACATAGAATCGCTAGGTGATAACCCACTCAAGATCACTAGGTGCGTACCCACATAGTATTTCTAGGTGCTGACCCACGTAGGATCTCTACATGATTACCTAAAAAGGATAGATATGTGAAGACCCAGCTAGGATTTCTACCTGCTGACCCACATAGGATCACATGGTGATAACCCACACAGGATCTCTATTCGTTCTTCACATCACAGCCTACCACTGAATTCCCACACTTAACACGCTTGATTTCTGGAGGGTCTTCCCCTCAATACATTTATTCTACTATAACCTCCATGAATTCACACATAGAGTAACCCCAAAGTACCGTCTAGTCACAAGGGTCTCAATGCAACAGACAACGCGTCATTCGAACGGTCGTTCTAAAAGTTATGGGAATTTTTTTAAAAAGGGCCCAGTAGAATTCATGTATGATCAAACCCGGTTGTACTAAAAATTTAGGAAAAACTCAACTGAAGTATCTCAAATGGATCTCCTAATCTCAAGGGTACCTACTCCACTGACGGCATGCTAATTGGACCTCCGGTTTGAGATATATGTGCATATTAGTTAATAGGGTCGCTGGGGTCTGGGTCCGGAAAGTGGTCCACCGACCCGACCCAGGTCTGGTCCGACATGAGTCTGGCCTAACTGGACCATTGGGATCATCAATCCAGCCCGAACCTCTATGGTGTGTCCCTCCCTATTCGACCCAGTTTGAGGGATGACCAGGTTCACCCTGGACCGACTTAGTCGATTCGGTACAGCCCAGACCAGTTTGGCCAACCCAGGTGGGGGACATACACAATACAGCCTGGACCGACTTATTATCAAATCCTTGTTTCAAGTGTGATCTGTATTTGTATGTCTTATCTTTTGGGTGTTTTAGTGTGTTTCAAATTTAGCAACACACCATAGTATCCCCTTTATCAGCACTTAATTTTTCACTTAAAATGGACAAATTTATGTGTTATTTTCGAGAACTGATAAAATACTATGGATTTTAATCACACTCCAGTAATTGGTGATTTTATTCACTAATAGATAACAATTTTAGTGATGTTAAAGGCATGTTTTTAGTAGTGTATAGTAAGGGTAAATCAGGTAATTATGTTTTAAAATAATGTTTTGAGGACTAAAATGTAACCCTAACACATGACATATTTTTATTGTAATATTATATTTCATCCCTAATAATCTGAACATCAAATATATCACCTTTTTTAATTTTTCAATGATTGTATACGTTAAAATATTTTATGTAATGAAAATTGATAAATTTCATTCTCTTTTTTTATTATTGTCAAATTTTGGAAATACATATACAAAGAATGTAAGTTCAATTTTAAATTCTCATTTTAAGGATAAATAATTTATTTTCCGGGTAATTTATTTCTATCTTTTAGTGGTGACATAATTTCATTTAATTATTATTCATCGCTAATATAATATTTGATAAATTAATAGAAAAATAGAATAAATGATTCTATAAACATTAAAATTAATATAGTTAGATTTAAATATTGTATTCAGTGCATTTTTTAGAAAAATATACCATTTTAAATATGTTTCAATCTTATATGTCCTAATTTTTTCCTTTTTTTCAATATCATGTATAATTAATTTTTCCAAAAGTGAAATTAATAATATTTTAAATTAAATAATATTATATTAAATTATTTAAAATTACATAAATAACATATCTTCATTGAATTTATTGAGTTACTTATGAAAATATAATTTGTGGTTCATTTATGTTCTAATTTTTCTTCTCTAGTAAATATATTGATAACTAAAGTGTAAATACATTGTAATTGTGGTAATTTACATATACGGTTAACACTGGTTAAAATAAGAAAATAGAGATAAAACAAAAACTATCAAGCCCAATAATTATTAGATAATGATATTTTGACTCCATGACATATTATATTTTTGTCTTATCTATGTGAATCCTTTTATGATAAAAATTATATTACAATAATTTAATACTTAATGAAATTATAATAATGCCCCTCCCCACTCATTAAAACGAATATCCTCTTCCCCTTTCTTCATTCCTAAAAAAATGATTGGATCTGAAAATAACTTCCCAAATACCTTCCTAAAACCCCTTCCCAAATTTTAGATGTGTTATTTTTTGTTATACTACAAAACATATGGGGATTAAGGTGTAATTAAATAGATGTTGTCCAAAAAAGTGGTACAGCTTTTAACCAAATGTTATAGATTTTTATATTTACCCAAAAAAATTATAATAATACTAAAAACTTATAAATAATATAATAATTATATTATTTATATTTATAATACTTTATTAAAATATCAAAAACTATTTTCATATATTCTTCAATAAATTGAGAAACAAAACTATCATTCATAGATATGGTAGACTACCACATCCCCAAATGATGTAACTCCCTTTCCATCACCATATATTATATATGGTAAAAAAACTATTATATTTGATATTTAGAAGATATTAATCATTATTCAAAGATAACAAACATCTACGTCCTTACATTCCTATCCATTGAAAAATGCCAACATCGTTCGTGCATACATATTGACTACCACCTCCATGAAGTGATGTGATTCATCTTCCATTTACACATCTCATAGATGATATATATTTTTTATTTAAATAAGTAAAATATTAATAATTATATAATTAATATTCTTGTATTATATAACAATATATTTTATTCCATCATGATCAATGGAAATGTTACTCATACATAAATTTGGCTTACCGTCCCCAATATTATAAAGTAGTTCATTATTTAGAACCATCATTCAGGGTTTGACCGAAAAAAATAAATTTATGTATGAAAATGATAATTATTTCATTAATATTATTTTTGTATTTTAAAAAAATGTCCCCTTCGACCATTGTCAACGTACTGAAATCATTGAAATTATGAAATAAACATCCTCAAAATACATAATTTCAAATTAACTAAATATGTAATATATTTTGATATTAAAATAAATAAAATAAATGGTTTAAGGATAAATTAATAAGACATTTAAAGGTTCGTAAACAATTAAATAATTGATATAATTTTTTTTATGAATGAACTAATGGACATACATTGAAATTTTGGACACAAAGTAAGGGATTTCGTTTATATTTCTACTTATTAAGGCATATTTTTCTATTAGGAATCTAATTTCTTTATTATGGGGAATATACATTCAATTTTAATTATTACGTAATGATTAAATCTAAATTAATGGTATTTTATGTTTCAATATGAATTATTGAATCAAATGGTATTTGACTTGAATGTTATCGAGTGGTTAGAGGTTTGTTAACTGAATTTCCAATCATTGAGTTATACTTCTACCCAATTGACTTTTTTATTCCATGATTATATGGTAATTAGGATATAAATTTCTTTACTATGTTCTTTCAAATTTTATATGTGGATTTACTTATGTTAACATAATAATTTCATTGATTAATTATCACTTCAAAATAATTATCTTTTATGGATTTTTCTTCTCAATCTCATTTTCTTGAGACTTGTTTCACTTCCAACACCATAACTTCTTAAAGTAAATTACTTAATACCTCATAAATGAGTTATTTCATATTAATTCATGATATTAAATAGATTTATAGATCCATATTATAATATTTCTGGCATTCACTTTTGAATTGAATGCTTCTGAAGTGATCAAGGATTTTGGTTATAATATCTTTAATTTATGAGATTATTCATATTCAAGGTTTCTTTAGGGAAAATTTTATAATCTTATTTTCATGAACCAAATTTATTTTCATCCCCTATAGTTATTATTATTTTTAAAATGTTTAATTTCCATTACCACATAATTTATTAATGAATCATCAAGAATGTTTGTTGTAAGTGATATTGTTCTTGTATCTTATTCTAGATTGGTAATATATATCTTCTATTTTTATGTTTTAAAAAACGCGATCAATAATTTTCTTTTCTAAACATAATTTATTTTAGTATTTTATTTTATATGATGTTTTACCTAATTTTAAAAAAATAATGTTAATTTATTTACATTTTCCATATGGTAAAAATTTTACTTGCTTTAAAAAATAGTGAAAATAATGTTTATTTCTAAATTTTTTGAAATTAAGGAAATTTATAACCACCATTATAGATATTATATTTAATTATTTCATTATAGTTTTACATAGTTTTTTGAATTAAATTAATTGTCTCAATAGTTTGTGAATTTTTTAATTTAATGTTATGGATAGAAAATTGTGTTTTCCCCTATTTGAATAAATAATGTTTTAAATGTTATTATGAAGGTACATTATTCTATGTAAAAATCCTTTACTGATTCCTAAACAAAAGTTGGATTATGATATTATGATTTAGTACTAATTGATTTTTGGATGGATTATGAATTTTTCAATGATATTTTTATTTAATTCATATCTTTTTCATGAGTAAATCACGATATGATAGAATAATGGTTATTTTTAGGTTGAATAGTTAGATCTTCTAAAAAAATAATGATTTTTTTTTTGAAAATTAATGATGATTATGGGTTATCTAGATATGGATTATATAATTGGTGATCCCCATTATAACTCTCTAATGAATTGGATAATATACCTTATAATCAAAGTCTAGAGGGTGGTTGTTAACCATGGTGGTTTCTCATGTGAATTTATCTGGACTCCAGTTATTTATCAAAAAATATTAAAATTGGTTTTTAAAATTGTGTTCCAAGAAACAAACATAATTTCTTTATAAATTCTCTAATTTACGGTTCATTTAATATGATTGAAATAACATGACAAGTGATTATAAATTTATATGACCCTTACCTTATAATAAAGAAATATTCTTTATTTCATGATTTATGATCCTATTGTAGATAATTATAAATTCAAATAAGTTATTATCTTTCGATTTTATTATATCATTATACCCTTATACTCATCATGTGTTCATGGATGACATTCAAATTTTAATGATTATAATTTTCATTACTAAGTTTTTGAGATCACCATTTTTTTCATTTTACCCCATGTTCTGAATATTTATGTAAAATTATTTGGGTCTATAAAGGTTTCATGTGTGATGAAAATAGTGGGAGATTTTGAGGACATAATATAGAAAATCTAAAGCTGGGAATATTGGGAAAAAACACTCTTGAAGTCATGGGTATTTGAATTAATTGTTTTAATCTCTGTAGATAAGAGGCCCTTGGGTATGTAAGTTATATTATATTTTATTATGATGTTGTAAGATTTTAATGTATAAAATTGGGACACATTTATTTATATCTTTCCAAAAATCTAAAGATAGTGTTTTTTAACCAAATATGAGAGTTTGGGTTATGAGATGTTATAGTTGGTATCATATGAATATTTGGTCAACATTGGATATTAGTATTTTTCAATGATAGATTTTCTTAAGATTTATGTATATCATCATGGGGTTTATGAGTTTTAGGTTTACCATAAGTTAAAATTCTATGATATCTCCTTTTATTTTATATTTTAAGATATTTTATTGTGATTAATGACTTATTGGAAAATGTTATATAAGGTAAAGTAATATGTTACCCTTAAGATGAACATTAATAATTATTTAAGTGAAAATACTATTACATTTTGTTGGTATTGTTTTATAGTTTTTAATAAGATTTAGGTTTTATATGATAATTTATATTGAGGTAATTATTTATTATTACATTTTGGGAACACATTTTTTTTCAAATAAATAACCATGGTATTGTTAAGTGATTTTGTGATTGAATGATTAATATTATTTTGGATGATTGTAATTTTTTGGGAATATAATAAGATTAAGTTAAATGTAAATATTTTTTTTATATGGAGTGGTTTTAATGTTGACTTGTCTTTTGGGAAGAATATATGATTTTTATATCTCTTTATTATGAATCAGTTTATTTATGAATAATTATTAGCATATTTTGTAGTTTAATATTAAGGGTTATTATTTATTTTATTTTTCTCATCTTGTTCAAAACATTTTTGTTTTGGATAATTTATAATAATAAGGTTAAAATAGCTTTATGCTTTTTTGTAATTATTTAATCACTTAGAATATAATTTTAGTTCTCCGGGGATAAAAAATTCATAGTTAATACACACCGTTTATATAAAAACATTTGATTGTGGTGGAATTTGATTAAAGGATGAAATTAGAATTTCTATGTAACCATATTTCTTTATATTCTTAAAATATTTTTTAATGGAATTACTCAAATAAAGAAAATTATTTTAAAAATAATCATATTACCTTCATTTTTAATGAATCAATTATCTTTTTCTCACCTCTTTGGTGTATAGTTCTATGGTTGTTACATTCTCTTGATACTTGAATTTCTTGAGATCAATTATCTTTATCAGTCTCCACAAATATTTGTAAATTAATCTTTCTTTCCATTTTTTCCCATATCACGAATTTTTTCATATTTTGAAACCTAGTATGTGATATTCCAGAAAAACATTGTACTTACCTTTATATATTATTTGGATTAATTTTCATCAACCTATTTTATGTTTTGTAATTTCTATAAGGGTATTTTAAAATTTCAAACCATTTTTTTAATGATCATGTCAAAATTTTGAGTATGTAATTTAATAAATTTCGGTGGACAATTTAATATCTTATGATTGTAATGGATGGACTATATTTGATATAATATAAGACACATAACATCGATTATAGATGAACCATTAAAATTTATTATTTAAATATAATTGTTATAACCTAGAAAATGACTTGGTATGTATTAATATGATTAAGAAAATTATTAAATACATATAATGGAACATTTAAATAATAATTTAATGAATTATGATTCAGAACAAAGAAATTGTTTTTAGTAATTCAATTTTTTTTTTCAAAAAGAAGTTTTCTTCAAATATATTTTTTATTCTTTTTATAGGAGAATATTATAAAAAATATTAGTAAATATTATATATTTATTTGGATAAAAATTATTTCAACTATTAAATCAACATTTCAAAATTATCTTAAAGTGAATTTTTTGGTATTTTTCTAAAAAATTAAATTTATAATGAATATTGGAAATATATTTTTAACTATATTTTTGTTTAATGTATTTTGAAATGTTCCAATTTGTTATAAAATTATTTTAAAGTCAAATTAGGTATATTATATTATTAATAATCCAGTTTAGTTCATTATAATTAATTTTAGTTTTGAATTTGAAAGTAAATTTTTTTTATATTTGCAAAGTTATTTTTTGGAAAAAAATCATTGTGTATTTGGTTTTCATCAAAAATTAATTTGTTCAAGTTATAGAAATTAAATATTTAAAATTGGATTCCTTATTCCAAATCATGGGTTCCATATTTGGTAAATATTTCTCTTTTGTTTTTTTTCTTTATGGGATCACCCCAAATTTCTGGTATTTAACCATTTCTTTTTTCTTTTTAAATATGTAACGTTTATGAGTAATGTTTTGAAGAGTTTGGTGATCCTTTGGAGTGTTTATTGGAATTTTATAGGTTAATGATTGGTTCATTGTTAGGGAAAACCGTGAAACACCTCTAGGAAACAATGGAAAATGAGACAAGGGAAGGGCATGGCTCACGGGTGGCACACAATTTCCCAAAACAATGTTCCCATGAAAGAAAAATTGTGTGCTTTGAGAATAGATTTGGTTTTTTTAAGACAGTTTCTCAACATGATTAGTGCATAGTTTAGAAAATGTAATATATGATCGTTCGCGGTTCAACTTTGAGTAAGTATCTAGAACATGATTAGTACACGGTATAAAACCCGTATTAATAAATTGTGTGTAGTTAAAAAACTATATCCTAAAAAATGGATCAAGGTTGGACTTGTGTTTTAATGCCTAATTTTTCCCAGTAATGGCCCAAAGTAGGTATGTTTTACTCTCAATGGTCAAGGAAGGTTTTCTCATCGATATGAAGGTGTTCTAAAGGATTCCCTTCATGTTTTAAATTCAGATTCTAATGGTATGTGATCGTTCTTGATATTTTTTCTTAGATAATCCCCTGTATCCATTTTGTTTTCTTAGATCTATGCCTAATGTGGTTATATCTAAGATATTTTATTTCAAATATGAATAGAATTTTCTTGTTTTCTTATAGGGGAGATATCTATGTTTGGATTATATAGATTTAACCCATTTTCATGGACGTTCGTCATATATATCATTATTCTCGTCATGAAAACATGAGGTATGTGGGCTTCACAGTTGACTCTTATAGAAAGAACAGATTGTATGAGTTTCAAATTAAATTAATTATCTGAAATATATATTTAAATTAATGTACAATGAATGGTTGAAACCTTATTTAGTGAAGGCTTTGAATTTTGGGTGAAGTTGTGACATTTTTATGGATTTTCCTTGATAAATGATTTCAAAAATGTGGATCCTAAAATAGTTACAAGGATTGACTTATGGAAAAAGTTTTTGAATACTGTTTTATTTAAATTATTTTGGATTGATTTTTTTGAATTGTTTCTGTGCATATTTGGAAGCGTGTGTTCATATTACATTATGAGGCTTGGTTGAAATATTACCTTTTTCTCAGTGCCAAAGGTGTAATGGAACATGGCATGCAATTACCATTTGATGACTTGGACGATATAGGAGAAACCTCCTCTGAGAATGGAACTGTCATAACGTTGTATTTATTGTTGGTTGTGTGGATGTGTGGAATGGATTGGTTATACCAAAAATGAATTTTAAATTATTTAATGGAGTTATCATGTGCTTTCATTGGAAAATTGTTTACTATTGATTTTTATTATATTTAGTAATAATTTTTTTAGAATTTTGTTTATATAATTTGTTGTATACAAATGGTTCTCACCAGTTTTATCTTAGTGGTGTTAATAGGAACGTCATTGGGGAAAACCTAATGAGTTTTTGTACTCACACCATCTTTTACATATTATTTATTTTTAAGATCTGATCTACAAGGTCATAATATATTTTAATGTATCACTAATCTTTATAACTACCTCAAAATACATTGGCTGTTTGGTGAAATTAGTTCTTGGAAAATTTGGAGCTTTGGAGTTATAGTTGTTATTGTGTATTGTTGGTTTTATATCCTATCATTATTTACATTGTCATTGTAATAACCCAATATGGTTCTTGGTTTTGGTTGGTTTTTTATAAATTAAATGGTTGAGTTTTTTTTAATTTTTTACTTGAATCATGTAGTATTTTATTGGGTTATAGTTCATTTAGTGGGTTGTTATATGTTCCTTGGAAAAATCATCCCCCAAATATGTTGAATATCTTCGGCATTAATCTCCATCCTTTGGAAACTTGGGGATGTCTCTAATGGCCTAGTAATTTTCTTCCACCTTATCAAGAAAATGATTAAAAGTGGCACATTACAATTTTGAATAGTAACGTCATCATTATTTTTCACCACAAAACGTGTAACTCTCAAAATTAAGGTTCAAAAAATTGTGATGAGTACTAAAATGTTACCCTTAAATTTTCATTAATTTTAATTTATATTTCTTTCATCCAAACATCATATATATGACCTTTTGTTTCTGTTTTTACATGATTTTGACCATTATAATATTTTATGAAAAGAAATTTCCAAGATATCACTATCTTTGTTTTATTGTCTTTATATTTTAAAATATATATAAAAAGAAGTTATGTTTATTAAAAAATGGATACTCGAATTATAAATAAATTGTTTATCATGGTAATTTATTTATAATTTTAATTGTAGAAAGAATTGTCAAAAATGATTGTGGATTCCACACACAATATTTATTCAATTAATTGAAAAATTAAATAAATGGTTCAAAAATATTAAAAGTAATATAATTTGAATGGATTACAATTTTCTATAATTTTTTTTAATTAAATATAACATTTTATGTATGTGGTAATGGATTATATCGACATTTCATTTCTTTCATGTATTATTCACTTTCAAATTAAATTAATAGTTAAAAAAATTATCTTTAGTGGCATTTTATAATAAATAATATTTTATTAAATTATTAAAAATTCATAAAAATTTTGTTTAGACATTAACATTGTATATTGTTTAAAATATGTACATTTTTCATTTTTGGGCCAATTTTTTATTTATAGTTCCGATATTAACCCCTAACGAGTAAAAATATCACAGTGGTGGTAATTGTCAAAAAGTGTAAACAATGATTAAAAAAATATATTTCGCTGAAAAAATCCACTAAAAATCTAATTTTTTAATTTTATGAGATTATTCAGTATTATTATCATATTATCTTCTAAAAATATCAATTTATAGTCTTTTAAACATAATAATAAATATTTATAAATATAATTCTTTATACAGTTCTATGATTTCCACTCCCCTCTCTTATAAAAGGGAACCTATTGTCCCCCTTTATTCACACAAGAAACCCCATTTTTTTATCCAATAGATACCTAAATACATTCTTAAAATCCCTTCCCAAGTTATGATGTTATTATTTTATCCAAAATACCAACATTAGAGGGATTATGGTGAAATACAACAGAGGTTTTCCAAAGAAAATGTATAACTTTTAACTGAATGTTTTAGTTTTATTTCTTATTCAACCTCATTAAAATAGTATTAATAAAATTAAAAAAAATTATACTAGTATCATCATTATAATGAATCTTTGTTAGGTTAATTTTAAAAATTATATCCATCTCCTCTTCAATAAAATGGGAAACAAAAAATTTATTTTTATGTGATATGGACTTCCGACTCGCGAACTGATGTAATTCATTATCTATAACTCCCCATCAAGGATAGATATATTTTTTATATGATATTTATAACATATATTATTTTTTAAAATATAATTGTTCGTCTACTTTCTTAATATTTCATCCATTGAAAATTTATAACGTCATTATTGTGTAAGTGTTGACTACCACCTCCAGCAAGCGATGTGATTTTATTCCATTACCACAATACCTTTATCATATTTATAGGTTAATTTTAATAAATAATATGGTATTCATTATAAAACTATCATATATAAATATAAAACAATAATTAATTTCGAAACCTTACCTGTGTGTACGTACAACCTACTATCTCAATGATTGTAATGTAGATATTTTATCATAACCATAATTTAGGGATGGTTTTAAAAATATAATTTATGTATAAAAATGATAATTATGTCGTTATTATTATTCTTGGTATGATAAAATATTTAAACCTTTGATCATGGTCAACACACTAAAGTCGTTTTCACATTATGAATAGTACATCCTCAAAATACACAACATAGACCTAAAGAAATAGTAATATGAATAATTCATTGAATTCAATGAAAAAAATGGTTTAATTATAAAGTAATAAACAATAACAAATTTCATTAATGATTTAATAATGAATATATTTTTTTTATAAAGAGTTAATGGACATACAAATAAAATTGGGACTCGAGGATATGGAATTTTTCTCAATTTCCCTTCATGGGGGTATATTTTAATGTTATTGGCCTATTTTCATTTTTAGGGATTACAAAAATTCAATTTTAAATTTTTTATCAGTAATTATTCATAAATAACTGTATTTTAATTTTTAATTAAAATTTTTTCATCAATGTTGATTTTTCTTAAATGTTATCAATTGGTAAGTGGTCTCTTATCACAATTTACAATCATTGAGGTATACATATGATTTATTGAATTCTTTATACTATGATTATGTGTCAATTAATTTCTAAATTATTTTATTCTATACAATTTTTTATGCCGATTTTTATATGTTCACATACTTACTAAAAGGATTAAATGTCACTTCATTATTATTGATCTTCGTAAGGGTTTTCTTTTCCATTGTATCATTTTCTTATTTCCTGTTTCAAACCAGAAAAAATAATATTACTGATTTGTGTACATTATAAATTATGAACTAATTTGGACATATCACTTCATTAAATTCATTGAATTTACAAATCCCTATTATAATGTTTTTTCCAATGAATTTGATTCGAGTGTCAATAAAGAAGTAAATGAATTATGTTAAAGTGCCTTCTTTCAAGATTATTCATGTTCATGGTTAATTTGGGGAAAATAATATAATATTATTTTCTTTAAAAACATATCTTTTCTTCTAATGTAGTTTTGAATGCGGTATATATGTTTAAAATCCACGTCCTTATTTATTATTTAATGAAAGAACAAGAAAGTGATTTATAAGAGATATTGATATTATATCCTATTTTACATAATGAATCCTTTTATTCCATATAAACATTTTCTAAATTTTTTAAAATAATTATATTTTATAAAAATAAATTATTTTTTAATTTTATTTGACATTATATTTTACCTTCTTTTTAATTTTTTTTGAAACAAATTTTTATATTGTTTTCTGCATGGGAATCTTTTGAATCTCTATAAAAAAATATTAAAAATAATCTTAATTTAGGATATTTATGACATGATTTTAGTTTTAAACTATCATGATAATTATTTGTAATTAATAATTACTCTATTGGTATACATGGTTGTTTTGAAAGAAAATAATTTTTTCAATATTTTTTAAATTTTTAATTTTCAATGGTATCTAAAGCAAACAGTTATTTTCATTGTTTAAAAAAATGATTTAAATTTTCTTCTAAATTTGTTTACATCTATGTAAATATACTTCAATTATTTATATACATTATATATATTATGATCTTATGATTTTGTACTTATTAATTATCTAGATATATTTTTATTTTTATAACGATACTATCATGGATCCCATTTCATTTCCATGAGTAAATCCAGTTATGAGGGAATAATGGTTATTATTATGATAAAAAGTGAAGTATGATAAATTTTTTAATGAATCATTCTTTGAAATTTTTAATTATTATAGGTTAACCTAATTTGTATTATATTATTTTTTATCACCATATTATCTCTAAAACACACTGGGTAATGTTCCCTATCATCAATGGAAAGAAGCAAGATGTTCACCACATTGTTTTCTCCTATGGATTTAATAGGGATATTACTATTTCTCACAATATTTTAACATGTGTTATGAATATATATTCCACGGTAAGGGAAAAATATTTATAATTTCTATTATTTAGTGTACCCATAATATTGATTGGATTCACAAGGCTCGTGATTATTGGCTCTTAAGACTCGTATCTTATGTTACACCTTTATTCCATGATTCAATACTAATGATCCAGTTATTTAAGGGTATTAATTATTTTAATTAGTTCTCTTGAAATTTGAATATATCATTAGAACCTTCTTCTCATCTTATTACCACTGAATAAATAAAATTTTTAATGATTTATTTTATCTTTATTGAAAATTTAATATCACCTTTATTGTATTTGTTTTTCCCATGGGATATGAAGTATAACATTAAATGATTTTGGTATACAAAGATTACACAAGTGAAGATAATTATGGGAGACATCAAAGACATAATATGTAACATGAAAATAAATAATTAATTGGAAATCCCCTCACATGAAGTCATGCATGTTTTTCATAATTCAATAAAAATATAATTCAAAAAGGTTACTGTGTATGTATTTAGTCTAATTTTCCATTTGATGGTGTGTGTTTTGGATGGATAAATTTGGATCATTATTATCAATATCAAGCCACAAATTATTAAATATTTCCTTTTTTCACTAAATCCTATAGTTTGGGCTTGGGGGAGTTATATTATATCTCCCTCCAATTAATTGGTTAATTATTTATATATCATGAGATAATATAGCATGGGGATTTTTGAAGGTTCTCACAATTCAATCATTGAGCCTTCTTGAATTTTTCTCTCAACATAATGGTTGGTCCTTCTTCGATATTCATATAATATCACATTACATTATTATTATAATTCCATCATTATATTTTTTTTTTCTTCTTTGATATTTTAAATTCATTTTTATTCATTTTTTTAGTTATACAACTCACTCTATTTTAATTCTCTTATGATTTTGGATTATTACTAAATGAATCTAATATAATTTTTTTTTATTTTTCATAATTGATGTGCTCTAATTCCATGATATGTTCTTATGTAATGTCATGCCTTATTCCATGGTTATTTATCTATAAATCTTTTGGTAGTATTCATTTTTGTATCCTAATTATACCTATAAGGTAATCTTATGCTAACTTTTGATCTTTTCTTGTTTTCTATTATATTTATATTTATTGGTCATCTAGGATCTACCATTTATTATGTTTCAATTCTCATGGTTTAATACGAATATTATTTTAATTATTTTTCAAGTAGATTTTCTTTTGTGTATAATTTATGGGGTATTTTAAATACTTTTTATTGAGTTTTTGAATTCTTATATAGTGTAATAAATGACCATAATTTGAAAAATATCTGGTTTTTATTAGTTAATGTTTTTTCAATGTTATTTAGAACTCTAAACCCAAAATATCATTGGATTGTGTTATAATGAAACATTTTGTCTAACTCGTTATATTATAACAGGGAAACATAAATTGGTTATCATATAAACCATTGATTTTTAATGAAAAATCATATAAAACCATCCTCCAACCTAGTGAATAACACTATATTCCCCTACAGTGAAACTAAAAAAGTTGAATCCCTTATCCTTGAAATCATAAAATAGAATTGTACGGTTATGCAACTTAGAAAATTTCATTTTAATAAAGATCCATCATATTCAAAAAATACACCAAACTATAACTTTTAATTTATTTTAATATCATGCTGAGGATGTTGTGTCACATCCTTTATCAGAAATTCTTCATGAAAATCATTGAAAACACTAAGAAAATACCCTATATTAGCCTCTAAAAATAAAAATATATACCGCATGTACTGATAATATAGGGGATTTAAACACCTTTAACCCATCTAATGTACCACATTATAATGAATCCTAAATTATATACCATTTCATTATAGAAATAATCTCCCCTTTTAATAAAATAAATCATTTTATAAACAATTTTGTAACGCCCCAAACTTATTTCTAATGTAATAACAATATTTTATTGTTTTACTTCTTTCCCTTTTTTCCAAAACAATAATTATAAATAGAATTATTTATTTATTTAATGAACACTAAAATGATAACATTTATTCCAGACTAAGAAAATACAACTATCCCAAAATACATACTAATAGACCTATTAGAATCATCTGAATCCCACCCAATACAACAAAGAAGACAAGAATATTGTATGGGTCCTTCGAATATTTCCCAATGAACATCCTTATAGAAAGAGCCACTACAACCATATTGAGCATCTGAGGAATGATGAGCACAATTTAATCCAAGTTTTCTATAAATTTAATTACACTAAACATGTATTTATAGAGTTTATTTTGACTATTGGGGAGACATATGACCATTATATTCCTTTTAGGGCATTTAGAGTTTGAAATAAAAGTGACGGTTAATATATTTTTTAAACCAAAACAGTTGAAGTGAAAATTTTAAAATGAGTTGTATAAATATTGATGAAACATATATAACGTCCTTAAGAAATTTAATTTTTTAGTAATGTTTAACAAATCATAATTTTTGTCATTAACATTATGGTTTTAAATTTAGAATGATTTCAAAATGTAGGTAAGTATTTAAAATACTTTTAAAATGTTTAAAATGTTTAAAATGTTTTAGAAATTTTATTATGGTACTTAAAAGATGTTTTATATTAATGGAATTCAATATTATAAATTAATATTCTATGGTTATATTAAATATTCCTTTTTAAACATAAGAAATGATGTTCTTATTAAGTATTTTTATGTATAAAAGCATCTTGAATGTCCTAAGTATTTGGGTACTTTAATCTCCCAAAGAGTTAAATTAAGAAGGGATTATATTTTGTGATATTATTTTCACTATTTAGAATTTTATTTACAATAATAATAACATTTACTTTTCCAAAAAAATGGTTGAGTACCCCACCTAACCGAGGGAATCTTCAGCCACTCAAGGCCTTGGTGGGCATCTCACCCACATCCCCTGGTAAATGTCCCAGGGAGATGCAAGCATGGTGTGTGATATTTTATTTGAAAAGGGGGCATATAAATCCTTAAGCGCACATGGGCATGCATGTGGAAGGGAACCAGATCGTGCCACCGTGTTAGGCGGCAAGACGGTAGGGGTGGGTGCCGGAGAACGCCCGTAGAAAATCCGGTACGGGGCGGTACCGGGGGGAGGGAGTATTCTCATTGAAGGATGAGATCTCTGAGCATATAAATCCAAGGTTTACACCACTTCGTTTCTATGTAAGATTATGTTTTTCAGTGGGTATTCGATCTGGGCAGTCAGATCTCACCATGCGGATCCAGAACTGTCCGATCAGTTCGCATATTAAACCCCCATGACCGCATTTTAATCATTTAATTTTTATCAAACATATGATTCAATTGGGATATAATCTATACCATTCAATCTGTTTTAAAACACTGTGTCACATGCATTTTCCCAATCAAATCCAATCTAATCATGATCATTCGTTCATTTTTTAAAACTCCAAATCGCCTGTAGCCATCTGATTCGATGCATATATTATCTCAACCATTCATCATTTTTAAAATCTACATACAAACCATAGCCACCGGTTCTTTTTTGGTTAGATCCCATTCATCCATTTTTTTCGACACCATCCCCTGTCACCTACCTCTTCTTCCTCCCGCATGCACTAAACTGGTAGCCTCGCTACTCTTATTTTCATTTTTTTTCATCACCCGTGACACCAGGTGGCCCCTCCATTCACTCATTTTCCAAAAGACTGACACCCTTGGTTTTATTTTAAACTGAGGAGTGTTAGTTTTCCTTTAAAATTTAATTATAAATATATTTTATATGATTTATAAATATATCTTTTTTTCACCCATACCCGACGGGTTCTCTAATCATCAGTGCCTCCATCAATCTTCTTTGAACTCCTTCTCCTCCTTCAAATAATGTAAGAACCTAGATTTTCATGCCTTGTTTTGGATTGGATATTTATTTATATATTTCCCTAGATGTATACACATAAAAATAGATAAATAAAGTTGATTATAATACACACTAACTTCTTCTATGATAGGTAATCTTCAGTCTTAAATGTGTTCTCAATCCTTTACCAGATAAGGGTTTTATATTTTATATATTTGATATATATATATATATATATATATATGTACACATAATTATATGTATATTTATATGTATATGTATCATAACCTAACCCTTTATATCTTATGACATGAATTGAAATTAATGAACCCATATTTAAAAAATGTTCCCCAAATGTTCAAAACAGGTAAGTGTCATTAAATGTTTGGTGTAAGACCCTTATATACACGTTGAATATTCTGTTAAACATATATATATGTGTATATATAATCATGGATCCTAAATCTAATTTATATTTTCCAAATATTTTTGAGAATGAATGGGAAATTGTGTTTTAGAAATATTAATGGTTTTTATTTAAAAAAATAATTCATTATATACACCCTTGTGTATAAATGGTTTACACAACACTAATCCCTATAAAATTTTGGATTTTCCAAATGTTATACTTTTGATGCATTTAGTAATTATGGAGAATTCACGAGTATAATTTTTTGGGTTTTTTCACTCCTATATACATATGTCTAATGCAGGAAAAATATTTTTTTTCATAAATTGATTCCTTCAATTTTTTCAAGGAGGAATATTCTTCAATTTAAGAAAGTGGGTGTATATCTACCCACATGTGTTAGGTTAAGATTTTTCTTATTTTAAAAATTCAATAAATTAATATATATCTATTACATACTTATTTTCTAAAATATTAAATGTTAGTAGTTGTGTATAAGTAATTGGTGTGGTTGATTGACATGATTTTCAATTATTAACATTGTGATTAAATAATTGAGAATACCATTGTGGCATGTTAATACATGAACAAGCAAGTAATGGGTGTTTAGACAATTTTTCATTTAATACTGTAAATGAATATATATTTTTCCTTAAATAAGTTATGTTTTTAATCTGTAATGAAATAACATTATGCATTTTTTGAACATAAAATGTTTTCTCTAATAATAATAATTTTAGGATTTAAGGGTTATAATTTTAGGCGACAAACATGTATATTATGTGCTTTATCTATTGTCACATGTGCTTTAATATGCCTATCATACATGTCATTTATTTCCATATCCATGATGTTTTTATTATTGTTATTAACACTTATATGCATAACTCACGTTGTATATGTAAATGCTAAAGAATTAAACCAAACTGAAAAGGACTTTCATGGAATTAAAAACTATATTATTCAATGTGGTATGGCATACTTTGAATAATATAAAATAAGAAACCAAGTATTATGTTACCTTTGGAATGATATGTTATGAGTAATTTATTAAATAAAGTTGGTTTGATGGACTTTGATTTAATGATATGAGGAATTCATTGGACTTTGTAAGTGTGAGGTGGGGCCCGCTATAACCCCTCGATGCATGGATAGGTCTTACGAGACAAACTATGTTCTTAGAATGAGGCCTTGAAAAAATTATTGTTTACGGTCTTGGCACGACGCCTTAACCCAGAGTTTATGGATTTGGAAAGAGGCCCTGACTCATTCCGGCATGTGCACTCCTCTCATTATGACTATGAAATTTAATTAACCAAATGATCATTTGACTTTTAGAATATTCTTGGTTAAAGAACATCTCCTTATTAGAACCTAAGAATGTAAAATATTATAGAATATTGTTTATTCAGTACTCATAAATTTATCATCCAATTTGTGATTCATAGTTAATAAGGGGGAAATTAAAGTTATTATATTATGTCTAACTCTGATCATTTATTACACACTATTGTAAATTTTTTATTTACACCTTTTTAGTTCACACTTATTAAAATTATAATGAACCTTACTTTATATGCTTCACACACTATATTTTGTATGATCATTCTTATGATGGGAACAGGTTTCATTGTGACCTTGTTAGTATTCCTTGAAATGTTAAGTTATAATATATGGAAAAAATGTCATGTTATGGTTCATGTATTCCATCTTTCATTGCATAAATGTTTTATGGATAATTTTTAAATGAATGTCTTCAATAGGATGTAATTTAAATATTTTTTTCTTTTAAAACCCCTTACGGGGCATTCAAATTCTCACCCAATGTTTTAACTTAAATATTACAGGTTTAGTATAGTTGATTAACATAGATTGGTGGAATCATTGTGTATATTATTTTCTCTTCCAGTTTTTAATGAAATGTAATAATTGGATCTATTTCTCTATGACCTAAACCAAATATATCCTCTTTGGTAGAACATGATGTGTTTTTATCAGTATTTATTTTTTATAAATACACACCATGTTTTATGTAAAACTGCACCGACTCTGGGGAATTCCAAGGCTGAGGCATGATAGTTGGTATTAGAAGATTGGTTTAGATAACCCTGGAAAATCATAACGGCATTAAAAACATGTTTATGTCTTACAAATTATAGTTTTCCTTAAAAATTTCATATGGAATACAAATCCAGAATTCTAACACTTATAATGAAATAATTAGAAATTATAGTGGGGAAATCATGTCAATATGGCTATGAGGTTTTTCAAAACCATTGACTTCCATTCAAAAACCTCTCACATATTTCCAATTCTCCTCAAGTACTCCAACACTTCTGTGGAAGTGGCTTCAACTATTTCATAATGATGAACAATCAATTCCGGTTATATGCACAAAAGGGGAAATATTTTGAGGGTTTATTTAAATGATTCACCCTAGGTGGGAATGCTACATCTCGAAAGGACTTCCAAGTGGTTGTCTAGAGGGTGACCCTTGATTAGTGTACCTATGTCAAATCTTGACTTACAGTCTCTGTGTAAAAGATATGGACATTGAAATTTTTTGGGACAATTCATCCTGATTCTTTTATCGACATCATGTTCATACTGATGTCGCTCAACTTGATACATGACATGATTCTCTCACACTGATCTTTATATGATCACAAGTGGTTGATCTGAGTTTCACACATTTCATCTAGACCAATGATATTGAATAATTGAGATTGGATTAGGGGATCCTCTTATCTCGGAATTGTGGAAATCCCCAGCATCAGTGGTTCTTGTCAAGTGACATGTCAAGGGACATTAAGAAATAGATACTAGTGTTTTGTGGGAGGGATAGAATGTTTATGTAACACCTTTGGTTTTACGAACTGTGTATAAATTTATAATGTTGTATTTCCTATTTGATATATTAATATTATTTTATAAAACAAAGTCTCTATTTTAAAAAAATATTTTCCATTCTGAAAGCTTTTCTCTTGAAAATATACAGATGGAAGACATGAGTTCACCAACCAATCTCTTATATGTCCCCACTGAATTACTAGAATGTATAATTATCGAGTCATGTTCAAATACATACCAACTTTTTAAAAACCTAAGTATAACTTGTCAGTACCTTTATCATGTGACTAACAAAACATATATACTTCGACTTTATCAAGGACCAAATCACATCTACTACCTCATGTCACAAGCAAATCTTTCTTTTTATGTACATAAATGAAGGTACTATGAAGGCCACTTTTTGTTTTCCACCCTATCTGAGGGTTATCTGGATCTAGAAAAGTTAAGATATGCTGAGAAGGTGGGAGACCCCCACACAACCTATATGTTCAATGTTTTGAGATTCTGAAGGTGTGGGAGGATTTATAAAATATGGTTTTTATAAAACCATGTCATTCGATTGGTCTATCATAACCACGTTCATTCTGATATCTCTAAACTCCACACCACTTGTGCCACCCATTTGATGAACTACTACTACCCACATGAGTTTTAACCGAGCTGTGAGTGTTGTATCTTAGGAAATTAAATTTATGTGTTTAAGAACATTTTGGGGAACAATCTAACTAGAATAACATTCCAAGAAAGTCAGCAATGATGGTGGACCTGGTAAAGGGGGACCTCGGGAGTGATTTTTTTTGGTTTTTCTGGTGTTTGTGTATGAGTATTTTAGAATTTTTTAACACACAATTATTTTAAAGGGGAATAATGTGGTTCCTGTAACAAATTTCTTATGTAAGGACAATATTTTATGGTCTTTCTTCTTTTATTTGATGTCTAAAACAAAACTTATAAACACAAAACATTCATTATTCAATGAACACTAAAATGTTTACATTTCTTCAAGACGACTAGAATAAAAATAACCAAAAAAACCTACCAAGAGACCTATTAGAATCACAGGAAGACCACCCAATAAAACAAAGAACCCAAGAAAATAGTAGAGGTCCTTTGGATCCGTCACAATGAATATTAGTATAGCTAGAGCCACTGAAACTGTACTAAGCATCAGAGGAATGATGAGCACAATTTTGGAATGTTTTATAGAAATTGAATTACAATAAAGATTTATTTATAGAGGTATTTTTGACCATTGGAGATACATATGACCATTGTTTTCCTTTTAGGGTAGCTGGAGATTAAAATAAAAGTGACTTTTAGTATCATGTAAGGACGAAAATTATTTAACTGAAAAATTTAAGAAACAATGTGTAAAGATTCATAAAACCTTTAAAACTTAATTATGCATTTTAATTATTTAGTTATGTTTAACATATATTAATTTTTGTCTTTAACATAAAGGTTTTAAATTTAGTATGGTTTCAAAACATAGGAAAGTACTTAAAAAACATTTTAAAAGTTTCAAATGTTTTAAATATTGTATAATGATACATCCAAGATTTTTTAAATTAAATATAATAAATTTTATAAATTAATATTCTCTTTTTATGTTAAATATTCATTTTTAAACATAATAAATTATGTTCTTTTTATGTATTTTTTGGTATAAAAACCTCCTTAATATTCTAAGTGGTTGTGTACATTAATATCACAAAGTGATAGATTAAGAAAGGATCCTATTTTATGAAATTATGTTATTTGTTTATAATATTATGTATAATAAAAGTAACTTATACTTTTCCAAAATAAATGGGTGAGTACCGCACCGTTCCTTGGCCATCCTGGTAAGTCAGCCACTCAAGGCCTCGGTGGGAATCTCCCTCACATCACCTGGAAAATTGCCCAGGGCGGTGCACACATGGTACATGCTATGTCACAACCATAGGGGTTATAGTAAGCCCTAAGCACGAATGGGTGTGCGTGTGCATGGGATATAAATCACATCACCATGTGGGGATGCATGATTGCAAGGGTGGTCGTAGGAGGGTACCTGCAGAGAACTGGGTATGAGGCAGTACCAGGGGAGGGAGTATTCTGAGTGAATGATGAGATCTAAAAGCATATAAATCTGGGGCTTAGGTCATTTCGTTTAGATATGGGATGATTTTTTTTCATTAGGTATCAGATCTGGGTCATCAGATCTTGCCTTGCGGATCCCAGACCATCTAATCAATTTGGCTATCGAACCATTGCGTCCACATTTTATCCTCCATGTTTTTACCAAATGTCTGATACAATCGGGATCTAATCACGGCCATTCAGGATGTTTTAAAACACCACATTGCTCACATCCTCCCAATAAAATTTGATCTAATCATGACCATCCTTCTATTATTTAAGACTTCAAATCACCTGTACTTGTTCGATCTGATCCACATAAGATCTTAACAATTCATCCTTCATAAATTCGTGGACACAACTCAGCCACTGTATATTTTTTGGTTGGATCATAGTTGTCTGTTGTGTTCCGAAGTCTCTCCCATCACCTTCATCTTCTTCTTCCCGCATGCGTTGAACAAGAAGCCTCATAACTCTTCTTTTCTTTTTCTTTCTTCACCTGTGATAGTGGGTGGCCCCTCCTTTCACTCGTTTTCCAGAAGAATGACACCCTCGAACTTATTTTAAACTTTGAAGTCTCGGTTTTCCATAATAATTGAATTAAAATTATATTGTATATAATTTATAAATATATCTCATTTGCACCTGAACCCTATGGGTTCTCCACAGTGCCTCCATCAAGCTTCTCAAGACCCCTCCTCCTCCTTCAAACTAGGTAAGGGAACTAGATTATCTTGCCTTGTTTCGGTTTTTATATTTATATATATATACATACATGTATATACATATACAGCTATAAATATGGTTGATTATAATACCCACAGACTTCTTCTATGATGTTGAATCTTTAGCCCTAAATGTGTTCGTAATCCTTTACCAAACAATGGTTTGGGATTTTATGTGTTTGATATATATATATATATATATGTATATATTTCTATGCATACATAATAATATATATATATATACATGTTTCATAACCAAACCCTTTATATCTTATGGCAAGATTTGAAATTAACGAAGCCCTCTTTAACTAGTGTTCCACATATGTTCCAAACAAGTAAGTGTCATTAAATGTTTTCTATAACACCCTTATATACACAATTTATATTTGGTAATACATATATATATATATATATGTGTGTTTATATAATTGTGGATCCTAAATATAATTTATATTTTCTAACTATTGTTGATAATGAATGGAAAATGTTGTTTTTGAAATATGAATGGTTTTTATTTATAAATAAAATTCTTTATATACACCCTTGTGTTTAAATGGATCATACAACACTAAACCCAGTATAATTTCATATTTTCCAAATGTTATACTTTTGATGCATTTAGTAATTATGGATAATTCCAGAGTTTAATTTTTAGTGTTTTCCAATTCTATATATATATGTCAAAAGTGGAAAAAATGAGTTTTTGGAAAATATATTCCTCGACTGGTTTCAAGGAAAAATTATCTTTAAATTATGAATGTTGGTGTATATATACCCACATGTGTTATTTAAATATTCTCATATTTTTAAAAATTATTTATATAAATATATATGTATGAAATATTTAATTTAATAAATATTAAATGGTATAATTAGTGTTTTATTAAGTGGTGTGGTTGATTGGCATGGTTGTTAATTTTTTAAATTGTGATTAAATAATTGAGAATACCCTTATGGTATGTTAATACATGAACATGCAAGTAATAGTTATTTATACAACTATGCATTTAATACCCCAAATGAATATTTTATTTGCCATACATCAGTTATGTATTCAAACCATGTGAAATTCCTTCATGCATTTTTTGGATCCTAAAACATTTACTCTCATATTTTGAATTTTAGGATTTAAGGGTTATCATTTTATGTGGCAAACCTGTATTTTATGTGATTTAGTTATTATAATGTGTCCTATAATATGCTTATCATACTTTTCATTTATTGTCATAGCCATGTAGTTTTTAGTATTTTTATTAACACATATATCCATGACTCACTTTGTTTTGGTAAATGATAAAGAATGCAATCAAACTGAAATGGCCTTTTATAAAATTAGGTAATAAATTATTCAATGTTGTACGGGAAACATTGAATAATATGAAATAAGAAACCAAGTATTATGTGGCACATGAAATGATAAGTGATGATTAATTTAATAAATCAAAGTGGTTTGATGCACTTTTATTTAAATAAATAAGGAATGGATTTGACTTAGTCAGTGTCAGGTGGAGCCCGCTATATAGCCCTGATGCATCAGTGGGTCTCATGAGAAAAACAGTGGTCTTGGAATGAGGCCTTGAAAAAATGATTATTTATGGACTTGGCATGATGCCTTGACACAGATTTTATGGTATTGGAATGAGGAATTGAAACATTCGGTCACATGCACATCCCTCATTATGACTATGAAATTTAATTAACCATGTGAATATTTGACTAGTAGAATATACATGGTTAAATAGATTTTACCAATGAGAACCAGAGAAATTAAATGATTATGGCATATTGTTTATTCAGTACTTAGAGATTTATCAGCCAGTTTATGATCACAATTAGTACGGGGGAAATGGATGTTATTTTTTAATGTGCTACTTTGATCATGTATTACTCTCTATTGTAAATTTGGTAATTACACCTTTCCATTTTACACTTATTAAAGTTATAATGACCCTTAATTTATATGCTACACATCATATAATTTTTATGATAATTCTTATATTTGAAACATGTTTCATTGTGACCTTGTTAGTATTCCAAGAAATTTGAATTATAATCATTGGACAAAATGTTATGTTATGGTTCATGTATTTTAGCTTTATTTACATTAAAGGTTTTTGGATACTTTTAAAAGGAATGTTTTCAATAAGTTGTAATTGGAATATTATTTTATTTTAAAATCCCTTATTGGGCATTCGTATGCTCACCCTACATTTTATGTTATATTTAACAAGTTTAATAGATTTGTGTTACAATTATTATTGGCAGTGTCATGGAGATTCTTTTCTCCATCAGTTTTGAAGGTATTTTAATAATTGTATATAGTTCTCTCAGATCTAAACAAAAAATATTCTCTTTAGCGGAATATGGTGTCGGTTTTATCAACATTTATTTTTATAAAAAAAATACACAATATTTTTTATGTAAAACTGCATCGGCTACGGGGCAGTTTGGGACTAGGGAATGACAGTTGGTATCCGAGGATTGTTTTAGATAAAAATGGAAAATTAGAACATCATTAAAATAAATTTTTATGTCTTACTAATTATAAGTATACTAAAAATTTCAGATGGCTGACAAATCAAGATTCTATCTCTTCCAACGGAGTTATTAGAAAATATTGTGGAAAAATCATGTTTAGTAGGATACAAGGTTTATAAAAAGATTTGGTTGTCAAGAAAAAATCATTCCCATATATCCAATTCTCCCAGTGTACTCTAAATCTACCATGGAGGAGGCTTCGGCTATTTTCTGATGATTAACACTCAATTCCCATTCTATGCACAAAAGTAAAAATATTTTGAGGGTTTATTTAAATGCTTCACCCTAGGCGGGAATGCTACATATCAAGAGGAATTCAAAGAGGAAATATAGGAGGGTGACTCCCAAGAAGCATACCTACGTCACATCCTGAGTTACGGTCTTCGTGTTCAAGTTATGGACATTGAATGTTTTGGGGAGGTGTCTTCCCGATTTTTTTATCAACATAACATTAATATTGATGTCGCTCAACCTGGTACATGACATTCTTATCTCACACTGAACATCATATGTCCACATGAAGTTGATCCTAGTTGTCTGTGTTTCATCTAGTCCAAATAGATTAATGAATTTAGAACCTCTTTTGGGATCTTCTTATCTAGGAATTGGGGAAATTCCCAATATCGGTGGTATTTGTTATGTGACATTTCACGGGACGTTAGAAAATCCATACAACTGTTTTGTGAGAGGGAGTGAATATTTTTAATATGATTTTTTAAAACAAAATCTCTGTTTTCAAATAGATATTCCATACTAAAAACCTTGTCTCGTGAAAATTTTTAGATGGAAGACATTAGTTCCCCAACCAACTTGTTATCTCTCCCCATAGGACTACTAGAACATATAATTTTCTAGTCAATTTTGGAGACATACCCGCATTTTGTGAACCTGATTTTAACCTGTAAGTTCCTTTATCATGTGTCTAACAACATAAATCTCCTTCTACTTTATCAAGGACATACTCACCTATACTACCTCCTATCTCAAGAAAAAATTGCTTTTTATGATCATAAAGGAAGGTACCACGAAGGGATCTTTTTGGGTTTCACTCTATCTAAGGGTTATTAGGAACTAGGAAGGTATTGAGAAGTTGTAGAGGTGAGAGACCCCCAAGTACCCTACATGTTCAATGTTTTGTATTTCTGAAGGTAAGGGAGGATTTATAACAACTGGTTTTTAGAAAACCAAATCATCTCATTGGTCTACCAGTATGACACTCATTATGATATATCTGAGCTCTAAACCTCTCATGAAACCCTTTCAAGGACCTACTGCTACCCACATGTGTTTGACTCAAGCTACGATAGGTGTATCTAGGCAAATGAAATTGAGGAGTTTACGAACGTTTTGGGGATCAATCTAACCGGAACAACCTACCAAGAAAGACCAACGATGACAGACATGGTAAAGGGGGACCTCGGGAGTGATGTTTGTTTGGTTTTGCAGGTGTTTTGGTATGATTATTTTAGAATTATAAGGATTCAATTCTATGAAAGGTGAAATAATATGATGCCACGCATGTATTTATTATGTAATAAAAATATTTTATTGTTTTACTATTTATCTCGTAGTCCAAAACAATACTTATAAACACAATTCATTCTTTATTCAATGAACTTTGAAATGAAATCATTATTTAAAGACAAATAGAATCCAACTAAACAAAAATACATACCATGACATCTATTACATTCACAGGAAGACCACCCAATACTACAATGATCCCAATAAAATGGTAGGGGTCCTTTGGATCCATCACAATGAACATCAGTATAGCCAGATCCACCTCAATCATACTGAGCATCATAATAATGATGAGAACCATTTTTTACAAGTTTTATAGAAATTTAATTACCCTAAACATATATTTATATAGGTCTTTTTGATCGTTAGAGATACATATGATCGTTGTTTTCCTTTTATGGTAGTTGGTGTTTAAAATGAAAGTGACCATTAGCATCTTGTTAAAAACAAAATAATTTATCTGAAAAATTTAAGATATACTGTATAAATTTTCATTAAACCTATAAAACTTCCTTAATAATTTTAATTGTTTATGTAAGTTTGACATATCTTTTGTTTTTTCTTTAATATCATGGTTTTAAATTTAGTATGATTTCAAAACATAGGTATGTATTTCAAATAAATTTTATATGATTCAAATATTATAAAAATTGTATAATGATGCTTGAAAGATGATTTAAATTAATGGTATTAGATTCTATAAATTAATATTATATGGTTATATTAAATATTCCTTTTTAAACATTAGAAATGATGTTATTACTAAGTATTTTTTAGTATAAAATAATCTTGAATGTCCTATTTATTTGTGTAATTTAATCTCCAAAAGTGTTAAATTGAGATGGGATCATGTTTTCTAAAATTATGTTATTTTTTGTCATAGGTATAATAACAGTTAATTTTACTTCCAAATAAAAATTTGAGTACACCACCTAGCTGAGGGAACCCTAGTAGGCCAGCCACCAAGGCCTTTGTGGGAATCTCACCCACATCCCATGGAAAAAGGCCTAGGGTGGTGAACTCATGGTGCATCCTAAGTCACGTGTAAAGGGGAAATAGTAAGACCTAAGGGCACGTGGGTGTGCGTGTTCTAGGGATCCAGTGTGCTCCATTTTGTGTGGCAGTACGGTAGTAAGGTTAGGCGCAGGAGCGTTCCCGTAGGGAACCTGGTATGGGGTGGAAGCAGGAGGATGGAGTATTTTGAGCGAAGGCTGAGAGCTCGGAGCTTATAAAGCCTGGGTTTATGCCATTTAGTTTTAATGTGGGATGATGTTTTTCAGTTGTTATCACATCTAGGCCATCATATGTTGTCATGCGGGTCACATACCATCCGATCAATTCAGCTATCAAACCCATGTGGCTGCGTTTTATCATCCATATTTTTATCAACCCTATAATTCAATCGGGATCTAATATCATCCATTCAATTTTTTTTAAAACACCACATAACTTGAATCTTACTAATAAAATATGATCTAATCATGATTTTTCATCCATTTTGAAAAAAATTGAATCGCCTATAGTTTTCTGATCTGATCCACATCAGATCTGAATCACTCATCCTTTTAAAAATATTCGAACAAACCTCAACCGCTGGAACTTTTTTAGTTAGATCCTAGTTATCCATTGTTTCCCACAACCTCTCCTTTCTATTTCCTCTTCTTCCTCCCACATGCACTGAACCAGTATCCTTTCTACTCTTCTTTTCTTTTTTCATCACCTGTGACACTCGGTGGCCCCTACTTTCACTCATTTTCCAGAAGACCGACACTATCTGTCTCATTTTAAACCAAGGACTATCATTTTTCCTTGAAAATATCATTAAAAATATATTTTATATGATTTATAAATATATATTTTTTTAACCTAAACCTTACAGGTTCTCCACTCTCCAGCACCTCCATCAAACTTCTCTAGACTCCTCCTCCTTCAAATCAGGTAACAGACCTAGATTTCCATGCCTTGTTATGATTTGGATATTAATATATATATATCTATGTGTGTGTGTGTACATATATGTATAATCATAAACATCTATAAATACGGTTGAGTATAAGACCCATTGACTTCTTCTAAGATGGTGAATATTTAGTCTTAAATATGTTCTTAATCCTTTACCAAACAAGGGTTTGAGATTTTATGTGTCTGATATATATATATATATATATATCTATATCTATTGATGTATACATAATCATATATATATATATATATATATGTTACATAACCTAAACCTTTATATCTTTTTGTACGATTTGAAATTAATGAACCCTTGTTTAACTAATGTTCTATATATGTTCAAAGCATGTAAGTGTCATTAAATTTTTGGTGTAAAACCCTTAAATAGACCTTGTATATTTAGTCATACACATATATATATATATATATTTCTATATAAAAATGGATTCAAAATATAATTTAGATTTTTCAAATATTTTTGAGAATGAATGGAAAATGTTGTTTTTGAAATATGAATGGTTTTTATTTAAATGTACAATTCTTCATATACACCATTGTGTATAAACAGATTACACAACACTAAACCCTAGATAATATTGGACTCTCCAAATCATATACGTTTGATGCATTTAGTAATTATTTATAATTCATGATTATAATATTTGGGGTTTTCTACTTTTATATACATTTGTCTAATGTGGAAAAATGAGAATTTTCAGATATAGATTCCTTGAGTTGTTTCAAGGATGAATTGTATTTATGTTAAGAAATTGGGTGTATATCTACCCTCATGTGTTATGAAAAAATTATCATAATTATAAAAACTCATTATATGAATATATATGTATGAAATACTTAATAACATAAATATTAAATGGTAATTGTTTTGTTATATTAAGTGTTGTTGATGATTGGCATGATTTTCCATTTTTAACATTGTGATTAAATAATTGAGAATACCCTTGTGGTATGTTAATACATGAACATGCACGTAATGTGTATTTAGAAAACTATGTATTTAATACCACAAATGAGTTTTTTTTTCATAAACTAGTTATGCATTCAATCCATAATGAAATTCCATTATGAATTTTTTGAACCAAAAATTTTTACTCTCATAGTAATAATTTTAGGATTTAAGGTTTATCATTTGATGTGAAAAACCTCTATTTTATGTGATTTAGTTATTGTAACATGTTCTATAATCTGCATATAATACTTGTCATTTGTTTCCAGATCAAGGAAATTGATAGTATTTTTATTAACACTTATATGAATTATTCACTTTTTATATGTAAATTCTAAAGAATAAAATCAAACTCAAATGTCCTTTCATGAAATTAAGAAATAAAATATTCAATGTGGTATGGGAATATTTGAATAATATGAAATAAAAAACCAAGTATTATGTGACACATGGAATTATAAGTGATGATTAATTTAATAATTCAATGTTTTTTATGCACATTGATTTAATGAATTGAGGAATTCATTGGACTTAGTAAGTGTCGGGTGGGGCTCGGTATAGCCCCTTGATGCATCAGTAGGTCTCATGAGACAAACTAATTTCCTGGCATGAGACCTTGTGGAAATGAATATTTTTGATCTTGGCACGAGGTCTTGACACCTAATTTGTGGTCTTGGAATGAGGCCTTGACACAGTTCGACATATGCACCTCCCTCATTATGACTATGAAATTTGATTAACCATGTGGATATTCGACTAGAAGAATATACTTTGTTTGTGTTCTTGTACTTCTGAGAATCAAAGAAAGTAAATTCATATAGCATATTTTTTATTTAGAACTTTGAGATTTATCATCCAGTTTATGATTCACAGTTAGTAAAGGGAGAAATTGAAGTTATTATTTTATGTGTAAATATGATCATGTATTAGTCTCTATTGTAAATTTGGTACATACACATTTTCATGTCACAATTATTAATGTTATAATGAAACTTACTTTATATACTGCACACCCTATATTTTCTATGAGCATGGTTATGATTGGAACATGTTTATCTGTGACCTTGTTAGTATTCCTGGAAATTTTCACTATTAATCTGTGGACAAAATGTTATGTTTTCGTTCATGTATTGATGCTTTACTTACATAAATGTTTTATGGATAATTTTAAAAGTAACTTTTTCATGAGGATTTAATTGAAAAAATATTTCATTGTAAAACCCCTTACTGGGCATTCATATGCTCACCCTACATATTCACTTAAATTTTACTGGTTTAGTAGTTTTGAGTTACACTGATTAGTGGCAGCGTTTTGGAGATTCTTTTCTGTTTCAGTTTTGAAGGGAATGTAATAATTGTATCTAGTTCTCCATGACCTAAACCAAAAAGATCCTCTTTAGTGGAACATGATGTGTGTTTTATCAGAATTTACTTTTATAAAAAAATACATACCATGTTTTATGTAAAACTGCACCGGCTCCGGGGTAGTCTGGGGGCATGGAGAGACAATTTTACACCTAATCCATGGAAAAATTGACTTCATATAGTTTTATTTGTTTCACAAATAAATCATCTTACTTCTGAGTCTACCACATCATTAACTCACAACCTATATATACATAACTAAAATTAAAATAACGTTAATTGTTGTATCCCACGCATGTTGATCAAGAAACCTCATCAACAAGAATCTTAGGGTGTGGACCAAGGATGGTATAATAAAGGAATGTGAGATTCCATAGTTAAACAATTAAATAGACAATGTGTAATATTAAAATATGATACCAAGAACTATATACGGAACAAATAGTTTAGAAAATTCCATGGACCTCAACAGTCCATGCCTTTCTCTTCAACATCATTATCCAAGTCAAAGATCAGCTCCTTTATCACATTATGTCAAATGTATCTGATGATGAGGGTTTTCATAAGGTTTTCCTATTCTTTCTCAATCTCATTTCTTCTAACTATATTTTACTATCCATGCTACATAAATGGTCTCTAGGATAATTTATTCTGAGAACGAACTAAAATATGGTTGTATGTATCACACTATCCAACGAAAATAGCCAGGAACTATTAGTGATAATAGTAATATAATTTATAATAAAATAACAATGTAATGTGGGATCATGGTATATTCTTGAGGGATACCATCTTAAGAGAAATAAAAAATGAGGACTAATGATATTGACTCCCTTGGATTTGAAATCTAGGCTTCCCAAACATCCAAGAACCTCTATCTATAGTTCATTTCCATAATGTATTCCCATGAATCCTTTCTATATACATCATAGAACATGAATGAATCTACTCAATCAACTATTTGATATTCTATTCCTATAGATACATAGGCATTATAACTTGTTTCATCCAATGTCGAATTACTTGACATAACACCTTCTAAAAAACACAATGTCATAACTTCCTTGTATGTGAAATAATAATTTGTATAATTGAGATGTTCAATGGAATGAATCATCATCCATTTTATGAACCTTCTCTTATTATTTAGGGTAACCTAATCCTATATCCTAGATACCATATTTTCAATTGAAAAAAATTATACACAAAATAATATCTTGAAAATATTCCCTTTAAATCAATAAAAAATTGTGATCCCAAAAAAATATAAAACATGGATGCTGTGAAAATCCTATTAAATTAATAATAAATATTAAGATCTAATTATATTTATTAGTATATATATTCATAATGGTTTAATCTAATTTCTCCAATCTAGTGCATTGTATTCTGATTAGATATATTCCACTCATACTTCACAAGGAACTTATGCAGAATCATGTGCAGCATATTAATCAAAGGGTCATCACACGTTAATTATTTGACACTCGTGTGTTAAATAAATCCACTATAATACACATATCTTACCTTAAACTTGAATAGAGGATAAACAAATTCAATATCTATATTTAATAATAAAAGTCATCTTCTTAGAAAAAATTAAATTCAATAATGTTCATTTAATTAATTTCTATTAAATGTAACAACGAATAACCTCAATTAAAACACATGAACAGATATAATAATTAATGTATCATACCATGTACACCACTTCACAAAAATTAACATGTTTTGTAACATTTTTAGTATGTTTATATTCCATGAATTTGATCACAATGATCCCTAAATGGATGTTTCCTACCAAGTATTCCTTGATATATCATATATATAATTTTATTGATATTTTTTCTTTATAATAATATTAAAGGGATAGTAGTGTATAACTATAATATTAATATCTACTCACATACATAGCTCTATTAGAACTCTCTCATGACTTTTCCCAACTTGAATCCCCTCTTGGGACAACAATTGTCGCGACTTAATAACTAAAATTGAGTGTATAATCAGGCATAAATAGAAATAATCACCAAAATAATTTAATAAACAGTACATAATCAACAAATATAAAATATAAAATATAAAATATACACAATTCATATAATAGTTAAAATTCACACATAAACATGGAACCTAAAACAAAATACCAATATGCAACTCCAATAGTAACAACAACATTATTGGTCAGGAACTCCCTGAGATAGAATGGTCAAACCAAATAAAAAACACAATATTTTAATATAAAAAAACAAATATATATATATATATATAAGTTAAAATAATATAATAATTCAAATGATCTTCCTTGATTACTCTCCAGAAATTTTAGAGTAAAATTATTAATTTCTATGTGAATAAACAAAAGAAAAAATGTCCACCTACTAAAGGTAAACTATCACCCAACCATCCCATGACCTACCCATCCAATATCACCACCATCTATAGTAAAATAATATCAAAAAAATATTAAATGATGGTATCCCAAAACCACTCTCCAAATAATTGGGTTTCTCTTTTATGGAAATTAATTACATTATGTTTAGAAAGTGATTTGGTATAACAACAAAAATATATATATCAACATATTAGAACCCGACATTGAAAAAAAATTATTTATCAATGATTAATCACATCCTCATCAGTTTAGGGTTTTTTAAACATGAACAACATCAACCTCATTCCATAAACTTAACACACAATTTACCACTTTGAATCCAAGTGGAAACCACATAATTAGGCCATCCAGAATATGTAGACACAGAAACCAAATTTTAATATTACCGATATATATGAAACTAATTACTTGACCATTTATATCACAGTCTATGTATAAAGTGGGATTGGAGAAGTGGGATTGGTTACCTATAAGGTCCATATACAATAATGTTTTTGTGGAAGACATGCTAAACTCAAATTCATATGGGCATCAATATACTAATCTGACTCATGTAGTAGTGCATAAGAAATATCAAGAAAATACATAATAAATAATAATTTAAAATATTTCCAACCAAAGTGTAAATTATATAAAAATATTGTTATGCCTAAAATTTTAAATTAAAACATTAATAAAAAATTAACTTTATGTGTCTTCATTATTGGACATAATAACCCGATCATTTCACATTATACATCAATAAAAATTATTATTATCATCGAATCCCATTTATTAATATAAGTTAAAATAATACCATAAGTAACAACATTTCATTTTTTAGTAATATTTAATGAAATATTATTCATTTGTCATTCTTTGTATTTAATCATACCTTTACATTTTCATTAAAAACCATTTAATTTTATTAAGTAGAGCATAATTTATATACCTCTAACTCATTAACCTTTATTAATGAAATATATTTATATATATGTGAAATTCCATTGGGAAACTAAAAACCAACCCCACAACAAGAAATATCATTAAATAAAAAAATAACATAAATCACATTTTAACATATTTTGAACTTTCCAAATCCATCAACCATAACACCATTCCCCCTATATTCATGTCAACTGTGTGAACTAGCCTCCACAAAACACATCTAACAAACTACTATATCCATAACACTAAAACATTCCTAATATAATCTAAAAAACCGTTATCCAAAAAAAATATACAGAAATTGTTATTATAAATATGGAAAAATAGAACAAATTCATTATATACCCTTGAAAAAATTCACAGAAAACATTATATTCAAGGAATAAATTAATGCATTTTCCCTATTTTTGTTACCTGTATATAAATTATGTGTTTTAAATTTTTCAATCCACCAATTTATTTAACTCTTTATATAATTAAATATTAATGAATGTTTACTGAATCCATAAAAAATATAAATATATTTTGGATTTGAACCATCGAATAAATTTATGGATTTGAACTTCTAAATGAAATACATAGTGGACAGAACATGCTCCAGATGTTACAATGATCAGATATTTCTCAATGATCCAAATGTATCAAAATTTAGGATGTTTTCACAACCTAATCACCTCCAAATATCACACATACCATTGACAAGAAAAATAATCACAAATATTAATCATAATGGGATTAAAGAATAAATTAAAATAATATTTATTTTATACGGTAAAAATAATTTTGTCTAATATCCCTAAGAGAACACTACAATAATCATTAAATAATCAAGTGAATAAAGATATTAAAATCACAATAGTAAAGTTTTTATTATAATTGTTTACTCTATTTTATGTCACATTTACACATGTAAATTTTTTAATGTCACACAAATAATGGTTCTGAGTCAGTCTGTCAATATGTATCAAAATCTAATATTCATAGACTACTTATTATTTTATCCAAAAGACCATCTAAACCTTGAGTCATTTTTAATTTTTATAGTTAATCCTATTATTATTCCATCAACCATTTTTTTGTGAATTGATAACTTCCTAGTACACATATATCAAACACAATAAATTTATAATAATAATTCATCATCTAGATGATTCCATATGTTTCAAATTCCAAAAAAATTAAAATTTTATCACCCAACTATATTTTTAGTCAATACATATAACAGAACGTAAAATTGTATTCACCATAGGAAAATATCCTATAAAAATACTCATTTAAGGAAAACTATTAAGACACTCCAAAACTAAGGAATATCCAATGAACATTATTTTAATAGTGTATCATCCTACTTTTAATCACCCAGGTCCCAATGTGTCATAATATAACCTTAAAATTTCATAGACTATATCCTTAGTGAAAAAATCTAATGCAATTTTATTCTTAGATAAATTCCGCATTTATAACACTGTATCCTCCATTTTTTTTTTGATAAAATGATATTTGACTAAAATTTCATTCTCTCATTAATAGAAAATATGTCTTTGATCTAGGTGATTCTTTCTCTAACTATCAGAGTAGAAAAATCCCCCTGATTTCCCCCATAAAATTCTTAAACAATATTTAATCCTCGTCTACTTATATTGATGCCATATAGTTCCCATTTTCTGGAAAAATCATACCATCATTATTAATATTGACATATATTTCACATTTATTCAAATATATATGTTCACAAATCCATGAGTAATCTTATGAGTGTCTAAATCTCCTCTAATGTTTATATCAATATACCCCTTTAATGAGTCAAATTTCTAATAGGATAAGTCTATTTAATTTATTTCATTAAGATACTAAGAGATCCCTTCCAGGTATTCCTATAGATCTTTCCCATGATAACATAATATATATCCAAGGAGTCCCACTACACGATTAATGTTAAAGTGAGTGTGGAATATGATGTATATAAACCTACTAATAATTAATATAAACAAAAACATATCCATGTCTTTCGAATCTTAATATTTTTCTTGTGCCTCCTATTTAGAATTATTATAGTATCTATCAAGTGGGGTAAAAATTGGTAACAATGCAAACATACTAAACCCTTTGATATAAATCTATACAAAATCCCTTTCAGAGAAAACAGATATTCAAAATTATTAAATACTTGATACTCATCCATAATATCATATCATCATTCCTAAGATCATTTATTTTTAAACCTTCTAGGAAATTCATGTTTCTGTTATTATATCCTATTAATTCCATTCCTAGCTATAAATGTTTCTTCTATATACAAGAACAACATGATCAAATTTTATTCTTAAAATTCCTTCTTGTAGTAATATAGGTCTATGTTGTTCCATGTGAAACCTTATTCTATTATAGATTCATCAAACATAAAAAATCATTATAATGGTTCTAGTTTGATGTTACATGAATCTATTTTTCTCTCAATGTATGTCATCATTTCATTGATCTTTGAAACCTAATGATTTTATGATGTAAATGACTTTATCCAAATCTAAATGGAAAATATTTTTCTTCATGTACATTACCTATATGTTTAAATTATCAGATCAAACTATTATAAGCACTATAATATTGTTGGTATGTTTAACCAAAAATGAAACTATTTTATTAAAATACATTCCTTCATCCTTTGATAAAATACATTCCCCATAAAATTGATTTGATCTATTTCATCCCATCAACTTCTTCCTAAGAAAAATATTTTCTAATGTTCCTTTCACTTTATCGGAAAACCATTAGTTCCCCTTTTTGGTTCAATTATAGTGAATCCAACTCATCCTTAAAAAATAACTCTAAATATCCATAATCATTGATAATGGTATCCCCTCACTACAAAAAAAATTGTACATTAGGGGGGGTTATTTAGAGGGGGTTATGCACAACCCCTTCTAATTTCATTTTCTGTAACCTTAGAGGGGTTTCTGCACAACCCCCTTAAATCAACGAATTTAGAGGCGGTTATGAACCCCCTCTAAATTCATTTTCTATAAAAATTAGAGAGGGATTATGTACAACCCTAGCTAATCATAAAATCTAGATGGGGTTATGTAGCCACTAGATTTCTTTAATTAGAGTGGGTTTTGAACCCCCTCTAAAAATTTAAAATTATTTTATTAATATCTAGTTGAATTTTTGAGGGGTTTCAACACCCCCTCTAATATCTTAAATTATAGGGTGTTGAAAACAACCTCTAATGTATAAAATTAGCAGGGTTTCCAAACACCATCTAGTTTCTTAAATTAGAGGGGGTTCAAAACCCCCCCTTTAATATATTTAAATTAGATGGGGTAAAAACCCCATCTAATGTTATTCAATTAGAGGGGGTTCAAAACCCCCTCTAATGTAATTAATTTAGATGGGATTCAAAACCCCCCTCTAATGTCTTTAAATTAGAGGGGGTTAAAAACCCCCTCTAATGTCATTAATTTAGAAGGGGATCAAAACCCCCTCTAATGTCTTTAATTTAAAGGGGGTTCAAAACCCCATCTAAATTAATTTATTAAAGGGGTTGTAAACCCCCAGAATTTAAAAAAAAGAATCATCCATAATAGATATATATATGTGTGTGTCTGTGTGTGTCTAATTCGAACACAATATAAAAATGTTTTTAAAAACATTATTTGAACGTGTTATATAAAATATTTATGTGATTGTGTTTAATTTTATTTATTTTTATACACAAATATATTTGTATAACATTATGTAAATTAATATATATTTATTTGTATAGATTGTATTTTCTATAATATTAGTTACATAAAGAAAAAAATCATAAACATATTATATAAATATGTACATAAATATTCCTTATCAAAGAAATATATCATATCACAACCAAAGCATGTAGTTTTCATAAATTATATTATAATAACAATAAATATATTTTTATCTAACAGGTTTATGCCTTTATAGTATATATACAATTAATATTATAAGAAATAGAATTTATACAAATAAATTATATTAATATATATTTATTGATATACTAATATATATTTATGTACATAATAACAAACATATTTGTTGAAATAAATTATATAAATATTTTTATAAATTTTATTTCATGTAATATGAATTTTATATAATATAACATTGTATTTTTTATAATATTAAGTATATTTTTCTATAAATTGAATCCCATATAATATTTATAATATATAATAAACATAATAATTATATATTATATAAAATTATATATGATATAATATTGATTATTTACAATATAATATTAATTATATATAATATAATATTAATTATATATAATACAGTATTAATTTCATGTAATATAATATTAATTATATATAATATAATATAATATTAATTACATATAATATTAATATTTGTTTAAATTTTATTTCATATAATAATAATATATTAATTTTATATAATATTATAAACTTCATAAAAATAAATATATTTATTAATATAAATAATAATATATATATATATATTGAAATAAATTATATAAATATATTTTTAAAGACCTTATATAAATATATTAGGTAAATACATATATATATAATATAAATATGTATTTTAGTATATAAATAATTCACATAAATATATAATATAATGTATTTAATATAATGTGTTTGATATAGATCATAAAAAAAATATATAGTATTTATAAAACCAACATTTAATTACTGTAGATTAAAAATAGATTTTATAAGAATAATAAGAATTAATAATATTATTGTTATCACGCGTACACACACACAAATATATAAGTAAAATATATACATATATACCTGTGTAATATATTTAGGTGATATATAAATATATAATATATACTATATATAATTGCATAAAACAATAAATAATGTAAATAATATATATGTTACTATTTAAATGTATGTAAAAATATTATGAAAAAAATATTTATTATAATATACAATTTAAAATATATATAAATATCATAATATGTAATTTATAAAAGAGAAATTGATTGGTGTAGTGGTGCACAGAGGAATTGCTGATGAATAATTGATTTGGGTGGTGCATGATCGATTCCTAGTGGCAGCCTTTTTATATATAGCGTTGTGGGAATTATAACAACCCATACTTTACATACATTGTTAATACTTCAAAATTGAAGCACACTTATTACAACATATGACAAAACCACAAAGGACCGTATAGGTATAGTGTCTTTAGAAACTAGGAAACATAAACAACTGGTTCATAAATCTTCTACAGTGTCTCCCATTTATTTCATCATATCTAGGGTCCCTTTTAGCATATTCTACTTAATATCCATCTTCCTGACCTGGGGAAAAGAAAACATACAAAAAAAGGTGAGCTCAAATGCTCAGCAAGGGGAAATAAAGGAAATAAAAATCATATCATATCTTTTGGAAAATCATAACCTGCAAAAGAGATCATAATATCTTAACATGGAATAAATCATAGAAGTGAAAATGAGATCCCCATAATCATAACATAAAACTTGAAACTTTGTGGCATGCACACATAATTATGGAAAATCATTTCTTGTTAGTCATGACTCATTTCCAAGACTATCTTAGCGGACAAAGTCCATTTCTGAACCGAGTTCACTCCTCGTTTCAGTCCTGTATCACTGAACCGAAATAACCTTCCGTTCCAGCCATGTCCATCTCATGAGATATAAATCTTTACCCAATGCATTATAGGGAGATATAGGTCCCACCCATCTTATAATGAATCCTTTCTTATGTGTTCCACATAATCATACATCATCGCATAACACATGTAACAAAAATGGGATTCTTGAAACATCATGACATCATAAAACAAATCATATAAGGTAAATGACTTCATAAAAATAATTCCCTCACAACATAATCAAATCAATGTAATAATATAGATAAAAACAGAACCCTATATTATCTTAGATGGAAAATAATTTTGATAAAACATTTGAACTCCATTCTTGAGGAAAATATCTTTTCTACTTCAAAAACACTTTTATTTTCTTAACATGTCATACAATTATAAACTAAAAGAAGTTGATTAAAAATAAACATTAAAACTTATAAAGGAAGATTCTTGGAAATAATGTTTCAAAAATCCATTCTTGCCGTATAAGTTAAAAAAAGCATTCTTCGTACTTTTGTCGGAAAAGTCAAAAAGTACCTCGTACGAAAAAAGACAAAAGATTCCTTTCATATCATTTACTAAAAACTCATTGAAGGGTAAAATTGGATATAAACTATTGTAGAAGGATGGAAATAATATTACATATTGAGTGAACATGGATGTGGATGATAAAATATACCCCAGTAATTACCAAAGTAAAAACAATCTCGAATAAAAGTGAGATTTTGATATTTCCCTTACCTTAGGTCCGATTTGATTTGTACGTGTCCAAAGCTCCTGTATAATGGTTTAAATAATGTTATTGACTTATTACAGAATCATACATATTGATATGATATCATATATGGTCATATTCTTAGCTTCTTATTAGTAATATTTCATTGTTACTTGTTACTCGGGTCTTTATTGCCTTTTGTTCTTATACGTGTTTTGCCGAATAAATTATTATTCTTATTTTATGTTTATAGATACCTTATATCCAGAATGGTATTAGTGTAACATATATCATATTTATTCATTCAATTCATTTATATAATTACTATGTAATGATGATCATGTAGAACGAGTCACATCACATCGTGGAGACGGTATTCTGTACGTACGCACGAGCGATGATATTGTTCCCATGATCATGGAATTGTATTTCAGTGTATTTATACTATTTCAGTATCAATATCACTTTATAATAATCATGTATAGTTACTCATTACACCATTATACCCATCCTTGTAAGGTGATGGTGGAAAATAGAGTACACCACGGCGTGGAGACTGTATTCCGTACGTACGCATGCGCGGCGATTTCATTTTTCCGTAGGATGGATAGAAGGTGAATTAGGGTTGTTTAATATTTATAATAACATATCAGTATGTAAGTAATACTTATGTTATTACTTTATCATGAAAAAACTAAAGAAGAAGATGTTGAAGAAGAATGAAATTGAAAAGATCGGTAATGGATATTACCTCTTCTTTGAAACGCCTCTTTGAATCCTCCACTTAGGGAACTAAGATTGGTCTTTGAAGAAGACCAGGACCTCTAGGATTATTCTAGGGAAGTGGAGAAGGTAATTTGGCAGGGGTTGGCCGTGAATGAGTGCTCAAATTGGTGTGAGGAGGAGGGGGAGGAGGTCCCCTTTTATAAGGGAGGAGAGGGGCACCTTAGGAATACCTCAAAATATTATTTTATATTAAAGACAAAATCGGTTTATAATGGTTCCAAAGGGTCTAATTTCGAAGGTAAAGTGGGTATGGGTCGAAATCCTATCAACCAATAAGATTTAGACAAGTTTAGGTTATTATTTTAACCTTATCAATTAGATTTAACTCTAAGTTAAATAATTTAACTTTTACCGTGTCTTTTTGTTTTCTTACACTATATGGTTAATACACTTACTATAACATGCCAAACGAACCCCAAGTTGTTTATTATTAATATATATATCCTTATATAAGTCATTTTTCCGAACCATAGATTTTTAGGAATAAAATAACAATTAATAATATAATATTTGATTTAAAAACTATTTTGTGTCAATTTTGTCACTATTTGATATATGATTTTTTGTGAAAGTCATAACAGAATTATATGTTCGATCTAAGTTCATTAAATAAACACTAATATATCATAGTAACCTAGAAAATTATTTTAATTATAAAAAGTCTCAAATTACATTTATTTGGGCATTTATAACATCAGTTATGTTAACATTTCCTTAAAAGGGTAATTACTGCATCATCGTTGTATCATAAATAAATTAATTTATTTAAAGTCTAAAAATTATAAATAAAATATCATTATATAGGAAATATTTTTAGCTTTCTAATGAATATTTATAATCGAATTTATATTATGTATAATCCCATATTAAAAATTTTTTAGTTATTAAACATTGATTTTAACTATTTTAACTATTCATTAAATAAAATAATATTAAATGTCATAATTTAATTCCAGTGGACCTAAATGGTCATATTATATTCATAAGGTTGTTTTTGGTCGAATTACACTTATCCAATAGAATTACCACATGAGTTAGGGTAATAGTAATAACATATTTACCCTTAGTTACCCTATTTACTATTAACCGCGGTAAAAAAAGTAAAAAGTTACTATTAACCAAAAAATTATTTTTGTCTCATTGAACCACATTTTACTTACTGATATCAAACATGTCTGTTGGATTTTTGAAATTCCATTCACAGAAGCGGCAAAATTATGTTTTATGCAAAATTCAGTTTTTAACCTACCACTTAGTGGTTTCACTATTCATCAAAAATTGAAAGATTTCAGAAAAATACCAAAATTTCACCCTAGGCTAATTTCGGTATCCCGAATCCAAAAATGAAGTCCATTTTGAAAGATAAAATTTCAAAAAGTGGTTATTACTATTCATAATGGCTATTTTAAATAATATTTTAATAGCATATCATCGTTTAGTGAAACTCGGTATTGCGTACAACACAAGCTATCGAGGAAGGTCGTGATTGCGTGTAAAGTAAGCCAAGCTAGTGTGTAGTGAAAGATTCCTTTGATGATTTATATAACATAAAAGTCTCGGGTGTTACATTCTACCCCCCTTAAAAAGAATTTCTCCCTCAAAATTCGTCACACTGTAACAAATTGATGAGGATACTTCTCCCTCATCATATCCTCAAGCTCCCATGTAGCTTCTTCATGTTGGTGGTTCCTCCATAAAACTTTCACCAATCGAGTGGTCTTGTTTCATAGGACTTTTTCGCTACGATCCATAATCTCTATCGGTTGTTCTTCATAAGAAAGATCTTGCTCCAGCGGTACAACTTCTGAGCTGAGTACATGTGAAGGATCAGGTATGTACTTTCTCAGGAGAGATACATGGAACACATTGTGAACTTGAGAGAGATTCGGTGGAAGCGCCAATCGGTAAGCTACCTTCCCAACACGATCCAGTATTTCGAAAGGACCGATATATCTAGGGCTCAACTTCCCCTTCTTTCCAAATCTCATAACCCTCTTCTAGGGATATATTCGTAAGAACACTTTATCACCCACTTCAAACTCTAGGTCTTTTCTTCGGTTGTCGGAATAAATTTTCTGTTGACTCTAAGCTGCTCTTATGTGTTGTTGAATAGATCTGACCTTTTCGTCCATTTCATCAACGAGATCATGTCCTAATAGCTTTCTTTCCCCAACTCCATCCCAGCGCGTTGGATTCCTGCATTTCTTTCCATAGAGAGATTTATAAGGAACCATCTGAATACTGGAGTGAAAGCTATTATTATAAGAAAATTCGACCAAAGGTAGGTGTTTATCCCAACCTCCTTTGAAATCCTTAGAGCATGCTCTCAACATATCTTCTAGGGTTTGAATTGTTCTTTCAGACTGACCGTCTGTCTGAAGATGATAAGCAGTGCCGAAACTCAACTCTGTATCCAGAGTATGCTGAAGACTTCGCCAGAACATCGAGGTAAATCTCGGATCCCGGTCAGATATAATAGAAAGTGGTACTCCATGCAATCTTACCACATCCTTTACATATATCCTGGGAAGCTGATCCTGAGAGAAATCCTCTCTAATAGCGATGAAGTGTGTAGACTTTGTAAGACGATCAACTATGACCCAGATAGCATTATTGCATTTTGATGTTTTAGGATGTCCTGTGACAAAGTCCATAGTGATGTTTTCCCACTTCCATTCAGGTATGGGTAATGGTTGTAACATCCCCTTAGACTTTTGTCTCTCAGCTTTAACTTGTTGACAAACCATGCATCGAGAGACATACTCAGCAACATCTCTTTTCATGCCATCCCACCAGAAGTACTCTTTCAGATCCCTATACATCTTCGTGCTTCCAGGATGAATTGAGAATGAAGAACTATGAGCCTCATCCAGCAGCTCCTTCTTTAATTCAGGGATGGGAGGAACACAAACCCGATTCCTGAACATTATTATCCCATCACAATCAAGGTTGAACTCAGGAATATTTCTCACCTTCTATTGTAACTCGACATCTTCTTTTTTGTGCCTCTTTAATCTTCACATGTATAGATGGTTGAACATTCATTTGAGAAAGATAAGATTTTTCCCCTTACATTATAATTCCATGATCCATCCTTTGTAAATCCATAAATATTGGATCTTTTGTGATCTTCATCATGGATAAACTAGCATGGTCTTGTCGACTTAATGCATCTGCCACCTTGTTTGCTTTTCCAAGGTGGTAATGGATTGAGAAGTCATAATCCTTAATCAGCTCCAACCATCTTCTTTGACGCATATTGAGCTCCTTTTGTGTGAAAATATACTTTAAACTTTTATGATCAGTATAAATATCACACCTTTCACCATAAAGGTAATGCCTCCAAATCTTTAATGCAAAGATTACTGCAGCTAACTCCAAATCACGAGTTGGGTAATTTTGATCATGTATTTTCAACTGTCGTGAGGCATAAGCTATCACAATATCATTTTTCATAAGAACACACCCCAATCCCTTCTTGGATGCATCACTATAGATCACAAACCTTTCTCCACTACAAGGTAGTGTGAGCATAGGTGCACTGGATAACCTTCTTTTCAACTCCTTGAAATTCTCTTCACATTCATCTATCCAAACAAACTTAACTCCTTTCCAAGTCAACTTGGTGAGTGGATTAGATAATAGTGAAAAATATTTCACAAAACGTCGATAATATCCAGCCAAACCAAGAAAACTTTGGATCTCAGTTACTGTTGTTGGTCTCGACCATCTTTCGATAACCTCTGTTTTTTCTGGATCCATAGATATCCCCTCTTTTGAGATTATGTGACCCAAAAATGCAACTTTTTGAAGCCAAAATTCACACTTGGTATATTTGGCATAAAGCTTCTCCTTTCTCATGGTCTTCAATATAATTCTCAATTGATCTTCATGCTCTTCCTTGCTCTTTTAATAGACAAGAATATCGTCTATAAAGACTACCACAAATTGATCAAGATAGTCTCTAAAGACTCTATTCATTAGATCCATGAAGACAGCAGGGGCATTAGTAAGACAAAATGGCATCACTATAATTCATAGTGTCCATACCTTGTACGGAAAGACGTCTTTGGTATATCCTCCCTTTTGACCCTTAATTGATGATACCCTGAACGAAGATCAATCTTGGAAAAGTATTGAGCTCCGCGTAGTTGGTCAAATAAGTCATCACTGCGTGGGAGAGGATATTTGTTCTTGATAGTGATCTTGTTAAGTTCTCGATAATCAATGCAGAGTCTCGTTGATCCATCTTTCTTCTTAACAAATAGAACAGGTTCTCCCCAAGGTGACACACTAGGGTGTATGAATCCCATATCAAGATTCTCTTGGAGTTGCTTCTTCAATTCCTGCAACTCAATTGGGGCCATTCTATAAGGTGTCTTTGAAATAGGCAAAGCACCCGGTACGAGTTCTATTGAAAACTCAACTTCACGATTTGGTGGAAGACCCAATAATTCCTCCAGAAAGACATCATCAAACTCCCGTACGATGGGCATATTCTTAATCATGAGTTTCTCACCAACCATTTGAGATAAATAACCTTCATTTAGTGGAATCAATACCCATAAAATGGAAGAAATTTACACTGGAAGGTTATTTTCATCCTTGCATTGATAGACGGTCATAGATTGATCTGGAATATGAAATGTGACTTCCCTTCTTTGGCAATTGATATGAGATCCATATAAAGAAAGCCAATCCATGCCAAGAATCACATCGAATTCCACTAAAGGAAGGATCACAACATTTATAGGAAGAACTTTCACACAAACATCAATTAGAGAAGAATTATAAACTTTCGATGCAATTGAAGTGCCATTAGGTGTTGTCACAGCTAACTCAACATCTAATTGTTGAGGTAATACGGTGATACCCTTAGAAAATTCTTCAGAAATAAAATAGTGGGTGGATCCAGAATCAAATAAAACATTTGCTACTTTATAGTGGATGGAAAGTGTACCTTTCACCACTTCTTTATCGTACTCCACATCGCTGATAGAAATTTCATGTGACTTTCCTTTGCCTTTAGCCTTAAGAGTTTGTTGACGTCGACCATCATCATCAACCCTTGGATTCGGGCATTAATTGGCATAATGCCCCATATCCTTGCACTTGAATCATTGAAGTGTAGTAGGTTCATTCTGTGTATCCCTTCCTTTGTTTGCATCATTAGACATCTTCTTCCCATCATCGCGGCATTCAAATGCTCGATGACCTTCCTTTCCACATTTGAAACATTTACTTGTCCCTTTAAGACAACTCCCTCCATGTTTCTTTCCACACTTTGAGCATAAGGGAAATCTCATCTTCTTTTCAGTGTTCTCTTTATATTTTCCTTTGAATTCCATTTTCCTCTTCTTATCAAACCCATATGACTGATGGGTTACTCCAAACTCCATCTCAACTTTGAGAGCACATCGAACGATTTCCTCATAGCTATTGAAGTCCCTTATGGCTAACGCCCTTCGAAGACTTGGTTTTAAGCCACTAAAGAATCGATCGATCTTACTCTCAGGTTTGATAATAATACCAGAAGCATACCTTGCTAGTCTTGTAAAATTTGCTTCATAGGTACCAACAGATTCATCATCCTTTTGCTTCAGTTCAAGAAACTCTTTTCTCCATATTTGTTCGGAGAATACGAGGGAAGTAATTATTGAAAAATAAGTTCTTGAACTCGTCCCATTCCATGGACTCAATTTCATCCCTTTGGCTTGTATTCTTAATAATATTCCACCATTGATCAGCATCTCCTCCCAAACGATACACTGCTAGGATGACTTTATCATGTTCTGAACATTGAAGAACTGAAAATATCTTTTCAGTAGTACTAATCCATTGTTCAGCAACTAATGGATCAGTAGAGCCGCTGAAAGAAGGTGGACGCTGCCTCATGAAGGATTCAATAGAATGTTGCTCCTTGCTTTGCTCATTTGGAAGTCCTTCATGATTCATATCTTGAGAAAGGTGTGTGAGCATGGCTACAAGATTTTTCATTCTAGTTCCCATAACGTTTGGTTGCTCAGGGGGATAATCATTGCATTGCCCGTCACATTTCGCATTAAGACGGTTCCTTTGGGTTCCATCAATTGACTAAAACCAAGAAGAATAGTGTGAGAAACACAAATTATAATAGGAAAACCACATAATTAAGAATAAAATTTCACACTTAAGGTATTATCCTAGGTTATTCATGGCCATTTCTAAAACACAAAGATTGTGTTCTATGCTTAGACTTATCCTTAGGGTTCTTACTGAGGCTTTTACATCTTAGTTTACAAAGGTTGACTATACCATTCCTCTGATACCAACTATAACGACCCATACTTTACATACATTGTTATTACTTCAAAATTGAAGAACACTTATTACAACATATGACAAAACCACAAAGAACCGTATAGGTATAGTGTCTTTAGAAATTGGTAAACATAAACAACTGGTTCATAAATCTTCTACAGTGTCTCCCATTTATTTCATCATATCTAGGGTCCCTTTTAGCATATTCTACTTAATATCCATCTTCTTGGCCTGGGGAAAAGAAAACATACAAAAAAGGGTGAGCTTAAATGCTCAACATGGGCAAATAATGGAAATAAAAATCATAACATATCATTTTGAAAATCATAACCTGCAAAAGAGATCATAATATCTTAAAATGGAATAAATCATAGAAGAGAAAATGAGATCCCCATAATCATAACATAAAACTTGAAACTTTGTGGAATGCACACATAATTATGGAAAATCATTTCCTGTTAGTCATGACTCATTTCCAAGACTATCTTAGAGGACAAAGTCCATTTCTGAACCGAGTTCACTCCTCGTTTCAGTCCTGTATCACTAAACCGAAATAACCTACCATTCCAGCCATGTCTATCTCATGAGATATAAATATCTACCCAATGCATTGGAGAGAGATATAGGTCCCACCCATCTTATAATGAATCCTTTCTTATGTGTGCCACATAATCATACATCATCGCATAACACATGTAACAAAAATGGGATTATTGATACATCATGACATCATAAAACAAATCATATAAGGTAAATGACTTTACAAAAATAATTCCCTCACAACATAATCAAATCAATGTAATAATAGGGATAAAAACAGAACCCTATATTATCATATATGGAAAATAATTTTGATAAAACATTTGAACTCCATTCTTGAGGAAAATATCCTTTCTACTTCAAAAACACTTTTCTTTTCTTAACATGTCATACAATTATAAAATAAAAGAAGTTGATTAAAAATAAATTTGAAAACTTATAAAGGACGATTCTTGGAAATAATTTTTTCAAAATCCATTCTTCCGTATAAGTTAAAAAAACATTCTTCGTACTTTTGTCGGAAAAGCCAAAAAGTACCTCGTACGAAAAACGACAAAAGATTCCTTTCATATCTTTTACTAAAAACTCACCGAAGGGAAAAATTGGATATAAAATATTGTATAAGGTTGGAAATAATATTACATATTGAGGGAACATGGATGTGGATGATAAAATATACCCCAGTAATTACTAAAGTAAAAACAATCTCGGATAAAAGTTAGATTGTGATATTTCCCTTTCCTTAGGTCTGATTTTCTTTGTACGTGTCCAAAGATCCTATATAATGGATTAAATAATGTTATTGACTTATTCCAGAATCATAAATATTGATATGATATCATATATGGTCATATTATTATCTTCTTATTAGTAATATTTCATTGTTACTTGTTACTCGGGTCTTTATTGCCTTTTGTTCTTATGCGTGTTTTGCCGAATAAATTCTTATTATTATTTTAAGGTTATAGATACCTTATATCCAGAATGGTATTAGTGTAACATATATCATATTTATTCATTCAATTCATTTATATAATTACTATGTAATGATGATCATGTAGAACGAGTCACATCACATCGTGGAGACGGTATTCCGTACGTACGCACGAGCGATGATATTGTTCCCATGATCGTGGAATTGTATTTAAGTGTATTTATACTATTTCAGTATCAATATCACTTTATAATTATCATATATAGTTACTAATTACACCATTATACCCATCCTTGTAAGGTGATGGTGGAAAATAGAGTACACCACGGCGTAGAGACGATATTCCGTACGTACGCACGCACAGTGATTTCATTTTTCCGTAGGATGGATAGAAGGTGAATTAGGTTTTTTTCATATTTATAATAACATATCAGTATGTAAGTAATACTGATGTTATTACTTTATCATGAAACAACTAAAGAAGAAGAAGTTGAAGAAGAAATAAATTGAAATGATCGGTAATGGATATTACCTCTTCTTTGAAACGCCTCTTTGAATCCTCCACTTAAGGAACTATGATTGGTCTTTGAAGAAGACCAGGACATCTAGGATTATTCTATGGAAGTGGAGAAGGGATTTTGGCAGGGGTTGGCCGAGCTTGAGTGCTCAAATTGGTGTGAGGAGGAGGGGGAGGAGGTCCCCTTTTATAAGGGAGGAGGGGGGCACCTTAGGAATACCTCAAAATATTATTTTATATTAAAGTCAAATTCGGTTTATAATGGTTCCAAAGGGTCTTATTTCGAAGGTAATGTGGGGATGGGTCGAAATCCTATCATCCAATAAGATTTAGACAAGTTTAGGTTATTATGTTAACCTTATCAATTAGATTTAACTCTAAGTTAAATAATTTAACTTTTACCGTGTCTTTTTGTTTTCTTACACTATATGGTTAATACACTTACTATAACATGCCAAACGAACCCCAAGTTGTTTATTATTAATATATATATCCTTATATAAGTCATTTGGCCGAACCTTAGATTTTTAGGAATAAAATAACAATTAATAATATAATATTTGATTTAAAAACTATTTTGTGTCAATTTTGTCAATATTTGATATATGATTTTTGTGAAAGTCATAACAAAATTATATGTTCAAACAAAGTTTATTAAATCAACACTAATATATCATAGTAACCTGGAAAATTATTGGAATTCATAAAAAGTCTCAAATTACATTTATATGGGCATTTATAACATAAATTATGTTAACATTTCCTTAAAAGGGTAATTACTGCATCATCGTTGTATCATTAATAAATTAATTTATTTAAAGTCTAAAATTTATAAATAAAATATCATTATGTAGGAAATCTTTTTAGATTTCTAATTTATTTTTATAATCGAATTTATCTTATGTATAATCCCATATTTAAAATGTTTTAGTTATTAAACTTTGATTTTAAATATTTTAACTATTCATTAAATAAAATAATATTAAATGTCGTAATCTAATTCAAGTGGACCTAAATGGTCATATTATATTTATAAGGTTGTTTTTGGACGAATTACACTTATCCAATAGAATTAGGACATGTGTTAGGGTAATAGTAATATCATATTTACCCTTAGTTACCCTATTTATTATTAACCGCGGTAAAAAAAGTAAAAAGTTACAATTCACCAAAAATTTATTTCTATCTCATTGAACCACATGTTACTTACTGATATCAACCGTGTATGTCAGATTTTAGAAATTTCATTCACAGAAGCGGTAAAATTATGTTTTATGCAAAATTCAGTTTTTAACCTACCACTTAGTGGTTTCACTATTCATCAAAAATTGAAAGTTTTCAGAAAAATACCAAAATTTCACCCTAGGATAATTTCGATATCCCGAATCAAAAAATGAAGTCAATTTTGAAAGATAAAATTTCAAAAAGTGGTTATTACTATTCATAACGTCTATTTTAAATAATATTTTAATAGCATATCGTCGTTTAGTGAAACTCGGTATTGCGTACAACGCAAGCTATCGAGGAAGGTCGTGATTGCGTGTAAATTAGGCCAAGCTAGTGTGTATTGAAAGATTCCTTTGATGATTTATATAACATAAAAGTCTCGGGTGTTACAGGAATTATAGCAGAGTCTGGAACCAGAGACTGGCTGGGAGAGAAGCGGTTCAGGAGGCAGGAACCAGGGAGGCCATTGGGAGGCGGGATGGGGAGGGAGGGTCAGGGGAGCGAACTGGAGGAAGAGTAAACTATGGATGGGGAGGGTCGTGGGAGTGAATTGGGTTTGGAATAAATGTGAAATACATTAGGGGTGGTTATTAAAACTGCCTTTTTATATATATGGGCATGGGAATTATAACGGAGGCATGAACCGAAGACTGGCTTGGAGTGGCGTTGTTCCAGAGGCGGGAACTGAGGAGGCCATTGGGAGGCGGGATATAGAGGGAGGGTCGGCAGAGTGAATTGGAGGGTCGGGGGCCGTAGTGCGTGAACTGGAGGGTCGGGGGTGCGGTGCGTGAACTGGAGGGAGAGTGAACTATGGATGGGGATGGTCGGGGGAGAGAACTGGAATTGAAAAAAAAGTAAAATATTTTAGGGGTGGTTGTGAAAACCACCCCTGGAGTAACCCCATAATTAGGGGTGGTTTAGAGCTGTCCCTAAATAATTTAAATTAGTGGTGGTTGTGCTACTGTCAGACATATTTCCACATTATAGTGGATTTAAACCCCCTATAATGTAACCTCAGATAAAGTCAACATGATTATAGAAGGGCTTAATTTAAACCGAAACTAAAGGAGGTAGGCGGTCACATTAGTGGCGGTTCCTCACAACCACTGCTAATGTCTTCAGAAGGGTTTATAACCCCTTCTAATGTCAAAAATAACCCCTTCTAATATGTTGATTTTTTTGTAGTGCCTTTAATATTTTCAAGATCTTATCCATCGATAAGATTAAAAGAATATATTTCATGACTATACCTCTAAACTATCTATATAACTATAGAACTCCTATTTAAATTACCCTATTTCTTTACTCTGTCGAGTACTACAACATCCAAGAATCTAATGTCTGAACCCGTATAATCTGCTACTCCCATTAAATCCTCAACGTCCATATAACAATATAATATTTCTTCCACTAGAAACATGTTCGTACCACTCGTACTACAATATAAATTCTCTTACACCTATTCATATCAACATAAAATTTATAAATTAAATCACTCTCTTCAACTCCATGGTTATAATGTTTATGTAATATAACTATGTTGATATACTATAATATAGAACATCATTAATGTCATGAACGATTAGTGGTGAACGACCATGATTAACTGTGAATGAATCTCAACAATCCAATTCAACAAACTTCATGTTGGACATTTTAGATTTAAATGTAGCATCTGAGACCGGTACACTATAATCAAGTGTAAAAAATATAATATTTACATTCTAGATTTTAAAATAACACAAGTGAACCAATTATTAATCTTCATTATTTGAAACATAAAGTAAAATATTTTCTCCCATATATGACCAAAACATTTCTTGTTTCAGAGATGTAGTGAATTTGGAAAAAAATCTATATTAAAAGTCTCTTTTCATTAATAATCAATGGACAATTTATCTACTATAAATAGATTTTATTGATCTAAAATAATTATTTAACATCACAAAAAATTATAAACACATGATAAAATTATAGAAATATCTTACATAATTTAATTATTCATAAAATATGGAAATGGTAACATATGAAGAGTGAGATCCTATTATCAGTAATTGAAATATTACTTTGAGATATAATATTAAATATGCATGGAAAAGATAAAAAATAAATAATACATGATCATCCAAAGATTCCATATAATTAATCACATGATAAAGACATATCTCCATGAATAGGATTTAAATACAAATAATAAAATTAAAAATAGTAACATTTTTCATAGTGATATAATGTATAATGTAGACTATTATAAAAAAACTTATTAATGACTCATGCCACGACATCATAAATAACTAGGTAGGAATACACTATATAACCAGGATAGTTTGTCTCTGGAGACCTAATAATTAATTAAGAGGGATATCTAATGTTGGTCCCCACATGACACTTAATATGTCCAACACACTCGTTATATAAATGAAATGGATAATAATTCAATACATCATCAATATTCTAGAGTAATGATCATTCCTATTAGAAAACTAAGTTTTTAAATGTTATGATTTCCCAAATATGTATTCAAACATCTATATAAATCAATAAATTTCTATATATATCTATCATGTTTATAGATTTTAAATTTACCAGTAGTAAAAAAGGACATATTATTCTCAGAAAACACACTCAATATGATTTATATAAAAATGGTTGTTTACATAATATATAGCAATGAGTATTTAAAAACCACGAGATTTTATGAAATATTATTTTTCAAATTAATTCAACATTTTTTATATATTACTTTTCATGCAACATAAAACTTATCTTAATCTACAAGGAACAATTATTTTATCTTTCATTACACGCAATAGTGACTTTCCTCGATGGCTTGTGTGACACATATGACTGAATAACGATAATAATATACTATTGAAATATTATTTTACATAATTTTTCTGTTTAATTAGAATAAATTCAATGGGTAACATAAATTAGAAAAATATATTATCAACACATATATAAAATGAATTCATTTGTTAAAAATAAATTAGAAATGAATATGAAATCAGATTAAATATAATGGAAAATATTATTATTTTTATACCCACAAAGTTATTGTACCCTAACAAATTAAATTAATTAAAACTACTGAGTGATATTAATTTTATACATAGTATATATTCATTCAAATATATTTTACATTCATCCATTATAATTTATATATCTAACATAAAAAACCCCAATTTTAAGCATAAAATACTATATTTTAATTAATGCATATTTAACATCATTTAATAGAGAACAAATTTTAAATCCAATTTTTTATCCTTTTTTGGATTATATATATATAAATAGATTTAATATTTTAAAATTAAACATAAAAAATATATTATGGTAAATTTTTGGCCTTTTTCTATGAAGTTTCATTTTTAATGAATACTGACAAATACTGAAATTAAATTCGAAACATCTTTTTCATATAATTTTTTTATAAGGATGAATTTTATTTTAATATTTGTTTTGAAGTTTAATTACATTATATTTTTTTTATTTAATATAATTTAGGTCATTGGACTCAATTTTACCTTAAAATTTAAAAAAAAATATAGGAAAATTTTGGAGGTTTTTACTTCAAAAACCTGCAGTATCATCCCACCCGTAGGATTAATTTTTAATTAATTTCTTCCACTTATATTATTCTAATTTGGTAAAATCGAATAAATATTTTGATTCATAATAACTAATAATTTATAATAATGTAAAAATAATTTTTTTACCAAAAAATGGAAGTGAAAGTAATAAAAATTAATTATATCGATTAAGGTAAAATTAAGATTAATAAGGGACTAAACATTAAGCATAAGGGACTAAATTAACTATAAAATTTTAAAAAAACCATTTTATGGCCATATTTATACCATATAACATCAATTGTTTTTTTGTATGACTTTTTTTAGGTAAAAACATGGGTACACCAGCTTGTTTTCAAAAATGTCAAGTGCCTCCCCTCCCTTCCTTATAAAAGATCAGCATCCCTAATTCTTCATCAAAACCCTCAAAATAATTAAGTCTATAAAATATCCAAAAAATATAATTCAAAACATCCTCAAATTCCTCATTTAATTTATAGTTTTTTAATAAATAATTCTAAGGAATCCCTTTCTTGAAAACCAAAAAGAGTTACCCAAAGAAGAGGCAACATCCCTCATCAAGATCCATTATTTGATAATCCATTATACACTCCCTCAAATATTATTTTTCTATGATTGTTTAAAAACTCAAGTATCATAAATTTCCTAGTATGTATTTATGTTATGTTTTTGACCAACACTTACACACACTTCCATCTAATGAATAATGAACATAATGTTTAAGTGTACAGAAAACTACCACCTCACAAAATGATGATTTTTCATTTATTTCTTTTACCACATCTCATGTCACAAAAATGACATATTTGTGTGTTATTTTTAATTTAATTTCCATTATTTCTTTGTTTTTGTAGTTTCCCTTTCATTTTTGGATGAATGCATCAGTTTTAATGATTTGGGCCAAATCGTGAGCCCAATTCCTGATTTAAAAATAAATTTTGTTTCCTTTATAAATCCTTCATTTTTCAACATTTTTAATCCATTCAAATTAATTATTTTCCTCCCCTGACCTATTAACATGACCATATTAATTTGGAACATTTCTTGAATCCATATTCATTTTGGATATGTGTTTTTATTAAAAGGATAGGGCCTTCCCAAAAGCACATTTATAGTTTTAAAAATGAATTTTTTTTCTTTAATAACATATACATTTTTACATTGTTTCAGTGATTCCACATCCCATTTTAATATAACATCCTTTGGCACGTATTCATTACCTTTTTTTCCCATTTTTTTCTTGTTTGGGTCGTGAGTTATGGCAGACCGTCATAGGGGTTCTCAAATCATCCAAATTTGAAGACGTAAATTATTTCTGTCATAAATCCTTTATTTATCACTATATTCACATATTATATTTACTATATGATATCATAATCATTTTAGATCCTCCATTGAATATTTGACTGTTTTCAGATTCAAATTCTGGTGTATTTGGCGAGAATTCATCAAGATTCAACAAGTAAGTGGGCCACCATAATTCTTCTTTCATTCTTCTTAAAGTTTAGTTCAATTTTCATTGGGTTTAATAGGTTATCCTGGAGGTTCCTAATGTACATAACCTAGGGTATATAACCTATCATTTAACTTTATTTTTTTTCGTACAATATTTCGATTTTATGTTTAATATACCTTCACTGAGGTACGGTGGTGGGGGGATTGAATTTCCGCACAAAGGATTCAAGGGTATTAGTTAATTTGGTATGTGATTCCATGTGTATAAAATTTCTATGAATATGAATGTTTTTATGATATTTTCATGTTCATTTTATTTTATTATCACTACAAAAACTGGTTTTTTTGGAGTTTGTAATGAAAACGAATTTTTAGTGAAAATTTTATGTGAAATTGGAGGTTTTTTCCTAGAAATCATTTAATGGTTCAATGTGGGATGACCAATAAATACATATTTGTCTTTATTGAAAGGTAATAGGGCCCAAAATAATGTTTTTTAATGTTTAACACCTTTGGGGGTTTCTGTGAATGTGGGTTTTAATGTTGTTTGTAGAACTTATGTACTTTAAGTACCATGTTTGTTTAAAAAGGGATGTTTTACAAAGATAATATTTCATGGTTAACATGGGGATATCATAAAATTTATTTTTTGGTTTATTTGAAATTTCATTGAGGTTAAATTTCTATTTTTGTGAATTTTGAGTATGCACATGGTATGCAAAGTGGGTATTTCAAAGAGTTTTCGTTGCAGAACAATGCAAGATATTTGGGGGATCGTTTTATTAAAAATCAAAGTGTTTTATTGTTTGTTTTAAGTGTTTTAAAATGTTTATAGATACTACACATATTTTATTCTACCAATATTGATGTTTCATATGAAAAATTATTTTTTTATCATGCTTATATTGTTTGAGCACAAAGGGGGAAGCCCAGGTACCTAGCTGGGGAATATATATACTAGTTCGACTTGTGGGCCAGATCGGGTTTTCCCTTGTTTCACACAGACATTGGAAAAAAACAACTCTATCCAAAATATAGGGATGATGATTTGGGACCAATATTTTTTCAGTATGTTCCCTACTAGTGGATTGTGAATTAGAATTGATTTTTCGATGGTTACTTTACATCGAGGTATGAGGTACATGGGGCCCGAGACTATCTAGTCCCTAGGCATGTTCCCAATTTCATAGATCATTGTATGTGTTGTATTTACCATTTCATTTTGGTGTGTTTGGAATTATGTTATAGTATATAACAATACTATTTATATTTGTTAACATTCTGAATGTATTATCTTGAAAACTGTTTTTAATGGAATGTTTAATTTCTGGGAATTTATCAATGCTTTTCTTTTCATATTAAAAATGCTTTCTTTTTTCACCTTGTATTGAATGTACATTGAAATAATTAGGTAGTATATTATAGGGATTATGCTCAAAACCAACATATACCACTTGGGTATATGTAGACTTTATTATTCTTGACTCTGGTGAAGGGAAGGCATTGGTTGATGGCGGTTCAAAGTGTTAGTTCACATCATTTGGAAGGAGTTGTGGAGACGACTTGTGGGTGATGAACCCTTGTCTTGTGGAGTCCTTTTGGATTCCTTTATTTTTTTTATTTGGACCGATTTTAATGTATTCAGATACATTTATTCAATTCTGGATTTTTCTTTAGAATTGTTTCGTGGAAAATTTCAGATTTTTATTATGGATTGTTTTTATGGTTTTATGCTTTCATACTCAGGTAAATCATTTCGAAACCTAATTGTTTGATACCCAAGAACTTGTACAAGAAATTGGTGATCAGGAATGCTATTCGATCCATGCCACATTCCAGGTTTGGTGCCGGTATTAGTGGCGACCAGATTCGTTTTGTGAAAAAATGGTATCAAATGAGGTTAAGGTTTTTGGGTTATATTACTATTTTGGGATGAGTTGGGATAAAAAGGAGCTAAGAATTTCGCGGCTTGGGGTATTGGTTCTGAGTAGGATTCCTGGATAACACCTCTCATGGAAGACCTCGAGTCACTAGGGGATATTGGAATTCTCTGATTGACTTCACATACCGATGAGACGTGTGGGCTGCAGACCACACATAGACATCAGGCGGGGGTGGACTAGTTGTTTATTTTATTATTTAAATTTTTTTAGTTTATTTATATTTTCTGTATTTGATTAAAATTTTCATAATTGTGGTACTGATTATTGTTTTTCAACTATTGCATTTTTTAACAACATGCATCCCCGAAAAGCACCCACGGGCCCACAGAAGGAAGCCGGTGAGAGTTATCCAAAACTAATTGATCAGAGGCTAGTCGATGATTTGGTTCGGGAAATCCAAGCATTGGGACATGGACATGATCTTACACTTATTCCTATTATTGCAGAAGATATGGGTCCTATAAAATATAAAGCATTGAGGTTTCATAAAAACAAGACTCCTCCCTTCCAAGCCAACTCAGAACCCCATGATGTATTGGAATGGCTTGAGAAGATTGAGTGTATGATTGAGTACCTGGAAACACATGAGGAGCTCAGGGTGAAGTGTGACTCATTTTTTTTGGAGGATCCCAGCCATAAGTGGTGGGAGTCAGTGCTTCAGACTAGGAAGAATGTGCAGATGTTCTGAGGGGAGATTTCAAAGTCGACATCAATGAACAATACTGCCCTGAGGTCTTAGCATATATGCCAGGTCCAGAGAGTTTGTGGACATTATTCAGGGGAATCATTATGTGATATAGTATGCCAATGATTTCGTTGATTTGGTTCGGTATTACCCTAATGTCATCTCAAATTAAAAATTGATGGCTTAGAGGTTTGAAAAAGGCTTGCGACCCGAGATATTATCCCAGGTTTTTTTGTTTAAGACGAGGACCTATTCTGAGGTCAATGACCGGACATGTATAGTGGAGATTAACAGGAAATGAAGGGATGGGTTTTCTGGTTTAGTATCAGTACTATGTAGTGGAATCTTCTCATAGAATAAAAGGAAGCGGGATGAACATGTGATGAAATGAGGTGGCAGTTCAGGCCACTCTTCCAGGAAATTTTTATTTGTGGATTCTAATGCAAGATCAGTCTTTTACCACTACTGTGGAAATCCTGGGGACATCCAACCAACATTCCAAATTCCTATGAATACGTGTTTCTATTGTGTATGCATGGGGAATTTACAACGCTTCTGTGGTGTGGCACATCCACATCCAAGTGGGGCATGGTCAGTGGCACTGAGGTGAGTGCCAGCACAGTTCGAGTTATCAAGGACTGGGGGATATCAATTTGGTTTCCATGGTGGTAGGGGTGGGTCATCTTCTAGGTAGAACCAGTTCAGGGAAGCCACAAACTAGCGACCGTCCCCCAGAAGACACTGAACATCTCCATGCGGTGGATCAGGCACCAGCAAGATTAGAGGCGGGACCGTCAACTGTTCAAGGTATCATCTTGATCTCATCTGGTATAGTCACCACACTTTTTGATATTTGTGACTCTTATTCATTCATTTATTCCCATTATGTAGACACGTTGAATTTACCATCCTATTTGTTGTCTTTTATGATGGTGTTGGTAACGCCGCTGGGAATGTGGAAGGAGTAGGGTCTCATGTGCTCCTCTTGTGCGCTTTCTGAGTCAGGGGTCGAGATGGAGTGGGAACTCCTGGTTCTGGATAAGCAAATACTATAAATAATACTTTGTATGGATTGGATAGTACATTTCCAGGCACAAGTTGATTGCAATAGGCAGAGAGTGAGTTTCACGGTACCTAAGGTGAGTCGTTGGGTTATTCATGGAGAATGGGATCCTTAGTCGAGTTGTGTAGGACCTCCACTCCCAGTGTAGGGACGTTTTATCTTCTAGTTATCATCTCTCATGATAGAGGATGTTGTTATTTCCCTTTAAGGTAAAATACATCATGTAGTGAATGAGTTTCTAGTGGTATTCATAGAAGATTTTTCATGTTTTTCCCCAAAGCAGGATGTGGAGTTTTTGATTGATCTGGAACTAGGAAAATAGTTGATATCTCTTCTTTATTATCGCATATCCCCCACCGAGCTAAGGGAATTAATGATATAGAATGACTACTTAGAATCCAAAGGATTCATTCTCCCAAGCATCTCTCCTTGGGTCATTCCTGTGTTGTTCATGGAAAAGGCTGATGGATCCCTCTGGTTGTGCATTGACTATCTGAAGCCAAATAAGGTAACAATTAAGAACAAATACCCTTTCTCCATAGTGGATTATTTTTTTCAATCAGTTAAAGAAGGAAAAGTGGTTCTCAAATATAGACTTGTGTTCAGGATACCATCAACTTAGGGTGAAGGAGTCAAATATTCCTATGAAGGCCTTATGAAGAAGGTACAACCACCTTGAGTATTTGGTTATGCCCTTCAGATTGAGCAATGCTCTAGCAGTCTTCATGGAACTCATGAACAAGGTGTTCCATCAGTATCTGGATTCCTTCATTGTGGTTTTCGTGGATGACATTATTTTATACTCTGTATTTTATGATGAACATGAAAATCACTTACGGATCATTTTGGGCACCTTGTAGGATCACCGAATCAATGAAATGTTGTCAAAGTGCATCTTAAGACTCATTGAGGTGAATGTTTTCAGGCATGAGAACTCGGAGCAGGGGGTTTTAGTGGACCCTGATAAGATCAGTGTGGTCATGTAATGGGAGAAAATGACAAATGTGTTGGAGATCTAATTTTTCCTTGTCCTGGATGGTTATTATAGGTTATTCGTTTGGGATTTCTCTTGGCTTGCTTCACCGATGACCATGCTCACATGGAAATTGGTGATGTTTGTATGGGCCCTATAATGTCAGGAATCATTCTAGAAGATGATGTGGTAGTTGAATAACTCCAATGTGTTGGTTCTTCCTGAGGCCAGGAAGGCTTATGTGGTCTATTGTGATGCTTCAGGTATGGGTCTTAGGTCCATGCTTATGCAGGATAATCACATGGTTGTGTATGGATCTCGCCAACAACGACCACACTAAAAGAATTACACAACCCAAGATTTGTAATTGGAGGTGGTGATGCATGCTTTAAAGATCGGGCATCACGACCTCTTTGGAAATAATTTTTTTGGTCTACTCTGATCACAAAATTTAGGCTATAACTTTTCAAAGAAGGACCTCATCATGAGGCAACTTCATTGGATCGAGTACTTGCAGGGATTTGAATGTAAAATTGTCTATACCCTAGGAAAGGGTAATGTGGTGGCTGAATCCATGTGTAGAAGAGTTCTAATGAAGGTGTTGAGTAAGTCTAGGTATGAGTGGGCTTTGATGGGACTCTTTTCTCAGATTCATATGAAGACCAGGGATCATAGTGGAGTTGCGCTCTTGGAGAGAGTCCAGTTGACTCCTTATCTGTTGGAGTCGATTCAGTGGGAACAACCTATTTATTGGATTTTTCAATAGTCAAGGAAGTTTCTTCATAGTTGGGAGACATCCTTTGATTGGTCTTCATCCCCAGGGGGAATATTTTCTTCAAGGGCGGCCCAGTAGTGTCATCATCTTGGATGATGGTGGTGATGCAGGATAGCCACCAGTCTTAGTGGACATTATATACGAGTTCCACCAAGATGTATTATAGTGTGTGATGATATTTCATGTGTCCAGGTATATGACGGGACATTGTGGACATTGAGTCGGTATGCTACACATGCCAATAGGTGAAAGAAGAGAATCATAGAACCTCTGGATTGCTCTAGAAATTTTTCATTACTACCTGGAAGTGGGATGTGGTCACTATGGACATCATTGTTGGATTACCTCATACACCTCAGGGTATGAATTCCATTTGGGTGGTGATTGATCATCTCACCAAATCATCCCACTACATTCTAATAAAAGATATAGCTAAAGTGGATGAGTTGGGCCTTTTGTATATTCAGTAAGTTTCGAGACTCCATGAGTTCCATCAATACTTTCCTAAGTTATAGACCCTCATTTCACTTCTCATTTCTGGGAAGGCCTTCAGAAGGCCTTGGGGTCTCATATTAAGATTAATGATGCATACCATCCTCAATCGGATGGTCATACAGAATGGGAAAACTACATTCTGGAGGAAATACTCTGTGCATGTGTCATAGAAATTGGAGGTTATTGGGATAACCATTTTGGGTTGGTTGAGTTTGATTATAATAATGGTTACCAATCATTGATTTTACTAGATCCTTTTGAGGGGCTCTATTGTCAGCCTTGTCGGTCTCCCTGTGTTGGGCTGAGGTAGGTGAGACCTCACTGCTTGTGATGAGTTTGGCGCAGGAGATGTCTGAGAAAGTTATGTTAATAAGGTAGTGATTATTGAAAACTTTGAGTCTCCATATATCATATGTTGATCAAAGGCATCAAGACTTGGAGTTTTCTATGGGTGACATGGTATTCTTGAATGTGACCCCTCGTTTGGGCCATCGTTGACTAGGGAAGAAAGGGAAGTTTACGCCAAAAATATGTCAGCCCTTTTGAATTAACCGAGCATATTGGAAAGGAGGAATACAATTTGGCAGTAAATTCTCAGTTTACATCCATCAGTGATGACTCCCATTTCTCCCATTTGAAAAAAATACAACTCGGATCCATCCCATGTGTTGAGATGGAAAGAACAGGAGATAGAGCCTGACTTGACAGTCTTTGAGCAGACAGTTCAAATAGTGGACTCCCAAGATATGGTTCTTGGAGGGACGTCTATTCCACTGGTCTAGGTTCGTTGGCAGCATGGTAGTGAAACATATGCAACCCGGGAGTGGAAGTCATGGGTTAAGGAAGGGTACTCATTCTTGTTTTTCGATCAAGCTCCAGGTTAACTTTGTAAGGAAAAAGGACTTTCCTAGTGGGGATAATTGTCACATCCATGACGTATTTTAAATTTATTTTTAATTTAATTTACATTATTACATTCTTTTGGAGGTTTTCCATGAATTTTTGGATGAATGAGTAAGTTTCCATTATTGGGGGGAAACTGTGAGCCCAATTCTAGATTTAAAAATAAATTTTGTTTTCATAAAAGCCCCTTTATTTCTAAACATTTTTCATCCATTAAAATTTCAACATGGCTTAACATGGCCTATTAACACCACCATATTAATTTGGGCCATTTATAAAACCATAATAGTGGTGGATTTGCGTTTTTATTTAAGGTATTGGGACTACCCGGAAGCCCATTTCCAGTTTTAATAATTATTTTTTATTTAACAAAATATACATATTTTACTTTTTTATTGTGATTCTACCTCCCACTAGAATCTAATATCCTTAGGCAGGTCTTCATTACCTCCCCCCCCCCCTCTTTGGATCTTGTTTACATCGCTAATGATGGTAGACTTTCAAAAGGGTTCTCAACTCTTCCATATTTGAAAGAGGTAACTTCTTTCATTCATAACTCCTTCATTTCTCACAATTTTACCTCATTAAAGTTCTAACATGTTCCCTTCGTAATTTTTATAATCTATATTGAATATTTTTCTATATGAGAATTCATCTAGTAGTGTATTTGGGGATATTTCTTCAAGATTTATCAAGTAAGTGGGTCTCCTTCAATCTTCTTTCATTTTTCTTAGAGTTTCATTCAATTTTTTTTGGGATTCAACCATTATCATTGAGATTACTAATATCTGAAAACTTGGGTTTTGAATCTAGGGTTTAACTTTGGGTTTTCTAGGTACAATATTCTAATATTAGGATCAATCTACCATCCATGAGGTGCAGTGGTGGTGCGATTGGATTTTTTCACAAAGGATTCAAGGGTTTTCATTAATTTGGTAGGTGATTCCATGTGTATGAAATCCTTGTGAATTGGAAATCTGTTTTTTTTTTAAATTTTCATGTTCATTTAAATTTATTATAGATTTTAAAAAAAATTTAGTGGATTTTGTAATGAAAATGAATTTTTAGTGCTAGTTTTTTGTGAAATTGGGGGTTTTTTCTTGAAATATTTTAATGGTTTAATTGGGGATGCCCAATAGATACTTAGTTGATTTAAATAAAATTTAATAGGTCATAATATCTTGTTTTTAATGTTTAAACCCATTTTTTTTTCTGCCAATGTGGGTTTTAATGGTGTTGGTTGAACTTTCAAAATTTTAGTGCCATGTTTGTTTTAAAATGGATGTTTTACAATGATAAAAATTCCTGGTTAACATGTGGGTACACTAAAAATGATTTTCGGGTTTCTTTGAATTGTATTTGGGATAAAATTTATGTTTTGGTGACATTTTATTATGTACATGGTATGAAAATTGGGTATTTCAATGAGTTTTGGGTGCAAAACAATGCAGGATTTTTGGGGAATCATTTTATTAAAAATCAAACTGTTTTATTGTGGGTTTTAAGTGGTTTAAAATGTGTATATATACTGTACTAATTTAATGTGACCATTTGTGGTGTTTTATATGAAAATTTATCTATGTATCACGCTGAAATTGTTTAAGCACAAATGTGGAAGCCCAGGAACCTAGGTGGGGCGGATATGTACTAGTACAACTAGTTTACAAGATGGGTTTTGTCCCTATTTCACATAGCATTTGAAAAACAACAACACTAACTAAACTATATGGATGATGATTAGATACCAATAGGTTATGGGTATGTTCCTTACTAGAGGCTCGTTCATGAGAATGTATTTTACTATGCTTACATTACAACGAGTTATGAGGTACATGGGTCCTGAGACTATCTAGTGCCTAGGGGTGTTCCCAATATTGTTGATCATTGGATTTATGGTATTTAATATTTTATAAGAGTTTGATTGGAACTATATTAATGTATCTAACATGAAAATTTAAATCTGTTAACATTATGAATGTTTTAGCTTGAAAGATATTTTCAATTAAAAGATGGATTTCTTGGAATTTGTCACCACTTTTTTTGCTTATTAAAACTCCTTTCATTTTAACCATTTATTGCATGCATTTTGGAATCATTGGGTTGTATGAAATTGTGATTAATAACACAAAAAACCTAAACCCTATGGGTATAATTATAATTTATTATTCATGACACACGTATAGGGAAGGCTTTGGGTTATGGCGGTTCGAGGTGTTAGTTCCCATATTTAGGGAGGAGTTGTAGATGCACCTTGTGGGTGATGACCACTTGTCATGTAGAGTCCCTGTGGTTTCCTTGATAATTTTTTATTTGTATTTAGACCACTTGTACTGTATTCAAATACATGTATTCAATTCTAGTATTTTCTTAATACTTGTTTGGCTAAAAATTTCAGTTTTATATTATGGATTGTTTTTAAGGTTTTATGATTTCATACTCAGGTAAATCATTGCCAAAATTAATTTATTGATACCCTGGAACTTATGTCAGCTCGTGAAGATAGGGAATTCCCATCGTTCCTTGCCACATCCCAGGTTTGGGGCCGTTATTAGTGGCGTCCATATTCAGTTCGTGACATCTCATGCTGGAAATTATGATGGAAAAATATTTATATGTGATATATATAATATTTATAATGTCATTATTATTCTCTAAATTTTATTTAAAACAAAACTTTATGCATTTTATCTTCTGTAAATATAATAATTTAATTTTTGAAGGTGTGGACTAACGCCCCTCAAAGCAATGTGAATCATCTACACAATACATGGAATGTATTAAAGAAGTGTTTAGTGAAATTAAAGTAAATATATGAAATGTTAATGCTACTGTAATTATATTATATACACATATATATATATATATCATTTTCTATTTTTCTTTTAATACGATAATAAAATGGGAACAACATTTAGCGTAAGTATGTTCTACCATCTGCATGAATGGTGTCTTCTATTTCATACTGTTATATTCTCTAGAATATTAAATAAATATACTGAATAAAAATTATTTTTATATCATGGTTTAAATTTTTGTAACAATGATATATTTATAAGGACCAAAGATCTATCAAATTAAGACACAAGTGAAAAACAATGCAACTATTACTGAAGCATAACCTTAACATGAAATTATTAACAATAATGTCATATAAATTCATAATAAAAACATATATGGTATTATATATAATAATGGGATTCATTAAAATACATATAATAATATTAGAGTTATTATATAAGTGTTTTGATTGAGTGCGGCGATAGTCAGACATAATGTAAAAGGGATTTGATCTCACTCTTTATTTCTGTGAGATACAAGCCTTATTCACCATTCACTTCTTTGGTGTGGTGTATATAATTCCCATGAATTTATTATACGATTATTATATTTATATTTTTTGGTATTTAAATATCTATTTTATGATATTTATCTTGTGTGGTTTAATTTTTAAAAGATCGAAAATCGGTAAGATACTTTTGTCTCAATTTTCTTATCTTTGAGACATATATTTTTTAGGCACTAAAATTATTTTTCAAGATTTAATTGGAATGTAATAACATGAATAAACATCATTTGATGATATTTTAAGCTTCATGTAATTTCATTTTCCTACGTGAATAGTATTCTCCAATGTTACAATTTGGTAAATGTTTATTGAAACAATCTCATTATTTATCATGATTATTTATGATTATGCTTCCATTAATGAAATATTATGATCCATATCTCTTAAAAAGTCATGATATATATTCTAAAATTATTATTCAGGATCACTTAATGTATCAATACAATTTATATACTATTTTTTTTGATAACTGAGATAATGTTTTTATAAAAACATGACATTAACTCTCTCTTCAGTCAGAAATCTAGTTTCCTTCAAAATAATGTTTTCTAAAAGAATTGAAAAAAAAATTATACTATTATCCAATGATATTTAAAAGAAATTTTTTCAAATATTTTACATTTTAATAAAATAGGTTTTTAAAAATGAATCTTCTAGTCATTTCGTAGTTTATTAACTTTAAATAAAAGTACATTACAAAACGAATGTTCGGTATGTACAGATTTACCCACCGTCATGATTGTCATTCCATAAAAGCTTCATTTAAAATATTACAAAGTTATTTTTTACGTAAAATGTTCTCCTACTATTCTATAAATTGTTTCTTTTTAAATTGGTTTCGATGAAAAACTTTTCTAAATTTTTTTAAAACTTATTTTATAAGCCTTCAAAGGAAAATTATTTTCAAAATGTTTTCAATCATATTTTATGTTTTTAAGGGGAATGGGGTTTTTTAAAAGTTTTCAAGATTCTTTCATACTTTTTCATGGAAACTGTTTTTCAATATATTTTCTAGCTTCATTCATAAGTTTTCATGTAAAAAGTTTTCCATTAGGTTTTCAATATTTATTTATTATTTATCAATTAATTTTTGAGTAAATATTTGTCAAAATGTTTTCATTAATCATTTGAAAGGTTTCAAAGAAAATAGTTTTCAAAAAATATTGAGCTCACCTTGTATGTATTCAAAGATAAATGTTTGTAAAATTATTTCAAATCATTATTTATATGTTTTTATGTCTATTTTTCATATTCATAGGGTATTATTTTATAAGGAACTTTTTTCTTGGAATAAAAGATAGTTTCCTCAATAAATGTTTTTAAAAGATATTTCATAATTTTTTTTCTAACTAAAATTATATTCATTGATGTTACTCAAGACCATCACAGAAATTATTCATAGATTCCATAAATATTATTTCCCTAAATGTATTATGTTTTGATAGCATGATGTTTATGAAACCCATTACTCTTACATGGTTTTTATGCTTGTGAAAATTGCATTTTTTCAGGTTAGGAATTGATGAAATGATTATGAAACATGTATTTATACATAGTTTAAGATATATTAACTTTTTTATAATACCCATTTAGTTTCATTGGATTATGATAGGATGTTTATAAAACCCATCTCTTTTTATGGATCATGATATGATGAATGTTGTATTATCTTGTGAAACATGTATGAGTGGTTTTATTATTAGATGGGAGGGACCTAAATCTCCCTCCAATGCATTGGGTAAATATTTATATCTCATGATATAATTATGTGAATTAAGTCAACGGGCTTACTCTACTATGAAAATATAGAGAAACCCAATCCATTATATGAAAATAACTACTACTGGGGATGTTGGTGTGCCCCTCCTAGTAGGTGTAATCACCATGAATCTGGAGGATGGTCCAACCCTATACACTATGGGAAGATGGGGAAACCTGATCCCTTATAAGGAATGAACTCTCACTAAGATGGCGGTTTTTCCCAACCAGTTGGTGCTGTTCCCATGAAGTTCATTGATAAGTTTTATAAACATGTATTGAATTATAGGGACCCTTATAGAATAAAAATTTAACACGTCGGCATTTAACATGTCATTTCTATATAAACGACGTGATAGATCGATAAGAATCAATTTTCTACATCGGTTATTTTAAAAACAATGTAAAAAATACTGATATTGCCTGTATCAATTCAGTTACTATATAACCATCCTGAAATATTAAATCTAGGTTCATTATCACATGAGTTATAAAATAAACAATGTGATTAAAAAATCACGGCAACTTATCACATCGTTTATCAAAGGAACTAATGTGATAAAGCACCATTTATAAAATTGTTTATAAAATAATGGATGTGGTAAATTTTTTCTACATCGGTTATTAAATAACAGATGTTATAAACATAAAATAATAGTTAATCACATTGGTTATTAAATAAAAAATGTCATGAAGCTTTTAAATGATTTATTGCACCCTGTATTCTGCCATTCTGTTTTCTTCAATCAGGCGACCTACAACTCATATCACTTGTGAGGAAAATCAAGAATGGATTCTTTGAAGTCATTCCCTCCAGCCCTGTTTTTCAACATCATTTTTATCAATATATCACCAGAACTATCTGGTTTACTCGAAACGCTCAAGAAATCCTCACACGGCTCGGTTTCATTTTTTAGTTTTTGTGATGCCCTAACTTAGGTTTTTGAGATGTCATTTGTATATCTTTGTTCTTTCTATCATGGTTAATTTCATGGTGTTCATTTATACCATGTTAAATTATTTTCTAGTAAAATAAACCATGGAAGTGATATCATTAAAGATTAAGATTTTTGTGTGTTATATCATGTGTGTGTGCGTGTACAGGGGGTGTCCAAGTGGGTCGGGGTTTTTCCAAGTGGTTGGGGGTGTCCAGGGGGTGGTGGGATATGAAGGGGGGTGGTGGTTTCCAGGGGGTGTCCAAGGTGGAGGGGGTGGTGTCCAGGGGGGTTATCCATGGGGGTTGGGGGTGTCCAAGGGGGTGGGGGTGGTGTCTAGGGGTTGAGGGGGATATCTAAGGGGTAGGGGTTTCCAGGGGTGGGGTGGTGTCTAGGGGTGGGTTGGATGTCTAAGGGGGTAGGGGGTGTTCATGGGGTGGAGGTGTCCATGGGGTGGGGGATATCCAGAGCGGTGGGGGTTATCCAGGGGTGGGGGCTGTCCCGAGGGGTGGGGGCTGTCCAAGGGGGTGGGGGTATCCCTGGGGTGTCCAAGGGGGTGCGGGTGGATTCCTAGGGTAAGGGAGATTTCCAAGGGGGTAGGGTTAATGAGGGGTGGTAGAGATTTCCAGGGGAGGTGAGGGGGCTGTCCAGGGGGTGAGGGTTTCCAGGGGTTGTCCAAGGGGTTAAGGGTGGGGGTGGTGTCCAAGGGGTTGGGTGTCTAGGGGGTGGCGTTTCTAGTGGATTTTGATGGCTGATCAAGTGGATATGGGGTATCTAGGGGTGGGGGTCCAGGGGTGGTGGTTTCTTGAGGGGTGGGGGTTGTTTAGAGGGTGTGGGCGGTTTAGGGGGTGGGGATTCCAAGGGTGGGGTGGTGGTGTCCAGGGGGTGAGTGGGATATAAATCGGGGTTGTGGGTGACCACTGGGATGGGGTGTGTCTGGGGGGTCGTCTAGAGGGATGGGGGTTGTCCATGGGATGGGGTCTGTCCAGAGGGGTATGGGCTATACAAGGGTGGGGGATGTCCAAGAGGTCGGTCGTGTCTAGGGGGTGTCCAAGGGGGTGGGGTGGTGACCAGGGGTGGGGGGATTTCCAAGGGGGTAGGGGGTATCTAGGGGATGGGGGGTCCATGGGTGGGGGTGTCCTGAGGGGTGGGGACTGTTTAGGCTGTGGGCCTATTTAGATATTGGGGTGTCCAGGGGGTGGGTGTTGGTGTCCAAGGGGGTGAGTGGCTTGTCCAAGGGGGTCGTAGTGTCCATGGAGATGGGGGTGTCCAGTGAGTGGGGTCTGTCTAGAGGGGTGGGGGCTGTCCAAGGGGTGGGGAGCTGTCTAGAGGGAGGGGGTTGTACAAGGGGTGGGGTCTCTCCAAAGTGGTGGTGGTGTCCATGGGGTTTCCAAGTGGGTGGGGGGTGTTGTCCAAGGGTGAAGGGGATTTCCAAGGGGGTTGGGGTTTCCAGGGGATGGGAGGTGACCAAGGGGGTGAGGGGATGTCTAGGGGTGGGTGTGAAATGGGGTAGGGGTGGGGGTGGTTTCCAGGGGGCGGGGGTTTCCAGTGGTGGGGTGGGTTAGCTGTCCAAGGGGTTAGGAGGTATCTAGGGTGTGGGGGTGTTTCCAGGGGTTGGGGTGTCCAGAGGGGTGGGGGCTGCCCATGGGTGGTGGTGTCTAGGGGGTGTCCAAGGGGGTGGGGGTAGTGTCCAATGGGGTATGTGTTGGAAAAATCCCTCACAACCATGATGCCACTCCCCCACCCCCTGGACAACCCTCACCCCTGTGGACATCCCCCTCCACCCCTAGGACACCCCCACCCCCTTGGACTGTCCCCACCACTCCCCCCCTAGACTGCCCCTACCCCATCGACACCCCCTTTTACATATATATTTATCCCAACGATTTCATTGAAACTGTTGGCATATTTTAACATCATGTGTTCTATACAAACGGTTCATGTAGAATCATTGGTGTATGGCTGTTGAAATGATCATCATGCCAATGATGTCTGACCCTGTTAGGGTATTCTATCACAATGGTTTCTGGGGATCTCCATGTGGTTTCAAATTGTTGGTATAGGTGTAATTTTTAGTAGTGAATTTATACATATTTTAATATTTATATGTCATATTTATTTTTTATGGAAGGGTGAATTTTGTATCAAGTTGCACCAGGAACTATTTTTTGTGTACCTTAAGAAGAATGGATCCAAGATGAATTTAAAACCGTTATGTCAAACTATATTTTCTTTTTAAAACCATTTTCATATAGATATTTTTCAAATATTCATATACTTGTTTTATATTTCAAAAAAAATTACTTTAAAAATATTATATTTTTCATATAAATATAAAATTTTATTATCTTAACAAGATTTATAATTTTTATATTTGTTACAGGTAATAATGAGTCGAATTTTTATTAGGGCACATTGAATGGGTAATGAATATGATAATGATTTTGATGCCTTTTGGAATTTTCTAAACGAAATGTTCCAATAAGTGACATGTTTTTCGGTTCATGCATGAAATTTTTGAATATGAAGAAGTAGAAATGTAGGGTCATTAAAGATCATCGGATTTGTTGTGGTTTTAATCTGAGTTAGAGCCATTGGATTTGGCATGGTCAAACTATACACAATGTTAGATCTTCTGATGATAATGATTTAAAATATGGTAACTTCGATGGAATTGAAGATATGATTCATGATAATGTAGTCGAACAAATTGAGATAGAACTGTCAGTTGCATGTCTATATGGTGATTCTGAAAAACAATTATATCATGTTTGTGTGGATTTTATGGTTTTTTGGTAATATTAAGATTGATTAACCTTATAGTGAAACATTGATGAGGTGAAAAAAGTTTTACAGAGCTTCTTCAATTGTTGAAAAACATTCTTCTAAACTAAAATGATTTTCCATATTCACATTATAAGGCCAAATAAATATTTTGCCCGATTGGATTGGGATACAAGAAAATACATGCCTTTCTGAATGACTTTATGATATATAGTATGGAATGGGAATATTTATCAGAGTGTCCTAAATAAGGGACATCACCTTATAAGTTGAAAAAATATCATAGGATGATGTAGAGAATACAAAGATCCCTACCAAGGTATTTTGATATCTTCCTATAATTCATCATTTGAAACATTTATATTCTAATTCACATGATTCAAAATTGTTATGATGGCATACTGATAAATTGATATGTGACCAAAAAATATGCAATCTAGTTGATTGTCTACAATGGTTGAAAATTGATGACCAGTATCCTATATTTGGAAATTAAATTATAAATCTCACAGTTGGGTTGTGAAAAGATAGAATGAATCCATACCGAACCCTCAGTAGCACACATAGTTCATGGCCTGTTTTATTGATAATTTACAACATCTCCCATGATGATTTAATGAAGTGCAAATGTGTCATTTTGAGTATAATGATCTCGGGTCCGAAGAAACTCAAAAATGATATTGATGTTTTATTGTCACTATTTATTGATGATTTGAATCATTTATAGGATGACGATATTTGGGTGTATGATTCTTATAAAATAAAATGCTTTCAACTACATGCAGTGCATATGTTCACTATAAATGACTTCTCAGCATATGGAAATTTTTTTGTATACTGTGTTAAGGGGTATAAAGAATGTCCAAATTGTGAACAATAGAATATTTATTTTCAATTGAATCATGGGAGGAAAATAGTATGCGTGGTTCCTCAAATGTATTTTCCTATTGTTCACTCTTATAGAATACTAAAAAAGGAATTCAATAGCTCACCTGAATTTGATATGGCTCCAAAAACATTATCTGATGATGTGTATTTTTATAGGGTGAAAAATCATGGTTTTTCATTGGGAAAGACACATATATATGTTAATGATATACATATTTGGAAGAAAAGGTAAATATTTGTTGAGCTTCCATATTGGAGATGTCATGGAGTGAAACATAATATTGATATCATGCATGTGGAGAAGAATATCTGTGACAGTTTGATTAAATCATTGATTGATATTAACAGAAATACTAAAGATGGTTTTAATGCAAGAGTAGACTTATTCTCTATGAGAATAAGTTTTGAGTTAGATCCTCCTCCTAATGGAAGACTAACATTTGTTCCCCTGACTTTTCATGCATTATCTAAGAGGGATAAATTCGGCTTTTGTCAACATCTTCATGATATCAAAGTGCCTCAAGGTTATTCGTCAAATGTAAAAACTTTTGTCTCCTTAAATGATTTGACGTAGATATTTATGAAATATCATAATTATCACGTCATTATGAAACATCTTTTATGTGTTTCATTGCGTGGAATATTGCCCAACCATGTCAGAAATACTGTAATGAAGTTGTGTTATTTTGTCAATTCAATTTGTAATAATGTGATTGATGTGAATGCTTCTATCATTTCCGAAAAGGATGAAATTTCCATACATTTTCAATTGGAAATGTATTTTCCTCCATCTTATTATATATAATGGTGCGTTTAAGGGTTCATATGGTTCAAGAAATAATGCTTTGTGTGCCAATTTATCTTCATTGGATATATCATTTTGAATGGAATATGAAAATATTGAAGGGTTATGGTATGAATCCTTTTCAACCTAATGCCTCCATTATTGAAAAGTATATTTAAAAAGAGGGTTTGAAGTTTTGTACGTGCTACTTGGTTGCGGAGAAGCACATAGGTTTGCCTCCATCTTTCCATGAACGAGTTAATAATGAGGGTAGGGGGATTCATGACTTGAAAGTTAAATCATTGTTAGCTAAACAGATAAAGATGATAGAATTATACATATTGAAAAACATAGCTAATGCTCAATTATATATCACCTTTCATATTAAAGAGTCAAACCCATCTCATCCAGAGAAGAAGGAAATGTGGATTTTGAATGATCACAACAAAACATTTTTTGCATGGTTAAAAAATACCTTGCTCGGTAGATCAGATGTATCAGAGACATTAATATGATTATTGGGTGGTCCATGTTTAAATTGGATAAGATGGGCCGAGTATGAAATTAATGGATATACATTTCATACAAAATCTCAACACAACAGAAGTGATGTTCAGAATAGCGGTGTATTGGATTTTGTAGAAGCAATGCATTTTTCGAGTTTTAAAGACAAAAAACAATTTCTACATTAAGTGCATATTATGGAGTCATTGAAGAAATATGAGAGGTTGATTAATTTAAAAATAAAGTTCATGTTTTTAAGTGCAAAATTTTTATCAGTAACAAAATTTTCAAACATGATGAATTTGGAATGACAGTTGTTAATCTGAATATATTGGAAGAAACATCATATTATTTTATAATTAAATCATATTTAAAACAGATTTTTTATGTAGTTGATCAATCATATATATAGTGGTATGTTTTTTTACAAGGGAAAAATATTTTGGCGAGTATCCACTTGATGATGATGCTAATTTATTCGAGATCCCCAATTCCTTAGAAGTATTAGCAGAAAATAAGGATGAACATGTTGAAGACATAGTTTGTGCCATATGGAGTGATCATGACAAAGGAATTTGGGAAAACAATCCATTTGTACATTCCTAATTTTACCGGTAATATATGTTTATTTCTTGTTTACACTTTCTACATTCATAAAATGTCAGACTAATAATGTGTTAATAAACATCATATATATTCATAATATCCTTCATTATAACAATACATTGTAGTTATGTAAAAATAAATGCATCACTTTATGGAGATTACTGTCCATATGTATACATGAATGATGCTTTCACATTCTATTGGATGAAAAGTGTGATGGAGAAGTGTTATAAAATTAACCTGATAGACGTTTAGTATTATTTAAATATGTAATTCATTATATAAAAATTATTATTATATATTTTATGGGAGATATAAAATTAAATAAACTAAAAATAAATTGATTAAGACTTATACCTCCGCCTTTGATATTAAAAATTTAATTGAGTTTGAGGACCCTAAAATAGGGTATTATTGTCATTAAATGGTCTCAAGGTCATGGAAATGACTGTTTCTAGAGGTATTTGGGTAGATATGGAAGATAATTATTAACTCATATTTTCATTTTGAAAGCATAAATTTGGTCTCTTTTATAGGGGAAAAATCTATGTCATTTTTAAAAAAATTCTATTTATGGGTCATGAATGTGATATTAAAACAGCCTATAGACATATAAAAAAATTCATAGTATCATTTAAATATTCCAATCAATTTTAGTTGATATATGATTTTTATTAATTTTTATTTATTTTAAATGTTATTTTTTATCATCAAATAGTATTTCAGGTCATTTTTGGATATAATAAAAAATATCACGTTAAACATATAAAGAAAACAATATAAATCCTATTAAAATAAAAAAAATAGTCTCTTAGCCTTCATAATTACCTATATGATTCATGGACCTCCATATTTGTCATGACCCATCCCTTGGGGCCTGTGTCGTGACTACCCCAAACCCGCCTTCCATAGGCCAGCGGCTAGTGACTAGAATCGAAAAGGTGTATCCCTAAAATTGGAAGGCATTGCCATTTATTCTATACAGACCCACAGTCCAAGAACGCAAAAAGAAGCAACTATGATGTAAATTATTGTAGTAAATGTGTGCTTAATGTAAAGGGGTCAGAATACAAGCCCAACCAAAAAGCCAAACTGAAAAGTAAAAGTACAACCGAATATACAAATACAACTGAAAAGTAAAAAAACAGCTCCTAGATCGTCCACGAAGGATCCAACATAAAGGTTAGATACCAATCATGGTCAGTAGTCCCTGTGTTACATCACACCAAATGGTCCACCACTGAGCCCATCCATTCCTGGATCCATGAACCTCAATCAATGTTTTCTACCATCTGTACAAGACACAACATGGTGTGATGTAGCCTTTTTAAGGGTGAGTATAACGATACTTTGTAGTGAACCTGAGACCCCCGTACGTCTCCCAGAGTTCCACAAAGGAAAAACCGCAAAGAAAGACCTCCATATCAAGAACGGGGTGATATAAATCTACTCTACATAGCTATATTCCCATAAATATACCTATGTTATCAAGATATACTCATATTATATAGGAGGGATAAAAACATCAATGTTAACACCATGATGGAAGAAGTTCGACACATATAACACCACAATGATAAAAGTACAACACAAGTAACATCACAAAGATAGAAGTACCACATAGGTAACACTATGATGATGACATCATGAAGGTAATGACTCTGCTCACACCATGTATAACATAATTACATAGATACAAATTATTAGATTTATGCTAGATCATATTATTCTATCAAGAGGAACTGCTGATGACCCAAACAACATCGATAAATAATATCCCTCACTGTCCCACGACAGACGGTGCGTCAATCAGACACCCTCTCTAGGAGTTATAAGTGTTTTAGTTCTGAGGGACCGATTAGATTCGGGTTCAATCTAATCTAGCCATACTCCAACTCTTTCCAAAACCCATGTGGAGTATACCAAAAGGACCATATTGATCCAAGGATCCCCACTCCGTAGATAGATTGTCAAATGGACACCTGTTTCTCATTATATGGTCTTTATGTGTTTCTGGGTCTGGTCCGACGAGGTCGGACCGACCCGACGCGGCCTAGCCTAGCCTACCCAACATGGTTCAGATCATCCTATCTATGCTAGGCTGTGGAGGAATCATCATGTTGGTCCATGACTCGGTCCGCAATTGGGGTGACCCGGCCCGCAAGGGGGGCAGGGCTCGCTAGGCCGGCGGCCCGACAACATGTGGTGCAGACCGTGGCTGGGTGGAGCAACCCACTATGGTGGGGCTCGCCCCAGCCACCACAAGGGGAGTGACCCCCAGTTTTTCCGAATGTCCATGTGGTCCATTCTATTTCCTCTACAGTGATGGCACCATGTGGTGCCTCTAGGTGGTATGCATGACCCACTGGAGTATGTCCTACCTCCGATTGTGTTCGGCTGGTTCCGAATGCTGTCTCAAGCAGCGCGCGACGACGCGTCGCTCTACAACCCATAGCTGGGCAGTGTGCCGGCCGCCTCCCTCGGCTTGCTACAGCTAATGAGTCATGGCCTGCATCCTCCAATGTCGCGGTGGTTGCGCCACCCTCCTCTTCCGCAGCCGACCGGCATATCGGTTGCCTCCTCCAACTACCGCAGATGACAAGTCACGGCTGGTTCCTCTGAGGGTGTGGCTACTCCGAATCCTACCTCGTGGCTATCTAGTGCTGGTAACCACCATGGTCCCTACTAACACAGGTCACTGGTATTTCCACACCGGTGGCCCACAACATTTCACTTGGTGAGCTCCAATGTCCCATTTTCCCTTCTGAATGCATCGTTGAATTTTTCGGGAAATCAACGTCCCATCAAGACCATCAAACATGGGTTTCGTCCATCCCAAAGAATCACCTGTAATGAATGAATGAAAATAATCAAGATAGAAGAGGGACCAATATTGGTTCATTTTTCCCATGCCCTCCGCGTTATCTTGATAGGAATATGTTCGAATATGATTCAAAAAAGCATGAAACTATATCCAAAAGTATACCATACCTAAATAAAGATAGAAAAAACTCTAGATCAAGGTAGTGGGTTGGTGTTCTTTGTACCTGCATCACGCCGCCAAGGATTCCTCTCAATCATCTTCGATTGGTTCGCGATTCAGCGTCACCCATCGCGGCCCACTAGAATTGGCTCCATCTTTCTAGGGTTCTACGTCATGGAACTTTATTAGTACTTCTTTTCTTGGTGAAGCAGTTCCAATGCCTCTCCACAAGATCCATTTGAATAGGAGAGGGGGAGGGTGTCTAATGCTCGTGGGATTTATCTGGGTTCATTTTTTGAGAACCGTCTTAATTCCCAACTCCACTGTTACATAGGATTTGAAAGGTAAATCCATTTAATGGCATGAATCGTCGCTCGCCCCATTCTACCACTTGTCCTTTAGATGAAGAGAAAGTAAAAAATAAAATAACCAAGTTATTTTATTATTCTTTAAAATATCCAAGATCTGTCTAATTCTCTATAACTACTGCAGTCAAAGTTAATCCTCCCATAAGAAAATCTCGTCAGTATGGATTCATCAATTCCCTCATATTTTTAATCCAAGCATCAGTGCAAAAGTTAGAAAATTCCACTCGCACGTTTACTAATTGTACCTTAAAAAGTGTTTAGAAATTCATTCCGGGAACACCGAGCCTCGGAATCCTAGGCCGTCAAATTTTTAAGACTCGTAAAAATCCCATATAATTAAAAAAATAACAAGATAAAATCTAGTTCGTTACGTTTTCCACACCATAGGGCCTTTCATCCCCAAATTCCACTACATAAACTAAGAAAACAAAAGAGGTACTGAGCACAAATTTGAGCCTCTCACTCCCAAGTGCTCTACTAGAGGTTCCTATGCTTCCAGCGAATGCGCACCAGAGGTATCGACCGCCCATGAAGGACTCTCACCTCTCGATCCTCAATCACTAATGGAACCTCCATAAACGTCACCCATAATCAAAGTATGGCTCACCATGGTTGAGGATTTAGATGGTTAATGCACATATATCCTCAACTGGGATACGTGGTAGATTTCATGCACCCTCCCCACCTATAGTGGAAGTTCCAAGCAGTATTCCACCTCGTCTATCCTCCAATAAAATTAGAAATGGCATAATAATCCTTGGTGATAACTTGTTTTCTCGGCCACACCTCTATAATCTATGTTGAGGTGACTCCCATAGGAAGACATAGTCTCCCCCATTGAACTTCAAATGACTCTAACTCGTTTTAGCAGAAGATGTTTTTCTACTTTTTGTAGTCTTCGTCTACTCCCGGATAACCTGCACCTTCCCAGTGGTAGCCAATACGAACTCTGTACCCATATGTGTTGACTCCCCTGGGTCCCTCCAGCATAGAGGTGATTCTTAATGGTTAGTCTTACAAGGCCTCAAATTGTTTCATACTGATGGTGGAGTGATAAATGTTGTTGTATGTGAACTCCACAAAAAGAAAATGATCCTCACAACTGCGGCCAGAATCTAGAATGTATAGAGGAAGCATGTACTCCAGTGTCTAAATGGTCTCCTCCTTCTGACCATCTGTTTGAGATTGAATGGTTGTGATGAAACATAGTTGAGTCCCAAATTCCTCTTACAATCCCTTCAACAACTAGGAAGTATAAATAGTGTCACGGACAGAGACGATCGTCGATAGCACCCCATGAATTCGCACAATCTTCTATACATAGAAGGGTCCCAATCCCTCTACTGGTCCCTGTTCTCGGATAGGTAGGGAGTGGGACGACATGATGAGTTGGTCAACGATCACATAGATGGAATGATGTCCCTTGGATGTACGTGGAAGCCATGTCACAATGTCCATGGATATTCTATCCAACTTCCACTCCGACACCTATTGTGGCTGGTCTAAGCCTGTTGGAACCTGATGAACGACCTTCACATGCAGACATGTCAGGAATTATGAATCAAAATATGCAACTACTTTCTTTATCTCTAGCCACCAGTGCTAATGTCGGAGGTGCTGCTACATCTTTGCCACACCATGATGTACCGAAAGAGGGGACGTATGGAACACCCTCAACACCTCCTCTCATAGTTCCACCAATACCATGGTACATCCTCTGAAGAGGATGATGTTCTCCCCACCCTATGAAAATCCAACAAGTGCTTGTCCTGAGAATATCTAAGCATGTCGAGCCTCGCAGTCAATGTCCCCAGGCTCTGCCTCCTGAACTCGTTGATGACGTGGGGGAGCGATAGGCATGGACTAGAGGGAAAATGATCCATCTCTATATCTGAAGGATATCTTCAACGCGGCTAGCTGCTCTATCGCCTCACTCCGTAACTATAGACCAAACCTCCTACTGAGTGCATCTTCTATGTCATTCCTCTTTCCAAGATTATAGACTATCTCAATGTCATAGTCATGGATGAACTCAAACCATCTTCGTTGTATAAGATTCAGGTCCTTCTAAGAAAAGATATACCTGAGACTTTTGGGATCATAGAAGACTATAAAATGGTCACCCATCAAGTAATTTTTCCACATCAGCATGGCAAAGACCACTACTCCTAAATCCAGGAAATAAGTATCATAGTTTTGCTCATATTGCTTCAGCGGTCGTGAGCCATAGGCGACCATAGCTCGATCCTACATCCGGACACACCAAAGTCTTTTCCTTGATGTGTCATAGTATAATACATACCCAATGTCCTGTTCCAGCAGCCTCATGATGAGGGAACTCGTCTGTCTTGGCCTCAGCTCTTGAAAACTCTATAGGAATCTCTCTATTTATACGAAGGGTTGTCCCTTCTTCTTCAAAGATGTTAATTTTTTTGCAACTCTATAAATGTTAAGAATGAATATTTGGAAGTATATAGCCAAACCCAGGAAACTCCTCACCTCGGTCATACTCTTTGGTGGCTCCCAAGCAAGCACAACATCTATCTTCTCCATATCCGCTACAACTCCAACCTCCAAGATAACTTGTTCCAAAATGTGGACCTCTCTTATCCAGCATTGAATCTTCGATAGATTACCATAAATATGTTTCTCTCGGAGTGTATCAAAAACTATCTGTAGATGATAGGTATTCTCCTCTTCTGTCACTAAGTATATCAAGAAGTCGTCGATGAAGACAACCACAATGTTATCAAGGTATGGCTGGAAGATCATGTTCATGAGTCCCATGAACACTGTTGGGGCATTGGTCACACTTAATGGCCTAAAAAAGAACTCATATTGTCCATACCAACATCTAATGGTCTTCTTCTGCCCATCCTCATCTCGTACCCTAAGCTAACGATAGCCTGATCTGAGGTCTATCTTTGAAAACAATCGAGCTCCCTTCAGCTAATCAAAAAGAATATAAATCCTCGGTATTGGAAAACTGTTCTTAAAAATCACATAGTTCAGGCACCATTAGTCTATACAGAGTCTCAAACTCCCATATATCTTCTTGGAAAACAAAATTGGGGCTGCCCATTGAGAATCACTGGTCCTTATGAACCCCTTCTTCTACAAGTCCATCAATTGTGCCTGTAACTCACGAAGCTCTACATGAGCCATCTGATATGTTGGTGTAGATATCAGTGCCATCCTAAGGTACATATCAACGTAAAAGGCTACCTATTTGAAATAAGGGAGTCCTGAAACATCATCAGGGAAGACATCAACATACTAGTCCACCACTACAGGATAGTTAGGACTCTGAACATCAACTGTTTGAAGGGTATGGCTAGCCATCTAAAGTGTGATCAGCTAAACCCTCATCTGATTTTGTCCATCATGTTCTGCAATGGTTCCCTTCTCATCGGGGAAGGAAAACCTGGTCGCATTCTTGCGAACACACAAAAAATTGCACCTAATACAGCCAATCTGAGAAAGGACTGTAGATGACCAATCCATTCCAAAGATGAAGTCGTAAGGCATCGATGCCACTACTAAAATATCCCAATCAAAGCTCTAGCCTCCTAGAGTAATCTCACACTGCTAGGACCTATGTGTAATCATCAAATCCCCTCTCATAAGTGTCTCTGGACGTAAGGATCAAGGAAATGTCTCCAATTTAATATCAGGGATCCGAACTAGCTTTGTGGAAATAAAAGAGTGACTGACACCTGTGTCTATAAGTACTGCATCAATGGTAGTGTAGACATAGATCATACCTCTAATCATCTTCGGAGTTTCGTGGTCATAGACATCAGCTAACTGGATATAAACACATCCTTCTCCACCTGCTCTCTATGGTTGGGGGTGGGATACCTTGAGGTGGTGGCAGTAGAACCTCGAATCGCATCCCACTACCTATTCCACGGACAACTCCTCTACCATTTTTGTCTTGTACCTATTTAATGCCCCAATAAAATATCTACCTTGGCCTTAATGGAACCTCAATCATCTATTTGTCATTCGTATGGTGGGTCGGGTAGTTGTGAGCCACGTGACCCCGCCCGCCGCACGAGTAGCACTGCCTGCTCTTAGACTGTCATCCTCAATCATGTGAGCCCTTCCCCACTATCCATGTATCTTGAGGACATCCACTATATGGTCTAGCCTACTTAGGCCCCTACATCATTCGCCTATTGCTTGCTGTAGATTAATTTTCTACTTGAAGACTTGTGGTGACTCTCGCTCTCAGTGCCTGCTCATCTAGGTAGCTCTCCGCCAAAAGTGCTTGCTCTAGTACCCCTACCTGCGTCGGTATGCTGAGAGACATCATTAATGCTCTAATATCCCATCGAAGACCCTACTCAAAGGTGTGTTCCAAGAAGAAAGGGTCTCGTTCCATGTCGGTGGAGTAGCAGGAGAGATCAATGAACCTCACCGAGTATTGGGCCATAGTCATGTTGTCCTACTAGAAGTACAGCAACTTCTGTATACGCATTCATCGTAGAGTCATTAGTAGAAACTCTGCCCTGAAAAGGCCCCCAAAGTCTGCCCAGATAAGGCATACCTTGTCATGTAACTGGAGTATCCGAATACACCATCTTCCAGCTGCTTCCTGGAAGCTAATGTCATCTAGGATCACCATAAGATAAGTTGGTGTCCCAAATAAGTGAAAAACTCTGGCCACAGACTCTAGCCAGTCCTCAGCAGCCTATGTTTCCGTCTAGCCTTGGATCCTCAGAGGCCTCTTCCGTTGAAACTCGTGCAATGCACTCAGTCAGCGGGCATCCTCTACTAGTGGGGCTGCTGGAAATGGGTCCCTAATATGTATTGGTGCTTCCAATACACCACCCGAAGGTGTTAACACCGTATGAGGGCCCTGCATTGAGGCCTCATCGCTCGGTGGGCCGTTATCATGTACACTCTTGGGAATAATGGATGGATGTCTATGTGGTGGCATCATGAAAAAAATTTAGGTGTCCCATGGTCAATAAGTTATAACTAGTGATCTGACTCAACGAGATCACTTGAAAAAAATTTAAAAACACACGCAATCAGTGTTTTTGTGTACAGAGTTGGAAATCAGAATTCGGGGTCCTGGTGTATGGATACGTCGACCGTCGCACCAACACTAGATTCCCCAAACTAAGAACCACACTCATAACACATAACACTATTGCCTCATCGAAAAGACCAGAGTCCTAGTTCTTCAGTAGAACCGACTCCTCTGATTCCACTTAGTCACAGAACGGGCCACGAGGGATGGGTCGTGACAATATTTAATCAAATTCATAATTTTTTTTATGGTTTCAATATTATTTTCTTAATTTCACTACATTATGAAAAAGTGTTGTGTCTATGTTGTGTAAGTGTTCATAGTAATTATACCATACCCAAAAATTTAAATTAAATCACTGTCATAGAAATATTTTATTCATATTAAAAAAATAAATTAAAACTATGACACAGTCAGGAAGGAACCCTCGCACCATCACTAAATCCGAAAAGGAGGACCACCATTCAAGGATGAGTATAAGTATGAACATACTATATATATATTATACTTATGATAATGACAATATTATTATGATTCTTTAATTATTATATAATAAATATATTCATTCTTTCCATTTTTTTGGTAATATGATAACTTTGTTTGTGTGCACAATAGACTACCTCTTCTCGAAGTGATGTGATTTTTTCAGACATTACATAGAATGTATTAAGGATGGGTTTAATAAATATGAGATATATACCCTAAAAATTTGATTTAATGGTAATATATATATATATATATCATATACTTTTCTTTATTTTATAATGATATGAAAAATGAAACAACATTCAAGCGTACGTACGACATATTGTCTCCATGATTGATCTATTTAATTTCATATCAATAAATTTTCTAGAATAATATAAATACATATATAATTAACATATATTATATTTATATCATGGATTACATTTTGGTTCTTGTAAAACAATTATTGAAGTAAGTGAAATAAAAATAACAAGTCAAAACATTTAGAAAAAACAAATACGTTATTACCCGAAACATAAAATTAACATATAATTGTTAATAAACAAATAATAAAATGTAATAAGAATATATTATATGATATTAAATATATTAATGTGGTTTTTTAATAATTTTATAAAATTATTTAAACAACTATAAATTATTTAAAATCACTTTTTACCAAAAGGTTCTGTGATTTAAGGGTTTATATCATTTTACTTTTATATCTATGAGATACATGCCTTATTCGCTAATATTTTTTTGAATGTGATTAGTATATATTGACCAAGAATTTATTTTTGAATATTATCTATAATTTGTTTTATTTTCATATCCATTTTATGATCTTTCATGGGGTTTATGGTTTCTATGTTATGAAAGTGTAAATGGATTTTTTTCCCAATAAACCACTCTTGAGGCGTAAGTTATCTTATAGACCAACATTATTTTATGAGGTGATTATTATTCCCATTTTACATATTAATTAATTATTTTCACATTTTCATGATATTATAAATGTTATTATTTCGAGGGGAAATTTATTAAAAGTTACCAAATTGGTAAGAGTATTTTATATAGTCTCATCATTTATCAGGATTGGGTGTCATTAAGTCTCCAATGTTAAAATAATATAATTATCAATATATATCTTATCCTATGGTTATTCAAGATATTCTAAATTATTTTCACCATTTTAAAAACCTACATTACTTAAATTATTTTATAATGGATTTTAATAAAATTTTACTTCATTTTTATCTTCGGTTGGAAAATTGTCATCCTTCAAATCTGTGTTTTCAAAAAAATGTTTTCAAAATGTTTTTAAATGATATTTTAATATTTTTTAACAGAATATGATTTTAAAAATGTTTTATTTTATAAAATTTGTTTTAAATTACTTTAAAATATTATTTTATACTTTATCTTGGTTATTTTCAATGTAAATGTTTTAAAAATGTTTTTTGTTTTAAAATAAGTGATTTTCAAAAGGTAAAAGTGTATTTTTCTAGAAATATTTCTTACGTTATTTTAGTGGAATTATAATTCATCGATGGTAAAGAATATGTTTTTAATTATCCACTATTGGGTGTATTTATTATTGATACAATACTTATTATTTATCTAGATGGAATAATATAATTTCAAATATATTTTTATGAAACTCATTCCATTTACAATGGTTAACAATGTTTCAAAGATCATTTTATATAACCTATTTCTTTTCATAAAATTAACCATGTTTCAAAGATAATTTTATGTAACCTATTTCCTTTCCATGGGATAATAATGTTATAAAAATATTAATTGTTGTTTTAATAAATTATGATGATTTTAATTCTCTATGTTCTTTTTTCGTAATTCGGTTCTTGGATAGTTGAAATATTTGTTACACTAAGATTGTCCCATGTTATCCCATTATAACATAAACGATGTGTGTGCCCACAATATAATCTAATTAATTGGGTAATGATTGTGTTCTTTGGATATTTATGATGGAATTTGGTCTTATGGTTCTTCTAATTTTAACTTGTTCTATAAGAATTTTTTATGTGTTCTGTAATTGTTCTATGAGATTCATTCTTCCAAGATGCTAATTTGTTTTATCTATGCATTATATGGGTTTATGATTATTAATTTTATCAATATTGATATCACATGGAACATTATTAATGAATCTGATGACTAATTCATTTTTTGAATCCTTATGCCATGTTTCCAATTTTATTATCCATGTATTGATGTGTATGAATATTCTTTTGTTATACTCACACACTTTGATAATGTCACCATACCCTTATTTTGTTCTAATTCTCCCTAATGATATTCATTTGATAATTATAACATTTTCCATTACTAATTATTTATTCTCACCCTTCTTGTGTTTTCTTTTCCACATGTTATAAAGAAATATATTGAATGAGTTCTGTCTTAAAGGGATTTCAAATGGATAATGATGGTGTTATAATTTGAAAAATAAAAGTAGGGATGAATGAGATAAATTCACATTTAAATTAATGTGAATTGATTATGTAGGAATTTTCCATAACACTCTAAAAATATAAAACTAAAAGGTCCTTAATGATTTATGTTATCAAATTATACTTTTTATGTTGTATTTTTTCTATTTAAAAAATTGGTTCATAATTATCGGCATCAATCCCAGAAATTTAGTGTTTACGATTTCATCACCAGATTTGGGAGTGTAGATCCTAGGCTATTATAATATACTTAAAAAGGTTCATGGACTTGGAAAAAAACTCCCAAAAATATATTAATCATTATTACTTTAGCCTTAAAGTAATCATTAAATAGTTACAACATCCTCACTAGATTCTAAACTACCTATGAAAGAGTTTATCTTTTTTTTCACCGCTTTCACCAACCATAGGGATCTTAACTGTGCATACTCACACAAACTATCTGACTCCCTCTCACCTCACACCCATCCTATACCATTCATGAAGACCACATATACTCTTAATTTATTTTTAAATATGAATAAAACATTAGAAATTCAATTCAATACCAAAAAAATCTGAAATCCAATGCGCATTAGTCTTCTAAAGTAGTTATGATTGCCAAATAGTAATCCTTTCATAGATCATGAAGCATACAAAAATATTGGTCAGTTCACATGTGGAAGGTCAATGCTTCCCACTATAGAAGTATCCTTACCTTTTAGCCTAAATCACTTATATTAATCGACTAATCCATCGAGTATTTCATCGCTGAATTCAATGAATATCCAAGGTCATTGATTCAACCGATTGCCAAGAAACGTTCCAAGTACATCCAAAAACAGACTGATCAAAATATAGTCCTCTATATTCAATGACCCTTTCATGATGTGCATAAATTCTTCTATAATACTAGGTATAAGTTAAAATTTAAATACAGTTGGGTTTTTTCCATCAATCAGGCATTTAAATATACAATGAAATTTCCCCAAACAAAAACCCCTAGTCGACTACATAATGGAACCCCAATCAATTTTTTATGAAGTTTTCCCCGCAAGTATAAATATGTTGTTATAGTAAACTTTTATGATCTTGTGTTTTTCTTGAGTTACGGTTCTTTTAAATTTTGGTTTAAATCCTTTATTTTTATCTAATGTGAGTGCCTAATGAGATCACTAGTGTTTCAAGTGGTATGTGGGTATTTTTCATTCCCCAAAGGCTTGGTTTTTTTTAAATGGAAAATAGGACTTAGGGTTATTAATAACCATATGTCCTAGGCCACATGGTTTGGGTATATATTGTGGTGTTCGACAAAGGGTATCAGTTGGACATGCAGTTTGAGGAAACAGTAATGTTCATTAAGAAAATATACATTATAAATATATTTTTCTCCCTTTTTAACATGATTTTATTTAATAATAGAGTTGAAGAATATTATTCAATGATAGTTGAAAAAATAAAAATGATATAGGGGTTTTGATATTTGTTATTAAATAACCAATGTGAAACTCTACTAATGATTTCCTTTTCCCATGAGATACTTCATAACATATGTGAAAAACAATTTTTTTAAATATATTTCTTTATATTATTCATCTCTATAGTAAGAAATAATAAAAACACTAGAAAATAGTAAATCAAAAAAACCAAGACACTAATAATATGAACTATCATGTTCACAATATTTTACACAAATAAACTAAATATCAGTCTATCCTATAAAATGATTTTTCCCATCCAATTTGTAAGTGCCTCAGCTCTTGTGCACTATTAGAATGAGGGTTATCAAAAAGATACAATTATAAATATATGATTTAAAATATATTCTGAGTAAAACAAATGAATTATTAATAAATTAATAGTTTTCAAAAAAATATAAAATAATAGAACTTAATAACTGTCTTATATTAAATTATTTCATACATAAATATTAATGAATAGTATCGACATTCTAATACACCTTATTTTTTATAAAAAGTATTTTTAAAATTATCTATCAATTAAAAATACATTATTTAGTAATATATTTATAATTTAATAATTATAAATGAAAATTATGCTTTTATTTTATATATTTGATCTTCAATATCTTCTTTCTTGTTTTCTCTAAATAAATTTCATATAATATTTGAAAATAATATAAATAAAATAAATTAAAAAGGAATTATAACATAAAAAGGTATTAAAAAATTTAATCTAATATTTCTAATACATTCTAAATATTTTCTCACACATCACCATGGATATAGAATAGCCAGTAACTTGTCTTCTCCCTTGGAAAAAACACCTAACATTTATTGTAGAATATTATAAAATAAATTTTAAAATTATTTTTTAGTATGTAAATATTTATATAAAATTTTATGATATATATATCACACTTTTAAATATATGGAAACATCTGTTGTTGAATAATTTTATTATTTTTAAATCTTTCAGTAGTATAAATTGATATTTCTTATTTGGTCATTGTCATCACTCTAGGTGATAAAAAATGTGGGTACATAAATCCATATACTTTTGTCTTATCTTGATCCTTACAAATTATTTAAAGATATATAATACAAAATACAAATAGATTAAATTTTCTATAAAAGAAACTAATGAACAAATTTTGTTAATTGACTTGCATTGAAAAAAAATTAATAATGTTGAACCCCAAATGATTATAAGTTACAAGCTCCATGATATCATTTTTCAAAAGTTCCACTATCATTTCATACCAAAAAACAGCAGGTTCTACTGGAAACTCATAAACATCAAACAATTAATTTGATTATCTTCGCAATCTATCAAGACTACTATAATTTGTATCGAAAGTCATCATAATTTTTATTTTTTGTTTTCTATATAGTATTTATTTTCCATTAATTTACTCATCTAAATTAATTGATAAGTATATAAGATTTCAAATTTAAAAAAAATTAATATCAAACTAAAATAAAAGATAAAATATACATATACCTCTATAGTAATATGTCGAAAAAGTCAAGATAGGAAACTAAAATTTGGTTGATACATTGACCAGTAGTACTCGCTCTCAATTGTTTGTAATGGTATTCTATTGTTTTATCTATAATATATTGTATAATGAACCTATGATGCTATATATCTATCTTCTGATGATTAATGGTATCACTAATACCAAATATCATCCCATATGAAACAATATAATGTTGGAGATTACCAATATATAACTCAGAATAACTGGGAAGATGTGGAGGAGGGGTGTAGGAGGTGGATAAAGAGTGGGGTCTTCTGGTGAAGCTGGAAGAGTAGGATGAGTAGGATTAGTGGGACCTACTGAAGAAGATGGATTTGTTGAATCAACAATGAAAAATTGTATTTTTCATGTTTTGAATCATTTACTATACTGAAACAATGATCTTATCCTCTATTGTAGCATGAATATCTTAAAATTCAGCATCAAAATATTCTATTTTTATATAAAACCCTCCATTAAAGAAGAACATGAAAGTTGAAACACTTTTTCTAATGCTAAAACTATGGTATCCTCATACATGACCTGACTGTTCAGGTTTTCTCAATGCTATAGATAAAATATCCTTGTTTCTGTAAGTTAAAAATACCCCCTATTTTCACTTATCCCCAAGAGAACCACATATGGAATTTTTAAAAAAAGTTGTACTAAATCACCATATAGAAATAATTTATTTAACATAAATAGAAAAAAAATATATAACACACTCACCTAAAAAACATTATTGTTCCATAATATATTTTCTGTTTTTTATCAGCACAACCCTCCTCCATTTTTAAAGTTTATCCAGGGGAGGATGGTCATCCTCTATAGAACATTTAGACCCATCTCTCAATTTTTAAATTTTTTTTTGCTATCATTTGTTATTAAAATATCAAATAACTTCCTGAATATAAAGTATGATCATATCTATTTCTATATTGGATATCCTTGTAAGATCTCCTAGATTATTGAAAATTAAAAATAAAGAATATATAATTCATTAATATTGTCATTATCATAATAAATTATAAAAGTGAACATTTCACTTTGAAAAAATCCTTCATGTCATCTATATTCAAAAAAAATACATTGATGTATCTTAATCTATAAATAGATTTTTATCACATGGATTATGATGTTTTCTATACCCCAAAATGATATTTGATATGAGGTTTGATATAAAATTCCTATGTCTCCTAGAAGCTAATGATAAACCCTTAAACCAAACACCTCCAGAATCAGGTGTATCATATATCATATAATAAGAAATAGTAAAACATATATTACTATAAACATTTCAAGATAAGTATAATAATATCAAAAAATCTTACTAAAATGGTCCCCCACAAGTTAGATATTTTCAATTTGTTAACAATTTTCCAATCATAAACAATATTAACTTTTAGTTTAGCTGACACTACTATGAAAGTATTGTTTTAGATTGAATTTGGACCTACTACAATAACATTATCATCAATGTCTATTAATGTCATGAACCAGCGCGAGTCGACGCTCAATTGGTCACTTGGGAAGCTCTACGAAAATTCATGAAAGGTGTTCGCGATCCTCCCAGGATTCTAACAATAAGTGAGGGAATCAATAGTGTATACAAGGGAATTTTTTCCCAAAATATAAACTATAAGGAAAAAATTAGAAAAATGGAAAGCCCAATACACATTTATTTGAAAAATGAACTCACATCATTTAATCAATCAAACTGAAAGCACAACTGAATGATACCACTAAACTGAACAGACCTAATGAACAACTAACTCCATGTGACCTCTTTTTTCACACTCCAAAATTATTAACGCATGTCTCACAAGGAGACTAAACTCACACTGAAACCTACACAAGGACTAAAAATTGATAAAAACTATAAGCGTGAGTATTAAAACTTAGTATGCTAGCCCAATATTCAATTCCCAATGAACTTCAACATAAAATAAATTTAACATAAATTTAATTTTTAAAATAAAAAATCTAAAATTATTTTTTCCAAACAAGGATCCATGCTATATAATTTATAAAATAGAATATTGAAAGTTTTATACACAAGAATACTAGAACAATTTCCAATGATATAAAACTTCAAAATGATTAAAATATTCAAGGGGATTGATTGAAAGAAAGTACACATTTAAATAAAACACACATTCCATTGAATTGTCCATCAAAATACACCATCTTCCGATGGTGAATATAATATATCAAATGAGCACTAGTCACGAGAACACCCCTAGGCAATAGTTCATTATGATCCCCATTTACCACGTATCTTGGTGTGAAATTAACCACAACAACATCCATTATCATGCATAATCCACTAGTAGGGAACATACCTATAACCTAGTAGTCCCCAATCATCACAATTATAGTTTTTTTGTTGTCAATGATAAACATACTAAGTAAAATAGGGGAAAACCCGCTCTAGAGCACGAGCATACTAGTACACGTCTGACCACCTAGATACCTGGGTTTCACACTTTGGGCTCAATAATGTTACACATGTTTCCAATTCACATTGTACATGAAAATAACATTCCCAAATCATACAAACATATAACATCCCAAAAGTAATTTCACATTTCATTCCCAGATCATTAAACCACTTAGGGTATTCATGAAGCAATTTAAGGAATTGTAATGAGGTTTTTCCCATAAATTCCATTCAAAAATGCACTTTTTAGACAAAAAACACCCAATACCATATAAGACAATATATTAGATCCAAAAAAAATTTATTTAATCAATTCCATGAATCATAAAATGACCCCCAAATTATAAAACATGAAATATATAAGAAAAAAATTATAAGAAAAATGCCAAAGGACCATTATGAATTATTCAAAAAAACAATATTTATCAAAAGGGAAAATTTAACCATTCATAAATAGGTGTAAACTCCGAATTATTAGTAACAAAAGATATAATTAAAACCCTTAAAAATTATTTTTACACTTTCAAAATGCAACCTTTTTAATAAAGAAGCTAAAGAGGCCTTGCATTGGAAACACATGACAATGTACCATAAAATACCATTACAATTTCATTATAAAACACAAAACCAATTTTTTAACCCGCATAAGGAACCCAAAAAAACCTTATTCAAATTCTTCCAATGATTTTCATAATCTAAAAAAGTCATTTTATAACACCTTGAACACACTAGAGCCCACTGGTAACTTTCCTGAAAATGAGGAAAGAAAAATTTAATAAATCAAAATATATTTATCATTAAAAGGTTATAAAGCCAAATTTTCCAACCAAAAACTTATTAAAGTAGTTAAACTAGTTAATAAATATCATAAATGAAATGTGAAAACCAGAGGAACAATTATTTAAACATTCGGTGTGCACGTTTATACAAAAAAACTATATTTTACAAAAAACAAGGCCTAAAACCCCATTTTACACACCAAAAAGGTCATACAAAGGATTTATAGAAATACTAAACATGAATAAAATGAGATAAAAATATGAAAAAGATGAATCATAAAAAATAATGTCATGTTATGTAGAGAGCATATCCCAAAACAAAGGTGGAATGAAAACGCACAACAGATAAAATATTTTGAGGGTTTATAAACCATAATACTATGAATACCAGCCCCAAAAGAGAACCAAACCACATAATAAATTTTTCTATAACATAACCATTGGTATTTTATGACCAAGGAGGAAGAGATATCCAATAAATAATGGAAGGAGGAGAAAGGAGAAGGAAACTCACCTTAATGACTATGGAACTCTTCATCTTACCTTAGATACACACCCTTAGAAAATATGGAATGGCTTGTTACTCAATGGAAAGGATTATTAGGTCTGTAATAATAAGGGAAATAATATTTGGTTGAAAATAGTAAAAAATAATTATTTACCGAAGAAACAAATTACTTATTCAAATATGGAAGATTTCAGAAACCTTGAGGAGGTTCACCTTAATCCCCAATAAAGATGAGCTCAAAATAGGGAAAATAGAACATGGGGGGTTTTGCCTAGGGTTTTTGGGCTTGAGTGAAAGGTGTATTTACTAAAAATTATTAGTAAATTAATATGATATTAAAGCAATTTTTTTAACATGAAATCGGTTCATGGGCTGGCCAAATACCTGAAAAAAAATATCAAATCCACCATGAATATGAGTTCTAAAGGGGTATAAATGGATATGGTAGTTTTAATAGGTCATGGGAGGCAAAGTGGGAAGTTTAATGAGGGAAAAGTTTTGAAAAAAAGGATTTATAAAAGAAAAAATATTGATTTTTAAATCTGGAAATGGGATCACGGTTTAGCCCAACTCATGAAGTAGCCATCTTTTTCTCCAAAAACTCCCAAAAAAAGTTATGAGGAACCCATGGTAGGATTATTAAAAATATATGGAACTACAAAACAAAACATTAAACGCATCCAAACCCCAATAAAATTATTGTGATTTAAAATGAACCATATCAAATCCAAGACATGAAAAACTGGGTGGGACAATTCTCCCCACCATTAATGTTTTCTACCCCATGATAGGCATTACACTTCCAGATAAAAGAACAACACCTAAGGATTCCTTATCAACATGTTCTAGCCTCTCAAGCCAAGGAAATATCATCCACCATAAATGGAACATAATACTATTTCCCAAACAAAACACCAAATCACATCCACTTCATGAGAATTAACAGAATGATCAAGACACCACCTCCACAACCAATCAAAGAACCATATTGCTGGTCCTTTTCCCAATGAACACAACGATCAACCAAACCAATGTGAACTCAAAAATTCCAATGACTTGGGGAATATGGGATCCCCTCTATTAAATCCCAACTACCATCATTAAAATACTTAATGGTTTGATGTTATAGAGCTGAAGTGGGTCTCCCCACAATTAGACACAAGATAGAATTGATCAAAAAACAATTCCACTAAACTATAATCAAGCCTCAAATGAATATTCCCACGAATACTCTCCCACAAAAACCTACAAACACATGTAAAGATGGTTACAACATGAAAATTTAAACCACCCAGTACCAAACAGATGGGAAAAGAACTGGGTCAACACTTTCTGCATGGATCAAATCCCCACCACTTGGGGTGGAGGGAAGGCAACATAATCATTGGCCCACTGAAACTGATAAATATAATATCCACCAAAACCCCTCTACATTTGTATAGGTAAAACCATGATTGCACCAAATTCCAATTGGAATCCCACATAGGGACATTGATCAGAATACCACATCTGAGAAGGCATAACCGTAGACACTGCGTGAGGGGTAAGTCCACCATGATCTTTGAGAAAAAAGAAAAGTAGTAGTACTAAGAACCCACAATAAAAACATTGAGACTGACATAAAATAATGTTGAAGGTAGGAGTTTAGTTGAGCTCTCCACACCTTTGGTTATATCTTGACTATGAAAAATGATTAAATCCAAGGCCTAGGGCTGGATCCCTGATGTTTAAAGCATATTCTATACCGCAACTAGGATATAAGGATCACAAAACCCCATGAAGATCACTTACTCAACAACAAACATTCATATAAATTGTAACTCATAGATACATATAACCATTATCTCTCACTCCTAATGTGGATAAGAATGTACAAGTAATACATTAAAACACATCAACATCACCAAACACAACTGAAATATAAAAACATATCAAAATAGGGAAACACTTTAAATTAAACCAAAATAACTCTATATTCCATAAAATGAGTTGAGGAGTCATCTGAAGAGGTGGATTTAATGATTGAAACAAATCCTTACGCATATCAAATAGAATCATTTCCAACAAACAAACCATTCATGGCCACATCCCTACATCCAACATATCCTTAAAATCATACTAAACATTGCTCCAAAACTGAGCCAAAACAAGATCCCATCTCAAGACACACCAAGAGTATCACATCCAGATCATGAGGACTCATACCAAACAACCCAAACTTCTAAAATATGAAAAATAAAACCACATAAACATTGTTTTACAAAAACCCAAAAAAAATTCATCTTATAACACTTTTTAAGAAAACTAACTTGGTGGATTTTCATATTCACCAGTGGTGTTTCATCATATCTCACACACATGAACATTCCATGTGCCACCCTAGTAACCCAAACACTATGCCATAACAAGACTCCATAAACATATTTATACAGAACCATACATGTGAGAACCCATTAGAAAACCAATGCCTAAAAAATCCTCATTTTATAGGATAAAGCATTCTAGCCATTTTAAAAATCACGTAACTTCCATAGGCACACTATCCACCAAGTCAAAACCCATTTTTATCTTTCAACAAAACAAACCATTTAACCAATATTTAAAAATAAACCCCGTAGGTATCCATTAAAATCATTTCCATTTATTCAAAACATTTTTCAGTGTCTCAAGAAAATACACTTTTTTTAGAGCCATTAAATTTAAAACCCATTTCATTTATTTTAAAACAATAAGGAAAGAAAGCATTCCATTCACACACCCCTTTCCCATTTTCAAAAAATAAGCAAGGTTTCTTTTCTTAATATGATATCCACAAAGGCGAAAACCATTTTTCGGAAAACTAAAATAGATCAAAACCTTTTCACAATACCAATTCATTAGATTCAAACACTCTTCAACAACCCAATAAATTCTAAGTTAATATTATTTTCAGAATCATCTTAAAATAATTCATGCCTTCCAACCATTTTATTTTAGTAAACCATATGTTCAGATTAAGGAAATTTTATCTCGTTATATTATTCCACATTCTCCCAAAACTATTGTTTCACAAAAATCCACCACTATAAAAAACATTCCTGTATTAAGCTTTCAAATCCGACTTCCGCAATTTTCAAACAAGGATTTTAAAAAAAAATCAGAATTCAAGAAACAACAAAGAGACCCACAAAAGGGAACTACTGTCAGTGGGTGACTAGGCCATATGGTTGGTGGCCATATGTCAAACCCACCACCAACATGAAAAGCCTTCTTCAGACCATGAATCAACTCCACATGCCTTCTCAGGCCCTACAATATCACAATGTCTATTAGTCCAACTGCCCTTGTTATATCACAATAACCAAACAAACCTTAATAACTAAGGAATCTAATAAAACCAATCCTCCCATAGACACCCAAGAATCGGAACAAGAAAGAGCTTGTGAAACTCTTCCTGAACATACCCCTAATGATATGAAAATCCCACCCCATATACCATGATATACCCCAAATAACAAGTGCGCTCCAAAAAAGAATAGTCTGCTAAGATTCGACCTCTTTTGATACCAGTTTTTCATAAACTATCACAAGTCGACCCTAAGGTGGTCACTCGGGCCGCCGTGCGAAAAGTCCCAAAAGGTGTTCTAGTTCTTTTTGGGAGGGTGATAAACAACAAAGTCATAAATAGTGTATACAAGGCAATGATTTATCCCAAATGTAAATAATAAGGTAAAAAGGGGAAATAATGGACAACCCAATACACATTTATATAAAAATTTATCTGACATAAATTATACAACAAAATTGAAAGTAAAACTGATTGGTGCCACTAAACCAATCAAGCCTTATGACCAACTAACTCTTTGTGACATCTCAGGTCACTCTCCATCATAATGATCCCTTGTTGCTAAAGATGACCGAACTCTAACTGAAACATGCACAAGGGCTAAAATAGAATAAAAATATAAGCATGAGTATTAAAACTCATTAGTCTAGACCAATATTCTATTTCCAATGCACATACACTTAAACTAAAAGAAACAGAAATTTCACATTGGAATAAAATATATAAATGTATGTTTTTAAAACAAGGTTCCATGCTATATAAGTTATCATACAAAATCATTCATTTTTTATATGCAAGAAGGATAGAACAATTTCAAAATATACGAAACATCAAAACGAATACCATTTTCTAGAGGAGAGGATTAATGAATGTACAATTTTTAATAAAACACACATTACATTGAATTTTCCATCCAAATACACCATATGTTTATAGTGAAAACGATATATCTAATGATTACTAGTCATAGGAACACCCCTAGAAAGTAGTTCATTGTGAGCCCAATGTACCTCGTATATCGGTGAGAAAGTAACCATAACAATATATGTTCTCATGAACATGCCACTATAAGAGAACATACCCATAACCTAGTGGCCCCTAATCATCACCATTATAGTTTTTAGCATTGTCTATGTCAAACATTCTAAGTGAAATATTGAAAAAACCACTCTTGATCAGTAGCATACTAGTATATGTCTGCCAACCTAGATACCTGAGTTTCCCTCTTTATGATCAATCATGTTTCACATGTTATCAATACACATTGCACATGAAAATACCATTCCCAAATCATAACAATATATAACACCCCGCAAACGTTTTTCACATTTCTTTCACGGATCAATAAACCACATCAAATTATCCTGAAGCAATTTCAAGAATTATAAGAGGATTTTCCCATAAAATCCATTGAAAAATAAAATTTTTAGACCAAAAACCCACCAATACCATATCAAAATAGATTTTAAATCCCCAACAGCTTTTATTAATTCCATTTTACAAATCATAAAATGATCCCCAAATGATACAACGTGAAATATATAAGAAAACCATCTTTATATGAAAAATTCCAAATGAGCCTTTTATAATTCTTCACAAAAAACAACATTTATCAAAAGGACCAATTCAACCATTCATAAATAGGTTTAAACACACCATTTGAAGAAACAAATAATTTACTTCAAATCTTTAAAAATTCAAGTTACACATTCAAAATATGCCCATTTCTATAAAGATGTCAAACATGCCTTCCACTGGAATCACATGCCAAAGCACCTTAAAATCACATAATCGTTACATTATAAAACCCAAAAATATATTTTATCACACATAAGGAACACAAAAACATTAATTCACATTCTTATAAAATTTTTCATAAGAAAAATCAATCATTTTATAACACCTTGAACACACAAGATCCAACTAGGAACTTTCTAAAATAGGAGGCATGAAAATATTTAATAAAACGAACTATATTTAACATTAAAATGTGTATAAAGCCAAATATTCATGCCAAAAATTATTAATGTAGTTAAACTAGGTCGTAAACATCAAAAAACATATGCAAATACTAGTGGAGCATTTTTTTAATCAAGCGGTGTGCATGTTTATACGAAACAACTCCATTAAACACAAAATATGGAATAAATAATGATTTTTCATGCCAAAAAAGACCATCCAAAGGTTGTACAGAAATACTAAACCTGCAAAAAAAATTGAATTGTATGAAAAATATGATACTTAAATAATAATGGCAAGTGGTTGGGAGATCCTACCTCAAAACCAAGGTGGAATGAAAATGCACACCAGATAAAACCGTCTGAGGGTTTATAAACCCTAAACCTATGATTACAATGCACCAATAATCAAAAACCACATAAAAACATGTTATAACATAGACATAGGTTTTTAATGACTATGGATTAATAGAGATCCATGAAATAATGGATGGAGGAGGATGAAGGAGGAGAATGGAGAAGGAAACTCACCTTTATAACTAGAAAACAATTCATCTTCCACTAGATCTGCACACTTAGATGAAACGGATCAGATTTTAACTCAATAAAGAGGTTCCTTAGGTATTTAGAAACAATTGAAATAAGATTTCGTGGAAAATAAGTAAATAATTATTATTTGTAAAAGAAACAGTTTATCACTTCAAATACGGACGATTTTAAAAACCTTGAGTTAGTATGCCAAAATACCGAATTAATATGACCTCAAAAGAGTAAAAAGTTTACAAGGGGATTAAAATAGGTTTTTGGGATCGCATTATAAGTGTAATTAGCTAAAACTATTAAAAATTAATATGAATTAAATAATCAATATGTTTTTTTTTAAATTGGAAATGGGCTCACGGGCTGGCCCAAAAACTGAATAAATAACTCAAATACACAATAATTATGAGTTCCTAAGTGTTCCAGATGGATATTTATGATTTAATAGGTCCGGGAAGGAAAAGTGGGAAGTGCAATGAGTATAAAATTCTGAAAAAGTAAGGATTCATAGAAGAAACAAATTTTGTTTTTAAATCTGGAAATGGGCTCACGCTTTGGCCCAAATCATGATGTAACCACCCTTTTCTCCATGAAACATCAAAACAATCTATGGGTAACCCATGGATGGAAGAATAGAACTATAGGAACTTCAAAATTATACATTAACCACATCTAAAACATTATAAATGATTAGTATTTCCAAAAAAAAGTATCAAAACCAAGACATGAAAAATTTGGTGTGACAACTAATATCCTCTAGTCCTGACTACAGGCAACTAAATTTTTTTATAATGGTGTACTTCCACATTTAGAAATGTTTTATCTTTTTCCCCCATTGGATTATATTTCTCTTTTAAATAAGTATGTGTAGGATTGTCAATATGAGTGTGTGTATGTTCCTCCCTATAGTATGTATATGATCATCTCTAGAAGTTTGTCACATATCAAAAGATTGATCTTTAATTATCCTAAATATCAAATTAACAAAAAAATTAGTACACAAATATATAAAATCCAACTATTACTTAAAAATGTAAAAAAAAGAAAAAGTATCAAACAAGATATAAATTTAATTAAACACATTTTTATTTATACTTCTTATAGTTAACTAAAATGATAAAAAAATTAATAAGAGATTAAATGGAATAAATGAATGAAATAAAATACAAAAATGGTGTGGTAATTTTAAAAAAACTACAACCAATATATCATTTTAAACAAAAAATAATATTTCTCAAATATACTCTTATACATTTTCATTTTTTTCATTTTAAAAATTAAATTTAAAATATTTTTTCAATCAATATCAATTAATAGATATGTTACATGCAGGTAAACATGTTAAACTAAACAAAACTATAGTAATATAAATAAGAATCTAAATTATTGGTTTCAATGTGTTTTAATAAATTAAATATCATAACAATATCTAAAATTTTATGAAATTTAAAAAAATAAACAATAAATAAGAATATTTTAACAATAAAATTAAGAATGTACTAATATATTTTTTTCCTAAATTATTTCGTTATGATCATTTTATATGGAACAAACCATGTATATAATGTGTTCATAAATATTATCCATTAATATTTCCATGTATTTCATTTTCTCATATAAATAATCCTTTCCTCGTGTTTATCGTCACAAACATAATGTGTTTTCTTTTAAAACAATGGACCACTACAAATTAAATTGATCAATAAAATAGAATAAATTTTATTGCGTTTCCATTATAAGATTATTGGCTTTGTATTCCAATTTATTCATATTAACTTGTGTCATTCCAAATTTAATGTGTCTTCCATTTTTTTGTACTAATAAAAATTTTTCAGTTCAATAGTATAACATTAAATTTAATTCACTCAACCTCCCACATTTCATAAATGAATCCATAATATGAAGATTATGCAGAGGTAGGTTTTTTTCGTTCTCACGCAAAAATGCATTGCTTCTGTGAACAAAAATACACTACTATTCTTAACTATTTTTTTTGTCTTGATCTTTTGTATGAAATGTATTTCCATTAATTTCAAACCTGGAACATGTTATCAAATTTATACATGGACTTCCCACTAACTATCTCAATGTTTCTGATACATCTGATCAAACTGGAATGGTCTCTTTAAAAATGGGAAAAAATTATTATTATGATCATTCAAAATACACATAACATTCTTCTTTAGATAACATTGATTCAACACATTAATTTGAAGTGTTATATATGGATGATCATAATTTATGTTATTCAAGATGTAAAAAATGTAACATATATTTCTAATCACATGTAATTTATTTTACATTAAACCCATGGATCCCCTTTCTCTAATAATTAACACCTTCATGGTGAGATGTAGTCAAACCAATGTGCTCTACGTCAAAATGTAGTTTTTAAATAACTCCACAACACACTCAAAAATATACTTCTCAGCAGTGAATTATTCATGTTGATGTTTACTCTTAACATGCCCATTCAATGCCATCATATAACCTTCAAAACGATACATCAAAATTAGATATAATGGTCCATAATGATTTAATTTTTTTCCAAATCAACTAATAAATTAACCCTAATATAAAATAATATAGGAAAATACATATGAAATTGAAAAATTATATAAACTACTTCATTCACCAATTTTTTTAATGTATTTAGATCAATTACCTTACTAAAAACTGAATTATAAAATAACATACCTTTCAGATAGTCATTCTGATGTGGATGGGTGATATTATCCACAACGAAACTTATAGAAGTTATTGCATCATGACATGAAAATCATGAGATTTCATATGTGTCAACTACAAATATTATAAAGGAAAAAAATTACATTTGAAGAATAAACTTATGGAACATTCATATCATAAAGACACTAAAAATCTAATTTTCTACCTCTTTGATAATGTATGACATGTCGATGGAAATATGTTTCACCTTTTATCATGAGTTGGACATAAATCCAAATGAATTCCCATTGAGAGTAAGTCTAATATTTCATGCAACCCATATTTATTCATTAATTTAATATCTAACAATGTTGCAATCAAGTTGTCATTGATATTATTCACCAAAGGCATGAAATAAATGTTATGTTTTACCTCATGATATCTCTAATATGGTTGTTCAAAAAAATTGACCATTCCTTCCAAATATATCTATCACTACTAGATTTATGTGTCTTTCTAAATTTCATATCATTTTTTTCTCTCTCTCAAAATAATTATCCATAGGTAAAGGTTTTTATGCAATATAAAATTTTTATGAGACATTGAATGCGTTTTTTAATCTTATTGAAGAGATATCAAAAGAATGAAATCCTGACCCATTTATAATGCTTTCTCCCATGATGCAGTTAATAATATGAATTATGTTGTTCAAAAATTGGAAAATATTTGTGCCACTTATCATTGTAACAATAAAAATTTCCAAATGATGTGATTTCATTTATGGTGACTATAATCATTACATAAATTTGATAATATTCCATTTTAAAAAAATCATTCACCCTAAAACCATACTCCCATAGAATTTTCAAATCATAAGTAAATGTTGTTAAGAAAACATCAACATCATTTCTAGGTTGTTTTGGTCTTGATGTCATTAAACTCAACATGAATTATTTTTTCCCCATAAAAAATTAATATATTAGTTGTAAATTAAATGTATAAGTGTCCATGAACTATCTATGTGACAAAGCCTTTGATATGGGTTTATTCTATCCATGAAAAATACAATTTTGAGATTCTATCTTCATTTCCAAATCTAGTAAACTTGTGATCAATTTTCATCTACTCTAGAAAATCAATAGAATTTCATAATTTTCCATCACATATCCAATCATCAGTATGAAACACTAATGGTTTTTCAACATGTGAATTTTAAAATAAATGGTTCAAACAAAAAATTATTGGAAGATATAAAAATTATTTTCATGGATATGTGTACCTACTAAATTATCCTATGATTTTTTATTTCATCATATATCCAAACATCCCAAATTTAGGAAACACTGATAAAAATTAGTAATGCTTTCTATATATCACAAGTTTATTTAGTAAGGCGTGAATTTTTTGTACCCTAATTCATTGGGGAAAATTATTTTCTTTTATTTCTAATTTGAATATCAAATGTCATTCTGTTTAGGAAGAATATCCTTAAATAGTTGTAGAATCTTTTCAAAACTCTCATCGCTACATCCATGTTTCACCTCCAAGTAAATAAATCTTATCGCTATCAATAAAGTCATAAATTCCATACAATCATGGTAAAATGGTTTTTCCGAATAACCATATAGATTCCAAATTTATTCTTCTTTCTCAATTTCTTCTACATCAATATCACAAATCATTTTTTCAATTTGATCTGACTTATTATCTTACAAATCATTATTATCAAATGATCCAAAATTCAACCCAATTTTAGAAATCCAAATACATGGTCTAATAATTTGATTAAAACAATGAAAAATTTAATGATATTTGATCTCCATAGTTTAAAACTAATTCATGTATAAACTGTTCAGACATAGAAATAAATAAATTCATTATTTGGAAAATTTCGTTTAGAAAATTCCAAAAAAACATCAACACCTTCCTCATATTTATCACTTATTCAATTTCTTATAATCCAAAATTTAATCATTATTATATATAACAAATATCAAAAATAAATATTAATTCAATATTATATAGTGGTGAAAAAAGTGAGTAAGAGGGGGAAATTGAAGAATATTTCAATGATAATCACGTATACATATTTTTTGTATAATTAATTAGTATATTTTTTATGATTTTCATCAATAGTGAATATAATGTTTAAAAAGTTAATAACATTAGAGATTAATTATATTTATTTATTATATAAGGTATATCCTGAAAATTCTTAAATTTCATTTTTCTTTTGGAACTCACACCTCTACATTGAGGTTAAAAATTATATCCACTCATTTTATTATCTAATTTTTTTATTCTTTGATCTAGTTTTCCTTAAACATTTGAGGTATATATATATAATTTTTGAACTATCATCATTTAATTATGTCATTAGGATATCATCTAGTACCCAACTTGATCATTCATTTTCACATAATACTAATTAATTTTAAAATTCACACGCACTCATAATTTGAGATTATTAAAACATTTAGGTAGAGGAAATATAATTAGACAATAATTTATTCAAGTTAAACCATGTTTAGATATATATCAATTATTTTATACTTTTAACATAAAAGAATTTTGAAATTTCAAAAATATCTATGTTTATTAAAAAGGAATAAATAGAAATTCTAGGAAATAATGGAATATAATCATAAATCTAATTAGTAAATCATAAAAATAAATACATGAAAGAAATTAAGAAAATAAAATATAGTGTGACTATAATTTATTTTTTTATTTTCATCTAAATGAAATTAGATGAACCCTTAAATTGAATATTATTAACCTGAATCCAAATCTAGTGCGCATATTTCTTAATGATTTTAATCATTATCATCCAATTTGTTAACATATTTTTCAATGGAAAACCCAAAAGTTATTTGAGGAAAACTTAATTTATACTATAAAATATTCATATAGAATAATTTAAACGACATAATGAAGAATTTTTTATGTACAATATTTATATATACATAATTATTAATATAAGTTATTTATTCATAATGTATTAGGAAAATTGTGAAAATCATATTCTGTGTTGTGTATTCACTAATAATGTTAACATTATTTTAATATTAACACATAACATGTTGGTTACATATTTAATATATGATTTATTGAAATTAGAATATTCTATCATCATAAGAAAAGTATTAATATGCATATACACTACTTATATGTTGTTGTATATTGAACGATATTCAAATTTTATTGTATGTATATATAAAATTGTAAGATTACTAATTTATTAATATATTCATAACACTAATTTAAATTTATCCAGATACCTAGAATTTTATTCATAAAACATGAATGGTTCAGAAACATCATCCAAATAATATACATGTAGAGATTCAATGTTGAAATTTATGATGTTTCGTAGTATAAATATCTATGAAATAATTTTTTTCGAATTCCTTTCCATAACTAGAACATTAATATATAATTATGAAATCTATGATCTAATATAGATCATTAATATGTAATTCAATCCACACACATTCTCATGTAAATCAATGCATACCTAAGGTATATTAATATGGTAAAGAAATATTTTACAAGAGAAGATCTATATTTGAATGAACAATAACAAGACTGACAAAACGTAAGGGTTAATGAAGATTCTAATGTTATATTTGAGTCCATGGAATGGTAAAAATGAGATTTAGGGCATCCAAGTCATTAAACAATCGAAAGAGAGGATCAATGTGTGAGGATTACCAGAGAGACGAGCATATTAAATGCACAATAATGATTTAGATGAAAATTGAGGATGTATGAAGTTAGAATTCATAGACTGGAGACCATCAGATAGATAAAATCAGGGTTAGGGATTCCTCATGGGAGGAATGAGTGTACTTTCCTGATATTGAATAACACAAATGTGATCAAAACCAACATTTCATAATATTTTAAATGTTCTATAAAATCTATTATTATATTACTTCAGTTAAAAATAATAATATTTATGTCATTTATATGATAAATAATGCGATAAAGAAGTTTTCATTCCCTTTTTACATCAATTATTATATAACAAACCTGAAAACCCTACTTTATCACAATAATTAGATAATAACAAATGTCAAAAAGCTATATATGTTTCTTTATCATGTTGTTTCTTATATAACTAATGTGATAAAGAAACATATATAAATTGATCATGTCATTTATTATATACCGAACATGATAAAGTATGCTGGTTTGTTTATTATGTTGGTTATTTATTACCGACATGATAAAATCGATACGATAGATACTTTTTGTACTAATATAGGGGTTCATGCATGTGTGGGTAGATATGTAGTTTTTTTTAGAGGTATTAATCATAGTTTGAACATGGTTTCTCAAACCATATGCATGAACCTTTTCTGGTCTCCCTTGAGATAGAGAATATTGCACAAATGACACATGGTTTGTACAAATGTGTATCCAATCTGTATAGACCTATATTTTTAGGGAAATTAATATTTTTATCTTAATGAATATAAATATTTAAACCATTAATTCTTCATTTTTTACAAACATATAATGAGAACCCATTTTCTCCCATTATGAACTACTAAGCTAGGGTTTTCTCTTGATTTATCATCATGACCCAGATTTGAACATTGTTTTTCACATTGGATCTGCGTTGATAATATATTCATTCATCATGTTCCATTATTCATTCTCCTTTGTATCAGCATAGTTTGTTAGGTGAAATATGATATACCCTAATTTGTTGTTTTCCATCCATTCATCATATTTCTCTTGATCCAGAACGAATCAGTGGTCGATACTGAATGAGTGATTTACCACATATATTTGGTTGGTGGTCTATACCTTCCCTTATGGGTTTGGTTTTTTATATACCATATTGCTATTATTATGCATATAAAAATATAAATTAATTCCATTAGAATATATTTAACATATTTAATAACATATTTGAACATATTTTGGTTTCTTTATCAGTTCTTTTTTATGGTTTTGGAGAGTTATCCTCATCCTAGGCTACTCATGGGGTGTGTCTTTGTATCTTCCCTATTTAATACCACCCCTCTATGTGAGTGCAAGATCACTAAATATTTTGGGTGCCTTAATTAATTGAATGAGAATTGAATGAATTATTATTAGAGGTTTATTCCTCATCATGATATTACATGATGTTTTATTTTTTGATTGTTTGAATGGAATATATTTACAGGGTTGAAAGAAACCATGGTTTTTGAAGTGATTAATGAATTTAGATGATGTATTGATTATGGTAGTTGATTTATTAAATGAGCTCCTTGGATCCTAATTCCAGAAGACTATATGGAAATTTATACTCTAAGTGTCTAGATTATTGTAATGGATTCCTCGGATGAGCTCCATGGATCCTAATTTCATAGGAATCCAAGAACATTGCTACCCCATAGATTCATCTTTCTTGGAATATCATTGGAAATTATCCATTGAAATTTCCTTTGGAATGGACACAGGTATTTACCGAGTTTACATCAAGATAATCTTGGGTCTCGACCTAGATTCCTTTGTCTTCTATTCCTTGGATCAATCCCTTCATGGTATGAAAGAGGATTACAAGGAATAATAAATTTTGGATATTGACATGTGATTACACTGCATGGCCGATGTATATATTGTTTTTCTATTATTTACTAATATCCCTAATATGGGTTTAAAATTTCATTTGTTGGGCTAGATAGTATCACAACAACTCATGTATTATTGATAAATTCCCTTTTTTTTGGTATGTTAATTTTTGTTTACAGGGAACCTGGGTTAGTTGGAAAGTACACTTGACTTGTATCACTTTACATTCATTACTGTTACACATGTGACATATTCCACAATAATTCTATTTATATTAAACAAATTAGATTTGATATAAATAATATTAGTGGTGGACAATTTAGTGTTATCTCAGACCATGTTCAGGCCACTATTGGGAACCCAAATAGACTTCATGAAATAAGTTACGGACTATGGAAAGTTTCATTTCTATGATGTGTGATTTTTTTATTCATAAGAGTAGGGGAGAATATGATTGAGCTAGGATCATGATGCTATATAGAGAAAGTTTTTTTTTTGTATTTTAGTGTTTTAATACATTTATGGTACTAGATAATGGTATGCATGTTTTCCTATTCTGTAGATACATTACATGATCATCATAATATATCAGACTTCTTTTGGCTAACTAATTATTGAAGTTATATGGTTTTTTATCATCTTTCATGGTTTATATTATTCTTCCTGTATTGATTTATGTGATTACTAAGTTGTTCTAAACACTAAAATGAGGGTATAATCTCCCCACAGACACACCCTAAGTCATCTATTTTTAATGGAAGCCTCTAGTGAATGGGGAGGTATGCTTGAGGTCATGTGGACCACTAGATCTGGGCACTGTTTAGCAGCTCCTCAATCAATATGTTACGATGTGGTATCATATAATTACTTTTCTAGATTTACTATTTTGATATAATAGAACAAAGATATGTAAGGTATTAGAATTGTGTACTGAGTTGTTCATGGGATTAGCTTACCCATATATGAGAAAAATCCAAATTTCCAAGAATATGTAATGATTTTCTATATTTTTTCCAATAATCATTGATTGGATTTTACTATGGGGTGATTCACTTGAGTTCTAATTTTTATTATGATTATTAAGTTTTATACTTGTCCTCATGAGATGAGGGAATAGAATCTCATTCATCATTTTTTAATCCTATTAGAATTAAAATGACATGAATTATGTCAATCCATATTGGATGCATTCCTTGACTCCATGATGTTATTATATGTTCCTTGTGTAATATTCATATATTTTTTATAAATGATTTGGGTGGGGAATTGAGAAACATAATTGGAACATTGAGTGCCTACCATATGAAAATATTTTTTTCCTATAAGGGCTATATAAGAAAACCTAAGTATACAATTATTCCATGCTAGTTCATGGGAAATTAGTTTCATAGACTAGTATAGGATCATAATATGATGTATATGCTTAAAATACATGAGGGGTGGATTGTATACTTTAAAAATTCCGTTGGAACATTTAAATTTGGTATAAAACATTCATTTTTAACATTGGGGAAAACTATGTTTAATAAAGTTAAACAAGGTAAATTCACAAGACCTCTTAGTTCTACAAACTTTATTGATTCCAAAAAAATGTAACACCTAAAGATTTCATAGTACTTTATTTCTTGAAAGTAATCCAATAACATGCACTACACGCAACACCGAGTTCAAGCGCATCACGACATACCAAAATAGCCTTTCAAAAGTGGTTATGAATAGTAATAACTGAATTTTGAACTTTATATAATTCTTATAATTTTAGAATCCGTATTATGAGATTCGTAGACATAATTTAAGAACAAATTGATTTTTTCAGATAAAATATGTATTTTTCAAAAAATGCAATTTTATTGCCTTTTAATGGCCAACACTATTTAAATCCAATATTTGTAAATTTTATATATTCAATTTGACAAAATAAACTTCTTCTATAGAATCCAGACATAAGAGTTTAGTTTCAATATTTTTTTGCTATTTTTCTGAAGAATTTCGTATTTGGGTGAATATTGAAAATACTATATTTTAACTGAAAAGAACATTTTTAGTGAAAATAATTAATAATGTTAAATTATAAAATTTAATGGTTTTTATGTAAAAATGTATTATATTTTTACCATTTAATCCAATGCTGGTCATTGTATGTATTTTCACTTTTAAATTTGAGATAAATAAGTGTCAATCTTTTGATAGTTATTATTTCTTAAAAATACGCTTTTTGGTTTTGACAACAATATTTAATTTTAAATTAATAAATTCAATTTAAAGGGTTTTTATTTGGTAAAATAGATTTCATTTTTGAATTTGGAATATCAAAATTATCATAGGGTGAATTTTTGGTATGTTTTTTAAAACATTCAATTTTTGATAAATAGTGAAAACACTATGTTATTGGTTAAAACCGAATTTTCATTTATATAATTATTTATTTCATTTAAATTTATTTTAGGTCAAAATAGATAAATAATTCCTATATATTTTAACTGTAATTCATTGGAGTCATTTTATAATAAGTTTAGATATATAAAATTATGATTGAAATTTTACTGTCTTTTACCCCCCTCCTAGGAGCATTTGCAAATTTGCATAAAAATTAATTTTACCACTTCTGTGAATTGAATTAAAAAAATCCGAGAGACTCGGTTTATATCTGTATTTAAATTTTTGTTCAATAAGATAAAAGTAATTTTTTGGTGAATAATAACTTTTGACTTTTACTTACAACGGTTAAAACTGAATAGGGTAATTAAAGGTAAAAATGATATTCTTATTACCCTAACACATGTCCTAATTCTGTTGGATAAGTGTAATTCGACCAAAAACAACCTTAGGAATGAAATATGATCATTTAGGTCCACTTGGAATAGATTAGGACATTTATTATTTTTTAATTCAAAGAAGAGTTAAAAGTGTTAAATTCAAAGTTTAATAACTAAACCATTTTTAATATATGGTTACACACAGGATAAATTAGACTATAAATATTAATTAGAAATATAAAAATATTTCCAACATAATGGTATTTTATTTATATTATTTACACCTTAGAAAATTTAATTTATTTATGACACAATGGTGATGTAGTAATTACCTATTAAATAAAATATTATAATAATTGATATTATTAATATCCAAATAAATGTAATTTGAGACTTTTAATGAATTAAACTAATTTTATAGGATAATATGACATGTTAGGATTTTTTATATTAATTTTTTTTAAAGTAATAATGCTGTTACAAATTTAGAAAGAAAATACCAAATACAGTCAAAATTGACATAAAAGAGTTTTTAAAACAAATATTATATTATTAATTGATATTCTATTCCTAAAAATATAAGGGTCGGCGTAAAGAAATATACAATTATAGGTGTATCATAAATAAACCACATGGGGTTCTCATGTAAGTGTATAGTATGTTTATTAACAATATAATATAAAACTACATAGAGACATGGTAAATGTCAAACTATTTAACTAAGAGTTAAATCTAAAAGATAAAGTTAATATAGTAACCCAAACCTGTGTAAAAACTATTGGTTAAGTGTTTTTAGACCCATCCCCACCTTAAACTGTAAATAATTAATTTTGGAGTCATTAGAAACCGAAATTTAATTTATTATAAAATAATATTGAATGTTTTTTCTAAGGAGCCCCTCATTCCTCTTATAAAAGGGCACTTCCCCTTCAATCCAATTCACACCTCCAAAGACCATTGTATGGTCCAAAACCTTCCAAAATATACTCCCAACTATCCTACCTTAAACATATACTCCTTCCTTTGGTCATAAATCCAACTTATAATTCCTTATTGATCAAATCAAAAGGAATAACATGAAGAAGAAGTAATGATTTCACAACCCTCTTTCAAATTCTTTTATTCTGACACTTACTCTTTCTTTGTTATTACCATACCAAAATAATAACTCCAGCACCTTATATATATTTTGATGTTATTATAAATATTTCACAACCATATTAATTATTCTATCCATCCTATGAATGATAATATAACCATGTGTTCATATGTATGGCTTACCGTCTCCATGTCATGGTGTAATTTGTTATTCAACAATAAGTTATTTGGTTGGATATAATGATGAGAAATATGAATATAAATAATAAAAATAACATTATAATGTATCTATAAGATTAATATATCATTCAATTCCATGCCTTTAAGGAAATGATATTGTTACTCGTGCGTATGTACGGATTACCATCTCCATGACGCGATGAGATTCATTTCCACGTTCACCGTTCAACGATGATTATAAAATATATATATCATTAATAAGTATATAATATATGACATAGTAATGCTGCTGGAGATATATATTTTTATATATATCTCTCTGTGTGTGTGAGTGTGTGTGTACTTACATATATCTTATTCACTTAGTTCTGTTCAATACGATATGAAAACAGAATCAACGTTTATGCGTACATCCAACTACCGTCTCCATAAACTGTGTTTTCCATTTCATATATCTATATATTCTAAATATTTATATTCTAAATATATATGATATATGAATCATGGTTTATATTCTGGAATTATTTAAATCATTATCTAAATGATACGGTCAGTAATAACAAGTTAAAATACATACGATAAAGAAAGCGATTATTACCCAAAATGTTAATTTAACATTGAAATTATTATTATTAAATGGGTAGTATAAAGTCATAAAATAATCATGTATGATATCATAAATATTGACATGGTTCTGGTATACTTTAATAACATACAATGGTATTTATACAGGAGGATAAACTTACCCTCGACTAATGGAAAGTGCAAGGTAAGGGTTAATTTCTCAATCTAATTATTATTCGAAATTGTTTATGGGTAAGTTTTTAATGGGACATATTTATTACCCATGTACATGATTCATAATAGAGTCTTAAAAGGGATTCAAATTAAGGTACTCTTTTACTAAAACGTCATTTTAAATATTTTAAAAACTTATTCTTCTAAATCATTATCATAATGTACATGTTTTCAAAATTGTTTTAAGGATTTATTTACATGGACAAGAATGTTTTTAAAATGTTAATTCCTTTCAAAAGTTTCAAAGTGGTATGGGAAACATTTATTCAAAAATTATTTTAAATTTCTTCCTTCCAAAATGGAGTGACATTTAAATGTTTTCATGAAAAGGGGATATTTCTCTAAAAGTGTTTTACAAATCATTTTCATCTATTTCAACATCCATTGATGAATTTTAAACTTATTTGAAGATGATTTATTATGATACAAATCTTTAATATTGTATTTAATGTTTTTTGATACATTTGACTGTGGATGTGTTATTTTTATACCATTAATGGTTTATGGATAAAGTATTGACATTTCGTATGCTAGTTTTAATATGAATGTTTATGTTATGTTTAAACATTTTCAAATGAGGAATGCATTGGACGTAGTATGTGACGGGTGGAGCCCGCTATAGTTCCTCGATACATCATAAGGTCTCATTAGAAAAACTACTGTCTTGGCACAAGGCCTTGAAAAAATATTATTTGTATTCTTGGATCAAGTCCTTCACTATGTGGTTATGAAGTCTAGAATTATCCATTCAATCATTATGAAAGTGGCTATTGATATTCCATATGATTATTCTACTAGTATAATATCCATGTGAAATAATAAATGGAATTATTTGATTTTATCTTTTCTATATTATACTGAATTTTAAGTTTAGAAGTCTTTTTTTTAGTCTTGTAAATTTATTTAAGTGTTTATGCTTATTTATAAAATATTCTGCTATATTGATATCCTTACTGAGAATCTGAGATTACCCATTTCTATGTATTATTTTTTCCCAGTATTCCAAGAAGTGTATTGTGATTGATATAGAGGGTTAATCTTGGGGAATAATGGAATTCATAAAGGATTATTTATGTTGTGTTGTTTGTTATAAAGTGTAATGTAACATTCATGTATGTAATCTATTTTCCAAGACTGCTAAACCGATCGGTCCTTCGGGACATGATTCCTTGTAATCATGCCAATGTATTAAAATAATGCACCCACTATGGGTAACCAGTGTTGGGGAGATACAAAAATGGCATCAGGGAAAGTTTAGAAACAACCACGGAAATAGATTTGGTTACACTCTGATTAGAGAACATTACCCTATGATAGACTTTGAGGATTAGTATAGAAGAACTTCCTACAATTTTGGTACTATAGATATTTGTTGAGTTTCCAAGAAAATACATCCCTGTATGGATATGAGCTGGTTGAGGTGGCTCTGGAATAGATGTAGCAAGGGGTAAAACCCGAAAACACCGCTTTGAGCTCCACTCAAACGAGAACTGGTGCATGAAACTGGGCCTTGGTACACTCTTGGTTATCACGCTCCTGGGGGATGTGCTTAGGATAATTCTCATTTTCATTACAAATAATTACAAAGGATTTATGAGTATATACCTCCTCAAATAAAATATTTTTATGAATATGGATTTTATCCATAAACTGTTCAATTTATGTCTGGTATTTAAAAAGATTGGAATTATTCATTACAATTGATAAACTGGTCTAGTGTATGCCATTGTATAGAAATGGAACCCGGTAGAAGGAATGAGAACTCCAACAATACGTATGATCCAAAGAGAAAGAAGGATCATATCTTTCATTGTATTAAGCCAAAATTTAAATGGAAAATAGTATCCCATGTATTCTCAACATATTATGAAATAGTAACATGTGTTAATAAGATGAGTAAATACTTCTCTGAGTCCTATGGATTTGAAGGGAATCAAGAGAAGAATAGGATGGTAGAGGGAAAGAAGGATAATGGGAAGAAGAAAAAGAATTATTTCCCCATATGTGATTATTGTGGAAAGAATCACCTTGGTGAATTCTTGATGGGATTGAAATTTTGTTATGAGTTTAGAGAAAAGGACACCATGTACCTAATTCCAAGGATAAGAAAAATGTTTCATGTGTACAATGTTTCATCTGCAAGGAGTAGGTTCACTATGTGAATCAGCATCCAAATCATCCGAGTATACCCCAAATGCTGCTATTGAATAATAATCAAGTTATGATACTTCAACAGATAAAGAGTAATGACTAGTGTTCTTATGTTATTGTTAAAATATTATGTCATTTTAGTATTTTATAAATGATATAAAAGTTATATGAATTATTAAAATAAATAAGTATTGTACTACAGTACTATTTCATTGAGGATATGATATTATATGGTTTTATGAAAATTGACTGAAAAAAATGTTAATCTTGTTGGAAAATACATGGTTAGAGGAAAGATAAACCTTAATATGGTCCTGATACTACGATAGTAATTTTGGAATAAGAGATGGTTGATTTGGATAAATTATATTGGATAATGTTGACTATATTGGAACTGATTAATAAATTTATGGTACTAGATGATGGTATGCATGTTTTCGTATTATGTAGATACATTACATGATCATCATATTATATCAGACTTCTTTTGGGTAACTAATTATTACAGTTATATGGTTTTTTATCATCTTTTATGGTTTATATTATTCTTCCTGTATTTATTTATCTGATTACTCAATTGTGCTAAACACTAAAATGGGGGTATAATATCCACACAGACACACCCTAAGTCCTCTATTTTTAATGGAAGCCTCTAGTGAATGGGGAGGTATGCTTGAGGTCATGTGGACCACTAGATCTAGGCACTGTTTAGTGGCTCCTGGATCAAGATGTTACGAAGTGGTATCATATAATTACTTTTCTAGATTTACTATTTTGATATAATAGAACAAAGAGAAGTAAGGTATTAGAATTATGTAATGAGTTTTTCATGGGATTAGCTTACCCATATATGAGAAAAATCCAAATTTCCAAGAATATGTAATGATTTTCTATATTTTTTCCAATAATCATTGATTGGATTTTACTATGGGGTGATTCACTTGAGTTCTAATGTTTATTATGATTATTAAGTTTTATACTTGTCCTCATGAGATGAGGGAATGGAATCTCAAGCATCATTTTTGAATCCTATTAGAATTAAAATAACATGAATTATGTCAAGCCATATTGGATGCATTCCTTGACTCCATGATGTTATTATATGTTCCTTGTGTAATATTTTTATTTTTTTTATAAATTATTTGTCTGGGGAATTGAGAAACATAATTGGAACATTGAGTGCCTACCATATCCAAATAGTTTTTTCCTATAAGGGCTATATAAGACAACCTAAGTATACAATTATTCCATGCTATTTCATGGTAAATTTGTTTCATAGACTAGTATTGGATCAAAATATGATGTAGATGCCCACTATACATGAGGGGGTAGATTGTACACTTTAAAAATTCCTTTCAAACATTTAATGTTTGTATAAAACATTAATTTTTAAAATTGGGGAAAACTATGTTTAATAAAGTTAAACAAGGTAAATTCACAAGACCTCTTAGTTCTACAAAATTTATTGATTCCAGAAAAATGTAACACCCAAATATTTCATTGTACTTCATTTTTTCAAAGTAATCCAATAACATGCACTACCCGCAACACCGAGTTCTAGCGCACCACGACATACCAAACAATCCTTTCAAAAGTGGTTATGAATAGTAATAAATGAATTTTGAACTTTATATAATCCTTATAATTTTAGAATCCGTATTATGAGATTCTTAGACATAATGTAAGAACAAATTCACTTTTTTTCAGATAAAATATGTATTTTTCAAAAAATGCAATTTTATCGCCTTTTAATGGCCAACACTATTTAAATCCAATATTTGTAAATTTTATATATTCAATTTGAAAAAATAAACTTCTTCTATAGAATTGAGACATAAGAGTTTAGTTTCAATAATTTTATGCTATTTTACTGAAAAATTTCGTATTTGGGTGAATACTGAAAATACTATATTTTAACTAAAAAAAACTTTTTTAGTGAAAATAATTAATAATGTTAAATTTTAAATTTTAATGGTTTTGAAGTAAAGATGTATTATATTTATACCATTTAATCCAATTCTGGTCATTGTAAATAATTTCACTTTTAAATTCGAGATAAACAAGTGTCAATCTTTTGTTAGTTATTATTTCTTAAAAATACGTTTTGGTTTTGACAACGAGATTTAATTTTAAATTAATAAATTCAATTTATAGGGTTTTTATTAGGTAAAATAGACTTCATTTTTGAATTTTAAATATCAAAATTATCATAGGGTGATTTTTTTGGTATGTTTTTGAAAACATTCAATTTTTGATGAATAGTGAAAAACTGTGTGTTATTGGTTAAAACCAAATTTTCATTTATATAATTATTTAATTCATTTAAATTTAATTTAGGTAAAAATAGATAAGTAATTCCTATATATGTTCAATTTAATTCATTGGAGTCGTTTTATAATAAGTTTAGATATATAAAAATGTTATTGAAATGTTACTGTCTTTTACCCCCCCTCCTAGGAGCATTTGCAAATTTGCATAAAAATTATTTTTACCACTTCTGTGAATTGAATTTAAAAAATCTGAGAGACTCGGTTGATATCTGTAATTAAATTTTGGTTCAATAAGATAAAAGTAATTTTTTGGTGAATAACAACTTTTGACTTTTACTTACAACGGTTAAAACTGAATAGGGTAATTAAAGGTAAAAATGATATTATTATTACCCTAACACATGTTATAATTCTATTGGATAAGTGTAATTCGACCAAAAACATCCTTAGGAATTAAATATGATCCTTTAGGTCCACTTGGATTATATTAGGACATTTATTATTTTTTAATTCAAAGAAGAGTTAAAAGTGTTGAATTCAAAGATTAATAACTAAACCATTTTTAATATATTGTTACACACTTGATAAATTAGACTATAAATATTAATTAGAAATATAAAAATATTTCCAACATAATGTTATTTTATTTATATTATTTATAAATTAGAAAATTTAATTTATTTATGACACAATGATGATATAGTAATTACCTATTAAATAAAATATTATAATAATTGATATTATTAATATCCAAATAAATGTAATTTGAGACTTTTAATGAATTAAACTAATTTTATAGGATAATATGACATGTTATGATTGTTTATATCAATTTTATTTAATGTAATAATGTTTTTATAAATTTAGAAAAAAAATACCAAATACTGTCAAAATTGACATAAAAGAGTTTTTAAAACAAATATTATATTATTAATTGATATTCTATTCCTAAAAATCTAAGGGTCGGCCTAAAGAAATATATAATGATAGGTGTATCATAAATGAACCACATGGGGTTCTCATTTATGTTTATAGTATGTTTATTAACCATATAATATAAAACTACATAGAGACATGGTAAATGTCAAACTATTTAACTAACAGTTAAATCTAAAAGATAATGTTAATATAGTAACCCAAACCTGTGTAAAACCTATTGGTTGAGTGTTTTTAGACCCATACCCACCTAAAACTTTAAATAATTAATTTTTTATTAATTAGAAACCGAAATTTTATTTATTATAAAATAATATTTTCGGTTTTTCCTAAGGCACCCCTCATTCCTCTTATAAAAAGGCACTTCCCCTTCTCTCCAATTCCCACCTCCAAAGACCTTCGGATCGTCCAAAACCTTCCAAAATATCCTCCCAACTATCCTACCTTAATCATATATTCCTTCCTTTGGTCATAAATCCAACTTATTATTCTCTTTTGATCAAATCAAAAGGAAGAACCTGAAAAAGAGGTAATGATTTCACAACCCTATTTCAAATTCATTTATTCTTTCACTTACTCTTTCTTTGTTATTACCATACCAAAATAATAAATCGTGTACCTTATATATATTTTGATGTTATTATAAATATTTCACAACCATATTAATTATTCTATCCAACCTATGAATGACAATCTCACCATGTGTGCATATGTATGGCTTACCGTCTCCACGTTGTGGTGTAATTTGTTATTCAACACTAGGTTATTTGGATGGATATAATGATGAGAAATATTTATATAAATAATAAAAATAACATTTAAATGTATCTGTAAGATTAATATATCATTCAATTCCATAACTTTAAGGAAATTATATTGTCACTCGTGCGTACGTACGGATTACCGTCTCCATGACATGATGAGATTCATTTCCACGTTCACCGTTCAACGATGATTATAAAATATATATATCATTAATAAGTATATAATATATGACATAGTAATGATACTGGAGATATATATATATATATATCTGTGTGTGTTAGTGTGTGTGTACTTACATATATCTTATTCACTTAGTTCTGTTCAATACGATATGAAAACAGAAACAACGTTTATGCGTACATACGACCTACCGTCTCCATAAATTGTGTTTTCCATTTTATATATCTATATATTCTAAATATTTATATTCTAAATATATATGATATATGAATCAAGGTTTGTATTCTGGAATTATTTAAATCCTTATCTAAATGATACCGTCAATAATAACAAGTTAAAAGATATACGATAAAGAAAGCGATTATTACCCGAAATATTAATTTAACAATGAAATTATTATTATTAAATGGTTAGTATAAAGACATAAATTAATCATGTATTATATCATAAATATTAATATGGTTCTGTTATAATTTAATAACATACTATGGTATTTATATATCCGGATAAACGTACCCTCGAATAATGGAAAGTGCAAGGTAAGGGTTAATTTCTCAATCTCATTATTATTCAAAATTGTTTATGGGTAAGTTTTTAATGGGACATATTTATTACCCATGTCCATGTTTCATAATAGAGTCTTAAAAGGGATTCAAATTAAGGAACAATTTTAATAAAACATCATTTTAAATGTTTTAAAAACTCATTCTTCTAAATCATTCTCATAATGTAAATTTTTCAAAATTGATTTAAGGATTTATTTATATGGACAAGAATGTTATTAAAATGTTAATTCCTTTCAAAAGATTCAATGTGGTATGGGAAACTTTGATTCAAAAATTATTTTAAATTTCTTCCTTCCAAAATGGAGTGACATTTAAATGTTTTCATTAAATGGGGATATTTCTCTCAAAGTGTTTTACGAATCATTTTCATCTATGTCAACATCCATTGATGAATTTTAAACTTATTTGAAGAAGACTTATTATGATACAAATCGTTCATATTGTATTGAATTTTTTTGATATGTTTGACTGTGGATGTGTTATTTTTATACCATTCATGGTTTATGGATAAAGTATTGACATTTCATATGCTAGTTTTAATACGAATGTTTATGTTATGTTTAAACATTTTCATATGTGGAATGCATTGGACGTAGTAAGTGACGGGTGGAGCCCGCTATAGTTCCTCGATATATCATAAGGTCTCATTAGACAAACTAGTGTCTTAGAACAAGGCCTTGAAAAAATATTATTTGTATTCTTGGAACAAGTCCTTGACTATGTGGTTATGATGTCTATAATTATCCATTCAATCATTATGAAAGTGGCTATTGATATTCCATATGATTATTCGACTAGTAGAATATCAATGTGAAACATTAAATTGAATTATTTGATTTTATCTTTTCCATATTATACTGAATTTTATGTTTAAAAGTCTTTTGTTTTAGTCTTATAAATTTATATAATTGTCTATGCTTATTTATAAAATATTCTGCTATATTATTATCCTTACTGAGCATCTGAGCTAACCCCTTTCTATGTATTATTTTTCCCAGGATTCCAAGAAGTGTATTGTGATTGATATAGAGGGTTAAGCTAAGAGAATAATGGAATTCATAAAGGATTATTTATGTTGTGTTGTATGTTATAAAGTGTAATGAAACATTCATGTATATAATCTATTTTCCAAGACTGCTAAACTGATCGGTCCTTTGAGACATGATTCCTTGTAATCATGCAAATGTATTAAAATAATGCATCAACTCTGGGTAACTAGTGTTGAGGCGATACAAAAATGGCATCAGGGAATGTTTAAAAACAACCACGGAAATAGATTTAGTTAAACTCTGATTAGAGAACATTACCCTAATATAGACTTTGAGGAGTAGTATAGAAGAACTTCCTAAAATTTTGGTACTATAGATATTTTGTGAGTTTCCAAGAAAATACATCCTTGTATAGATACGAGATGGTTGAGGTGGCTCTGGAATAGATGTAGCTAGGGGTAAAACCCAAAAACACCGCTTTGAGCTACACTGAAACAAGAACCAGTGCATGAAACTGGGCCTTGTTACACTCTTGGTTATGACACTCCTGGGGGATGTGCTTAGGATAATTCTCATTTTCATTACAAATAATTACAAAGGATTTATGAGTATATATCTCCTCAAAGAAAGTATTTTTATGAATATGGATTTTATCCATAAACTGTTCAATTTATGTCTAGTATTTAAAAAATATGGAATTATTCATTACTATTGATAAACTGGCCTAGTGTATGCCATTGTATAGAAATGGAACCCGGTAGAAGGAATGAGAACTGCAACAATACGTATGATCCAAAGAGTAAGAAGGATCATTTCTTTCATAGTATTAAGCCAAAATTTACATGGTAAATAGTATCCCACGTATTCTCAACATATTAAGAAATAGTAACATGTGTTAATAAGATAAGTAAATACTTCTCTGAGTCATATGGATTTGATGGGAATCCAGAGAAGAAAAGGATGTTAGAGAGAAAGAAGGATAAAGGGAAGAAGAAAAAGAAGGATTTCCCCATATGTGATTATTGTGGAAAGAATCACCTTGGTGAATTCATGATGGGATTGAGAGTTTGTTATGAGTTTAGAGAAAAAGACACCATGTAACTAATTTCAAGGAAAATAAAAAGGTTTCATATGTACAATGCTTCATCTACAAGGAGTTGGTTCACTACGTGAATCAGCATCCAAATCATCCGAGTATACCCCAAATGCTGCTATTGGATAATAATCAAGTTATGATACTCTGACAGATGAAGAGTAATGACTAGTTATCTTATCTTTTTGTTAAACTAGTATGTCATTTTAGTGTTTTATCAATGATATACAAGTTATATGAATTATGAAAATAAATAAGGATTGTACTACAGTACTATTTCATTGAGGATATGAGATTATATGGATTTATGAAAATTGACTGAACAAAATGTTAAACTTGTTGGAAAATATATGTTTAGAGGAAATATAAACCTTAATATGGTCCTGATACTGCGATAGTAATTTTGGAATACGAGATGGTTGATTTGGATAAATTATATTGGATAATGTTGACTATATTGGAACTGATTATTGGTTTGTTTATTTTATCATTGTTGGAATATTAAAAAAAATTGATATAAAGAATATATCTAGTATTATATAACAAATAAGGGAGCATGAATGTAATCAATAATGTTTTATGGTAATTCAGGGTGTTACCATGTTTTAAAACAATACATGATAAATGTGTTCTCATGTTATTACACGGAAAAAATGATCTTCATTGTGTTTAACTTCCTTATAAATTTTGGACTGTGAGTTTGGATAGAAGTATTTTTTATAAGTATAATGTTTGGTATGGATTAAGAATGAAATTGGATATTATTTTCAAGGTTTTTTTGGTATTATTATAAAAAGGACAGTACACAAACCAGGTGACAATCCGTTGCGTCGGAAAAATCTGTAGGAATCAAACCCACAACCATAGTGTGATTTGGATTTATCGCCTACCACTGGACTACATGAAGTCCTGGATGGTATTATCTAGTTTTTTAAAGGTTCTAATAGGTTAATTATAAATTAGTTATTTTTGGAACCCTAGATAATTAGGATAAATAGAAAAAAAAAATTAGAATCGTTTGGAGTGAAAGATGATTTTGTGGTAGGAATTAGTTGAAGGATGAAACTCTACTTGTCAAGTATATATATATATATCCTTCTTATTCTGTGGGTAAATTAATTCTTAAACATTAGGGAAGGGATCTTAAAACCAATTTTTTTTTCATAATAACTTATGTTTTGTTGAACTGATGGTATTTTAATTCATCATAGATTGATGGATATGAGGCCCCCAATATTACACTTGTTTGTGATTGATGACCGCAATCACTCCCTATAAATATTTACATTTTTCCTCAAATTATGTGTCTCTAATTTCCACCAATGTTTTTATAATCGAGATCATAATTTGGTGGTGACCCTTTCATTTCCATTTCCTCTTATTAAGACTAAATTTTAATAACCCAATTTCGGATGTGGGTTTTCCCACAAAGGTACTTTCAATTTGCATCTTTTTATTATCAAAAAAACAATTTCAAATTGTGAGGATGCAATTTATTGAAATAGGGAAGTATGTAACACCCCATGATTTCATAGTATGTTATTTCTTCAAAGTAATCCAATAACATGCACTACACACATCACTGAGTTTAGCGCACCACGACTTACCATACTTGCCATTCAAAAGCGAGTAGGAATAGTATTAACTGAATTTTAAACTTTATATAATACTTATAGTTTTAGAATCCATATTATGATATTCTTAGACATAATTTAAGAACAAATTCATTTTTTCAGATAAATGATGTATTTTTTCATAAATGAAATTTTTCCTTCTTTTAATGAAGAACCCTTTTTAAATACAATATTTTAAACTTTTATATATTAAATTTCACAAAATAAACTTCTTCATTATAATCAAGACCTAAAATTTTAGTTTCAATTTTTTTTTATTTTTCTGATAACTTTTATATTTGGGTGAAAAATTAAAAATATTATATTTTATCTGAAAACAACTATTTTAATAAAAATAATTTATAGTGTTAAAATATACATTTTAATGTTTTTTAAGTATAAATTGATTATATTTTTACCATTTAATCTAATGAAGGTCATTGTAAGTAATTTCACGTTGAAATTGGATATAAACAAATCATAATCTTTTGATAGTTATTATTTCTTAATAATATGGTTTTTTGGTTTTGACAAAGGGAATTAATTTGAAATTAATAATTGATAATTCAATGTTTTGGAATTGGTAAAATATGATTAATTTTTGAACTAGGAATATCAAAATTATCTTAGAGATAATTTTTGGTATGTTTATGAAAACATTCAATTTTTAATGAATAGTGAAAAAACTATGTTATTGGTTAAAACCGACTTTTAATTTAAATTATTATTTATTGAATTTATATTTATTTTAGGTAAAAATATATACATAATACCTATATAAGTTCAATTTAATTCATTTGAATCATTTTATAATAATTTTAGATATAAAAAAATGTTATTACAATTTTACCGTCTTTTACCCACCTCCTAGGATCGTTTCAATATTTGCATTAAAATTAATATTACCACTTCCGTGAATTGAATTAAAAAAATCTGAGAGACGCGATTGATATCAGTAATTAAAATGTGGTTTAATAAGACAAAAATATTTTTTTTTGTGAATAGTAACTTTTGACTTTTACTTACCATGGTTAAAAGTGAATACGATAATTAAAGGTAAAAATGATATTATTATTACCATTAAACATGTCCTGATTCTATTTTAAAAGTGTAATTAGACCAAAAACTACCTTATTAATAAAATATTATCATTTAGATCCACTTGGATTAGATTTGGACATTTATTATTATTTAATTCAAAGAAGAGTTAAAAGTGTTAAATTCAATGTTTAATAACTAAACCATTTTTAATATAGGGTTACACATAGGATAAATTAGACTATAAATATTAATTAGAAATATATAAATATTTCATACATTATGGTATTCTATTTATAGAATTTAGACATTTAATAATTTAATTAATATATGTCACATTGAGGATGTAGTAATTACATATTTAATAAAATATTAAAATTATTATTATTATATATATCCAAATAAATGAAACATGAGAATTTCTATTAATTACACTAATTTTATACGATAATATTACATGATAGTGTTGGTTATATGTATATTTTTTAAAGTAATAATTCTGTTATGAATTTCGAAAAAACAAAATACCAAATAGTGTCAAAATTGAATTAAAAGATTTTTTAAAACAAATATTATATTATTAATTGATATTCTCCTCCTAAAAAACTATGTTTCAGACAAAATACATACATATTTATAGTTTTATCATTAATTAACCACTTGGGGTTCGTTTGGAAGTTTATAGTATGTTTATTAACCATATAATATAAAAATACAAAGAGACATGGTAAATGTCAAACTATTTAACTAAGAGTTAAATCTAAAATAAAAATTTAATATAATATCCCAAAACTATATAAAACCTATTGGTTGATTGTTTCCTGACCCATTCCAACCTTATCCTTTAATTAATTCTTTTTTGAGCAATTATAAATAAAAATTTAATTTATTATAAAATAATATTTTAATTTTTTCTTAAGGTTTGTCTCACCCCTCTTATAAATGGGCACTTCACCTTATCTCATATTCACACCTACAAAGCCATTTTTCTCGGCCAAAACCTCCTCAAATATCCTCCCAACTATCCTACCTTCTTCCTAGAGTCAATAGTTTGGTCATAAATCCAACCGAAGGATCGCTTTTGATCAAACCAAAAGGAAGAACCTGAACAAGAGGTAATTATTTCACCACCCTCTTTCATGTTTTTTTTCTTCCACATACTCATTATTTGTTAATACCATACCCAAATAATAACTCCAGTAAATTATATATATTGTGATGTTATTATAAATATGGCACAACCATATTCATTATTCTATCCATCCTATGAATGATAATGTCACCATGCGTGCGAACGTACAACTTACCGCCTCCACGTCGTGATGTAATTTATTATTCAACACTAGGTTATTTGGAAGGATATAATGATGATTAATATGTATATAAATAATGAAAATAACATGATTATTTATCATTAAAATTAATATACATTCTATTTATACACTTTTATGGAAATGATTTTGTCGCTCGTGCGTTTGTACGGATTACTGTCTCCATGACACAATGAGATTCATCTCCACATTCACCATTCAACGATGATTATAAAATATATATCATTAATAAGTATGTAATATATGACATAATAATTCTACTGGAGAGATATATATATATATGTATGTATGTACATACATATATCTTATTCACTTAGTTCTGTTCAATACGATATGGAAATAAATATACCGTTTATGCGTACGTAAAGCCCAATGTCTCGATAAACGGTGTTTTCCATTTCGTATATATATCTACTATAAATCTTTATATTATAAATATATATGATATATGAGTCAGGGTTTTTATTCTGGATGTTTTTAAATTATGATCTAAATGATACTGTTAATAATAACAAGTTAAAATACGTACGATAAGGAAAGCGAATATTACTCGAAATGTTTATTTAACATGGAAATTATTATTAAATGGTTAGTATAATGTCTTAAATGAATCATGAATGATATCATAAATGTTAATATGGTTCTGTTATAATTTAATAACATACTTCTTCCATTATACAGGAGGTCAAACATACCCTCGACTAAAAAAAAGTGCAAGGTAAGGGTTAATTTCTTAATCTCATTATTATTCGAGATTATTTATGGGTATGTTATTTCTGGGACATATTTATTACCCATGTAAATATTTCAAAAAAGAGTTCTATAATGGATTATATTAAAGGGTCTCTATTACTAAAACATCATTTTAAATGTTTTAAATATTTATTCTTCTAATTCGTTCTCAATAATGTCCAGGTTATCAAAATGGGTTTTAAGGATTTATTTATATAGAAATGAATGTTTTTAAAATTTTAATTCCTTTCAAAAGTTTCAAAGTGGTATGGGACACTTTGATCAAAAAATTTCATTAAAAGTCTTCCATTCAAAATGGTGTGACTTTTAAATGTTTTCATGACAAAGGGATATTTCTCTCAAAGAGTTTTAAAAATAATTTTCATCTATGTAAACATCCATTGATGGATTTTAAACATGTTTGATGTTGAATAATTATGATACAAATCAATCATATTGTATTGAAGGTTTTGTTATATGTTTGACTATGGACGTGTTATTTTTATACCATTCATTGTTTATGGATAAAGTATTGGCATTTCATATACTAGTTTTAATACGAATGTTTATGTTGTGTTAAATCCTTTTCATTGGGGGAATGCATTGGACTTAGTAAGTGATGGGTGGAGCCCTCTATAGCTCATTGATGCATCGGTAGGTCTCATTAGACAAACTAGTGTCTTGGAAAAAGGCCTTGACAAAAGATTTTTTGTAGTCTTGGCACAAGGCCTTGACTATGTGGTTATAAAGTCTGGAATTATGAATTCCATAATTATGAAAGTGTTTATTGATATTGCATTCGATTATTCAACTAGTAGAATATCCATATGAAAAAGTAAATGGAATTATTTGATTTTATCATTTCCATATTATGCTAAAGTTTATGTTTAAAAGGATTTTTTAGTCTTGTACATTGCCTTATATGTTTATGCTTATTTATGAAATATTCTTCTATATTGTTATCCTCACTAAGCATCTGAACTCACCCCTTTCTATGTTTGATTTTTCCCAGGACTCCTCGAAGTGAATTGTGATTGATATGTAGTTTTAAGTTAAGGGAATACTGGAATTCATAAAAGATTATTTATGTTGTGTTGTATGTTATAAACGGTAATGTAACATTCATGTGTGTAATATATTTTCCAATACAGCTAAATTGATCGGTCCCTCGAGAATTTATTCCATTTAATCATGCCAATGTATTAAAATAATGCACCGACTTTGGGAAACTGGGATCGGGGCGTTACAAAAATGGTTCCGAAAATAAAACTAAAAAAATATTACAATGAAAAAGATTCTACCTTAATGTTTATAGAATATTACTAATAAGATTATACCAATACAAGAAGGTATAATACAATTATTCTTTCTTTATTAATCAAAATGTAGCGGAATATAAACATGAAATAATACAAGTAACATGCACGAAATATTTTAACCCAAAGAAACGGGTATCCAACAACCTTGGTAAAAGGTCCTTTGATTTTTGCTTTCAATAAAGTCTCTATTACCCACACCAGGGTAATCCCTAGATAATAATATCAAAATATGTCTTGTTATCCCTGCAAGCCCTTGAACATCAAGGTAGTCGGCACCTATGTCATTCTAAAAAAGGAAGTCCTCAAACATTACTGTAGTTGGAAATTTTGTCTTCCTATCCCCGGATGCCCTCGAACTTTAAGGTAGTTGGCACCTCTATCTTCCTATCCCTGGAAGCCCTCCAAATTTAAGGTAGTCAACACCTATATCTTCATACCCCGAAATCCCTCAATTATACACAACAACAATTAGAGTCACACGAAGCAACCTGAACTATACGTTCTGTACAGACAAGGAAAGAGAGTCTCTCTTTCAAGAAATCACTTCTGTAGCATGTGGTCTCTAAAATGATCGACTAGTGTGTGTTATGTGTGTTCATTCAAATGAGATCCTATTTGTTGTAATTTTTTCAAAGGTTTTCTCCCTCCTCCAACAGTCATAATTTTCCTTGAATCATGGAGGGTCCTTTATACATGTTACTCAAACAAAGTTTAATTAGAAATAGAATGAATGATAAAGTTTCATAATTAAAAAAAGGTTAATAAAAACATAGTTGCTTAACCAGATCCATTTTTTTGATGTTTAGGAAAAAATAATGTTTGATTTCTATGAAAAAAACATTCTTTGTCTATATTACATAGATAATCATATTTTAGTTTTTAAGGAATTCAGAATCATAATTATATATAAATCAAGGTCTGAATTCTATGAAATTCGGAAGCTGAATTTTGAGGAATTCAGAACCTAAATTATAAGGAATTCAAAGTCCGAATTTCAGAGAATATGGAGTCTGAATTAAGAGAATTCAGAATATGAATTTCAATGAATTCAGAATCGGAATTCAAAGAATTCAAAATTTTAATTTCAGAGAATTCTGATTCTTAATTCAAAGAATTCAGAATCTGAATTTCAGATAATTCAGAATATGAATTTCAGAGAATTCAGAGTCTGAAATTAGGGAATTTGGAATTAGAATTTAGATCCTGAATAGAGAATACACTATATATAATTACTTATAGGATTTTGAGGTTTTAGAAATGAAACCGAATTTTACACATAGAAATAAAAAGAGTTTGATTTAGAGAAACTATAAAATTAACAATGAAAACGAAGGTAAGGAGAAAATTTCCTTGGGAAAGGTAAATTTTCTTATAAAGATTAATCTTCAGGGAAATAAATCTTTTCTTAAGATAGAGTGTTTGTATTTTTCAAAACAAAAAAGAATAGAAAAATCATAAAGAAACCTTATTTAATCAATTATATCCCCGTTTTTAGAAAGTACAATCATTCTTACTAAAAAATAATCTAAGGACATGAGAAGTTTTATGGACTTGAAAAATAAAAACATATCTCTATTAACTTATGGATCAATGTGAATACGCCTAACTACCCATTAGTCTTTGGAATCACTAAGTATAATGTTCTTGATTTCCTGAATGAGATTTTACATTATCTTGCATACAAAAGTAATCATTGATAAGAACATTCCTCTAGATGAACTCCCCCTTAAATAGGGAAATATCTTCTTTACTTTGTATTCTTTTTATCATTCATTTCTACCCCTTTGGATTTTTTCATAAATAAATAGTGGGTATGGACCGAAAATGAAATTGGAACCTGAAATATTAGTACTAAACAACCACAAACAAAATATCTAAATAACAACCAGCATTTTATTAATGGTGAAAGAATTTGTGTAAGGAAAAGTAAAAAAATATCATAATTTAATAAAATTATCCTTCTTTCTCCTTTAGAATCAACTTCTTCACAATGTTTTTTAGCTTCTTGAGCACCTTGTGATCCTCTTATACATGCTTACGCAATGTATCATATTCTTCACTTTTCTTCTCTAAGGCTTTAATTTTTTCTTCCTGAGCCTTAAGACATTCTTCTTATGCTTTCATTATTTTATCATACTTAACATGATTCTCTTCAATCTCAATTCTTAGATTACTTTCCATCTTTGAATTCATGACAACAGAATTAAGCTTGGCATTCAAGTCCTTAATTTCTTTGTTCTTAGTAGTCTATTCTAGGATTAACTTTTCCACAAAACTATTTGAATGATCTCTGATCTTTCCATCTTCAGTGTAAAATAATTCCTTGAAATTATCATGAAATTCTTCGAACAGTCTTATCTTTCCTATTATCTTCTTTGACCAACTTGTTATCTTAATGAAAGATATTTTATGAGTCTCATAACCAATGAGGGAAGATTTGAAATCATCCTCAATTCCAACACATTGATCTATAACCATGTAAACTGATTCTGATTTCTAATTAATTGAATGATGAAACATTTGGAATCTTGAGTCTACTCTTAAGAATAAGTGAATAGTACCAACCAGTTTTTTCAATGAATGAACAAAAAAATCATGTCCAAGGGAAGATGATTCTGAATCAGAGTGTTTGGTTGAGGAGGATTCATTTTCTATGTCTTCATATTTCCTCATTGATGAAGCACCAACATCTTTCTTCTTCACCATAGATTTACTTGGTGTGTCTACAGAAACATGATTTCCCTTATTAGTTATGAGAATAATGTCTTTTTCTTTGGGGGTTTCGTGTTCACTATCTAATTGCTGAACAATATTATCTTCATCTACTCCTTCTTTCTCGACTCCTGCCTCAACATCCTTCGGGTGGATAAAACCATGATTTCTACATTCCTCTTTAGACTATTTATTCACTTCTTCCTCACCCTTCTCATCTTTTGTTGGTGTAGAACGTTTTTAAGACTCTGATTCAAATGTTCGGATTGATAATTTCTCAAAAAGACATTCCTTCTCATGAAAATCCTCTATATGCCTTATCACATCCTCAGTATGACCACTTCCTTCTTCTTCTTCTTCTTGCACTATTTCTTCTTCTTGATCTTATTCCAGAATCACCAACTTCCTTCCCAGAGTCATTAGTAGTAATTATTGAAGAAAGGATTCGGGTACCAGAATTTGCTCAGAGTCTTTTTCAGTAGCCTTAAGAAGATATTGTACTATCTCAACCTCATACATCTTCTTCTATTTCTTATTCTCTTTATGTTTATTTTAAATATCTTTAGCCACCTTTATTTTTAATTATTTTTCCTAAGTGGGGTCCAATCCATATATAGGATCCCCTTTTTAATTTTGTTTCTTATCCTCTCTCCACTTGGCCACAACTTCATTAGGATAAGATTTTTGCTTCTTTTCCTTCTCTGGTGCTGACTGAGTTTCCATAGCTACAATGGTTTTTCTTTTCTCATCTGGTTCCTTAGACTTCCTCTTCCTTCCTTTGTTCTTAGTGTTTTCATCCTCTTTTACCTTATTTGACAAAGCATTAACTTCTTCTTCAGATAAATAATAAAATTCTCCAGATTCATTAGAGAATGAAGCCTTAATCCTCCTTAAGGTATCATCACTCAATAACATTACCATGTAATATCATGTCTTGAAATGCATGTCATTTTTAATGATTATAAACAGATAACTATACTATTTTAGAGAATATCTGGATACATAATGATTTGATATTTCGTATTTCCATTCTTGATGTTCCCAATCATATTAAAGATATACTTGACCAAGTTTATCAGCCTATGATTCACAAAGAAATCTAAAATATAGATATCATTATTTTTCAAGGTTTTCTTATGTCCTTTTCGTTGAATTACAAAACCTTAAACCGAAAATCCATGAATCCGTAAGTTCGTATATAGATGACAAATCTTCGGAGTCTTCAATCCATTAAATACCATAAACTCTATAGCCTTTTCCTTATCAAAATATCTTGATACATTTGGTAATTTGTGAGTAAAAATTTTTCTTTGCCTTCATAATAAATTACAATCCAACTTGTTCCCTTGCTGAAGAAAATAGAGTAGGACTTTACATAACACTTGAAAGAGAACTTGTCTCTACCTTGTTCCTTCAAGAAACATGTTTTCTAATAGAACTCAATCATTATGTCTGCCTACACATGATCATGTTCCTTCAGCTTTGAAACACAAAGTATCTCCCATCCATTAAACTTAACATTATTTGATATGATAGAATCATATTTGGCATAAAACATCAGATAAACCAACCTTTATATAAATATATTCCACTTAGAGATTTTATTTAAAGTCAACATACCTTTCAGAGGAGAAGCTTTAGCAGACATTCAAAACTAGAGAAACGTCGGAGATTCAGAACGACCTTAAGTACAGAGGTAGAGCTTCAGCAAGCGAAATATTGAAAAAACAATGTGTGAAAACCATTTTTGGGGATTTATATAGTAAATTGAGGTGACGTTTGAACTTCTTTGGTTGATCCAATAGTTGAAAAAACTTTTGATCAAATCTGATGGTTGAGATGATAACTGATGAAGGATTTTGATAAATTATGATCTTTTGAGGGTTTTTAAGATAAACAATCCGATTTAAGTAAAAAGATGAATCTGCAAAAATTTAAACAAAATGAAATTATGAACATTTAGAAAGATGATTATGAAAACATAGGAAATGAAATATAGCATACATATTATTAGGAAGATTATTCGTAATGATGGAAATTCTTCTTGAAAAACTTTAGATCCAGAAAATTAACATATTTAAAGAAAATGTTGATTACAAAAATCTTATTAAGAAAAATTTAGATTCCGAAAAATTAATACTACAAAAATTTTGACAACATTAAAATTTAGAATATGAATCAATTTATATTAAGAAAAAAATTTGACTTCAAAAAAATTTATAATATGAAAACATTTATATTATGAAACATTTTGACTAAGAAAAAAATTGACTAATCAAGTAAATGTACTCCCACTATGAAAAAGAATATCTTACTCTAAGGAAATAGGTTTATATAAGAAGTTAATATGAAAAAATTACCTTAAAATTTCCATTCCTAAATTCTGTATAATATATTCATATCTATTAGAGGTTAGTGATTTTGTGAAAATATATGCATGTTGATCTTGCATTCCGATAAATTGAAAAATGATATCAATTTTTTATGTGTGATCCCTAAGAAAGTGATGCCTAATATCTATGTTTTTTTCATGAGAGTGGTGTGAAATGTTTTTACTTAATGAAATGGAACTATTATTATCACAAAATATTTGTTTTTTGATAAAACTCATACCATAGTCTGTGAGTGTGTGTTGCATCCCCCATACTTGAGCACAACAACTTTGAGCTGCAACATATTCAGCTTCAAGAGTGGAAAGTTCTACTGAGTTTTGCTTTTTGCATGACCTAGAAACTAATGAATATCCTAAGAAATGACAAGTTCGGGATATACCTTTCATATCCATTCTACATCCACCAATGTCAGCATCTGAAAATCTTTTTAGGGAAAAATCATTTCCAAAAGTATAAGAGGGTCCTAAATCCACGGTTCCCTTTATGTAGTGAAAAATCCATTTCACTGCCTTTAAATGAGATTCCATAGGATTTTATTAATATATTCCACATAAGAATATTGAAAATATCATGTCAGGATGACTAGATGTTTTGTATAGTAAACTTCATATCATACCTATAAACAATGTTTGATCCACTGGTTTCCTAGCTTCATCAAGATCAAGTGAATTTGAGGTACGACTGAGAGTACTAATACTTTTTTTGTTGTCATATCGATACTTTTTAATAAGATATTTAATATAATTATGTTGGGATATATAGATTCCTTTTCGTTTTTGAGAAATTTGAAAACCAATGAAAAATGTTCACTCACCCATCATACTCATTTCAAACTCATATTTCATTAGATTGCAAAATAATTAGTCAAATATTGATGAGTTGAACCAAATATACTGTCATCAACATAAATTTGAATAGTCAAAATATTTTTCTTATCTTTATTTATAAAAGGGGTTGGATGATGATTTCCCTTAACATAATTTTTATGAAGAAAAAATCTTGTAAGTCTATCGTACCAAGCTCTAGGGGCTTGTTTAAGTCCATATAATGCTTCGGTAAGTTTGAAAACATGTTTAGGATGTTTTGTATCTTCAAAACCAGGAGGTTGTTCAATAAAAACTTCTTCTTGTACATAACCATTAAGGAAAACACATTTAACATCCATTTGAAAAAGATTGAATTTAATGAATGCTGCAAAGGAAAGTAGAATACGAATAAATTCAAGTCTAGCTTCTGGAGAAAAGGTTTCTTTATAGTTTATTCCTTCTTGTTGATTATAGAATTTAGCAACTAATATAGCTATATTTCTTAGTATGATTCCATTTTCATCCCACTTATTTTTGAAGACCCATTTTACTCCAACAACAGAAGTTTCCTTAGGTCTTTCAACCAAGGTCCAGACTTTATTCCTTTCAAATTCATTTAACTCATCTTCCAGGTATTTTATCGAATCATTATCACCTAAATATTCATCAGTGATTTTTGTTCTAGTTGAAAAAGGAATTCTAGATTTCCTACTTCATTCCTTAAGGAACATTTAGTACTTACAGGTTGATTTATATCACTAATGATACTATCACTTGGATGATTCTTTAGAAACAATTGATTTGGGTTTTGTAAGAACTATTCATCAACATATGGTAGAAAATCATCTTGGGTAAATGCATCAAAAATATTTTATTGAACATTTTCCTTATCAGAAGGATCTTATATCAAGGATTGATACTATGTTTTTGAAAACATATCTGTAGATATAGGTTGACAGTGTTTGAAAAAAAGGAATTGGTTTCATCAAATATGACATGTACTGTTTATTCAATAGTACAATTGTTTTTATTGAAAACTCTATAAGTCTTGGATGTTATGGAGTAACCTAAAAAAAATCCTTCATCAGATTTGGGTACGAATATATGTAGATTATCTATAGTATTCAAAATGAATACTTGTAATCCAAATACCTTTAAGTAAGAATGTCTAGGTTTTCTATCTTTCCATAACTCATAAGGGTTTTTATTAAGAAAAATGTCTGATCAAAACTCTATTTATAGAATAAAAAACAGTACATACAGCTTCATCCCAAAAGTTCATGGCTATAGAATATTAACTCAACATGATTCTTGTTTTTTGTTGAAGAATTTGGTTTCTTCATTCAACAACACCATCTTGTTGAGGAGTTCTTGGTGCTGAGAATTTATGAGTAATAACTTTTTTACTACAAAAAGTATCAAAATCAATGTTTTGAAATTCTCCTCCAAGATCACTATCAATAGTTATCAATGGATGGTTTTTCTCATTATTAACATGGGATATAAATATTTTAAAATAAGAAAAAGCTTCAGCTTTCATTTCTAGAAAATAGACCCACGTAAATCTTGTGTAATAATCAAATAAGACAAATACATAATATTTTTCTCCAATGCTTCCAGTTTATGTTGGACTAATAAGATCCATATGCACGAAATGTAATGTATCAGTATTAGAGACTTCGTCGACTGATTTAAAAATTGATTTATGTTTCTTTCCATATTGACTAGGATTACAAACATATAAAGAATCAAATATATGCTCCAGTAGATCCTTAATTAATCTTTTCATAGAGAGTTTACAAAGGTTCCTAATGTTGCATTGTCCTAACCTTCTGTGTCATAATTAGGAATGGTCATCCATTACACTAAGTCATGGTAGGTCTTCGCTTATATGGTCCTCTATGTTTAGTGTGTATACATTCTCTTGCCTATGGCCAAAAAGAATAAACTCTTCCTTGGAATTGTGTACTATGCACTTATCATTCCTAAAATTCACAAGGTAACCATAATCACATAATTGACTTATGTTAAAAAGGTAGTGATTAAGGTCCTTAACAAATAAAACATTTGAAATCAATGTTTTTAATGAAGAAAAATGATCCCTATACCAATAATTTCTCTCTTAGAATAATCTATGAAAGTTATTTTTCCTCTTTTCATCTTGAACATCTTTTCAAAGATGTTTTTGTTACCAATCATGTGCCATGATTATCCACTATCCATGTACCAAGTATTGTTTTTGGTACTATCTTTAGTTTCCTGAAAAAATGTTAGATTTTGGGAAACCAAAAATTCTTGGATCTGGAAACTTCCGAAATAAAATTTTTAGGAGTCTACATTTACATAAAAAAATATACTTTATGAAAACCTAAAGTTTGTGTTATGTTTAAAGAACATTTTTTTCCCAATGACCACCACATTGACATTTAGTACAAAATAGAGCACTTTGAGGAACGAAATAATTGTTACTAAAATCTAGTTTTGAATGAGTATTACCAAAACTAGGATTATTCCTTAGAGGTAAATTTTGCGAATACATTTTATCAATGTTTTCCTTACCTAGAGTAATTTTTTAAAAACACTTCCTCAAGGAAAATATTTCGGATTTTATTTTAATAACTATGGTTTTATCCTCAAAAACATTATTTTTGGCACTATAGTTAGTCTCAAAAACATTTTTCTTAGAAATTAATTTTTCTAGTTCCTTAGAAACTTTATCCTTCTCAAAATTAACTTCCAAAAGAGTTTTTTAAATACATTCAAAATAATAAATTTTCTTTTCAAGATGTTTAGAAATATATCATACTTCTTTAGTAAGAAGATAAATTCTAGAAGTTTCCTTAACACGCTTTTTCCTAACATTAGAATTTTTATTCTCAAGAATCATAGCAATCCTAGAAACTTATTCATAAGTAGGTAAATTATTATCTTCACCAAAAGAAGATTATTTATCTAATGATTCGTAATATACATTATAACTATAATTTGAATTCCATGATAAATTGGTTATATATTCACAATTGTGTACCTTGGCCATAGGCAATGATTTTGAATGGGTAATATAGCTAGTAAACCTAGATTATTCTAATCTGAGGATTCATATTTTGAGATTTCATCAGAAGAGTCTCCACCACTGGAACTCTAGGTGTCATTATATTTCAGAACATTCATAGGTTTAGCTTTGTAGTACTTTGTTCTATTCTTCTCAGAATGCTTTTCCTTTCAATCCTTTATCTTAATCATAGAAGAATCCGTCCTTATAGGCCATGCTCTTTTGCATTCATAACAAGTAACTTTAGAGACTTTTTTTACTTTCAATCTTTATTCTTATATATATACTAAAAGTATTTCATCCCAACTATCGTGTTCATCCTTCGAGCAAGATTAGCTATCTCATTCTCAGAATGTTCATTTTCACTTGCTTCAGATAAAATAGTGAATTTCTTCAACTTGGATCTTACATCACTTTCAGGAGTCTTTTATTTTGTATTAGTAAATCCTACACTTCCATTTCTATTCTTCTTTTTATTCAAATTAGCATCTCTTTTCATTCTTATCTAATGTTGAATAACAATTCCATAATGCTCATCAAGTTTATTATGATATTGTTTTTTATTTTTATCAATAGCTTTTCTCGTAGCTTCTCACTCATTAGGCATGATGTCTATAATATTTTACACAAGTGCCTCATCATCTAAACCTTTATCACCCATAGATTTTAAGCTGTTAAAAATAGTCATAAATCATTTTTGTACCTTGCAAATTGGTTCTCCATAAGGAAATAGAAATCCATGATATTCTACTCTAATAATAGCTATTCTAGTTTCTATTGGATTGGATGTACCGAAATGGGTAACCTCCAATTTCTTCAAAATAAAATTTGCAACTTCTCAAGAAGAAATCTGACTATATATATTCCTAGTCATGGAACACAACATAGTATAGTGTGCCTTATAGTTTAGTGGTTATTTGACTTTTTCGTGATTAGTTAAAGTTTTGAATTCCTTATCAAGAATCATGTATTATCTAGTAAGCATAAAAAAGTTTTCCACTCCAGTATTAATAAAAAATATCCTCAAAAAATCCCTCCAATATTCATATTCATTCCCATCAAATGTATGTTGTCTAGTAGGATTTAGATTGTCAATTAAACCAACATTTATTCCTTCTATAAAAAAGAAACTATCTTTCCACAGAAACTTTTTAATAGTAAATGTTTGTAAACAAGGATAAAAATCATAAGCAAGGAAAATATTTAGAACAATGAAAACATTTGAAAGAAAACTTATATGTGAATATTAATATTTCATATAACGCCTCTAATATGCATTATAGAATTGAAATATGATACAGATGGTCAATATACAATATGGGGGTGAATTGTATAATTTAAAAATCATTTTGGATCATTTAAAGTTGGTATAAAACATTCATTTTTAACCTTGAGGAAAACTATGTTTAACAAAGTTAAACAAGGTAAATTCAAAAGTCCTCTTAGTTCTCAAAACATGCTAGATTCCATAAAAATGGTTCCAAAAATGAATCTTAAGAATAGTTTACAAGGGAAAAAGATTCTACCTTAAAACGTATCGAATCGTACTAATCGGAGTATAAAAATACAAGCTAGTATAAGACAATTATACTTTCTTATTAATCAAAATGCAGTGGAAAATAAACATGAAACAATATAATAACATGTATGAAATCTTGTAACCCAAAGAGTAGGGTATCCAACAACCATGGATAATGGTTCCTTGAATTATACATTCAAGAAAGTCTGTCTAACCCACACCAGGGTAATCCCTCGATAAGAATATAGAAATCTATCTTGCTATCCCTATAAACCCTCAAACATCATGTTAGTTGGCACCTCTATCTTCCTAAACAAGGAAGTCCTCGAACCTTAAGGTAGTTGGAACCTCTGTCATCCAATCTCCAGAATCCCTTAAACATTAAGGTAGTCGACACATCTATCTTCCTATCCCCATAATCCCATGAACTTTAATGTAGTCGGCACCTCTATATTCCTATCCATGTAAGACCTTGAACTTTAAGGTAGTCGGAACCTCGGTCTTCATATCCCCAGAGACCCTCGATTGTACACAACAATTATCAGATACATATGAAGCATATTGAAAAATACATTCAATACACACAATGCATGAGATTCTCCCTCTCTAGAAATAACTTCAGCCCCATGTGGTCTCTAGAATGATCATCTAGTGTGTTCTCTGTGAGATCGTTCAAATGATCTCCTATTAATTGGAATCTTTTATAATGATTGGATCCCTCCTCCAACGGTCATATTTTTCCACTAATAGAAATCGAAAATTTCCCAATGGTTCAGAACCATTGGGGAAGCCTACAGAACAGTTGGCATATCATATACCAACGGTTCTGCAAGCCGTTGGTAAGTAATTCGTGTGGAATGCTTTTCCCAACGGTATATACAGAACCATTGGGATAGGTTATAAAAATGAAGCTATCCCAATGATTTGGCACAACCGTTGGGATAGTTTTTTCCAACAGTTTTGCTTTAGCCAATGGAAAAACCAACCATATGAAGCCCTATCCCAACGGGTTGGAAAACTATTGGGATAGGACTTTCCTAACGGTTTGAGGAAACCGTTGGGATAGGTAAATATATAAAAAAGATTTCTAGTGGAGGCTGTAATCCCCAACCTCCCCATTATAAATCAAAGACATTACCACTATCCTAGAGTATCCTTTGTGAATATAGTTGGATTAATATATATATATTTATATGTAGTTTATATATTGATTTATTTGACGCTATTCGACAAATGTACTCATAGAAAATAAGGGCACCTCTCCCAACAATTATCAAAACCGTTGGGAAAGACATATCCCAATTGTTTTGAGAACTGTTGGGATAGGTGTACACCCTTTCCCAAGGGTTTGGCCAAACTGATGGGAAAGCCATACCCTTTCCCTGAGGTTTGGCCAAACCGTTCGGAAAAGTGACCTCAAAGTGGGATTTCCCATCGGTTAGGCCAATCCGTTGGGAAAGGGGGCATATATGAACGGTTTGTACAAACCTTTGGTATAAAAGTGTTGGCAAAAGTCATATTTCCATTAGTGTTCCTTGAATATCGGAGGGACCTATACATGTGTCACTCAAACAATGGTTTATTAGAAATATAATGAATGAGAATGTTTCATAATTAAAACAAGTGTAAGAAAAACATGGATTCTTAAACAAATACATTTTTTTGGAGTCTAGGAAAAAATAACGTTAAGATTCTAAGAAAATAAACATTCAGATTCAATATTTCTTAGATACTCAGATTCTATTTTGTATGGAATTCATAATCATAATTATATATAATTTGGAGTCTAAATTCTAAGGAATTTTGAACCTGAATTCTAAATAATTTAGAACCCGAATTCTGAGGAATTCGGAGTCTGAATTTCAGAGAATTCAGAGTCAGAATTCATAGAATTCAGAATCTGAATTTCAGAGAATTCAGAATATGAATTTAGAGAATTTGGAATCCAAATTCCATAGAATTCGGAGTCTGAATTCAGATAATTATGAATCTTAATTGTAGAGAATTCAGAATCCGAATTTCAAATAATTCAGAGTTTGAATTCAAGGAATTCAGAATATGGATTTCAAAGAATTTAGAATCTAAATTTCAAGGAATTCAGAGTCTAAATTTGGATAATTTAGAATCTGAATTCAGAGCCTGAAAATTGAATACTCTATATCTATGTTTTTGTAGGATCTTGAGGTTTTAGATATGAAATTGAATTTCATACTTAGAAATAAAAAGAGTTAGATCTAGAGAAACTATATCATGAACAATTAAAATGAAGGTAAGAAGAAAATTTCCCTGGGAAACGAATTTTTTTTATTAAGATTTTACTTCAACGAAATAAAATTTGCCTTCAGATAAAGTGTTTGTGATTTAAAAAACATAAAGGTATAGAAAATTCATCACAAATATTTATTGAATCAAATAATAGAACATGTTAATGTATGGGTTAAGTGGATTCCACACTTTAGTTCATGAGGTGTATGGCGCATTATAGATCAGTAGTGGTGACAAATTTGGTTCAACCATTTAATGAATATTATACGATAAATATGAAATTATATGTAATTAAAATGGTAAAAATATAGAACTTTACCTAGACCAGACTAAGAGTGTGAAACATTCAGTGTATCTAGTAATTTTTATGACTATTATTTTTTACCTAATCCTAAATTTTGGAGCTAGAATATGGGTTTGGATTTTTATAGGAATTATTTGACATATTCGTGTTCCATGAGGGTGGAAACGACAACCCTCTATAGGTGGGGGCCCTGGGATACAGGTATATCCTCTTGTAGTTATATCACTGAAATATATATTTTTATTGGATGTTGGTTTTGAGGCATAATTTTGTGATGTCTTCTTAATCTTCATCCAGACGTTTCAGGGATCCCCATGACATGCCTCGTCTATGTTAGAGTTGATTCATGTATTCCAGTAGTAGTATCCTCCTACATTTTCATGGGAGGGTGGTCAACAATCAACAATGTTTTGGATTGTGAATAATTTATAAAAAATTGATCATCTATTGACACCTCATGAGTGGAATGCGAATCTCATGAAATATATTCTTTTAAGATTATCTAAGTACTGGTCGGATATTTTAAACTGGGCTAGTGTGAAAAGAGATTTAATTTTGAGGGATTTCGAATCTAGATTTTAGAAAAAACATTATTCTTTAGACCCTGAGAGTTGAATTGGAGAGTGAATTTATATTTATATAGTACGTTTTGATGAATGGTATTTATTATTCATTTCACTTGACAGAGAATCGTAGTTTTTCACTAGTTTATATTGGTAATGAGACATCGAGTATGAGATGATTTGTGGAAGATCTAATTCATGTTCTTCAATCATAGTTCAATGTTATTGTGTTTACTAATATTATTGAAATGATGAATCTGGTTATTATTAATAAGTGAAATATTTGGGAAGCTGAGGGAGCATAGTGTAAAAGATCATCCTCTAGACCAAGTGGTTTAACTTACTATTGTAGGAAGCACTATTTTGGGGTTTCATGTGATGGCAGTACCATCCAGTCTATGAGTGATGGTAGTGATGTCTTCTGTCGCTAATGTGGGAAATGGGAATATATGATTGATTAGTTTGATAGAAACCTAGTTGATTTTTGAGCATGTGGATGGATGTTCCATGTATAGTATTTCTACAGGACCTTCCTTCCAATAGTTTTTGGAAGGCAATCAACGTCTACTCTAGGTTCATGAGAGGGATTCACACCTTTATGGGAGTCTAAGAGCAAGACTAGTATCAATCATTTAGGATGATATGGTAGTTGCAACCAAGGTATGTAGGAACCATTTTTACATTAATAGTAGTGTAGGAATACTCCGGGTAGTGAATTTTTTTCACAAGGTTATGGTTCAGGGAAGATATATTTTTTATAATCTACTCTCAAAGTGAAAAGAATCGATCCATCCATTTTGAGAGGTTCAATATTTGTAGATTTTACTCTAGTATCTTCTATTTTCAATATAGGTTCATCTTATAGTTCATATTTGTACATGTGGTGTAGATCTTTGAGGTCCGTTTTCAATTTTATGATGGCGTTTTGACATTGGATACTCTTTTGATGATTATAATGGGTGGTGTATTCTAGTGTGGGGAGTTCCACCAAGAGATTGGAGGATGTCACTTCATATGGAATCTATTCATCCTAGAGATGATATGGTTTTCTTTCATTCTATTGATGGATTGGATATTTTCTTTTCATGCCAATTTTTATTGCTATCACATGAGGGTGAATTTAACGTTAACAGGGGTGAGGTTTTTATTCACAAGGGTGAATGGGATGTACAAGTGAGCCAAGAAGGACCTCATCATCATGGGTTGGTCAGGATGATATCCAAAAATTTTATATTATATCTAGATGTTCATGGATGATGTCATACTGATTTTCCTCTGGTTGTTGATCTTTTTATGTAAATTTTCATAGATTAATATTGTAGTTTACCACTGTAGAGAGGTGGAGTTTAACATAAATCTCATTCCAAGAGCATCACTAGTATCCATTCTTGCATATAGGATGGCCACTACTGATTTTATGTATATCAATAGGTAACTATAAAACATCGAGGAAAAGTGTTTATAAAAACCAAATAGTTTTATGTGAGGTTTTCTAGTCATTTTTGTGAACAATTTGGATGGTAAACAAAGGATAATATGAATTATCAAAAGTTGAACCAGTTGAATGTTAAGAACAAGTATCCATTTCCACTAATAGATTATATAATTTACCAGCTTCTCAGAGTTTAGGGTATTCTCCAAAATTGATTTTACGTTAAGTTTTCACTAGGTACATGTTCGGCCAACAAAATACCTCGTATAGATTTTTTTAGAATTTATAGTCAATATGAGTATCATGTTTTGTTGTTTGGTCTCACGAATGTTCCAGTAATTTTATTCAAATTTTTGAACTATGTTTTCCGTCTTTATCTAGATTTTTTATTGTGGTAATATTAGATGATATCTTAGTGTACTCTTATAATTGACATGATCGTTCCATAAATCTTGATACGATTTTGGATACAATGAAATGGGATCAATTATATTCTAATATGAAAAAGTACTACTCGTATATAGATTATATTCACTTCAGGTGTCATATTATGTTAGAGATAAAAGTATATGTTGAATGAGAGAATGTGAAAGTTGTATATTCCTTTGAGGAATGCAAGAATGTCTTTGATATATGCAGTTTCATGGGTATATTTGGATATTGAATGAATTTCATATAATACTTATCATGCTTAGAAGCACTAATTGTGATATTCATTAATAAGGGTTTGAAGTCTGTATTGATAGATACCTATGAGAAATCCTTTCAGAAGTTGAATGGGAGACTAACATCATCACTATTATGGATTCTTGTTCAATTGAGAAGAATCAATATAGTATATTTTGATTCATTAGTTATTATTCTAGGATGAATTATACAGTAGGTTAAGTGAGTCTGGAAATACAGGTCTCATTAGTTGACATCACATGAGAAGAATTACCTAATGCAAGATCTTGAGTTGGCCATTGTGACTGTTAGAGGAAATATTTTCTATGAGATATTTGATTGGTATACATCGACCACCAAATCATCATGTATATATTTGCATAGTGTGATTTAAATTTCAGGATGTGAATTTGGTTTGACTACATATAGTATTTTAACTTTTAGATTTCCTATACATCTAGAAAGGGAAATGCAGATGTTAATTCACAGAGTTGGATGACTCGTATACAGGTTGTTCAGGAGGTGAGAAGCGTGTGGTAGATTATTACCATCTTTTATAAGATTCACTTAGAGGATTATGAGAATATCAGGAAGAATTTTCTTTTATCCTTAGTAGTGAATTTCACACTTCTTGATATAGTGAGGATGTGATAGTTATCCGATGTTGAGGGCCTAGTCATGCGCAATAGAGTGGCATGTGAGGACCCATTTCATGGTTGTATTGTAGGTGAGGATGGAATACTTCATATCCATGATCGTGTTATGGATTTATCATATATAATCATGGATATAATTCGGGATTTTATTAACCATCTTGGGTAGCAACTCTAGTGTCACTATGATGTATCGTGACTTTCATGGTCAATACTCATGGATGAGTATGAAAAAAGTGGTATATGACTTTTTCACAAGGTGTTCCACCTATTAGAAGCTAAAGGTGGAAGATAATAAAACTACTAGGATTTTATAGCAGCTACCTATTCCAGAGTGGTAATGGGATGATGTTGTGATGGACCTCATAATCTGGTTGTTGAGGTATCCCTAAGGTAGTGATGTTGTATGGGTTGTTATGGATAGGCTCATAAGGCCAATTATTTCGTACCTATTAGGTAGACCTTATTATTGGATGATATTTGGAGACTATATATCCACGAGATGGTGTGGAGTCATTGGTTCTTTGAGGTGTGGTATCAGATAGGGACTCTTGGTTTACATCTCGATATAGGCAGTGTTTATAGAGGGCATTGGGTTCATAGGTGGTTCAGAGTGTGTCATACCTCCCTAAAACTTATGGTCAGTAAAATATCTCAATATAAGCTCTAGATGACATGATTAGAGTATGTTTCTTTGATTTTGGTTGCTCCAGGAAGAGGCATATTCCCCAATTTTAGTTATCCTTCAAAAATAGATATCATAAGACTATGCATATGGAACCTTATGATGATTTTTATGATAATCCATATTTATCACCCATATACATGTTATAGGTAGAAGAGGTAGATTTACTCAGACCATGTATAGTTTTAGGTGACTTCAGAGAAGGTCCAATTGCTCAGAAAGTATATGGATACTACATAGTCTAGATATAAATATTATTTTGATCATAGATGACGACCTCTGGAGTTTGAGGTTAGGGATTCTATGTTTTTACATATCTCAATGAGGCTATTACATAGGTGTATTAGGAGAAAGGATAACATTTCATCAAATTATTTTGAGTCGGGTTAGTATCCTGTTATTTATAGTTACCTTAAAGGTAGCATGATCTGCATGATGTCTTCCATGTATCTCCACTATGTCATTATCATTCATACATGTCTCATACTCTATGACCAGATGAGGTTTAGAAACAGGTATACTCTCCTTTAACGATAATATTATTCATATCATTGACTACATATCGATTGTTATATGACTATAGTTAGTTCCTCCATTACGGGTGATATGGAATAATGGTCATTTATAAGATGACACTAGGGAGGGGGTGGTTGATGTACATGCTATCTGGACAGAGTTATTCTTAAGTGATGCTTGACCACCCATTGAAGTGTAATTCAGGGATGAATTACATTGAGGGATAAGATTCTGGGATCCTAGGATTTTCATGATGTAAAGATCTTTTAAAATTTCGTTTAGCTCTTGGCTTTGGGATATTGTGAGTGAATAAAAATATCATAAGAGATTTGGGGGGTGTTCAAGTATTTTTATGAGCCTGGTGGATAATAGTTTTTAAAAATAAACTGAGAAACACTATTATTAGAAAACCTGTGAATCAGGCTACATGGTTTGATTAAATCAAGCAGTGTTAGATAGAGGGATGTAAGAGTCTTTATGGTTTTATAGAAGCATGCATCCATGAGAGAACTCCCATTTAGGCCACTCTGTAGATTTTAGCAGTTGCATGCAACATGTTTTCACAATCCATGTGCATAAACCTTGCAATACCCCGTTGAGATAGAGAAGGGAGCACAATTTGAATGTGGTCTGTCCAACAGTGTGGCCAAAATATGAAATGCATTATTTCTGGGGATATTACTATTTTTCCCTTAATGAGTTTATGGGTTTGAACCCCCCATTCCTCTTTTGATTATAGGGTATATGTAGCTCCCATTTTCTCTCATGATGTTATATTAAGCTATTTTTTTCTCAAAATTCATCATTTGGACTCGGATTTGAACACCATTCATCTCATTGGATTAATGCTGGTAATTTCATCATTTATATTTTTTTCTCTGAGCTATTATTTGTATCAATAATGTTTTTTAGGTGAAAACTAATATTCCATTTTTTCTATTTTTTCCTTTCTTATTTGTTTTTGTCGAATTGGACAAAATCATAGGTTGATAAATGATGATTAATCTAACATGTGTACATGGTAGGTGCTCTATACCTTTCCCTAAAGGTTCAGTGTATTATATACCCTATTTCAGTTATGTCACACATTGGAATTTCAAGTGATTCCCAGAAAATCAATTGAACATCATGAGTAATTTATTTAAACCTATTTTGGTTTCCTGCGTCATTCTTTTTTGTGAATTGAGAGTGTTATCCTTTACCTAGGACATCTATGGGGTGTGTATTTGTATCTACCATATTTTATACCTCCTCTCACTGGGTGAGTATGATATTTACACATGTTTTTGGATACTTAATGAATTGAATGAGAATTTAATGAATGATTAGGAGATGATTATTCCTTTTTTCTATTTGATTATATGATGTTTAATTGGTTTTTTTCATATGGAAAATATTAAATGGGCTGTAATAACTCGCTGTTTATGAAAATATTATTTAATTGAGATGATAAAATGATTATGGTAGTGGATGCATTAGATGAGGTCCTTGAATCATCACTTTATAGGACATCATGGACATTTCTTCTCCATGGTTATTGATTATAGAAGTGGATTCCTTGGATGAGCTCTTTCAACCCTAATTATATATAATTCCAATGAAATCGATACCCCTTGGATCTATATTTCTTGGACTAAAATTGGATATGATCTATTAATATTGTACTTAGACACATCCCTAGTTTTTATCGAGTTTCTACCAAGATGGTCCTGGTACATGATGTGGATACCATGGTCCTATCTACCTTGGATCTATCCCTTCGTGGACTGACACTGCATTTCCTAGAATAGAATGTTGTCGATATTCAAACACAATTATATGGTGTGGATGATGTGGGTATTATTTCTATTGATTTAGATGTCCTTGGTATGGGTACCAGATTTTTGTTTCTAGACTAGATAGTATCACACCAGTTTATATATTATTTACAATAGCCCTTGATTATAAGAGATTGACTGTGGTTCACATGGAGCCTTGGTAGGTTATACAGTATCACATAACTTATATCACATTATATTCATTAGTTCTATACCTCTTATATATTGCACACTACATCTATTTATATTAAACATATTGGATTTTTTATCGAAATTCTTAGTGGTGGCCTACTATGTGTTATCTCACACCCTATTCAGGCCATTGTTGGGTACCCAAACAAACATCATGAATGTGGGAAGATTATATCATCCTAGGATTAAAATTAATAGATATTAAATCATTTTAGATGAATATTCATCACATTTCAAAAACACGTGCTAGAGGACTATAATAGTTTAATGTCTTTTGAAACATGGAAACGTTCTTCTAGTTTAGAAAATGATCTTCCAAATCATATTTAAATATATTTACATTTAGTAATCCTAATTAAAAAAATTCCTCATAGCATGGTGAAAGAAAACATAGGAAATAAGTGAGATAAAATTCTCAGTAAGGTTAAATAATAGAAATATATAGGTGTAACATTGACATATGGGTATGAGAACTTGAGCATAACATTTGAATATCAAATATTTCATAAAAAAGATCATAATAATGATACATTGGATACATATTGGATGTTCATAGGACATGAATTTATAAGATAATTAAAAACATGAACCATTTTATCATACAAAAGGAATAAGACATAGAATTTGTGACAGACACATAAATATGTAACATCATTTCCTATAAACATAGGAATGTTGATAAAACATAACAAGGAACTTCATGGGGACTACACCTATTAGGTTAGAGTAACCACCATACAAGTCCAAGTCATTTCATTTTATTTTATTAGGTTTCCACATCTTCCCATAGTGGATCGGGTTGCCCCGTCTTCTCATATTTTTTTTGTTTCCCCATCTTCCCATAATGGATCAGGTTTCCCCATATTCCATAGTGGATCAAGCCCATCAACTTGATTTTTGATCATTATATCATTTGATATAAATATTTATCCAATTAATTAGATGGAGAAATAGGTCCCAGCCATCACATTATAAAATCATATATACCTGTTACAAAAGATAACAAAATTTCCATCAATTCATGACCCATAAAAAGAGAATGGTTTCTTAAACATCAAATCATAGCCCCTGAAATGAAATCATAATTATAAGAACTCTCTAATCACTACCTATGGATAATAGATAGGTTTTAAAATCTATTCATCAATGAATAACCTATGAAAAAAATGGGTTTCAAATTTATATAACCTATGAAAGATTAATGGGTGTCATAATAAACATTTCATATAAACATAAACCATTCAAGATAAAATTTTAAATGGTATTCTTGGATAATTTACAATGTAAATTGTAAATTAAACAAGGTATTTCATCTTAGATAGAGAATTATTTTGAATGATCACATAGAAAATTTCATAAGTTAGATATCCTTTCATTAAAAATAATTTTCATAAATCCATTTCACAATTATTTTTCTTATAAAGATATCATTACTATTTAATTTAAATATTTTCTTTTATAAAATATACTTTCCACTATAAAAATGATTTTTAAAAAATAAAAATTTATGAAAACAATTTTCACTGAAAAGAAATTCAAAACATATAAAATAACCTAGTAAACATTTTAAAAACTTGTTCAATGTAAATGATTATTGAAAATGGATTTGAACACATTTAAATGAATCATTGAAAATATTTTAAAACACTTCTTAAATCATAAATCATTTTCAAAAAACATTTTTTTGAAAGATGTTTTACAAATATTGATTTCATATAACATTATGAGGATAATTTTCCATAAAATTAAAAAATTTAAACATTAAAATGCTGATTCAAATGAAAGAAAACAATGAAGGAAGGTAAATCAGTATATGTTGAGAATTACTTTTGCACCGTATAAGTTTATAAAAGTGTCATGATCAATAAATGACAAGAATATTCCTTTTTAAAAATATTTTTGAAAAATGTAAAAAATGGTTAACAATATCATTTAATCATTATAGTATAATAGTAAAACATTTTATTAAACAATTTTAGAAAACATGGTTTTTAAATAATACATATTTCCTATTGAAAGGACAAATAAAGTTAGATTTTCATAAAAAATTGTTCTTGATTATCTTTGGAAATAAAGAGTGTAAAAATAGTACCATTACATAGATATACAATTAACAAATATATTAAGATATTATCAATGGTTTTTCTTGAGATATGGGTCATATGATTTCATAAATGGAATCATCATCCTAAATAATCTCAATAAATAGTGAGATTGTTGCAATAAACTATTTCTACTTCGGAAACATTGAATAATACCCCCATAAAAGAATAAAATTAAATATATCATAAATTATCATGAAAATAAAAATATTCATGATATTACATTTAAATGGACATTATAAATCCCCTATATTGTCATATAGGTTCATAACATGGAATGTGACTCAACAAAATAAAATTGATTCAAAATTACTTTACAGATTTGTTGACTTTTGAACCATAAGCCCCCTTAAAGAAATATCATAAAATGGAAATTTAAAGACAAATAATTTTAAATATAATAATAATATAATACATTGATGGGAATTATATATACCACACAAAAGAAAAAACTGGTTAACATAACTTATATCTCATGGATATAAAAAGTGAAATGAGATAACCCATACTTTATGTATTGAATACCATTATACACATTCAACCCTCTTGTATGATAAATTTATGATTATTATAAATTTTAAAAATAAAAATATTCGTATATATCATACTATAGATAATTCAATTATGACTTTATGTGACCCATTTACTAACAGTTATATGTCAATTTGATATTTCAGATAATAATTTTATTATTTTATCATCTGTGTTTTTACTCGCTATTGTTAATCCTATAATATAGATAATTATTTAATTATTTATATAATGTTGAATATTTTTTTATAACATATCTATTCAATAGATAAATATTTATAATTATCAATAAAATATAGATATATGAAATGGAATACACCATTCATGGAGACGACGTGCCATACGTACTCATGAACATTGTTTCCATTTTCTCATCATAGTGAAAAAAAGTAAACGAAATATATGTGTGTATATATATCAATCCATTAGAATAATTATTTAATATATATATTATATAATTTTAATAAAACTATACTTAATAAATTCTCTGTAGGGTGTGAAAAAATCGCATTGCATTGAGTAGGCGGTAGTCCACAAGCCCCAAAACAATGTTTTTATATTTTCCAAAATGGAAATCTGGAAGGTTTATTATATATAAAAATTAAAGAATAATAAATACATCATTAATATAATATATGTCACTTAAAAATAAATTTTCCATCTTAATTATAAACCATGAGTGGTGGTAAAAGAAAAAATTAATAACATATTTTTGTAAGGCAATAGTTCACCGTATACAAGAATAGTATGTTTTTTACCCATTAGATGGATGTCTGTGTAATTTTAGGTCAAAACCATAGATTAAAAAAACCTTTTTATATTTAAGATACTTTTTTTATTATATAATCTTCGAATAAGAATAGTTTATGGGGTGGAAAATGAAATAAAAAAAACAAGATTGAGAAAGGATTTTACCTCTTCTTTTGGTAACTCATATTGGTTTTCACCAATGGACATCTTGGGTTGGATTTTTGTCACACCCCAACCTTGAAATTTCTTTTATTTTAATCTTTTCATGTATTCTAATTTTTTAGGTTTTGGTTGACTTCCTGGTTTGAATATTTTAGTATTGGTTGTTTTTTGGTGAGTCTTTGGAGGAAAGTAGATATTTTTTGCTAGATATCATGTGGTTCATGGTTAGGTGAAACAGTGTGCCCTCACATGGGAAACTATATTGAAATTTTTTTTTTCGATAGTTTTTTCTAAAATATTGGCACACGGTTTAGAAAACCATGTGAGGTGATCCTAGAATATGTTCCTCTTGGACAGTGATGGGTTCATGGTTATCACACGATTTGGAAAACCATATATTCAAACCGTACAAGTTACCCCAGTCATTAAAAGTTGGAAATTACCTCTTTTCCCCTATAATATTTTGACACTATTTCAGGTTTCTCCTCCCATTCTCGACCTAGGAACACCACAAAATCTCCCAATCAACCCATTTTATACATACTTTACACTTGAATTCATATTTATGGTTCTAGTGTGAGTTATTCATGGTTTTTTGTCATATTCCTCCTCTTGTCACTTTTCACTATTGATTTCATAGTTTCAATTGGTGTGTTTTCACCTTTTCTAAACCCTAATGGTTATGTTTGATGTGTATTTTTTTATTTGATGTTAGGGTTGGTAGAATGTCTCTCAGGATATATTCATCCTTCTCCTAAAGTTTCATATTGTTCACACATCATTGTGGTTGGTATCTTCATCCATTTCTTTTCGAGAACATTCCATTTGATTCTTTAGCTTCCCTAAATGGTTTCTAAATATTTTTACCTAGCATGTTATAATCTAATACAAATTTATTTTAAGTTTTAATCATATAAAATTGGTGAAAAATGGTTTTCCAAATGGATTCCTTAATTATGCCCATATTTAAATTCATTCAAGGTGTTTGATTAGATGCCTTTTGTATAATACAATATATATTGAGCACATTAAGTGCTATTTGGACATGTATGTGTTTTGATAACGTTTTAAAATGATAAATTGGTCCCTATGGGTTACTTATATGCCTCTTCATGGCATATTAATTCGAGGAAAAATGTTTTGGAAAGTTTTTACAATTTTTAAATTATTATTGGTGATCTTTTCATTATGTGTCTCATTATGTTTGTTTAATGGAATGTGGATCTTCTTTAAAAAGATTTAATCATTTCACGGACACATGAAGAGTTTAATTGAATTTTGTTACATCCATGGGTTTACGGTGTTCACACATAGATGGTAATTCAAATGATTATTGAATTTAAAAATGATTTTTCACCTTTATAATTTGTTTCTAAAAGGTTTCTCCACTTTTCCCTCTCCCTTTTTTCCTAAAACATTTCCTTTTCTTCTAAATAGTGATGTGTTGCCGTAAGTGACTTAAAAATGTGACTTCAAATGTGTCCTTTAAAACTCTGTGCTCTTGTAATTTTGAAACATGTTTTGGTGAATCATTAGAATCAAGCCCCATTTGGAAACATGTGTATGTTGTGCATTTTTAAACATTGTTTGGAAATGGTGTTGGAATTGGATTTGGATTTGGAAATGTGTTTCCTGATTGGAAATTGATATATTTTATAGTTTTTTTTAAACATGCATGTTGTGAAGGGTATTTATAGTATTTTATAATGGATGATAAATCAATATCATTAGAGTGTGCTGCAAAGACCATTTTTAACTCAGTTGGAATTTTTTATATTGTTTTGGAAATGTATTTGGATTGGAAATGTTAAAGGAAATGTTGGTACATTGTGTTGTCATAGATTTTTGGTTTTATTTGACGTGATATAAATTCATGGTTTATACCTTTTAATGTAATGAAAATTGTTTTTCAAAATTAAGTGATTCATGGGACCAATGAGCATCATAGAATGTTTGGGAAAATGGAATGAAAACATAGGTATCCTGAAGGCTCAATTAATATTTTAAGTGATTTAAAAATTGATTTTTATTATATTAAATGTTGGTTTCCATGTAGTATTTAATGGTTGGATGATCATTCTTTTGAATGAAATTAATTTTCATGTATGTTGGTGATGACATGATTTATGTTTAAAGTCTACTAGAATTTTGGGATGTGTTCCCCTCTAGTGGATCATGTATGTGAACGGTGTTGGTATTGAGTCCACTAGAAATTAGGATGCATTCCATGTAAGTGTATATTGCATGAGAATGTTTTGGTTTAAGGTTTTTATACCATGTTGTCACATATATTATTATTATCATGGAATTTGTGGGCATTATCTATAGGGTTGAGTGACATTTTCTTCTCAACCCCGAATAGAAAAATTGTGCCCCATAGATTTGCTAAGAGGCTAGGTGGGATGTTCTACTAGTTAGTATAATTTAGAGCATCTAGTTTTTTATAAACTATAGAGCTTCACCATATTGTGGTAGGTTTTTTTAACTTAGAATATCCAAGGATTTCTTCTAGATATGTTTAGGAAATTCCCACGATTTCTATCTGTAGGTTATATTTATTTATAATTCTTATTTGGATTTTATCCATGATAGTTTATTCTAATTTGTTTTGTTTCCTTCACATAATGCTTATCCCAGTTCCATTACCTTGTATATATTTTTATTTAGGTTTGGTTTGGAACTAGGTATTAGAGTGTGAAATAGTTTTTGAAAATGAAATTTATGTTTTTAAGGGAATTTTTGGAATGTAATATTTAAATAATAAAAATGATTTAAATTACCATTTTATAAATATTTTCCAAACCAATTTTTTTTTACTGTTTTGAGAAAGGAAATTTATGGAATCTTTGGTGATTACCTATGGAGTGATTTAAGCTCACACCTTACTTATGCCACTCAGCATCAGTAGACCTGATTTGTTTTTTCAGTTCATGTTTCTGGTTCAGTTTTACCTTTAGAGAAGGTTGTTCATGGGGTTGTTGGTGATCAAGAGGTCATGTAGAGATCATGTAAACATGGATCGGTCTCATTTTTGTATTTATTTCTATATTTTTTTAGTTTATCTATCTGGATCAGTTTTTATATATTGATATTCAATATTGTTGGTTATGTTGACTAATATGATTATTTATTTGATATTGTTTTGTTTGGTAAAAATTATTTCTATGGATGTTACTTTATTTCCTGACACAAATTTCCCTCACATGGAGATCAAGAATGCCCTTTAGGCCATGTCTCAGAAGAGTTTGGTTGTCGAGTTAGATGGAACCCCGACATGCTTCATGAAATAATGGAATTAGAGCAGGCCCTTATTATTCTGGGTGTTAGTTATATTGGATATTAGGACTGTCGTGACTTTAGAGGTAGGTATGAGAAGGAAGTAATGAACTCATGATTGTTTTGATCCTTGTGTTTATAAGGGTAGTATTTTACTTTATTCTTTTGTTATTGTTTTTTAGTTTGAGTAAATGAGTTATGAAAATAGAAGTGTGATGTTGTCATGTGTGAACTCACATGGAATAGTGACCAATGATTTTTTTGAGATTGTGGTTCAAGGTTCTCTTAGCCATTAATTATTACATGGGGCATGGCCCACTTATCATGTCACTGGGTTAGGCATGGACAATAGTTCCTGATTTTGGTAGTTCGTTGTGACTTTTTTTTTTGGTTGGTTTGATTTTTATTATAAAACAGAAATAGTTTTCTAAATAGAAATGATTTCAATATATTGGTTTCAAATTAAAATGTGAAATCAGGTTTAAAATAGAAAGTGATTCAGAATTTTGAAGATTTTGGAAAAATGTGGAGGAAAATTGAATTTATAATTTACTAAATGCATGGGTTTGATAAAAAAATTGGTATGTGTGACCCTTGGTATTCCTTATAGAAATTAACATATATGTGGGTATGTATGGAATGTTCATATTGGAATGTGTGCTTGGTTGATATAATCATAGATATGATAGACACATATTTGCCGATTTATAGGATGTCAATGGTTATTATTGGAAAAAAATGTTTTGGATTTTTTTAAAGGTTTTTGAAAGAGAATAATATTTTTGGAACTGGTTTTTTTTTTGAAAAATGTATTCTTTTTTGTAAAAATTACTTTTGGTATTTGGATCGCAGTCTGGGAAGGAAAAAGTTGTTTTGAAAATTGGAGAAAAATTCTGTCTTTTTAAAAGAGTATTTCTGTTTTGTTTGTGATGTTTGGATAATTAGCTGGTTGTTTTGTCTTGGGACGGTATTTTGGATATGTTTTGGGTTGATGTATATTTTTGTTCTGTGTTATGATGTTGTTTAGAATATACCATCCAGAAAGGTCCCCAAGGTTTCTAGAGTGCTTTCTAAAGCTGTTGGGTTTTCCTAGACACCTAGTGGAGTGCTGGGGTTGAGTTATTCATTGTTTTTTACAGTCATATTTGGTGATTTAGGTCTGTGGTATGAAGTTTTATTGCATAAGGAAGTTATGTGTGTCTTCAGATTGTTCGGAACTCCCAAAGTTGTGAGAGTTCGTGCAATTTCAGGTTCTTTGGAAGGTATATCTTTAGATCAGTAGAAGGTTCTTTCCCCATAATCGATGAATGCTGGTAATAGTAAGGAGGTTTTAAAGACCACATTTTTCTGATGGTTTCTGCTTAAGGAGGTCAACATGAATAAAGTGGAAGATTTGAGGAGTATTCAGCAAGGCAAGCAGATAGAAAAGGCCTATGTTTCCCACTTCAGGGAGATGGTTTCATTTTCCTTGGAGGTAGCATCGTAGGATCATTTGAAGGATACTATTTTAATATGTGATCCTCACCTAGAGGTCAAGGTGCAATCCCTCTCCTCTAAATATCCACTTTTCAATATGTCTGTGGATGACATGTTTATGGTTGAGGAGCAGTCGATGATGGTTGGTGAAACAATTTCTCTCAATGCTCATGATGGTTCTTCATCTATTGATAAGTGTATTACAAATTAGCCCATCCCAAAAAAGTATCCCTTTTTGTTCATGGATTTTTATTCCATGTACCATTCACTCATGGTCTTCCAGTGTGGATAGTTTGGGCATTAGAAATTATCGCTCTATATTCCTCAGAATACCTATTATCATTGTGGCCATTTATATCATATGAATAAGTTTTTTAAGAAGTATTTACTAAAGAATAGGTATATATCGGATGATGTTAGCTCCATGCCATGAGGCAGTGGTACACATTAGATATCAGTGCTCTAGTCATTGGCCTTGGAGTGAATCTTACGCAAAGTCAGGAAATCGTTGGGGTTTCAGGGAACCATCGCCTAATTATTTCTTCTAGTTTTAGAGTCGAGACCATTTAGGTTTCCTTTTGTAGTTTCTTACTTATTGTTAGTTCTTTTTAAGATACATGGAGGTCCTTTTTTCTTGTAGTTATTTTTTGTGCCTTGGATATTGATCATTAAATTTTATCTTTTCGTGAATTTGTATTTATTTTTTGTTTAACTTTTTTGGAGATATCCTTTCATGTGGAAATATATTATTATAGATTATGATTGGGTTTGTTCCATGTTTCATGATCCAATAATTTTTTCAACTTATATTGGTGTTTTCATTTATGTCTGTAATTTAAAATTCTAGTGGAGGTTTTGTTTAATTGATACAGAGAAAATTAGGTTAGTTCATGTTTGAAGATCCCACATTATGTTGGTCCAAAGTAATTCCATTGTGTTATTCATGTTATTGTGGTAGGGATAATCCAATTGTTTTATCCAATTGTTATATGTTCTATAGTTTCCTACAGAAATGGTCGAGTGTGACTTGTGAGGATATTGTTCAGCCACAGGCTCTTGCTTTTTCTTGGCATTATTTAGTTTTCGGATCATGTTTTCTTTATCATGCAGAAGGGTGAATTTCTAGGGGATGAAAGTGTTTGTGGTTGATACAATTACCACACCCATACCAAGGAATTTATTTAATTTTATTCTTTTCATTTCATTGAATATTTTCTTTGAGGTTTGGGTAAAGCTCCCAGTTTTAATATTTGAGTTTTGGAAGTTTAGTGGTGAGCCTTTTGTGTAAAATGGACATTTTGGGCTTGATGGTTGGTGTTTCACAGTTGGAATGCGTTTAGGGGAAACTATGTGCCCTCAACTAGGAAACTGAGTGAAAAATATTAATTTTTACAGTGTCAACCACTTGGGTTGTGAACTGTTTAAAAAACCATGTGATATGATTGTGCATCATGTTTCTCTTGGAGATTGTGTGGCACACTATTGGAATACAGTTTGCAAAACCATGAAACCAAACTGTGGGTGTTTCCTAGGTCATTTAAAGTTGTAAATAACATATTTTACCCATTGAATTTTTAATCTAATTTCTGGTTTCTCATATCTTTCTTGATCTAGGTGTCGCATGATATCTCCCATGATTCCTCCTATTAGCTCACCTTTTCCTATGGATGCATTTTGATGGTTCTAAAGTTAGTTCTTAATGGTTTTTGGTCATATTCCTCCTCTTTTTCTATTTTATATCCTGATTTATTAGTTTCCATTGGTGGGGTTTCATCTTAAAAAAACCCTAAGGGTTAGAGAAAATGTGTGGGTTTTTTTATTTGATGTTATGGTGTGCAAAATCTCTCTCAGGCTCATGTCTTCCTTCTCCCAAATTTTCATTATGTTGTAACGTCATTGAGGTTGGTATTTCTATCCATTTACATTCCAACACATTTCATTTGATGATTAATCATTCTTAAATAATTTATATATGTGTTTTTTTTGCTTGTGATGTGAGTGTATAAATTGATTTGGTATTTTTATGGTGGAAAATTTGTTCAAAATGGTTTTCTAAACGATTTTTCTAATTATTTCCAAATTTAAATGCATGAAAGGTGTTTGATAAAATGAATTTTGTTTTCTAAAAGTAAAATTCAGAACTTGTGGTTTTATTTGACCTTATTTATGTTATGATATCTTGTTAAAATTTTAAATTGGTCATGACATGTTATTTTGATACCTCTGCATGGCTTGGTAATTTGTGGTAAAATGTTGTGGAATGTTTTTCTAGTTTTTAAATTTTTTATTGGTGATATTTTTATTTTGTGAATCATTAAGTTGGTTTAATGGAATTTTTTATGTGTTAAAAATGTTTTTTTGATTATTTCATGGACACGTAATGTTTTTATTAGATGTTTTCACATCCATGGGTTTCTGGGGTGCACACATAGGTGGGTCTTCAAATGATGATGGAATTTCAAATTGATTTTGTCTTCGAATTTTTTCTTTTCAAAAGTTTTCTCCCAAATTCCTTCACCCACTTTTCCTAAAATAGTGCATTGCTTACAAAATGGTGTTTTGTTTCTTCATGTGACATAAAAATTTGAATTCAAAATTTTTCTCTGAAAATAACCCCACTTGTAATTTTTAGACTTTTTATGAATCATTGGCATAAATTACTGTTTGGAAACTTGTGTAGGTTCTGTGTTTTTTAGTTTCATTTTTAAATGGTGTTAGAATTGGAATTTGTTTTGGAAATATATTTCTAGTTATGAAATTTAGATATTTTAGAGTTTTTATTTAAAACACTCATTATGTGAAATTCCCATTTTGTATTTTATAATATTTGGTAGAACATTATCCATACAGCGTGATATAAATGCCATTGGGCACTTAATTCGGACTTTTTTTATGTCTATATGATTTTGGAAATGTATTTGGACTGGAAATATTAATGTATCAGTTGGAAATCAATGTTTTCATTGAAAATGTTTAATGTAAAATGATTTTAAGGCCTGATTGTAACTGTGTAATGTGATAGAAACTGGTTTTATAACATAAGTGATGCATGGGCCCTGTGGGCATCTTAGCATGCTTTGGAAAATGAATTGAAAACAAGGGTAGCATGAAGTCCAAATTGGTACTTTAAAATGATTTGTAAAGTGGATTTGATTTTATAAAATGGTGGTCTCTATATAATCTTTCATTTTTTATGATAGTGCTTCTAAAATAAATGGCTTTTCATGTATGTCTGTGCTGACTGGGATTTTCTTTATATACCATTTTAATATTCAGATGTATTCCACTCTAGTAGCATGTTCATGGGAAATATTTCAGTATTGATTACACTAGGCCTTGGTATGTGTTCCCCTTTAGTGGCTCGTTCATGAGAACATTTTTTATGGTTTCTATACCATGTTTTTTCAATTATTATTATTATAATGGGATTCTTGGATGATATATAGAGGATTGATTTATATTTTTTTGTCGATCATGATTATATGGGTCGTGATCACTTTATTTGCCGAGAGCCCTAATGGGATGTTCTACTACTGAGGCTTGTTTTTAGCATCCAATTGGTTACAAACTATAGAGTTTCACCATAAACTATCATGTGACTCTGAACTGAGTACGTCCATGGATTCCTTCTAGAGATATATAGAAAATACACAAGATTAATATTTGTATGTTCTATTTATTTTTGTTTATTTTTTTGATTTTAGCCAATCTCTTTTATTCCATTTGGTTTTTTCCTCCACTTTAGGCTTATCACTTTATGATTACCTGGTATGGATGTTTATTTGGTCCTTGTTTAGAATTTGGTTTTAGAGAGTGAAACCATTTTTTGAAATGGAATATTTTCTGTGTTGTTTTAAAAATTGAATTCTTAAAAGTCTATATTTACTTGGTGGAGAAGATTTAAAATCTTATTTTACAAATTTATTTCAAACCTGTGCTAGTGAACTATTTTGGAAAGTAAATTCATGGTATTTGTTGTTATTACTTTTTGAGTGTTTTAATCTCACAGCCTACTTGGGCTAATTAGCATCAGAAGAACTGAGCTGTTTTTGTAGGATCAACTTTCTAGTTTGGGTTTACCTTTTGAGAAGGTTGTTCTTGTGGTTGGTGGTGACTAAGAGGTCACGTGGAGATTATTTTAGCAAGGATCGGTCTTTTTTGCATTATGTTCTTTTTTTATTTATAATTTTTTATATCTAGATCATTTTTTTATTTATTGATAATCAATTATTGTTGGTTATGATGTGTTCTTAGATTGTTTATTGGATCCAATTTTGTTTTGAAAAACTAATTCCCATTGGGTTTACTTTGATTCCAGCCACTAGTTTTTAGCCTATAGAGATCAATAATTCCATTCAAGCCATGTCTCAGACCAGGTTGGGGGTTATGTTGGATTCCATCCCAACTTGGTTCATGACAATTTCCAGCCAATGTGATGTTAATAGCGTGAAGGGGTAAATTTTGGTAGCTTATTTGGGTATATTTTTTGTGATATAAATAGACTGATATTTGTTAATAAGTGGGAGGGGTGAGTGTCTTTATATAGTAGAGGAGTAGTTGCATTCTTGTAATTTTTTGAAAAGAGAATTCCACCCGCATATATCCTTTGAAAAGTAGATCGAAAATTAAACCAAATTGTATCCAAGGTAGTATGGGGTTGAAATATGTTCTTAAAATGTATTTTGGATACATTTCTAGGTCATTTTTTCCCTTAGGTGTAGGTTAATTTTATTTTTTAGCTAATTTTCTTCTTAATTGTTGTAATTAAGTTTAATTACTTTCATTAATATTTTTCTGAAATAATTTAACATTATTTGAAAACATATATTATTCTGATTTCAAATTTAGGATCCATTTTTTAAATTATATTCATATAAGTGTCCAAAATTGATTCAAATTTAATCTCACTTATAGGATGACAAGGTGAGGGAATTTTAAAGTAATGATGTTCCAATGTTTGGTGAATTTCTATATCGAATTTCAAAGGTAAATTGATCCCAATGATTTATATTGGATTTATTGATGTTTAATTAATCTAATTGAACTCTAAAATAAATCAAATACATAATTAATCCTTATAAATTATTAAGGATAAGAAATAGTTTTGAATTAAAATTTATTATTATTCATTATTTATCAAAAAATTAAACATCATTGAAAACCCCTACAAAATCACCCTAATCTAATTTTTATGTTCTTATTTCAAATTGTTGGTTTATTTGTTAAATAAAATTTATAAAATGTTAGATATCATATCTAATATGGGGTTTTAATAAAAATTATGACAAATTTTTTTAGAAGAATAAACATTATTATTCATAAAATTATATTTATTATTATGTTACACCAATAAAAAATATATTGGATGAGTATAAAAAATATTGATTGAATATATAATAAATATATTTTATATAAAATATTAATCATATGTTTTTTTTAATTTATTGACATAAAATTGTCTGTGTACATTGAAAAATAGTTTTCTTAGAAACGTAATTTATTTTTTTCAAATAGTTTTTAAATTCACTCCTACTAATTCAGAACCAAAGAATTAATTTTATATACATATGAATATCATATTTTTAAAATTTAGTTAATATTATTCATACCTTACATTCCAATGACTGGGTGGTAGCTATAATAATGTTTTAATAATGATATTAATAATATATTGTAGTTTATTCAAAAACATATCCTTTCATGTAATGAAAGCAATATAAGGGTCTCGGTATTGTGTGTAATACAAGACAAACATTTTTTTATGCACCACAACATAATCTAAGTCTTGTGTATTTAACATGGTGTTGCATATAAGGAAATTCTAATTGAGTAGTATAATATAAAAAACAATATTTAGTGATGTGTGAAATGAAAATAACAAAAAAATTAAAAAATTTGAAAAAAAATCACAAAATATCATAATTTTAAATTCTACACCCGTTAAAATAAATTCATCCCTTGAAATTCATTGGTTTTATCAAAGGTTCAATACCTCAAAGTTTTGTTCATATAAATCCACATAATACAAATGAATAAAAAAATTCCATTGAAAAGAAAAATATTAAACCATAACTATTTCCTAACGTAACTCATATATAAGGGAACATTGGTAATCAGAGAAATATATAAATAAAATAGAAACATGACTATTAAGTTCTGATGGAGGGTAATATATAACACAGTTAGGATAATATTGACAATGACAAATCCATAACCCAAATAGTCCTGAAAAAGGTCACCAATATCATAAAAATGATGGTAATAGGAAAAAATTTATTTCAAGACCCGTTTACCTAATGTTTAAGAATTTTGATGAAAATATATACTTAAATGAATTCAGGAAAACCTTACACTTTTTTTCCTTGATCAACTTCCACTTCATCTCTTATTACAATAAATAAAGGTTCTTTTTTCAGTCTAGAAGCATTAACGGATCATTAGTTCCATAAATAGAATGATAGGTCATTCCATGTGTCTTTTTCATAGAAATTTTTTTACCACAAGTAATAAAATATTCATAAACCATTATATAATGACAAAATACTTTAATCTCTAAAACCTCATTTGAATTTTAACATAAACCATTCATTAAATAGTTAACCTTATAACCCTTCAGAAATATATAAGTTAAAAACATTAGAAATAATATCACTGAATTTCTCAAAAACAACTTTGAATTGATACCCCATATATCATAATGTATATTTTTATTATCACATACCAAATATTTGAATACCTTCAACATTTATTTTCTTGAAATATGATGATAACCATAATTACCACAAATTATTATTGAAAACGTAAATGTTTCATTATTCTAATGTTTATTAGATATATTCCTTAAATATTAAAATGTTGAAAACTCCATCCCTGATAGTACAAAATACTTTTTCAAAAAATCCTTTATCAAATTTTATTCTTTTAGCATTATCTAATTTAATTATTCATACCCTAAATATCTTCATCAAAACATCATTATTAGGAACATTTTATGGATAATCTTCACATAGTTGCAATGTCACATTTCCATGAAATCACTTTTCTATTCCATCAGAACCATTGAACATATTATTGTAAATACTTATCAAAAAAACCTAAACTAAACCAATTCTTATATATTTCAGATCCTGGAATCCAGATACATAATCATGTCAATTATTATACCTCATCCTTAATCCATTGACAAGGATACATCATCTCATTGCATAATAATTCCTTCCATTCACATTTCATATGTAGTCTCATCTTTCACATCTATATAACCATTAATCGTACCACCTCTCTGATCTCCATTGAGATCATTATATATAAGTCATCAATTTTTATAATACATATTCTTCCCATATATAAATCATTCAACTATTGCAAATACAATAATGACACTGATATTTATATAAATTTTACTAACATAACATTTCATTTTCCCTTTGTTTTTACTTGCTTCGTGTCCTTCTTTTTTGCATTCAAAACATCTTCATGTTCCTTTGATATATTCAATGTATTTCTTTCCAAAATCTTGACATTTGTAAAAACTAATATTATTTCCTCTGGGGTCTCCATTATAATAATTCTTTTCAAACTCTCTCATTTTATTCCTTGGTGAGTCTGAAAGTTGATTAAGGTTCATGTTGTTATTAACATTTCATGGAAATCAATTAGGCATTATCACAAAATCCATTACTCCAATGATCATCCCATTTGACTAATTATCAGCAAATTCTTCATCACATTCAATATTATACCAATTCCTTTTGGTCCTATCCATTGACTAAAACTCGAAATCATAGTTTAGGAAAAAATTATCATATTGTAAAACCTCATAATCATGAAAATCTCCAATATTATGTATAGATCATAACAATTCATTAATTTATGACATATTAGGTTTATCATATGTTATTCATAGCCATTCTTTATTGAAATATTTCATGGTGGTTCGTAAATTGTTTCTAAATTCCCAAATCTTATCCCCTAGGATTTTGAAACCAGGTGTATAATAAGGCTCATTATCATGCACTAGTTCTCGATCGAGTCTGGCTCAATAAGGTGTTTTTGAGGATGTTAACCCTATTTATATATGTTCCAGATCAACATACACTTTTAGTTTCTAGATAATGATATATTTTGTGGAATCTACTCACAATATCATTTACTAAAATTCTAGAACAGTTCCATAAATAATAACACATCCTTAGACTCATCATTAGATACGTACCTAGACATATCCTTATAAATATCCCTAGAGACCTTCCTCAATTTTTCTCATTCTAGTTTCCAATGTTTGAACAAACCTTTCCTTTAATACAAATTATATAGACCCATTCTTAACATATATGGATATTATATTATTTTAGATAAATATTCAACACATTTCAAAAAATGAAAGTCTGGGTACCATAATAGTTTAGTGTCATTGGAATCATAGAACACATTCTTATGGTTTGGTGAAATATATTCAATATCTTATTAACAAATATTCTCATTTAGTAATCCTAAATAAAACCATTCTTTATAGCCTAGGGAAAGTAAACACAATAAATGGGTGATCTTAAATGCTCAGTATGGGTTAATAGAGGGAAAAATAGTCATAACATTAACATTAGGGTTTGAGAACATGTGCATAACATTTGAATATCATACCTAGTATAAAAAATAATAATCATGATACATGGAATAAATATCAGTAGTTCAGGAGGCATGAAATTATTAGATAATAAAAAACCTGAACAATGATAGTATATCAATGTCATAAGACATAAAATATTTGGTAGACACAAAAACATGTAACATCATTGTCTATAAGTCAAGTCACATTGAAAAAACATAATATGGAACTTTATGGAGACCACATATACTCGGAGGGACACACCACTATCCCCAGTCATAGTCATTTCCTTGTAAAGGATTGAGTTTCTCCATTTACCCAAATTGTTCTGGGTTTCCCCATATTCCCATTATGGATCAGTTTTCCCCATCTTCATTTAGTGTATCGGGTTTCACCATCTTCCTATTGTGGATCAACTTTCCCTATCATCTATAGTGGATCAATCTCCTCAAGATTATTCCCATCATTTTCTCTTGAGCTATAAATATTTACCCAATGAATTAGAGGGATATATAGGTCCCACCCATCACGTAATAAAGTCATATATATATGTTCCACAAGATAATAATAATTGAATCACATCATGAACCGTAAAAATATATGGGTTTCATAAACATCATATCATAACCCATGCTATGAAATGGTTATAATAAATTTTTATCATATAATCACTTATGTAAAAGAGATTGGTTTTATAATCATTACATCAAAGCATAACTCATGAAAAGAAATGGTTTTTAAGAGAATATAATTTTAGGAAGAGGAATGGATGTTATAAACATCATTCTATCTAAACATAAACCATTAAATAAATAATATAAATGGTATTCTTAGATTATTTCCACCATAAACTATAAACCATAAAAATGTAAACCATATTAGATGTAGATGGATTTCAAAAGATAAAAATAAAAATTTCTTATGTTAAATATCCTTTCTTGGAAAACCCTTTTAATGAAACCATTTCAAAGATCCTTATCTTAAAAGAATGATTTACAAATTTATTTAAAACATTTCACGAGGAAAAAATCCTTTCTTATTGGAAAAATAATTTTTTAAAAATAAAACCTTTTAAAAACCATTTTTATTCAAAATAAATGTAACAATTATTAGAGATGTTATAAAACATTTTAAAAAATTGAATGTATAACATATTTTAAAAAATATCATTGAAAATATATTTGAAAAAATGTAAAGGATTCATTGAAAGTCATCTAAAAACATTATTGACTCATAAATAATTTTTGAAAACAATTTTATTTATAAAAAAAATTAAAACCATAATATATAGAGATATTCTGAAAATAAAATTTCATAATAGTAAATCATAAAAAATTTAAAACAAAGCTGCAAAGGAAGTACGACCATGGTAGTGGATAAATGTGTACATGTTTATTATTCTTTTTGAATTGTTGAATTTTTGAAAAGTGAATCGATCAGAAAATGGGAAGAATATTACTTTTCAAAAAAAAATTTAAAATGTAAAACATGGGAAAAATGTTTAATAAATATTATATGACAATCTTAATATATTTTTGAAAATATTTTTAGAAAACATGGTTTTGAAACAACACGTATTTTAAAACAAAGAACAAATAAAGTAAGATCTTCAAAAACATATTCATAATATTCTTAATTAAAAAAAGTAAAAAAATGGTACAATTACATGGATATAACCTGAAAATTATAGTAGGAAAAAATTTGATGGTTTTATTTTGATATGGGTCAAATGATTTAATCAATGTAAGAATAATCATAAACAATCTCGATAAACGATGAGATTTTTGAAATAAATTGTTACAACATTGGTAAAATTGAATCATAATCCCCATGAAATAATATAATTGAATGAAGCTTAAAATATCATTAAAAAAATTATATTCAAGATATAACATATCAAATGGAATTATATACACCCTATAGAATAATATAGGTTCATAACATGGAATGTATCTTAAATAAGGGAAATTAAGACAAAATTACTTTATCGATTTGGTAACTTTTGAGCCATAAAACCATTAAAATAAATATCATTTAATGTATATATAATTACAAAAAAAATAAGTATAGGAATAATATAATACATTCATGGGTAGTATATCCACCACAAAAAATAAATTAGTGGTATATGTGGCATTTATCTCATGGATATAAAAAGTGAGATGAGAAAACCCTTACCTTAAGTCCTATATTCCTTTGTATATGTTTAAACATCATGTTTAATAAATATAAGTTTATTATAAATATACCAAAAAAACATATTCCTATATATAATACCTAATATGATTCACTTATGACTTTATATTACCTATTTATTAACAATTCCTTGTTGAAGCAACATTTCAGCCAATAATTACTTTGTTTATCGTATGTCTTTTGACTTGTTATTCTTGATCCTATTGCATAGATAATGATTTAATTATTTATAGAAAGAAATAAATTAATTATATATCATATATATTAATTATATAAATTTTTCTAATAATCTATAAAAGATATATATATATGAAATTCAAAACACAGTTTCTACAGACAGTAGAATGTACATACTCATTAATATTGTTTCTCTTTACTTGTCAAAGTTAAAGAAAAGTTAGTGAAATATATGTATATATATAATATAATTATAGATGAATAAATTGGTAATATATATCATATAATTTCACTAAACCTATCATTAATAAATTCCATGTAGTGTTTGAACTAATCACATCTCTTTGAGAAGGTAGTAGTCCACACAAACACAAATAATTTTATCGTATTTACACAAAATGAAAATAAGGAAGGTGTGTTTGATATAATAATTACATAATTATAAATACTGACTTAATATTATATATATATATAATATAAAAATTTAGTTTCCATAATAATTCTCAACCATGAGATGTGATAAAGTAAAAACGAACAATATCATTTTGTAAGGAGGTAGTACGCCGTACACAAGAACGTTAAGTTCGTTACCCATTAGATGGATGTGTGTGTAATTTTAAGTAAAATAATTAAAATAAAAAATAGTATTATATTGAGTATAATTATTTTGTTATATAATCATGTAATAATAAGAGTTTATTGGTTGGATAATGAATATAAAACAAAGGATCTTGAGAAGGGATGTTACCTCTTCATTGGGTATCCCCTCTGGTTTTTCACTAAAGGGCATATTGGGTTGAATTTATTCCCAAAGGGAGGATTAAATGATTAATTTAGTGATTTTGGTATCTTTTTTTATTATTATTTTTGTGATAATAAGGTGTTGAGATGTGTGAATAAGTGGTATTGGAGAGTTCCTTTTTATAGTGGAGGGGGAGTGGTGTTCGTGTAGATTTTTAAAAAGGGAATTAAACTGACATTTTTTCTTTGAAACATGTATCCTATAATGAATAAAATTTTATAAAATGGATTATAATGTATAAATATAGACATTCCATGATATTTGGAAAAGTTTGTAAGACATTTTTTCCTTAATGGTATGTTTTTCTCCTTTATTAATTTGATTTTCCTCTTAATCATTGTAATTAATTTTAATTACATTCACTAATATCATTGGTAAAATAATAATTTTTACTTATTTTGAATTATATAATATTAATTTTACAAATATGGAATCAATTTTTACATATTAAAATGATATAACTGTCAGAAATTATTACAAATTTATTCTCATATATGGGACAACAAAACAAGGTTTTTAATGTAAAAATCGTCAACAGTTTGGTAAGTTATTATATCCAATTTTAAAGTGAAATTGATCTGAATTTCCTAAATTTGATTAATTGATATTTAATTTATGTAATTTAACATTAAAACCAATAAAAACATTATTTAACCTTATAAATAAATTATATGAAAAAATAAGTTTTGAATTAATATTGAGTACTATTCACTATTCATAAAAAATGAAACCTCATAGAAAAATACCATAAATTCACCCTAATAAAATATTAATGTTCCACATTCAAAAATTATGCTTATTTTTTCAAATGAAAATTATAAATGTGTAAAAAGATATTTTATATTGGTTCCCCATTAAAGGATTGAAATATTACCTTTTAGAAGAATACATCTTTTTATTCATAAATTTTGATTTATTTGTATGTTATACCAATAAAATTTATTAGATGGGTATAAAAATATTTATTGATTATATAATATTTAGATTTATTTAAAACATTAATAAAAAGTGTTTTTAATAGTTTCTTGAGATAAAATTGTGTTTGTACATAGAAAAATAGTTTTTTAAGAAAACTAATTTTTTTATTTTCAAATATTTATTACATTGAATCCCACTAATTTATAACAAAATTATTAACTTTTTATTCATTTATAGATAAAATTTTCACAATTTATTTAATATTACTCTAAATTCCATTCCAAATGTTATGTGGTAGCTATAATAATATTTTAATAATCATATTAATAGTATATTGTAGTTCGGTAAAAACTTATCCTTGCATGTAAAACAAGATATAGAAGGGAATTGGTATTATGTTTAACACAAGAAAACAAAATGTTCTGTATACCTCAAGATAATCTAAGTGTTTCCTTTAGTTCATGAATAAAATGGGGTTTCATATAATGAAATACAAACATGGTTCTCTAATATGAAAAATATTATATTCAGTTTTGCATGAAATGAAGAAAATAAAAATTGTTAAATTATTTAAAAAAATATATATTTCTCCAAATAACAGGGTGTAACATAGGGACAAGTGATGGTTCCCTCTATATGATGTGTGATTTTTCTATTCATTGGCGTGGGGGATAACAGGACCAAGCTCAGCTTATGATGATATGTCAAAATAGTTTTTTTTTTTGCATTTTGAGTTTTTTCTTCCTTTATTGTACTATATGCATGTATACATGTTTTACTTATTTTTAGAGACATGACATGATCATAATATTGGATAGGATTAATTTATAATTATTTATTATGATAGTCATCTGGATTTTAATCTATGTCATGGTTTTTATTATTTTTCTAACATTTATTGATGTGATTTCTCTGTTACGTTATACTCTAACATGAGGCTAAAGTCACCGGATTGACACACCTTATCCCCTCACTACTAGTCGGGAAACATTGGAATATGTGGGGGTCATGATTGAGGTCATATGGCCAACCATATTGGGGAACTATTTAATGCATCCTTGGTTTGTACATTACAATCCTTATGGTTTCTTGGCCCTCTAAACCTCATACCAAATGTGCTAGTTGCAAACACTAAGGGTTACCATAATCTGAATTTCATAGTGACCTATTATTACTATCTTCATCAGTCTTATACATATACCAGGAAAAATTATCAGCAGTGTGTTAACTACCCAAATTCAATTGATTTAACCTTTCTTATTAAACTACCACATGAACTCTCACACATTATGTATCTCCCATAACGGTAGTACAACATCACTCATTATTTAGACATAGTTATTATACCATGACTTTTTAATTCTATAGTATATAATAAAATTCATTTTCATCTTCCCATTACCTACAAAATTCCAAATTACCCAAACATGGGAACTCACAATGTAACTTTCCATGGAAAGAAACTTCCTTCTTCTATGTTTCCCCACACAATCAAAATCCCATGGGTGTAATATCATTATTTGTTGCATCCACCATTCTCAAAAAACTCAACCCTGTATCTTTAGTACTATCACACGAGTTTAAATATACTCCAAGGCTACAAAACAACTTATAAATACATTTCTTTAGGCCTTCCAAAGTTTTCCCATGTAAAAAAGGAATTTAATTCAAAGAGAACATCCCTTTGGAATTAACCTTGACTATTCCATCACAAGGGATACTATCACTCAAATTACCTTGAAGAATTATGATTCATTAATTATTAGGAACTAGAGTTATCCCAAGGCCACATGTACAGTCAAAAAAATCCCCAAAAATATTTAACATGAATTTATAATATAAAAAATATCATTTAGTAACTTCTTCAAAGACATTACTTAATGAATTAACTCATAGGGAACCACGTTGTGAGTTCATAGATTCTATTTTTTGATAAATATCATTCAATTTGGTTATATATGGAAAAATAAATATATATTATACTTAAAAAATTAATTAAAAAGTCTTATCCTTTGGATATCGATAACTTGGTAGGGAATCATTAGTTCCCTAGAGGTTTATGTAAAAAATATTATAAAACTCAAACTATCATACTCAATTAATTATAAATGTAGCAAAATGAAAGGTTGATGTCAAAACCACAATTACGGATAAATTAGTTTGATATGGTTTTAAAAAATTATTTACTCTTATTATATTGGAGAAAGAGATGATAAAATTTGGGTTGGATTGATTTTTCAGAAAATGAATGATGAAAACAAATTATAGTAGATTGATTGGTCGATTTGTAAACTGATTTGAAAAGTGTGTTGGGGTTTTTTAATATTAGGGTTTAGGTGCAATTGTATTTTAGAATATATATCGATTAATTAATTATGGATGTGGGAGTCGATAGTAGTTAGATACAATGGTCATGTTATGTCCCCCTCAACGCGGTAATACACTTTTTCCCTTGGTCCGGTAATATAGGATTTCAACGAATTGTGTTTTTGTTTATATTGTATTTAAACATGTTTTCCCCCAATGTTTACAATGTTCATTTTATATTTTTGGGTTATTAGTAGTAAAATTTCAATGTTTCTTTTAATTAAAATATCAATAGTCATGATAAAATAATAAGAAAGGGCTTGGATGTTGAAGAATAAATTCTAAAAACCAAATACATGAATATTTATATTAAACAAATCTAACACACCTTCCCCTTTATATTTACATCTCCCTAGCACATGGTGGGTTTACCCCATCATCCTAGTGATTAGAGGTTTAGAGGGAAGGAGAAAATATTTGAAATACATAATGAAAATAAAGATCACTCGTGGAGGGATATATTCAATGTAGCGCATCGCTCCATGAATTTTCTTCGATGGAATTCCTCAATAAGCTAGAAACTTCTCTATTTATAGGATTTTTATTGGTTCTTCCTCACACATTGCATGATGTTTAGAAGTGTTTCCTGGCATATAATCACGATCCTAGGTTTCCTTTATGATTTTTTATCTTCATGAATCTCATGAAAAAATAAATTTAGATTTTTGAATGTCGACTCCTTTTACGATGTGTAATGGGAACTCATGATGTGCAACCTTTAAATATTCAGATCCCATGAATCGTGATGTATTTATTTTCCAAATAAATATCGAAAAATGATGCATTATGTAATTTAGTTACACGATGTGTAATGTTCATTCACAACTTTCTTTTACATCACAACTTGTTATGTGTTTCTATACTTCACTTGATTAGGTCACGATCTATAATGAAATTACATGATGTATAATCATTCTTCTCCGAGTATTCCATCCTCAAACACCCTCAAAAAACAGATGTCACACCTCAACATTTTCTCCAATTTTCATCTCTTCTCATCACTTTTTCACAAATTCATTATTTCCTTCCACAAGATATAAAACAAATAAGAAGTTACCATAATTGGAATGTTTATTAAATTAAACAGAACATCATAACCATAAAATGTATGAATGTAATATTGTTATGAACTACTCACAGGAGCTTCTTTAATAAAGCCCGTATTTCCCAAAAATGAACAAACTAGAATGATTCAATTTCTATGACAAAAGGAAACACATAATCATAATTTTCATCATCTTCGACATCATCATCAACATGGTGAACCACATCATAGTTTCACATGACCATATATCAAAATTATATTAATATAGGATTCATTACAATCATAAACAAGTAGTATGAATATCATAAGAAACGTATGGGTGGAATATGATGCATAATATTCCTCTTATGGATACATCTAGAAGTTAAATATATTTGTAATAAAAACCTTAAATTCATTGTGCATCAAAATAGATTAAACCATATGATAAAAGAAAAAATCAATTAAATAAATATCATTCCATTTTCATATAGTATTCACTCTGAAAACTTGTTTTTAATGCACAAATCCATGTTTTTTCATAGTCTCTAACATATTCTTATGTATCCTATCTATCAACTTCCAAAAAAAATCAAGACAGATTGTTATCTGATATAATTTTGTAACACCCTAACCTGAATCATCATGTCAATTTCGAAATTCCCCATGAAATAAAATGTGGCTCACATTATGCCAGTGACATCTATCTACCAGTGATGGTCAAGGTAAATTTGTGGGGAAACTGTACCCTAAATTATAGTTACAATAATAATAAATAACTAACCCAACATTTAAATAGTATAAAATAAATTTAAATGTAAAACTACTACCAATAAACTATAATAATGGTTGTGGAAACAATATTATACATAACCATCAATCAAAAAATTAAATAGCTGATAAACCATTGGGCCAATAACAGACTCAGATATATAGATGAAAATAGTTCAAGATGCTCTTCAAATCCTAGCCTCATATAATACAAGTCCCTAGACCCATATAAACTTATCTTGCTCAACATTCAAACATGGGCCTCATCCCAACCCATGCCTATATGAAGTAGGGCCATTTGGGTACCCAAATTTCCTAGACACTTAAAAAGGGAGCGTGTACAACATATTAAGACACCACTAAGGTGGTATTGTAATGAACACGTAATATATAGTGTATGGTAATTTGATAATTTCCTCAATAATCAACATCCCATATATATCTTCACAATGTAGCATATAATATCTAATATAATAGAATAAAAAAATAAAATTATATACAAAGCAGTTGTGGGCCAACGAAGCCACCATAGAGCTATTTCCTTACCTGATATAGCTCAATATTGGTATTTTCCTAAAGATGATGAGAATTTATGTCACCAAACACCACAAGCATGTTACAATTACTAAAGGTATGTCGATACTCAATGCCTTTTCATCCATGAATCTGCATTTCTCCTTAAAGAAAACATCAAATGGCCAACCCTGGTGGTGTTAATATTCATTAACACTACATGACCAACCTTAATGGTCATCATTATTAGAAACACAACATGCCTCACCCTAATGGTGTTCACTTCCTGGAATACTTTATTCTCCACCAATACAGTGGTCATTACATGAGACTATGGGTGTATAAGAACCCAAAATGTTTTGATGATAACTCTAGTTCATTTTAAGTTAATATTTTCCTTTAATTTATTACATTTTATTTGGTCTTTACATTGGCATATGTTTGGGTAAAAATTGAAAATTTTGGGAAAAATTTGGACAGAGTGTGGTCGGGGCACAATTCTCCCAAACTGTGCACCATAGCCCCCCAAACCGTGTAACCTATAATAGAGAGAGTTTTATAGATGGGGAAAAAATTAAATTGTGATCCCATAAAATAGAAAAGGTGAAACCCCCCCCCCCCACCCACTCCGTACCCTAGAATATGTGCTTAGTTAAGTCACATAGTGAGGTGAAACTGTTAGTTTCTTCCTATAAAACCATGTCGGAGATTTAGGATAACCCGAAATATAAATTTTCAAATCAATGAACCCATTTATTAATATAAAATCTACCCTTATTCATCTAGTAATGATTCCATTCAATTATAGAGGCTCCCGGATGACTTATTAGGGATCCTACCCTCATTTCTATATGAATTGAAGGGTGAATTCAATAGCTGCACCACCCAAGGTAAGTGGCTTGTTCCCATTTAGATATCTCTCTCTATATTCTTCCTAGATAAAAGAGGTATTTTGATACTTAATTTGATCTATATTTATATCTAGGTATGTTTCGTCTTGATTCTTTTAAATCTTGGATATATGTATTTAATCGATATCTCATTCTTCATTGTTGTTCCGCTGAATTTTCATATTTTTGTTGGAGACTATTTATCATCAGTCTTGAGGTGATGGTCAATAATTAAATTACAAAATTATATATTTCAATTATGTTCATGTATTTGAATATTTGATATATGTTAATTATAAATTGAGTTCTTGATTTAATTAATTAATTTGGTGAATTAATTAGTTGAATGAATTGTGAAAGTGGGTATATTGGGATAGTGAATTGGAATAATTAGTTTTTAATTAATTATTGAGTTACTGAGTCTGTGGAACAAGTTTATTTAATTGGTGAATTAATTATTGGAATGGATGGGAATATAATTTTTTTATTTGGAATAATTAATTTTTGAATTAATGAAGGGAATATTGATATTATTAAAATTGAGTAATTAATTGCTTAATTAATTCTAAGAGATATTTATGATTATTAACTTGATTAATATGATAAATTAATTTTTTAATTTACTAATTGGATTTCTATGATTAATTAATTGTTGAATTAATTAATGGAATTGAAGTAGATTAATTAATTCTTGAATTATTTGACATAGTTGACTTAGAATAACTAACTATTTAATTAATTATGCATATGTCAAGATTGTGGTTTCTATTAATTATTACTTAAATTAATTAATGGAGTTGAATGTGATTAATTAATTGTTGAATTAATTTATGGAATTGACTTTGGTTAATTAATTTTTAAATTTATTAATGGACTTGTATTGGATTAATTGATTTTTGAATTAATCAATGGATTTGAATATGATTAGTTAATTGTGGAATTAATTTATGGAATTGACGTAAACAATTGACTTGGGTATTAATTAAAGGAGTTGAATGTGATTAATTAATTGTGGAATTAAATATTGTAATTTACATGAACAATTAAATAGTGAATTAATTGAATGGAATTAATGTAACTAATAAATCGTGGAATTATTTAATGGTGTTGATGTGAACAATTAAACGGTTAGTAAATTGTGGCGAATGAATGTGATTAAATAATTGTGAAATTAATTAATGGAATTGATGCGAAGAATTAATTTTTTAATTAATTGAATAAATTGAATGTGATTAATTAATTGTGTAATTAATTAATAGAATTGATATAAACTATTAATTGATCATTTAATTGAAGGATTTGAATTTTATTAATTAATTTTTGAATTAATTAATGGATTTGAAATGAATATTAAATTATTTAATTAATTGAATGAGTTCAATGTGATTAATTAATTGTGGAATTAATTAACAAAATTGGCGTGAATAATTAATTAGTGAATTAATTGAAGGTATTTATTGTGATTAATTAATTGTGGAATTAATTATTGGGAATCTGTGTGATTGTATAATTGATATAAATAGATTAATTAATAGACGGATTAATTAATAGATTGTTGTTTTGATGCAATTAAATGAATTAGACTAATTAATTGATGATTCAATTAAATTTGATTATTGTGATGATGAAATGGAATGAATTGGATTAATTAATTGGTATATTATTTTATGAGGATTGTTTGTTAATGAAAATGAATAAATTAGATTAATTAATTTGTGAATTATTTAATGATGATTGTTGGGATGATGCAATTGAATAAATTACATTAATTAATTTGTGAATTAATTAATGTAGATTATAGTGTTGATAAAAATAAATCAATTAGATTAATTAATTGGTTATTTAAGTAATGGGGATTGTTGTGATGATGGAATTTAATGAATTTTATTAATTGATTGGTGAAATAATTATTGGGGATTATTGTGTTGATGAAATTGAATGCATTGGATAAATTAATTGGTGAATTAATTAATATAATTAGTCTGATTAGTTAATTGTTGAATTGAATATTGTATTTGATATGATTAACTAAATTTTTTATTAATTATTTTTATTGATGTGATTCGTTAATTTTTGAATAAATTATTGGAATTGGAGTGATTAATTAATTTTTTAATTAATTAATTTTATTGATTTGATTTGTAAATTTTTGAAGTAAATAATGCAATTGATGGGATAAAATATATTTTTTAATTAATTAATGTTATTACTTTGGTTAGTTAGTTGGTGAATTTACTAGTGGAATTTATGTGATTTATTAATTGTTGAATTAATTAATTTTATTGACGTGATTACTTAATTATCAAATTAATTAATTTAAATGATGTGGTTAGGTAACATTGGAATTAATTAATGGAATGATGTGAATATGAAAGTGTTGAATTTGATTAATTAATCACTAAATTAATTATTGGTTCTATTGTGATATATGTGATATTGTGATATTGGGATATTATGATATTATTATATTATTGATTGAGACATGGGATGTTGTGTCAAAATCTCATAGTGATAAATTTATATTAGGGTGTGGGACACAAACTGATGCTCTAAATACGCCTGAAGGTACTAGAAATGGAATTATAGACCCAAATTCATGCATAAGAATATTTTAATGGGATAGGGATTGATGCTAAATATACTCATAGAGTGCTAGACATGATGTTTTATTCCAATGAAATATATGTTTGATTGATAAATTGGTTGTTGGATAAGGATTAATGATCCAAATTCCCACAGGGTGTCAGACATGACGTTCTATGGCCATTATATTATCATTGGACTATGGTTCCAATTTAAATTGTTTTAAATTTAAATGAATTTATAATGAAATCTCATTGCATTATATTGATTTGTGAATTAAATATGTAATATGGTTCATACTCTAGTGTGGTCCGAAAGAGGTATTGGGGTTTTGGTGTCCTCAAGAACCCATTGGTTTATGCATATTAATAAAGGATAATTGAATAAATGTAAAATGGTTATTTATTAATTTTATTTCATTATTTATACATATGAATACAATGTTTTAAATGGATAATTTTTTACACACCGTTGGTGGTGGCATATTGAGTTTTACTCACACCATACTTAGGCTGCCTGATCGGTACCTGAATAGATTTCATGGTTGCAAGATAGGATTAGGTAAAAGGACATATGTATGATGGCGGGTTCGGGATGGAGAATGAATGAGGGAACCAGATATGGTCCAAAACCCGCTTGGTAATTTTCAATTTATTTACTTTTGAGTTGTGTTATGACACATGACACATGTTTTTTTCATGGCATATCTACTATTCAATTTGTTGTGTACTAATAATAATCAGTTATCTTGTGATATTCATATCATTCTGGGGATGGTTATATGTAATTTAGTTATTGTTATTTATTTACACTATTGTGATACTTTGATAAAGAGGTTATAGTCTCCCCATTATCGATATTAGACCCTCGTTATTAGTCAATAGCCTATGGCATATGGGCATCTGTGTTTGGGTCACCTAAAAAACTGGTATGGGGAACCGGTGTATGGAACCTGGGTAAGGATATTAAAAAGTGGTATCATAGAAGTTTTCTTTATATTTTTCTTTTTTATTGCTATGTGGGAAAGGAATATAGGAGAATAAGATTATTCATGGCTTGGTTATGAGCTTATTTATGGTTGTAGCTACCCCATTTATGGGGTAGAACCAAAGTACACAGGGTGTGATTATTGTTATTATTGTGTGTTGTTACAAATGAATGTTATTTCACATTGGGTGATGAAAATTATTGTGTGATGTGATTATTGTTTCAAATATTTATTGAGATTTGACCCATGGCCTGGAATAGCATGAGAATTGTGTATGGATGAATTATTCTATCTACTCAGTATTTCTTTGTGACATGCATCATCTTGGGGACACATAGAAATGGGTTTTGGGTAAGTTGTTGAACATCAACTATTTTTTCCATTATTTTGTCAGATAAATAGAAAATGGTTCCCATATGAAATTGAAAATTGTAAAATGATGCAAGATGAGAATAAATGGGTATCTAATGTGAAATATTTAATAATGTGATTGTGGTTACCCTTGTTAACCATGACTTAGATATAGGATAGTTAAGGGTAGGTATAATGCCTCATTTTTTTTCTGTGTGGAATGTTTTGGGTGGTGACACCAGGAGTAAGGGGTGGTCACTTGGTTGGTATTTTTGTGTAAAAGGATGGTGTTCGTTTGCGATAATCTTGGTGTACTTCCATAATTGAGACAAGCATTCCCTGTACCTTGAAATCATCCTAGGTATACCAAGAGAGCATTGGTTATAAACCATGCACCATAATTAATTTGTCTCAAGGGATAAAAAGGTATTTAATGATGTATACACCCTTATATAAAGTTATAGTTGAGGTCGTGTGTTTGTTTGTTAACCACTGATCGTACCTGAGTAAGGGTTTAAAGAAGGTTTTATTTCGATAAATGATAAGGGTGCCCTTCTTGGAAGCCAGAAATGGGTGATGGTTTATGTTTTGATTTTCATGCTCTATTGAGGATGATATGGTCATTCCCACTTCTTCGGATCTATAGGGTAGTGGTGCATGATCCCCATAGGTTGGTAATTTATTTGTGAAATGGATGAAAACAACCCACCTATGGTGGGGAGCGATGTTTTGGCAATATATACGTCCTTATAGAACCATTTGATATGTGTGTAAGATTGTAGAGAGAAATTGTTGTGGGGAAAGACTGTTCAAATAGTAACAGTATTATGGATACATGGATGTGTGGTGAAGGAAAAATTAGAGAGTGAATTGGATATGAGGGTTCATTGGCTCGATCTTTTTGGCATAGAATCTTAAGGATTCTTGTAAGTACAGATCAAGGATGAGTTGTTACAAGGTGGGGAGATTTTAATAACCCAAACTTTTATAGAGGTGTATTGGACTCATTTACAAATACCCTTTTCCATATATTTAGTAAATAATTGTCTAGGTATTACTTTGAGGTGAGTTTGGGTTAAAATTGAGAATTTTGGAAGAATTTTCTATAGTGCACGTTTGGGGCATGGTTTTCTCAAACCGTTCTCCCTGGACCAAAAAATTGAACAACCATAGACAGATAGGGATTTCATAGCTAGCACATTGTTTCTCAAAACATGTTCCCTAAAATTAGAAACCATAATCCCCCTAGAAGAGGTACATAGTTAGGGTGAACAGTTGAGGTTATGAAAATTGGGTAATTAATTGTTCAATTAATTATTAGAGATTTTTATGATTATTAAGTTTTTTTTAATGATTAATTAATTGTTCAATTAATTAATTGGTATTATATGATTATTTAAATTTTTAATTAAATAATATAATTAAAGTCTAATAATTAATTGTGGAATAAATTTATATATTTGACATGAAATAATTAATGATTTAATTAATTAAGAAAATGTGAGGAATTCGAATTTGATTAATAATTTTTTTTATTAATTAATGGAGTTAAATGTGATTAACTAATTTTTTAATTAATTAATGGATTTGGAAATGGTTAATTATTTTTTGAATTAATTAATGGAGTTGTATTGAATTAATTAGATATTGAATTAATTAATGGTGTTGAATATACTAAATTAATAGTGATATTAATTAATGTAATTCAAATGATAAAATAAATTAGTGAATTAATTGAAGGAGATGAATAAGATTAAATAATTTTAGAATTAATTAATGGAATTTATGTGAACAATTAATTAGTGAATTAATTAAAGGGAATTCATGTGATTAATTAATTTTTGAATTAATTAATGGAATTTACGTCAATAATTAATTAGTAAATTAATTTTAGAGAATGAATGTGATTAATTATTTATGGAATTAATTAATGGAATTGATGTGAAAAAATTAATTGGTGAATTACTTGTAGGGAATGAATGTGATTAATCAATTATAGAATTAAAAAATGTAATTGATGTGAACAATAGATTGGTGAATTAATTTATAGAATTGAATATGATTAATTGATTATAGAATTAATTAATTAATTGACATGAAAAATCAATTGGTGAATTTATTGAAGGATGTGGAATTAATTAATGAATTTTATCATGAACAATTAATCAGTGAATTAATAGACGTAGTGGAATTTGATTAATTAACTATAGAATTACTTAATGGAATTGATGTGAACTATTAATCGATGAAATAATTGATGAGATTTATTGTGATTAAATAATTGTGGAAGTAATTTTTTTCAATTGTTATGAATATATAATTGATTTAAATGGGTTAAATAATTGATTAATTAATTAATAGATTGTTATTTTGATTCAATTTAATAAATAAGTTTAATTAATTGGTGAATTAATTAATGGGGATTATTTTTATGATGTAATTGAATGAATTGGGTTGATTAATATTTTATTTAATTTATAGAGATTGTTGTGTTGATTCAATTGAATGAATTCGATTAATTAATTAATAGGGATTGTTGTGAAGATTCAATTAAGGGAATGAAATTAGTTAATTTGTGAATTAATTATTGAGGATTGTTTTGTTGATGCAATTGAATGAATTTGATTAATTAATTGGTGAATTGTTTAATGGGGATTGTTGTGATGATGTAATTGAATGTAGTGGATTAATTTATTGGTGAATTAATTAATGGGTATTATTGTGTTGATGAAATTAAATTAATTCTCTTTATTAATTGGTGAAATAAATAATTTTAATTATATGATTAGTTATTTGTTGAACTAACTATTTGAAGTAATGAGATTAATTAAATTTGGAATTAATTAATGTTATTGATATGATTAGCTAATTATTGAAGTAACTATTAAAATTGAGGTGATTAATTAATTTTTTAATTAATTAATGTTGTTGATTCAATTACTTCATTGTTGAATGATATAATGGAATTAATGTGATTGATAAATTTTTTAATTAAATAATGTTATTTATGTGATTATTTATTGGTTTTATTATCTAATTGAATTGATATTATTAATTTATTTTTGAATTAATTAATATTATTTATGTGATTGGTTAATTATGGAATTATGTTAGGGAAATTATATAAGTAATTTATTTTTGGTTTCATTATTCGAATGATGTGAATATTCAGTTGTATAATTTGTTTAATTAATTTGTGATTTAAATTATGGATCTACAGTTACATATGGGATATTGTGATATTGTAATTTTTGTGTGTGGGACATGGACTTATGTGTCAATATCCCTTAGTGCTAAATCGATATTGGGGTGTGGGACATGGAATGATGATCAAAATACCCAAAGGGGTTCTAGATATGGAATTTTAGACCCAAATGCTTGTATGTGAATATTTTTATGTGATACAGACTAATGTTCTAAATACCCTTGGGGTGTGGGTTAAAGACCGATTCTCCAAATACCCACAAGGTTCTAGATATGATGATCTATTCATGTGATATATATTTTTATCAATAAATTAGGGAATGATGATCTAAATACCCATGGGGTTTTAGTCATGATATTAGCATTGGAATATGGTTCTAAGTGGTCATGTTGTGCATTGACATCAACGCATAATGATAGAACGTTGTATTATAATTGTTTTTAATTAAATGTGGGATATGGTTGAGAATACAGCACTGGCCCACACCGGTATTGTGGTTCAGGTGTCCCTGGGAACCTGATGGTTTATGCGGATTAATAAAGGAAAATTGAATAAATGTAAATTGTTTACCTTATTTGTGAAAATTTATTATTATACAAATGAATACATTGTTTGGGGTAAATATTATTTTAAACACCATTGGTGTTGGATTAATATGTTTTAATCACGCCCTACTCGGGATCTTGATCGGTACCCAAATAGATTTCTTATTGGCAAGATAGGATAAGGTAAAAATCCTTGTGTTAGATGGATGAGTTGGGATGGATCTTGGATGAGGGAACTAGACATAGTTTAAGAACCACTTGTTATTTTTTAGTGATTATACTTTCACGTTTTATTATTACACCTCACATGTGTTTTAGCATAGAAAATATAATATTCAGTTTATTATGTATTTCTAGTTTTGGTTATCTCTTGATAAAGGTATCATCTTGGTTATGGTTATATGTCATTTGGTTGTTTTTATTTATTTCCAATATTGTAATACACTTGGAAATAGGGTATATTCTCCCCATTATTGATATTAAACCATCTCTTATAGTCGATATCCTCTAGAATACGGGGATGAGAGCTGGAGGTCATATATAGAATTGGTATAGGGAACTAGTGTGTGGTACCACTTTCGGGACGTTATAGGATACCCCCACCTTGATGGTAGATACTATATAAGAATTATGGAATTTAAAAATTACTATTTAGTTGAAATAATTGGACAACTCAAGAACCCAATATATGGCATTACCAATATGATTCCAAATTTGATGCATTCTCATCCCATTCATGGTCTAGTCTAGCATCAAAAAACATGTATTTGATTAGACATATCCCATTAGATATCCATAGTCTGTAGCCCATGTAACAACTTCATAAATCCCCCTATAAGGGGAAATCTGTCAAAAACTGAGATAATCATTAATTTTTATAACATAAGAAAGGTTCAACATGCTAGGTAATACAGAAAGAAAATTTATAATAGTAAGGAATAACATGGAACATCAAAAATAGCTCTAAAGAGCCTACACATACTCCAACCTAAGATCTTAATTAGGAAAGGTCATCACATTTTCTAAAAATTTGTCACGTCATTGGAATAAGGGTTTAATTTTAAGAAAACATGGAAGTTCATCATATTTCATTGTGTCCACACATGTAATCAAGCACTAACAAGGTCTCTTGCCTACAAATGTACATGAATGTGATTAGGAATCACGAATGATCTGATGACCACAAGCACAAACACACACATGGGTTCAACCCTAGACCATTAGTGTCCAACATGATGTATGTTTCCAATGTTCCATTAGGTCCTTTGGTACTTTTTCCAATTACATTAGTCATGGTTTAATTAACTAAATAAAACTTAAGCCTCATTAATTTATCAATCATTATTATTGGTCATCAATCATTATGAGAATTCAGGGTCATTTTCCCAAGGTGGTAAACACATTGCACCTACTAAAAAGCATACATAAACACTAAATGGTAGTGTACATCAGACCACCTATTGCTACAAATCCAAATCTATCCAAGAAAACCCTAGTATGTTTGTTCAATTCAGCCAATTCCATTCAACATCCTTTGATCAACACATCTTTATAAATCATGCCAATATATCTCAAATAAATTACTATAATAAAATCAAAAATAATTTAATTAATATAAAAATTCACAACTGAGGATGAAAGGAATGCATGCCAAATAACTTGTCAAGTGTCATCACATTTTTAAACTATTACCTCCTATAGAAGATTTGTTGGGTTTTTCCATCAGTAAACTAGGAAAATACCTATCCTATTATAACACTAGAACAATCAATTTATAAATTAAATTCAAACCTGTTGAAAAAATAAACCTATTGATATAACCTTAATGAATCTTCCTTCAAATAAATATGTTAACCGACCCATGATATCCTCTTTCCATGTTGATCCAAATTCTCATCATGAACAGAAAAATCATTCATTGTACAATGGAATTTTCACCTATTTTCTCTTATATAAATAAAACCATAATTAATAGTTAAATGATATTGTGAAATTATTTTGGGAATATCTAGGGATCAAATATTATGAAACAAACTAGGACGAATCAATTGCAATGAATGACATTTCAATCGATGACGAAACAAGGTCAAATGAGATCTTGGAGGAAAAAAACACTCATTTACCATCATAATAATCTTATGGGATTCGAGGGAATGCGATGTTAGGGTTATAGTTAAATTCCTTGACATTGAATTTTCTATATAACTTTCTAACTGAATTCCACGACATGAAACATGGTTTCATGTCATAAGATTTCATGGAAACCTCCTCTATGGGGAGTGAAAACATGTTTTTTGGATTGATACTATATGTCATGTTGTGATTTCTTGAGAAAATCCTCCCATCGACATTTTCAAATTCTAAAACATCATAGTCCACCCCATGATCTAACCTCATGTCATGTATACCCTATTAAAGATGTTAATAGGCATTTTTTGTACCATTCAGCAGTCTCAGGCCTTTGACTATTATTTTATTGGCCTCCTGGACCAATAGTTCAACACCCAATCTCTGAACCCAATCCCAAAAAACATTTATGATTACTAAAACACTTATAAACATGCCACAATTACTAGTTCTCAAACGTTACATTAAAAAATTGAATATTTCAAACACCCCTAAGAGGTTCCAACATGTAATGGAATAGGTAGTTAAAGATTTTATAATTTTAATTAATTTCATTTTCACTAATTTGAAACATAAAATTTCTAATTTAGTAATTTTAAATCCATTTTTGAATCATTTTGGAATTACGATTTTCAATATGTTTTCCAAAAATAATACCATATAAAAGGATAACCATTTCCTAAAAAACCTAAAGGATTTATCTTCCTCATTCTTTGGAAGAATAATTATTTTAAAATTAAGATACGATATAGACTAATTACATAATTTATTTACATTACATTAACACAATTTCATCCTTTGGTACTTTTTTTATTAGTTTCTCCACAAATTCCCCATCATTTATTATAAATTATTAACAAAAATAATGATTTATAGAGGCTTGGAGTGCTAAATTATATTTTAGTGGATCATAGGATCTATAAAATGATGACATATTATTAATCATATATCTATCCCATTTCTAAAAAATTGAAAATTTAAATATAATACATAATTAAATAAAAAAATAATGTAATGAAATAATATTGAAATCATTAATGTCTCAATAATTAAAATCAATTTTCAACATAAATTATTATATAAATAATTAATCTAAAAACTATTCCAAATATGTTAGACTATATTTGAATAAAAAAAATATGAAATTTTTTATCACAAATTCCTAAAAAATCATCATAACATTTATCGCCAAACAACATTAATAACTAACAGTCACTTACCAAAAATTTACATTCCCTAGTTATGTATTCTAAAAAATATACTAATATTTTCCAAAAATAACCCGACTATCCCAGACATAAAACAATATATATATATATAAATATATATATATATATTCCTTAAAAGCATTACCAATGTTTATTTCTAAATTTAATGACACCTTCTTACATCCTAGAGAACATATAAAATCATTTTAAAGTATGGGAAATATCACCCTAAATTAATTTATCATCAAATTATCTTTCTATATTAATGGTTATCTATATATTTAAAAAATGTAACCATATTTCTTTTATAAATTACCATAATTACATTAACATATATTCAAAAACTTGCATAAAGATTATATATACACTCAACTTATATCAAAAAGTAAATTAATTAATAATAACCAAATTAAATCACATACTTCATTTAGGGGTAATATTTTCCTTAATCATGTATTCTCTAAAATGTTACTCAAAATTTCATTCATCCCTCTAAAATCTACTCATATATTACATTAAAAGGGAATGTGTAAAATTTAACTTATAATCATTAATAATATTATAACTCTTAAATTATCCATAATTAATTACATTCTAATCTCTAAAGGTGTATAAACCCAGATCTATTACTAATTGTAGTAGACAATACCTATACTCCTAGATCATGTGCTAAAATATAATCATTATATATTATCTTTGATATAGACGGAAGAGAACAAGTTCTTACCTTTCCGTAATTACAACATCATAAAATATATTATATCACATACATACCCAATATCATATTAGTTTTAGAGCTTAAAATAATTAGAAAAATATGATAGCCATGTTCTTTATTACACACGAAAACATGATTTATTACATAAATTTCACTTGATACAACATAGAAGATCTAGGGGTATAGTGTCTTTGGGGATATGTATCATTACATAACAACTTAAAACATCAAATGAAACATCTTTATTGAAAACTTCATTTACATGACAACTATATTCCCTCATAGTTAGCATTTCATGGGATAACCTGAGAACATGCATAAGAAAAGGGTGAGCTATAAAGCTCCAGTAAGTGAATAAACATAGAATAAAATGCTGAATAATATACTTGTCAGACAATAGTCATATCAATGGAGCACAAGAGAAACATGAACATAAAGGCATGATAAAGCATTATAAGCATAACATAGAAATATGGAAAAAACACTTATCATGGAATTAGAATGATCCAAGGCTCATTGCACATGGATCATGAGTAAACCCTCTTTACACTTGAATCACGAGTAAACCCTCATTGCAATGGAATTAGCATTAGTCAACACTCATTTCACATGGCGTATCATGATATTATACTTTACCCAATGCATGAGAGTGCTGTTAGGGTGAACCCTCCTTAAACATTTCATTTCATTCATAAGTGTGCCACATTAATTAGATTAGCTAAAAGGCCTTCATATTTTTATTATTTTGATAATACAACATTCAAGGTGTGAGTTGGAACCCTTACCCGCCCGGAAGTCATAGAGACAATTACGTGACCTATAGGTCTTAGAGGGAATCACATAGACAAGACAACATGGAACTGATCCTCCCCAACATATGTCATGATATCATCTCTCCACATTCGCAGGGCTGGTAGGCTAGTTTTCCTATGCAAGGTAGCACATTCCCAGTACTGATGGCAAATCCATACCATCTCATTCTTCCAATTCTGGTTAGCTCTGCTCTAGTGGATGTTCCTGCTCTGAATACTTCCTCTAAAGCCTTGTCCCTTGTAGTCTAACAGATATATCTACATTTCACATGACCTGAAGTCCTTGGTGTGTCCCCAAGGCCTTAAGGTTTCCCAAAGTCATTGAGAATCAACTGGATCAAAGGCCTTGGGTGGCCCAAAAGCCTTATAGGACCTGAGGACCAAACCGGTGGCCCAAAGTCCCAGATTGATAAACAGTTCTGGCTACTACAGTACCAAACAATGCATGCTATAGTACTACTACAGTAACATGGAAATAATACTAAACTCAGATTTTAATACCCTTGATATGTTCATAAAGGTAAATACACTTTACAGAGACATGGGTATGGTTTTCACTACACTATGGTCTTGGCTTGAAAAAACGCGGTGCAATTTCGGTAACATAAGGATGTGACATAAGAATTCAGAAAAATGGTTGATGAGAGATAAATTGGAGTTTCATAATATGTACATGAAGTGGAATGTAAGGGGTCATATAGATATATGTCCCAACAAATGTAATTGAATTTAGATACGTAATACAAAAAAATTGCTTGAATGTAAATGAAGAGAGAAAAATTTCTTACGGAATTTTGGCATGGTAACGGCTGTACATGGGAGGAATTAATGAGAGAGGAAACAGATATATCATTATTGAAACATGAAGAGGGAAGTATGGGGAGGTTTAAAATCATACGCCAACATTTATAATTAAATATAAAAGGGAATATCAATATAAGGAAACTTGCACACAAATAAGGAAAGATAGAATCCCTTACTTGGAAGTGGGATCCCAAAAGCGTGGGAGAGGCTTGAGAGAGGCTTCTTGGGAGCTTGGGGAACCTTTGGAGGATTCTAGAGAGATTAGGGAAGGGTTTTGTCGAACTCCAATGGCTTTGATTGAAGAGGATGTGGGAGGTTGGGTGGGTTTATATAAGAAAGGAGAGGGAATTCCTTATTATTTTGGATTGGGACACCTCACATTAAAATAACCAAAACCACATACTAGCCCATGGTTTTTGCCCATGGGTTTTTCCAAATTGTAGTGGAAAACAATAATTTATAAGTCCAATGGCATAAATTCTTAAAATAATAGGGTTTTTAATGTGGAGGTGAGTCGAACTCTCAAGGAAAACAATTTAAAACGACAAAATGTTTTATCAGTCATGAAGGGTCCACAAAAGCTTTGTAAAATAAAAAAAACATAAAATAACATTATATTATTTTTAAAACATATATTGGCCAAACATGATGTTTTATATTATTTTATTGCATCACTATTGGGAAATTATGATGTCATAAAACACATTATATATTTAAACAGTATTTAATTTTTACCCAAAAATTCGACTGTCTCAGAAAATTATGATAAATACAAGGTTGCATAATTTCAAAGTCCTGAATCCAAAAATAGTATTCATTTAATCTAAATAATTTTATAAATATTTTAATTTTTACCTATAAAATAAAAACCTATATTTAAAAAAAATCATGGGTTTTGATAAAAACTGCTTTCAAACCTTAATAAAAATTACATTTGCATTCATAAAATTATACAATAATTTATATTTAATAAAAAGTAATTTAAAAATAAAAATAATATTTTATTAAAATTTTATTTAATTCATAAATCCATTAACTCGTCAATATATATTTCATAGTTGAATATTAACTAAAAATACTATTTGTGATTTAAAAACTATTTACAATGTAATAATAATAAAAATATGTATTCTATATACAAGAATGATGTACATGATTGTATTACTAGGGACTTGTTACATAACCCATTAATACACCCACATAAGACCTTAGGGTATGTTACACGATCGTGACAAACTCTTGGTGTGGCTCGGATAACATTGCTCAAGTGGTAATCTCTATCAACTTCCACCACTCTCATGGTAGGTTCTGATCGAGCTTAATGTATTCAACCTCAGATTGTGCTAGGTCAAGATCGAAACCCAATGAAGCCACCTCTTTTCTAAGCTCCTATAACTGGGATTCGTATGGGGAAAGTCTACTGGATGAAGTCATCTCTTCCTTTGTCTAAGTAAATTGGATTTGTTAAAGCCCAATATTTATACTAATCATTTGATCACTACATAATGACTATATTATCAATGGTCACATTTCATAATGGTATTTTGAAATCCAAAACATAGAACCAAATACGTGCATTCATTTTACATAACCATAAAAAGATATTTAAATATACCAAGTGGAATTTTCATTAATAACTTTTTCGGTCGTTAAATCTTCTCCCCTTAAGAAATTTCACCCTCAAATTTACCTTTTCCCATACTAAAACAAATGCGGGTAACTCTGATTTGTCACATCCTCCAATTCCCACATCACTTCTTCAATCTTTTTTTTTCAACAACACCATGATGAGTGGCATTATCTTATTCTGTATAACTTTTCCACTATGATCTAAGATCTTCACTAGGTTCTCCTTGTAAGAAAGATCATCCTCTTGTTGTACTACCTCTAAAGAGAGTACGTGTAAAGGGTATTGTATGTACTTTCTTAATATGGATACATGAAATAAATCATGTTCTTTGGCCATTGTAGGTGGAAGTGATAGTTGATAGGCCACAACCCCAACATGATCAAGAATCTAGAAGTTGCGATGTACCAAATACTTAACTTACCTTTCATTCTAAACCACATGACCTTATTCAATGGAGATATGCATATAAATACCATGTTCCCAACTTTAAACCCAAGTTCTCATCAATGGTTGTCTGCATAACTCTTCTATTGACTCGGGGATGCCTTGATATACTACTGAATATTTTTCACATTATCCACCATTTCTTCGACCATTTCTTGTCCTTGCAGCTTACACTAACCAAATTCATCCCAACATGCTTGTGTTTTTCACCTATTCCTATACAAGGATTCATAATTTGTAATTTGGATGCTCAAGTGGAATGATTTATTATAGGAGAATTAAACCGATGGAAGATTTTGATGCCAACCTCCTTTAAATTCCATTGAACATGATCTTAACATATCTTCTGATTTCTGAATAGTTCCCTCATATTGGACATCAGTTTGAGGATGATTGGTCATACTGAAGTTTAGTTCAGTATCTAGGGCATGTTGAAGAATCTTCCAAAACATAGAGGTGATTCTTAGATCTCGATCGGATACAATTGATAGTGGTACTCTATCCAGCCTTACTACTTCCCTGATGTATATTTGTCTTAGTTGATCCAATGAGAAAACATATCGAATTGCAATGAATTGTGCAGACTTTGTAAGACGATCCAAAACAACCCAGATTGCATTATTGCTATTGGATATCATCGGATGTCTGGAGACAAAGACCATGGTGATGTTTTCCCATTTCCATGTTGGTATGGAAATGGTTGCATCATCCCCTTAGACTTCTACCTCTCATCCTTCACATGCGGAAAAACCAGGAACATTGATGTATAGTTATTGATCTCATTCTTCGTATTATCTCACAAATAATTCCCTCGAACCTCTCGATACCTCTATTTGTTTCTTGGGTGAATAATGAAATTTTAACTTTGTTCGACATCCAAAATATCCTTCTTCAGTTCCATAATTGATGGAACACGTAGTCTTTTCCCAAATCTCAAAATTCATTCTTCATTAACATTTAACTTTAAGGATTTCCCTTTCTTGATTACTTTCACTTTCATCTGAATTCCCACATCATCATTTTGAGCATCCTTTATCCTTACTAAAAGAGACTGTTTAGAATTCATTTGTGAATGGATTGATGATGTTCCCTTATTTATGATTTCTATGTCCATCATCATCAAATCTATGAAATTGGATCCTTCTCAATTTTCATCAATGATAGAATTGTTGGGTCCTTCCATCTTAGAGCATCTTCCACCCTTTTCGCTTTCCCATTATGGTAATGGATTGAGCAGTCATAATCTTTGATCAGATCTAACCATCATCATTGGCGCATGTTCAACTCTTTCTGTGTGAATATATAATTGAGGCTTTTATGGTCCGTACATATTTCAAACTTCTCCACAAAGAGATATTGACACCAAATTTTTAAAGAAAATATCATAGTAACCAAATCCAATCACTTGTTGGATAATTATGCTCATGAACTTTCAATTTATTTAAATCATAGGAAATGACTTTCTCATTTTGCATTAGCACAGAACCCATACCCTTCTTTGAAGCATCACTGAATACCACAAAAAGTTATCCGCTTGTGGGTAAAGTGAGCACGGATGCAGTGATATGCCTCTTTTTCAACTCCTTGAATCTTTCTTCACATTCATCAATCCAAACAAACTTTTCTCCCTTCTGAGTTAGCTTGGTAAAAATGTTGGACAATCATGAGAAATTTCTCACAAATCGACGATAATATCTAGCTAACCCCATGAATCTACATATATCCATTACCGATGATGTCCTTGGTCATCCCTCTAATACATTTTTCTTAGAGTGATCCACATATATCTCATTTCTTGTGATAATATGGCCCAATAATGAGACATCCTTCAACCAGAACTCACACTTGTTGTACTTGGCATATAACTTATCATTTCGCAAGGTCTCTAGTATAGTTCTTAGATGCTCCTCATGATCCTCCTTAGTTTTCGAGTACATTTGAATATCATCTATAAATACTACCACAAATAAGTCAAGGAAATCTCTAAAGAATCTTTTTATTAAGTACAAGAATATTGTTGGAGCATTAGTGTGTCTGATAGGCATTACTATGAATTCATAGTGGTCGTACCTTGTACGAAAAGATGTTTTGGAAATATCTTCCTTCTTCAACCTTACTTGATAATATCCCGACCACAAATCAACCATGGAACATTATTTTGATCCACGTAGTTGATCAAACAATTCACCAATTTCTGGGATAGAATACATGTTGTTTATCGTGATTTTTTTAAGCCCACGATAATTGATACAAAGGCTCCATTACCCATTCTTCTTCTTAATAAAGAGGACTTATGCACCCCATGGTGAAGCACATGGGCATATGAACCCTTTATCTAGATTCTCCTGTAGTTTTTTCTTCAGCTCCTCAATCTCCAAAATAGCCATTTTATATAGATTCATTGACATTGGAAACTCCTAAGGTATATGGTCAACTTAGAATTCAACATCTCTTCTAGGATAAAGACAAAGCAATTCCCCGGGAAACACTTCAGTGAACTCCCTAAAAATAGTCAGGTCTTCGAGGATGGTGGCCTCCATAGACTCAATCATATAAGCCAAATACGTGTGCTCATAGGGATTTAATATCAATTCTTGAGATGATAGAGCTAAAGAATATTCATCTTCCTGCTTGCACTTGTACAGAATCAGGGGTCAATTCTCCCCATGGAGAGTGAATTCCCTCTCATGGAAATTTATGTTGGCTCTATATAGGTAAAGTCAATACATACCAAATATTGCATCAAATTACACAAATGAGAGTATGACGAGGTTAACTAGGAAGTTAAATCCACCAATTATGATAGGAGAGGATTTATATTCATGGGATGAAATGATTGCCTCATTTACCGTACTCATCAACATCTTTACTTCCATGATTTCTGGTGGTGTTGGGATTGTTCTACTATACATTCAGGATATAAAATAATGCATAGAATTTGAATCAAAAGTAAGTTCGATATTCTTGAATGAATAACTAGCGTACCTTTCACCACTTCTTTTTCTGGGGTGACTTCTGTAACACCCCAAGATTTTATAAGAAATATTCTTTTTAATTTCATTGATGTATTTTGTTGTATGGTACACCATGATTATCTTTAACTATACGCTACACCATATTACCTTGTAGTATACATAACACTATTCTTGGCATACATTACACGCAAGAGTAACCTTCCTCGATAGCTTGTGTTGTATGCAATACCGAGTTTCACAAAACAATGATGTGGTATTAAATTATTATATAAACTAGCCATTGTGAATAGTAATACACACTTTTTGAAATATTATAAATTTTATCATCCAAAATGGAAATCATTATTGGATTCGGAATATTAAAATTATCCTAGGGTGAATTTTTGGTATTTCTCATAAAACATTCAATTTTTGATGAAAAGTGAAAACAATGAGTTATTGGTTAAAACATACTTTTTATTTAAATAATTATTTTTTTATTTAAATTTATTTTAGGTAAAAATATATACATAATACCTATATTTGTTCAATTTAATTAAATGGGGTCATTTTTAAATTATTTTTGATATATAAATATTTTATTGATCTTTTAACCGTCTTTTACCCACCTCTTAGGAGAATTTGCAAATTCACGTAAAACATAATTTTACCGCTTCTTTGAGTGAAATTCCAAAAATACGGGAGGAACGGTTAATATCAAGGAGTAAACTGTGGTTTAATAAGATAAAAATAATTTTTGGTGAATAGTAACTTTTTACTATTATTTACCACGGTTAAAAGTAAATAAGGAAATTAATGGTTAAAATGATATTATTATTACCCTAACATAGGTCCTAATTCTATTGGCTATGTATAATTTGACCAAAAACAACCTTATGAATAATATATTACCCTTTAGGTCCACTTGGATTAGATTCGGACATTTATTATTATTTTATTTAAAAAAGAGTTAAAATAGTTAAAATCAATGTTTAATAACGAAAACATTTTAAATATAGGGTTACACATAAGATAAATTCAACTATAAATATTAATAAGAAATATAAAATGAATTCTTACATAGTGGTATTTTATTAATATTTTTTAGACATTAAAAAATTTAATTTAATTATGACACAATGATGAAGCAGTAATTACCTTATAAATGAAATATTAACATATTTGATATTATAAATATGAAAATAAATATAATATGAGACTTTTTATGAATTACACAAATTAGGTTACTACATCATATTAGGGGTGGTTAGAATAATTTTGTTCGATGTAATAACGCTTTTATGAATTTAGAGAAAACATAACAAAAATAGTGTGAAAATTGACATAAAAAAAGTTTTTAAGACAAATATTATATTATTAATTGATATAATGGTCCTAAAAATATAAGTTTCGGACAAAATACTTATATAATAATATATTTTACATTAATTATCCAATTGGGGTACAATTTTAAGTTTATAGTATGTATATTAACCATATATTTTAATAATACAAGAAGACACGGTAAAAGGTAAATTATTTAACTTAGAGTTAAATCTAAATGATAAGGTTAAAATGGTAACATAAACTTGTCTAAAAACTATTTGTTGATATGATGTTGACCCATACCATCCCTAGCCTCAAAATAAGTCACTTTGGATCAATTATAAACCGAATATGAATTTATTAAAAAATAATATTTAATGTTTTTTCTAAGGTGCCCCTCTCCTCTCTTATAAAAGGGAGCCTCCTCCCTCTACTCTTTACAAAATTTTGAGCATTCAACCATGTAAAACCCTAGAAAATTTATCTACTCAAATTCTCTAGTTATATCATAGATTTTCTGGTCTTCTCAAAAGACCAACCCTAGTTCCCTAAGATGATGTTTAAAAGATTCACGTTAAAGAAGAGGTTATCTATTCTACCGATTCTTTCAAGTTCCTTTCTTCTTCCACTTCCTCCATCCTTGTTGTTCCATTAAAAAATAATAACTCCATTATCTTATATATACTGTGATGTTATTATAAAAAATTTATAACCATATTTGTTATCTTATCCATCCTATGAATGAAAAAAGTCACCACACGTGCGTACGTACGGCTTACCGTCTCCACGTTGTGGTGTAGTTTGTTATTCCAACATTTAATCATTTGAATGGGTATAATAATGATTATAAATTATATAAATAATAAATATAAAATTATTATGATTCTCTATATATTATATACCATACAATTATATACAATTTTAATATCAAAAGAATGATATCATCGCTCGTGCGTACGTACAGACTACCGTCTCCACGAACGCGATGTGATTCATTTTACATGATTGACCACTCATGTATGATTATAAAGTATATATAATAAATAGTCATGAAAGATATTACACAATAATTATACTGGATTTATATACATATATGTTTCATTTACTTAATTCCATTCAAGTCAATAAAGAAACAAAAACAGCGTTCATACGTACGTACGGCCTACCATCTCCATGAATGTTGTATTTCATTCCATTTATCGATCTATCATATATATTTATATAATGAATATATATTATATATAAATTTGTTCTACATTATAGAATTAATTAAATCAATATATAAGAAATAAAATCAAGAACAAAAAATCAAAACACGTACGATAAATGAAACGATTTTACCCAAAATGTTGTTTTAACATGGAATTTACAAAAGAATAGGTAATATAAAGTCATAAGTGAACCATATATGATATCATAACATGGAATATGATTCTATAATAAGTCAATGAAATTATTTAAATTATTATAAAAGAGATTCAGATACGTACGAAGCATATCAGACCTAAGGTAAGCGATAATTATACCAATCTCATTCTTAACCGAGATTCTTTTTTTTGCAAGTATTTACTAGGTTTATATTTTTCATCCATGTCCTTAAAAATGTATTCATAAAGTGTTTAATATACTTCAATCTATGTTTAAAGTCATTTTTACCCCTTTTTGGATATTACTTTGTGTTATGGAAGGAATATATCTTTTGATTACCATTCGAGATACTTTTTGACTTTTCCAGCCAAAGTAAGAGAAGAATGTGTTTTTTAAATTATACGGCATGAATGGATTTTTACGGTATTATAACACCTTATTTACATGAATCTTCCTCTACAATAATTCATTATTATTTTCAAAAAATTTCATTTTCTTTTAAAATTTCATGCTATTTTGTGAAAATAATACGATTTTGAAGAAGAAAGGATATATTCCTAAAGAATTAATTTCAAGTGTTTTATCAAAACCATTTTACATATAAGATGAAATTAGTTTATATGTGTATGTTTCATGTATAATGCCTCTTTGATTTACATGGTTTCACTTTTCTTATGATGAAATGATATCCATTTGTTTTATATGGATTATGTTATGATGGGATGATGTTTATAAAACCCATTTTATTCTTCGATTATGATGAATGATTTATGTTAATGTTGTGGAAAACGTAAGAATGGTTTAATTATGAGATGGGTGGGACCTATATCTCCAACCAATGCATTGTTAAATGATTAATATCTCATGAGATAGACATGGCAGGAATGACAAGTTAATCTAGTTTAGTGATACAGGACATGAACGAGGAGTGAACTCGATTCAGTATGGGACTTTGTCCACTTGGATAATCTTGGGAGGAATGCCTTGGCTACTATGGGAATCATATCATGTGCTTAATGTTTTTCTACAATTACATGTTTTATTCCCATTATATTTTATCATGGTTAATGTTCCTTTATGATCTATTCCTTACGAACATCCAAGATTTATGTCATTACTCATGATTTTGATATTTTATGTTCATGTTCTTACGTTCAAATGTTTAGTGTTTGTTTTATGTTCTCCATGTTTTCCCATACTGAGAATTTGAGCATACCATTTTTATGTGTTCTTTTCCCCACGATATAAATAAAGGTTTTAGTTAGTAAAATAGAAGGGGAAGATCTTTGTGGGAGATGTATAAGATCTTTCACCATGATTACAAGATTATGTTCCAAGTTTCTAAAGAAACTAAACTAATATGCTCATTGGGCATTAGTTTTGTAATGTATTAAGTATTCAGAAAATGTAATGTTAAGTCCATGTACATCAAGCATTGGTTTTCTACAGTTGGTATCAGAGCGAAGGATTAGTCAACCGTTGAAAACTAGGATGAAAAAACATTAGCGAGATCCCAAGAGATTTTTCTAAGGTATGTCTAGGTATGTCCCTAAGGTTAAGTATAAGTATAGGTTATAGTCCTAGAATTACTATTACGATCATAGAATTAATCAGAATATATTATATATTGAAGGTACTCCCCCTTTATTATGTTCTTTTCCTATCATGATTTTTTCCTCTCACACTATTATTTTTTGGTTTTAGATGATCGCTGGAACCCGAAGGAACCATGTTGATCAATGTAATGGACAATGAATTGATTGTCCTCTTGAACAAACCAATGTTATGGGTGATGGAGTGAAAAATATTATTGTTATAATTACACAAGATATGAATCATTCGGAACTTCCAAATGAGCAATGAAAGGAACAATATTCTATTGAGTCGTTCATGAGGCAATGTCCACCTTCTGTCAATAGGTATTCTGATCCACTTATCGCTGAGCAATGGATCAGTACCATTGAAAAGATATTTTCCATACATAGACATTCAGAACATGAAAAATTCATTTTAGCTGTTTACCGTTTATAAGTTGAAGAAGACTGGTGGTGGACTCTAATTAAGAATACAAGGCCCTAAGATGAAATTGAATTCATGGAATGGGATGAGTTCAAGAACATGTTTTTCAATAAGTACATCCCTCATATTCTTAAAAAAGATGGAAAAGATGTTCCTTGAGCTTAAAAAAAGGATTATGAATCTATTGGTATATACGAATTTAATTTACAAGGATTGCAAGGTATGCATCAGGCATTATCATCCAACTTGAAAGTAATATTGATCGATTCTTCAGTGGATTAAATTCCAGTCTTCTAAGGGAATTATCTAAAAGAGACTTAAGTGGCTATGAAGAAATTGTGTGTTGTGCTATCAAGGTAGAAATGTAAGTTGGTATTACATATACATCTCGTGTTTTTGACAAGAAAGAAAATATGGAGTTCACAGAAAATTCTCAAAACAATGGTGAAAAGAAGATGAATGTTTCTTTGTGTTCAAACTGTGGAAATAAGCATAGTGGAGATTGTCTTAAAGGGACTAGAAAATGTTTTAAGTGTGGAAAATAAGGTCATCGAGTAGCTGAGTGTTGAAGTAAAGGGAAAATGTTTTCTAATTTTGTGAATATAGAAAAGACTTCAGGGAACACTCCACCAAAACTTCAGTGCTACAAGTGAAAATAAATGGGGCATTATGCTAACCAATGCCCTAATCCAAGTGTTAATGATGATCGACATCAACAACCTATTAAGGAAAAAGATAAAGGGAAGTCACATGAGATTACTATGGAAGATTTTGAGTATGACAATGATGTGGTGGAATTATTATGTGTTTATGTAATGGGATTCCAAAATAATCTTGTGGAATATCATTTATAGTATGGTGGCGTATTGGAACATTTATGTATTGGTTTATTGTGGTTTTCAATAATTATATGGTACTTGTAACCATGAAAAGTGATTGAAAAGTTTTTGGAAAGTAGATTATATTCACATAATGAAGGGATAAGGAAGAAATAATAAACTTTATGAGCTCATTACTGATATAAGGACAAAGTGATATCATGGTTTGAGTATATAGAATTTTCTGGATTTTGGTATGTGGAAAGAGTTTACTTTTTGCAGCATTCAGGTTTTCTATAATGTTCATTGGGTATTAAATTTTCAAGAGAATACATGATTATGGTATTCACATATTTGGAATGTGACCAACATGATATATCTTATGATATATGGGGGATAAATGATGGTATTCACGTGACTGTTATGTGACCATTCAAGTAATCGTTTTCTTTATACAATGATCTTACACTGAAGTATTTTGGATAAGCCTAAAGATTGGAATAAATTCAGTTATGCATAAATTAGTATTGTTTGTGGCTAGAAATGTTTTCGATATTATTGCAGGAATGTTATAATAATGTAGTTTTTGAAAAAGATACAACCTATAGGACGAGCGAAAACCCATCGCGTCGGACAAGGTTGTGAGAATCGAACCCACAAACGAAGTGCGATAGGACTTTATCGCCTACCACTACCCTACAGAAAGTCCCTGGTAAGTAGAAACTATCTTTATTTTATTAATAGGTATGATTGATGAAGTATAAGTCCATTTTTGGAACCATATACGATTAATCTCAGCATAGATGGACTTATGTATATAACGTTTTCTAACCTTATGTTTGAGATAGATGGAATGACCTATAATTCTATCGCATGTTCTTCTTAGACTTCACGGATGAAAAATTTAACTTCATTTATTTACGATATGAAGTATAAATTGTTCAAGGCACAAACAGTAGTGAGATTGTACCAAAATCTAGTAAGTATTTCTTCTAATTCCAATATTCTTCAACATTAGGGAAATGATCTTGAAAACCAAAAATGTTGTCTTAGTTACCTAATATCTGATGAATCATATAGAACCTTAGATCATCACAAATTTATTGCTTTGTTATTGATGGATTATTCATATCCTGGTTCTCTACCACTCTCTATCAGATCTTGATGGTTAGATTTCTCTTCCATATCCATATTTTCACCCATATTCTCCTTTGTGGAAACCCATTGATGAGTTACATTGGTTTTCCATTATATTTCTAATGTTCCTTATTAAAATGATGGTTTATTATTCATTTTTAAGGTGTGGGTTTCTATGAATGAAACTTTTAATTATAAACCCATTTATAACCCCGACTAATTTCAAGGGAAAAATTCATTTTAAGGGGGGTAGAATGTAACACCCCGATATTTTATGAAAATTATTCTTTTTAATTTCATTGATGTCTATTGTTGTACGATATAACATGATTATCTTCTGATATACGCAATACTATTTTATCTTGTATTATACACAACCCTATTCTTGGCTTGCATTACACACAAGAGCAACCTTCCTCAATAGGTGGTGTTTTATGCAATACTGAGTTTCACTAAACAACGACATGTTATTAAAATATTATATAAACTACCTATCATGAATAGTAATACCCACTTTTTGAAATTTTATATTTTTTTTTCAAAATGGACTTCATTTTTGAATTTGGAATATCGAAATTTTCCTTGGGTAAATTTTTGGTATTTTTCTGAAAACATTCAATTTTTAATGAATAGTGAAAAGTTTGAGTTATTGGTTAAAACCGAATTTTTATTTAAATAATCATTTAATTTATTTAAATTTTTTAGGTCAAAATAGATACATAATACCTATATAAGTTCAATGTAATTCATTTGGGTCATTTTATAATTATATATATATATATATATTATTGAACTTTTTACTGTCTTTTACCCACCTCCTAGGAGAATTTTCAAATTCACATAAAACATAATTTTACTGCTTCTGTGAGTGGAATTTCGAAAGTTCGAGAGAAACGGTTAATAACAAGAGGTAAAATGTGGTTCAATAAGACAAAAATATTTTTCGGTGAATAGTAACTTTTTACTTTTATTTACCACGGTTAAAAGTAAATAGGGTAAATAAGGGTAAAAAAGATATTATTATTACCCTAACAAATTTCCTAATTCTATTGGCTAAGTATAATTCAACCAAATAAAACCTTATGAATAAGATATTACCCTTTAGGTCCACTTGGATTAGATTAAGAGATTTATTATTATTTTATTTAAAGAAGAGTTAAAATAGTTAAAATCAAATATTCTTAACAAAAACATTTTTAATACAGGGTTATACAATAGATAAATTAGACTATAAAAATTCATTAGTCTCCAATGGCCCGAATGGAATAGTTTCATTAATGATAAACCCTCTTTTAAGGGAAGAAGGAGGGAACCCGAACTAACTTCAAGATTTAAAACATACACAACCTGGAGATCAAGAAAATAAAACCATACTGACACCATGTATCAACCTCCCCCCATCATTTTAAAATCATGTAAAGCTCTCCACTTTTGCAAGACAATACGGCTAAAATCTATAAATATTCATTAGAAAGATTAAAATATTTCCTTAATAATGGTATTTTATTTATAATTTTTAGTCATTAATTAATTCAATTTATATATGACACAATGATGGTGCAGTAATTACCTAGTTAATGAAATATTAATGTAATTGATATTATAAATACCCAAATAAATGTAATTTGAGACTTTTTATGAATGAAACTAATTTTATAGGTTAATATAACATATTAGGTTTTGTTAGATGAATTTCTTTCTAAGTAATAATGCTATTATGATTTTAGAGAAAACAAAATACCAAAGTGTCAAAATTGACATAAAAATAGTTTTTAAAACAAATATTATATTATTTAGTGATATAATGGTCATAAAAATATGAGGTTCATCCAAACGTCTTATCTAATAATATATATATGACATTAATGAACCTATTAGGGTTCTATTGGCAGTTTATAGTATGTTTATTAACCATATATTGTAAAAATACAAGAAGACATGGTAAAAGTTAAATTAATTAACTTAGAGTTAAATATAAATGATAAGGTTAAAATGGTAACCTAAAATTGTCTAAAACCTATTGGATGAGAGTATTTCGACCCATCCCCACCCTCTCCTCTAAATAAGTCCCTTTGGCACCATTATAAACAGAATATGAATATATTATAAAATAATATTTTATGTTTTTCCTTAGGTGCCCCTCTCCACCTATATAAACGTTCACCTCCTCCCTCTCCTATTTACACAATTTTGAGACTTCAATCTCGGCCAAACCCTACCAATTTCGCTTCTCAACCACTATAGTTATATCATAGAGGTTCTGCTCTTCTCAAAATACCAACCCTAGTTCTCTAAGAAGAAGTTTAATAGAATCACGTCGAAGAAGAGGTAATCTCTTCTACCGATTATTTCATGTTCCATTCTTCTTCCACTTCCTCCTTTATTGTTGTTTCCATTACAAAATAATAACTCTAGTATCTTCTATATACTATGATGTTATTATAAAAAATTTACAACCATATTAGTTATTTTATCCATCCTATGATTGAAAAAAGTCACCACACGTGCGTACATACGGCGTACCATCTCCACGTCATGTTCTTACATTCAATTGTTTACAGTTTGTTTTGGGTTCTCCATGTTTACCCATACAGAGCATTTGAGATAACCCTTTTAATGTTTTCTTTTCCCCATGATATAACGAATGATTTTCGGTAAGAAAACAAAAGGGGAATATCTTTATGGGATATGTAGAAGATCCTTCACCATGATGATAAGATTATATTCTGTGTTTCCAAATACACTAAACTAATACGATCATTGGTCATTTGTTTTGTAATGTATTAAGTATTCCAAAAAATTAATGTAATGTCCATGTACATCAAGTTTTGGGTCTCTAAAAATTTTGCATTAGTGATGGAAAAATCTCTCCCTTGCTTCCTTAGAGGATGTTGGTTGCCTCCGAAAACCCATGGCATAGGGAACTGATTTGCAAGATGCGTAGGTTTTTTGCAGTTCAAGAAATGAACAATGTGTTGAGAGTCGAACGGAGAATTCCTCTCATCTGTCACAGCCTTGTGTTATTCTTGTCATCATTTAATGGTTAGGTGTCCTTCTAATCCACACCTAATGCATTTCCTTGTCCCCTTCAGGCAATTTCAGGGGTGCTTCTTTTCGCACCTTTGGCAGGTGGGGTGCTGGATTTTCTTAGCACTATTGGATTTATCCATCAGACCTCCAGAATTTTAGTCCACCTTATTCTTCTTATCCCCATGATACCCCTAAGGTTCTCCGATATCTATTTCAACCTAGAGGGAACATTGGAAAATTTCCTCATAGTTGTCAAAGTCGTAGATCAATGGGGCTTTCCGCAGGCTTGGCTTCATCACGTAAAAGATGTGGTCAATATAGCATTCAGGGGTAACGACAAAGTAGGAGGCATATCGTGAAAGCCTTGTGACGTTTTCCTCATACACTCTGACTGATTCATAGTATTTTTTCATGAGTGAAAGGAAGTCTTTTTCCATCTTAAGTTGGAGGGTGTGTGGAAAATATTTATCTAAATTTTTTCCCATAAATCCATCCATTCCAATGACTCACTCTTCTCCCAAGGATTCTTATTTTTTATCATTTTCCACCAATGATCGGCTTCACCCTTCATATTATAATAATCTAAAAGAAAATTAACTTTTTCAAAAAATTGAAGGATGGATAATATCTTTTCAATGGAGTTGATCTATTATTTGGCGATTGAGGGATCGAATGATCCATTAAAAGTAGGAGGCCTTTGTCTTATTAATATCTCGATAGTGACCTTTTCTTTCTTGTGGGGGTTTAACATTCCTCTTGACCTATTTTTCTATTCAAATCATGAGTTAATAAAGAGATATTGTGGCAATGTTCATGATTCTCTCTCCCATCAGATTGGGAATGTAACATGCCATGTAAGTAATGAATAATATATATTTTTTAATCTATGTCTATTAATGAATTAGATAGTGTTTTAGATGCTTAAAATGAAAATAAATCAAATCATAAGCATGGAATACACTAATATTTTTAAGATTGTTTTATTGCCTTTTGATGGCTAACCATTTTTGAATCTATCTTTTGAAAATTTTATAAACTATGTTTGTCAAAATAAACTTATTCTTTATGATTGGGACATCAAAATTTACTTTGTATGAATTTTTGGTATTTTTCTGACAAAGTTCATTTTTTTAATGAATAGTGAAAAATACTGCATTTTACATCAAAACTGCTTTTTAATCTAATTTATTTATATGATTAGATTATCTTTTTAATTGGTTTTGAAGTTAAATTAGAATATATTTTTACCATTTAATCCAATGGTGGTCATTGGAATCAATTTCACTTTGAAATTGGACTTAGACTGGTGTCAATCTTTTGATACTTATTGTTTCATAAAAACACGCTATTTGCTCCGACAGTGGGAATTAATTATTAAAATAATTAATGTGACTTATATGTTTTCAATTTTGTAAAATATACTTAATTTTTGAATTCAGAATATCAAATATATCTTAGGGTGAATTTTTGGTAATTTTCTGAAAAACTTCAATTTTTGATGAATAGTGAAACCACTAAGTGGTACTTATAAAAACTGATTTTCCGTTTGATTGAAATTTTTCCATCATTGTGTTTTGATATTCAAAAATCCGACATACATGGTTGTCATTAAGAAGTAAAATGTGGTTCAATGAGATTAAAATAATTTTTCGGTAAATAGTAACTTATTATGTTTTTAATCGCGATTAGTGGTAATTAGTGTAGTTTAAGGTAAAAATAATGTTTTAATAATATGAGATGAGCTTGAAACATGACCTACCCTCATTTGTTGTGTCATGGCCGACCAATAAAATCCATGGGTCAACTTGGGGACCCCATAGAGCCACTTTGGTTGGGAAATTACATAAATAAATTTTTATTTAATGTAAAAGTAAAAATGACACAAACATAATATGTTTTACGAAAACAATTTTTACATGGGGTTATAAAGATCAGATATTTGACTATAAATAGTCATTGGAAAGATAAACAGATTTAATACATCATAGTATTTTTTTTATAATTTTTAGTCTTTAAATAAATTAAATTATTTATGACATCATGATGATGCAGCGATGACCTCATTATTTAACAATTTAAATAAAATGGAAAGATAATGTAAAATCTAAAACCTAAACATGGAAAAAACCAATTGGATGAGTGGATTTAGAAGAATTATCACCTTATCCTAGAAATATATCAATGTGTGACCCTTTTTAATCCGAAACTCATTTTAAAATAAAGTAACTTATCTTTATTTTCCAAGAGTGCCCCTCCTCTCCTCTTATAAAAGGCCCCCACCTCTTCCTCATTTCACACACTCCTCATGCCTTTGACTCGGCCATACCCTGATCATTTAATCTCTCCATATCCCTCTACTCATCCTAGAGGATTCCCTTTTGGATGAATCCTTTCAAAGGAAGCCTTTAGGCTCAAATCAATAGGAGTTACACTTTTAAAGGTAATTCATTCTCTCATGTTCATTTGTTTTATTTTGCTTCTCCAACCCCCTAAACTCTTTTTATTTACTTCTTTTGTAACAACACCAGTATCTTAAATATACTAGGATGTTGTTATAAGATTTATTCTAGCTACAATATCACACAACTACATCATATGGTTAAAGAACATACGGTTTCCGTGGATGGCGAAATTCTACCTCCCGAAACGATGATTGTTCAAAACTTTTTTAACACCTTCAAAGGTGGACATTATGATGTCACTATTTTTATATATGATATATAATATGTTTATTCGTTCCTTATTCTTCTGTATTTTTCATTTATGGCATACCATTATTGTTTCCATTATAGGTAAACACGATATCTTCATTTTAGAAGGTGCGGACTACCGCCCCCTGAAAGTGATTTGATTTGTTAATACCATATGTTGGATGTGTAAAGGATAAAGTTAATGATATTATATATGTTATTATACTGTAATTATAATATACTCTTATATAATTAAGATTACATTCCAGAAAATACGAAATAGAAATGGAAGTAGCATTCATGCGTACGTACGGCTTACCGTCTCCATGAACGGTGCATTTCATTTCTTACCTCTAAATGTGATGTAATATTATAAATACATGTATATGATGAATATATATGTTATATATGTTATCCAAATCATTAATATCATTCTGGATATAACGAACCTTTGACCAAATTAACAACATGTAAGTGTAAGAAGTCTATTTTTGACTTAAGAACCAAATACCGAAAAAATGGACATTATTAACTTAAATGATTACATGATGTTCGTAACATGGTATAAAAGGAATAATGAACTTGAAAAAGGTTCTTAAGCAAGTAGAGATTAACTCAAGTTTATTATTTAGGAGATTAAAGAACGGTCGGGTCAAGTCGGATACGAGGTATGGGACTTCGTCTCAATCTCCTTTCATTGAGGCGTATTTTATTTTATACACAACTTTCTTTTATACGGTGTATCAACCCTTTTGACTTTTACGTTTATTCAAAAGGAATATTTTTTATACGAAGTGTTTACTAAACAACAAAAGCGAATGTTTATGTCGTACGTATGCGGCAACAACGACTTCTCTACCGTCGTGACCGTTATTTGAGTTTCGGCTTCCTCTACAAGCCATACCTTCTTTTTAAAGGAAAAATAAATACCATGTTTTACTTTTCTTTTATTTTGATATTGAAAATGGTTTTCACAATGTTTTTATTATATCAATGTGTTGTATTGATATCTTGTGATTGAAATGTGGAAATGTTATGTTTCTTTAATGCATGTTTTATTTGATACGATTATGTTATGGTTCTTGGGAATTATTATGAAGACGGGTGGTTCTGTGATAAACTAAGGGCGGGTGAGCCCGATATAGCTCTCCAATGCATTGGGTAACGTGAAGGGGTGAAATGTTAAGGTTTCTCAGAAGAGATTTATGGAATATACTGTGATGGGTATTTCAAACGTAACCATGAGGGTTACTCCCTACGTAAGAATGTTATAAATGTCTCAAGTTACCTTTATGTCTTATGATTTCTATGATTTATTCATGATTTGATGAGGTATGTTAAAGTACTTATGTTTTATGGGTATATTATGATCGCATTCTTATGTATATATGTACCCATGTTTCCTTTCCATATTTTAATATCCCTTACTGAGCTTTTTATGCTCATCCCATGTTTTTTTTGAAATGTTTTTCACAGGTCAAGGGAATGGTACAAGATATGATGATAGTGTCAAGGAAGTGTCAAGAAAGAATCCATGTTTATTTTAAATATGTTTCCATTGATGGGAATGAAGAATACTATCTTTATGTAACCACTTTGTTTATATGTGGAATGTAATGCAAGTTTTATGATCTAATTCTCTAAAACTCTAAACCCGAAAAGATCCTCAATGTGTAATCTTGTAATAACTCAAGATTAAGTAAGTTTCAAGGTTGGGGCATTATAGTTGGCATCAAAGGTCGGTTTAGATAACTTTAGGAGTTATAATTCTATTAAATTATTATCCAAAAATATTTTTTTTGAAATGATATAGCATTTGAAGATTACCATGTTGCTTCTTCTAAGACATGTTTGTTTAGAATGGTTTTCCGCAGAGGAAACAGGGAAGCAGTGCTGGGAAGGCATACAGAAGGAAATATCCTTCCGAATGAGCATCCTGAGATGGTCGGAATTGGAACTGAACAGTTTGTTGCAGTAATGGCGCAGTTGACTCAAGCGATAAATGGTGGTGGTATCCATACACAAGATCAGCCAGATCAACCGCAGAGGAACATGTCAGTGGTGGAGCATTTCATGAGGCAACATCCCCCATCATTCAGAGGATCATCTGACCTTGTGCTAGCTGAAGGGTGGATTAAAGCACTGGAGAAGATTTTTGATTTCATGGTGTGTTCAGACAATCAAAAGGTTAGTCTTGCTATTTACAGTTTGGAGGGTGAGGCAGATCAGTGGTGGTATATGGTTAAAAATATCAGGGACGCCGATGAGATTGATGCTCTTGACTGGGATGAATTCAAAGGTATGTTTCTTGAGAAGTATTTTCCTAAGGCTGTTCGACTTATGATGGAAAATCAATTCTCGGAATTGAGGCAAGAGGAAGACTCAATGGCTACCTATAAAGGAAGGTTCACTCGATTGGCAAGGTATGCTCCAAATTTTATCTGAGACCTTGATAGTAAAATCAATCATTTTTACTCAGGATTAAAGCAAAAATATCGAAGGGCATTAGTTTCTCATGAGTTTAAAAGTTATGAAAATCTTGTTCGATTTGCTGAGAAGGTGGAAATGGAGTTTGCTGATGATCAAGTTCTCTATAACAACCAGTAGAAGAAGAGACCAAGGTGGCAGGAGAAAGGTAAAAATTCTTCAAAAAAGTCTCATGGTAAGAAAACTAAGTTTCCAGTTTGTGATAAATGTGGCAAAAGGCATGCTGGGGAATGTCTTTTGAATTCTGGAAAGTGCTATCGATGTGTTAAGATCGGACATAAGGCTCATGGTTGCACTGAAAAGGATCAAGGTGAAGGTAAGAACAAATTAAATTTACAGTTAGTGAAATGTTATAAGTGCAATGAGATGGGTCACTATGAAAATGAGTGTCTGACAAAGATCTTGAGTGATGGGAAGCAGTTAGACTACAAGCAGGAAGGGGTGGTGTAATCCTTTGCAACTACTTCAGCAGATGTCGGGCCGTCAAATGAAGGTGTATCAGCTCCAGGGAGCTCAGTATTTTTTTAAAGATTGACTTGATATCAGGGTACCATCAGCTGAAGGTAATGAAAGAAGATGTTCCGAAGACCGCGTTCCGTACGAGATATGACCATTATGAATTTATAGTAATGCCTTATGGGCTAACCAATGCACCTGCTATATTCATGGACCTAATGAATAGAATTTTCTGTGAGTTCTTGGATAAGTTTGTGGTGGTTTTCATTGATGATATTTTGGTGTTTTCTAAAAGTAAAGAGGACCATGAAATACATTTAAGGGTTATCTTGCAAACCTTAAAAGAAAAGAAACTATATGGAAAATTCAGCAAGTGTGAGTTTTGGTTGCAACAATTTTCTTTCCTAGGTCATATTGTTTCTAAAGATGGAATAACTGTTGATCTTGCAAAAACAAAAGTTGTGGAAGAATGGACAAGACCCACAAATGTAACCGTGATTCGTAGCTTCCTTGGTTTGGAAGGCTATTACCTAAGGTTTTTTAGAATTTTTCCACGGTTATCTAGTCCAATGACTAAGCTAACTCGGAAGGGTGTTAAGTTTATCTGGACAAAAGAATGTGATGATTGTTTTCTGGAATTGAAAAGAAGATTGGTGAATGCTCAAGTTTTGGAACTACCTTCCATGAATGGTGAGTTTGTTATATATAGTGATGATTCATTGAAAGGACTTGGTTGCGTCCTAATGCAGAATGATCAGATAATTGCTTATGATTCACGACAGTTGAAAACTCGGGAGGTAAATTACCCTACACATGATTTGAAATTAGCTGTTGTTGTTTTTGCTTTAAATATTTGGAGGCAACATTTGTATGGAGTAAAGTGTGAAATATATACCGATCACAAAAGTTTAAAGTATATATTCACTCATAAATAATTGAACATGAGACAGAGGAGATGGCTATAATTAATCAAGGATTATGATTGTACAATTCATTACCATCCGGGAAAAGCAAATAAAGTGGCTGATGCTTTGAGTAGAAAAAGTAATGCTTCATTAGCAATGTTTTGTTTGGAACGTGATCCTTTGGTTAAGGATTTGATGAACTTTGTAATAGAAGTTGTTGGTGCAGGAAGTTCTTCTGTTTTGTTTCAGGAATCAGTGAGATCATCTCTATCAGATAGAATCAAGCAAGCACAGATGCAAGACAGTGAGTTGCAGAAAAAGGTAGAGCTGGTTCAGAAAGGTAACTTTCCTGAATTCAACATTGATAATGATTGTGTTTTGAGATCTGGGAAGAGATTGTGTGTGCCTTTTGATTCACAGTTGAAGAAAGGGTTGTTATGTGAAGCTCATAGTTCTCCGTTTTCAGTTCATCCTGGAAGTACTAAGATGTACAGAGATCTGCGGGAGTATTACTGGTGGGATGGAATGAAAATAGATATTTCTGATTTTACTGTGAAGTGTTTGACATGTCAACAGGTTAAAGCAGAGCGGCAGTTACCGAAAGGGATGCTTCAGCCTTTACCAGTGCCAGAGTGGAAATGGGAGAATATATCCATGGACTTTGTTATGGGATTACCGCAGACATCTCGAGGTAATAATTCTATTTGGGTTATTGTTGATCGCTTGACTAAATCTTCTCATTCCCTTGATATACGAGATACTTTTTCCCTAGATCAACTTTCCTGTTTGTATTTTAAGGAGTCAGGTTACATGGAGTTCCTCTCTCCATTGTATCTGATCGTGATCCTAGGTTCACTTCTATCTTTTTTAAAGGCCTTCAGAAGTCGTTGGGTACTAAATTAAATTTTAGTACAGCTTTTCATCCTTAATCAGATGGGAAGTCAGAACGAACAATTCAGAACTTGGAAGATATGCTACGTTCTTTCTCTATGTATTATCAAGGAAGTTGGGACCAACATCATTCTTTGTTTGAATTTTCATATAATAATAGTTTTCATTCCATTATACAGATGGAACCATTTCAAGCCTTATATGAGAAGTGGTGTCGAACTCCAGCTTTCTGGGATGAAGTGGGTGAAAGGAAGTTGATGGAACCAGAATTGGTAAAAGAGATGGCAGAAAAATTTCAGCTTATTCAGAAGCACATGAGAACAGTTCAGAGCAGGCAGAAGAGTTATACGGATAAACGGATGAAGGATCTATCTTTCGAGGTAGGTGATCATGTTTTTCTCAAGATTTCGCCTTGGAAAAGTGTGATGAGATTTGGATAGAAAGGAAAGCTGAGTCCAAATTTTTTGGACCATGTGAAATTCTGGAGAGAGTTGGATCAGTTGCATACCGGGTGTCTTTACCTCCGAGTTTATCTCAGGTACACAATGTTTTTCACGTTTCGATTTTGAGAAAGTATATGCCAGATCCATCTAATGTTTTGAGTCCAGAGGTAGTTCAGCTGGAAGAGAACCTATCTTATGAGGAACAACCGGTCTAGATTCATGACCACAGGGAGAAAGTGTTAGAGAATAAGGTGATTAATCAGGTAAAGGTTTTGTGGAAAAACCACATGATGGAAGAGGCAGCATGGGAATCCGAAAATGCAATGAGGAATAAGTACCCCCATTTATCTGATAAGTAAATAAATTTCGGGGATGCAATTTTCTAAAGGGGGGAAGGATGTAACATCCCAAGTACGTAATGAATAATAGATATTTTTTATCTATGTCTATTAATGAATTACATAGTGTTTTAGAGGCTTAAAATGAAAATAAAACAAATCTTAAGCATGGAATATACTAATATTTTTAAAAGATTGTTTTACTGCCTTTTGATGGCAAACCATTTTTGAATCTATCTAATGAAAATTTTATAAACTATGTTTGTCAAATTAAACTTGTTCTTTATGATTGGGAGATCAAAATTTTCTTTGTGTGAATTTTTGGTATTTTTCTGACAATGTTCATTTTTTTAATGAATAATTAAAAATACTGCCTTTTACATCAAAACTGCATTTTAATCTAATTTATTTATATGATTAGATTATCTTTTGAATTGGTTTTGAAGTGAAATTAGAATATATTTTTACCATTTAATCCAATGGTGGTCGTTGGAATCAATTTCACTTTGAAATTGGACTTAAACTGGCGTCAATCTTTTGATACTTATTGTTTCATAAAAACACGCTATTTGCTCCGACAGCGGGAATTAATTGTTAAATTAATTAATGTGACTTATATGTTTTTAGTTTTCTAAAATAGACATCATTTTTGAATTCAGAATATCAAATATCGCTTAGGGAGAATTTTTGGTAATTTTCTGAAAAACTTCAATTTTTGATGATTAGTGAAACCACTATGTGGTACTTATAAAAACGGATTTTCCGTTTAAATGAAATTTTTCCATCATTGTGTTTTGATTTTCAAAAATCCGACATACATGGTTGTCATTAAGAAGTAAAATGTTGTTCAATGAGATAAAAAATTTTTTTTGGTAAATAGTAACTTATTAAGTTTTTAATCGCGATTAGTGGTAATTAGTGTAGTTTAAGGTAAAAATAATGTTTTAATAATACGATATGAGCTTGACACATGTACTACCCTCATTGGTTGTGTCATGGCCGACCAATACAGGCCACAGGTCAACTTGGGGACCCCATGGAGCCACTTTGGTTGGGAAATGACATAAATAACTTTTTATTTAATGTAAAAGTAAAAAAGACACAAACATAATATGTTTTACAAAAACAAATTTTACATGGGGTTATAAAGATCAGATTTTTGATTATAAATAGTCATTGGAAATCTAACAATATGTCCTACATCATAGTATTTTTTTTATAATTTTTAGTCTTTATATAAATTCAATTTTTTATGACATCATGATGATGCAACGATGACCTCACTATTTAACGATTTAAATAAAATGGAAAGATAATGTAAAATCTAAAACCTAAACATGGCCAAAACCAATTGTATGAGTGGAGTTCGAAGAATTATCACCTTATCCTAGAATTATATCAATGTGGGACCCTTTTGAATCCGAAACTCATTTTAAAATAATGTAACTTATCTTTATTTTCCAAGAGTTCCCCTCCTCTCCTCTTATAAAAGGCCCCCACCTCTAACTCATTTCACACACTCCTAAAGCCTTTGGCTCGGCCATACTCTTCCCATTTACTCTCTCCACATCCCTCTACTCATCCTAGAGGATTACCTTTGGGCATAATCCTTTCAAAGGAAGCCTTTAGGCTCAAATCAAAAGGAGTTACACTTTTAAAGGTAATTCATTCTCTCGTGTTCATTTGTTTTATTTTGCTTCTACAACCCCCTAAACTCTTTTTATTTACTTCTTTTGTATCAACACCAGTATCATCAATATACTAGGACGTTTTTATAAGATTTATTCGAGCAAAACTCTCACACAACTATATCAAATGGTTAAAGAACATACGGTTTCTGTGGATGAAGAAATTATGCCTCCCGAAACGATGATTGTTCAACACTCTTTTAACACCTTCAAAGGTGGCCATTATGATGTCTCTATTTTTATATATGATATATAATATGATTATTCTTTCCTTATGCTTCTGTATTTTTCATTTATGGCATACCATTATTGTTTCCATTATGGGTAAACACGATATCTTCATTTTAGGAAGTGCGGACTACCGCCCCCTGAAAGTGATTTGATTCGTTAATACCATATGTGGGATGTTTAAAGGATAAAGATAATGATATTATATATGTTATTATACTAGAATTATAATATACTCTTATATCATTATGATTCCATTCCAGAAAATACGAAATAGAAATGGAAGCAGCGTTCATGCGTACGTACGGCTTACCGTCTCCATGAACGGTGCATTTCATTTCATACCTCTAAATGTGATGTAATATTATAAGTACATGTATATTATGAATATATATCCAAATCATTAATATCATTCTGGATATAACGAACCTTTGACCAAATTAACAACATGTAAGTGTAAGAAGTCTATTTTTGACTTATGAACCAAATACCGACAAAATGAACATTATTAACTTAAATGATTACATGATGTTCGTAACATGGTATAAAAGGAATAATGAACTTGAAAAAGGATCTTAAGCAAGTAGAGATTAACTCAAGTTTATTATTCAGGAGATTAAAGAACGGTCGGGTCAAGTCGGATACGAGGTATGAGACTTCGTCTCAATCTCCTTTCATTGAGGCATATTTTATTTTATACACAACTTTCTTTTATATGGTGTATAAACCCCATTGACTTTTACGTTTATTCCAAAGGAATATTTTTTATACGAAGCATTTACTAAACAAAAAAAGGGAATGTTTTTGTCGTACGTATTCGGCGACAACGACTTCTCCGCCGTCGTGACCGTTATTTGAGTTTCGGCTTCCTCTACAAGCCATACCTTCTTTTTAAAAGAAAAATAAATACCATGTTTTACTTTTCTTTTATTTTGGAATTGAAAATGGTCTTCACAATTTTCTTATTATATCAATTTGTTGTATTGATATCTTGTGATTGAAATGTGGAAATGTTATGTTTCCTTTATGCATGTTTTATGTGATAAGATTATGTTATGGCTCTTGGGCATTATTATGAAGATGGTTGGTTCCGTGATAAACTAAGGGCGGGTGAGCCCGATATAGCTCTCCAATGCATTGGGTAACGCGAAGGAGTGAAACGTTAAGGTTTCTCCGAAGAGATTTAGGTAATATACTGTGATGGGTATTCCAAACGTAACCAAGAGGGTTACTCCCTACGTAAGAATGTTATGAATGCCTCAAGTTACCTTTATGTCTTATTATTTCTATGATTTATTCATGATTTGATGAGGTATGTTAAAGTGCTTATGTTTTATGGGTAAAGTATGATCTCATTCTTATGTATATATGTACCCATGTTTCCTTTCCATATTTTTATATCCCTTACTGAGATTTTTATGCTCATCCCATGTTTTTTTGAAATGTTTTTCACAGGTCAAGGGAAAGGTACGTGATATGATGATAGTGTCAAGGAAGTGTCAAGAAAGAATCCATGTTTATTTTAAATATGTTTCCATTGATGGGAATGAAGAATACTATCATTATGTAACCACTTTTTTTATATGTGGAATGTAATGCAAGTTTTATGATCTAATTCTCTAAAACTCTAAACCTGAAAAGATCCTTAATGTGTAATCTTGTAATAACTCAAGATTAAGTAAGTTTTAAGGATGTGGCCTTATAGGGAATCTCATTAGAACAGTCATCACATTGATCTTCACATTGGTTGTTATCCTAAATCCTCCTATTACCGTTCATTGACTGGGATTAAAGAAATGTTACGGGTAACACATATAGGGAAATCCAAGGAAAAAATAGATCACTGATAAATATCATTTATTTTCTTAACATATGAATTTATAGGCTTCAATCTATGTTATCCAACATATATTCTTAGGGGATTTTTTTAATTCCCTTAATAATGGTACATAATAAACTTGTGAATTTACCAATGGATATCCACCAAGAGTGTAGTGAAAAAGAGTTAAGAAAGGCCCATTGTTATGTACCAAGATACCTCAGGTCAATCCTGAAAATCCTTGTCACGGTTTTGACCCTTATGTACATCGGTACATGAGCCGCCTCTACCTGCTCCTATCCAGACATGGATGTATTTTCTTGATAAACCACTTGATAAATACCCACCAAAACTTAGGGATGTTTTTATTATACTTATTCTTGTCTCTAAGTATTCACTAGGGTTTTCTAATTGTAATCCCAAAAATAAATAAACCTATACTTTGATAACAACTTTGACTACCCTGCTCTTTATTACACACTAAATCATGATTTATTACATATACTTCACTTGATACAACATAGAAGATCAAGAGGTATAGTTTATTTGGAAATTAGGATCATTACATAACATCTTATAACATTAAATACAACATCTTTATTGAAAACTTCATTTACATGACCACTACATTCCCTCTCACATAGCATTACATGGTATAACCTGAGGACATGCATAAGAAAAGGGTGAGCTATAAAGCCCAGTAAGGGAATAAACATGGAATAACATGAGGAATACAATACATTTTAGACAATAAGAATATCAATGGATTGAAAGATAATCTTGAACATAAAGTCATGATAAATCATGATAATCATTACATGAAAATGTTGCAACAACACTTAACATGGAATTAGCAAGATCCAAGGCTCATTGCACATGGAGCATTAGTAAAACCTCATTGAACATGAAACACACGTAAACCCACTTTTCACATGAATTATCATGAGTCAACACTCATTGTACATGATGTATCATGATACAATACATTACCCAATGCATTGGACCACTATTTGGGTTCACCCTTCTTAAACATTTAATTTCAGGCATAAGTGTGCGGCATGGATCATATAACATGGAATCAATAAACATCATAAGTTATTACATGATTAAGGAATATGGAATAAATAAATTAAAATTCCATTCAATATTTATATGTTCATAAAGGTTAATACCCTTGATAGAGACATGGATATGGTATTCACTACACTATGGTCTTGGCTTGGAAAAACACGGTGCAATTTTGGCAACATAACAACATGACATAGGATGTCATAAAAATGGTATGAGAGATAAATGGGTGTCTCCTAATTTGTACATGAAATGGATAGTAAGGGGTCATATAGATACATGTCCCAAAAATGTAATGAAATTTAGATACGTAATACAAAATAATTTCTTGAATGTAAAGGAGGATCGAGAAATTTCTTAGAGAAATTCAGCATGGTAATGGGTGTACATAGGAGGAATTGATGAGAGAGAAAGGGGATATATCATTATTCAAATATGAATATAGAAGTATGGGGGAGGTGAGAAATCATTCCCCAACATTTATAATTGAAAATAAAATGGAATAACAATATAAGGAAACAAGGACATAAATAAGGAAAGTGAGAATCCCTTACTTGAATGTGTGAGTCCAAAAGCTTATAAGAGGCTTGAGAGAAACTTCGTGGGAACACGGGTAAACTTGGGAGGATTATAGAGGGAGTAGGGCAGGGTTGGTAAAACTCAAAAGGCATTTATTTAAGAGGAAGTGGGAGCTTGGGTGGGTTTATATTAGAAAGGAGAGGGAATTATTTATTATTTAGGATTGGGACACCTCACATTAAACTAATCAAAAAAACAAACCAAACCATGGTTTTTTCCCATGTTTTTCTTAAAATGGGAGCAGAAAATAATATTTTATAATGCTAATGGCCGAAATTCTTAAAATAAAAGGGTTTCTTATTTGGAGGTGAGTCACACTATCAAAGAAAACAATTAAAAAGGAAAAATGGTTTATAAGCCTTGAAGGGTCCACTAAAGCTTTGTAAAATAAATCGAACAAACCCAAAATAACATTATATTAATGGTAAAACATAAATTTTCCGAACATAATTTTTATAGTATTTTATTACATCACTATTGGGTCATTATGATGTCCTAAATTGCATTATATATTTAAACGATATTTAATTTTTATCCAATAATTCGACTGTCTCAGAAAATTAGGAAAAAATCACCAATGGATAATTTTGACATCATGATTGAAAAAATAATATTCATTTTATCAAAATTATTTTATAAATATGTGAATTTTTACTTTTAGTATAAAAACTGACATTTTTCTGAAAATTCATGTGTAATGACAAAAATAGCTTTCATGCCTTAATAAAAAATTACAATTGCATTCATAAAATTATACGATCATATATATTTAATAAAAAGTAACTGAATAATTTTAATAATATTTTATTAAAATATTACTTAATTTATAAATCCATTAATTCCTAAAAATCGATTTCTTAGTTGAATATTAACTAAAAATACTATTTGTGCTTTAAAAACTATTTACAAAGTAAAAATAATAAAAATAAGGTATATTCTCTATAAAAGGATAATGTACATAAATGTAGTACTAGGAAATTGTGACATAACCCCTTAAAACACCCGCATAAGACCTTAGGGTAAGGTGCGCGATGGTGAAAGACTCCTGGGGTGGCCCGAATAACATTGCTCGAGTGGAAATATCTATCAACTTCCACTTCTCTCGTAGGAGGTTCCACCGGCACTTAACATATACAATCATTTATTGGTGTTGGTCAAGAACAAAGACCAATGACGCCACCTCCTTTACGAGCTCTGACAAATGGTCTTCATATGGGGCAAGTCTAATGGATGAGGCCATCGCTTCCTTTGTCTGAGTAAATTGGATTTGTTAAAGCCCAATATTTATACTAATCATCTGATCACTATTTAACGGCTATATTAGAAATGGTAAAAATTCTTAATGGGTTTTTAAAATCCAAAACAAAGAACCAAATATGTGTATTTTTTTTACATAACTATAATAAGACATTTAAATTGACCAAGAGGAATTTTCATTAATAAATTTTTGGGTCATTACAAAAAAAAGATCAAGCTAACAACACACATTCCATTATAATTCAATGTAAATTTTATCCACTATATTTATATATTTATTATTCTAATATAATTTATCAAAATATCCCTAAAAATAAACCATGAATAAAACCCTTATAGACATATTTTACAAAATATCATTCTTAATAAACAAGGGAAATCAAAAAATAAGAAATATTACCTCATATTCTTAGTAAGGGATATCATACATTAAGATATATAATAGAATAAATAAAGAATAAATAATGTATAACTAATAAGTAACAATCAAATTATTTCATAAAATTAAGAAAATATGGTTGAATTCATTCAATTAATGGAATAACGACATTAATAATCACATCTATAATAACAACTTATTTCATTTTTAGGGAATACATAATGTTAGACTTCAAAAACAAACAACCAAGGCCTCCTTTGAATACATCATATATAATTAGCTTTCCATATATTGAATGAAATGTTTATTTTGTCTCCTGAAAGATAAAAATGCATGAACAAATTATCTAATGTAGGGAAACACTCATCACGTACTTTGTATAAATGATTAAACATATGGGACAAATATATGATAATTGAATACATAGTCAACATTCCTTGGTAAAAAACAATAATATTTGAAATATGGAATAAAAATGTTAATATTTACCCCAAACATATTTAACATGACTTAAAATAAAATAAAAAACTATATAAAACTAATCATTATATGATTTTTTTGTATTTTCCAAATCAATAAATTATCTATAATTAATGGTAAACATATAAAATATGATTAACATAAAATTTGGGGTTTCCACTATATAGATTAATGGGTGTTGTACTATGTCGATATTTTCAAGGATGTAGTTTACAATTGTGATAATAAATAATTTTACATTATTAAAACCATAAATTTGACCAAACTAAATAACATTCATTTAAGAAAACCCCCTTGGAATATTTAAAGGAAAATAGATACAAAAAATGAAAATAATTTCTCTTAAATCTTTTGAAACATTTTAATAAAAAATGAATTTATAGAACACATGAAAAAAATTTCATGAGGATTTAATAAGTACTTTAAAAAAATTCATTTAAAATAATATACCATAAAAATTATTATTAATAAATAATAATTTTATATACGTGAGCGAATCAGATGATAAAAATATATACCTTTTGAGTGAAATCCATTTTCATAAATTTAATTAATATAATTAAATTTTCCATTTAAATTTTTATAGAATATATGGAATATATATTAATTTTAAAGCCCATAAAAACATATAAATGAAGACAAAAATTAATAAGGTTCATGACAGTGGAAAATCCCTTTATGCATAAAATATTTTAAAAGAGATTCCTTTTAATATTTAAAAATTATGTCAACATGAATTAATAGAAATCAGTAGATGGATTTATTTTAAAATTTTTATTATAAATATTAATTTTACAAAAATGAATTCTAATAATAATCAAGGTGTTGAAAAAACATTATTAAAACAATATAATGCACATGGATATGGGATAGAACAGTTCCTAAAAAAATAAGTTCATATTTTCTTATAAACATTAAAATGGTAGATATGTGTTCCAATGAAAGGAAAAATGGAAAGAATAATTGAAAAAACTATAAATAACCAGATTAATAGATAATGGATCGGTTTTTTGAGAGAATGATTATATAATTTCTACATTAAAATTTTAAAAATAAACAATCTTGAATAATAATAAGATTTTACTATAAAACCTTATAGATTTAAAAAAATTGAATCGAAGGCCATTAAATTATAGAAAATGATATGGTTCCATAAATTTCATTATATGAATAAAATATAATGCCATAATATATTCCATGGGTAGTAAGTACACATTATAAAATAAAAGAAAGTCCTAAATATTAAGCTAGTATCGAGTAATCATAATTGATAATATTAACCCTTATATATTTTTGAATGCTTGGATAATAACCACATTAATGAGGGAATATGAAATGAAAAATTAATTAACATGATTTTAGAGTGGATAATTATATAAAATTTCATATCAATATAATATAAACATGATAATTGAAATAGTTTATTGATTTAAAACCTATATCAAATTAGGAACTTTGAGATAAGAATCCATTATTTTGGATTCACTTCTTTTTCAGATAAATTATTTCATTATAAATAATCAATTTATTTTTATTCAATACAATATTAAGAACCATTTTCATTAGTATTATATTTTATAAGAAACATTTATAATCATTTTACATCCATTCATTGTATATTTCATTCTGTCAATCTCACCAAAACAACATTATTATATTTAGTATGATTAAATGGGTAATTAAATGGTTATATCATCTCCAGAATGTTTATAAGGACCTGATTTTATTTTTTATTATTTGTATAAAATTTTTGAACCATAAATGAAAAAAATTGAAAAAATTAAATATGTAATTAATAGAAGCGATAATATATAGGTACACATGATGAAATTTTTATTATGAATATGCTTTAAATAGAAATAAATTAAATAATAACTATTCCTTCTAAAATAATATTTATATCATAAATATCATATATATTAATTGAATCTATCCTTATGATATTCCATGTAATATAAAAATGAAATAAAGGTCACAATTTTTCATGTATGTGGTAGTCCACATGTACACTGGGGTGAAGCTATCATTTTCAGACAGATTAGAGTGTAAGAAGGTAAATAATAATATATCATTAGATAATCATAATAATTTCATAATTACTATGTGTATTTAAAAGATATTCCATCTTAATCAAATATAAAATTTGGGAATGGATATGAAATATATCATTTCATAGAGATTATATTATAAACATGAACACAAGTGATGCCTTTATTTACTAGTGGATGAAAAAGGTGGTATAATATGGTTCGACCATCAACATAATAACATTTAAATATATATGAGATATTATTGTTATTTTGTATAATTTTTCATGATATAAGTAAAATGGATATTCTATTAACATAATAATGTTAAAATATATTGGATATATTATTTTTATTATATCAGCTTGGTTATGATATATTTGATGAAATATGTAGAAAAAATAATAAAGTAAATCTGTTTGGACATATACAACCTCTTTTGACATCCTCTATTTGATTCTTCTTAAGTCTGTTGAAGGTGGAGATTATGGTCACTTTAAGGGAATGAGGATGTGATAATAGAAAATTATGGGAGTATTTTTGTAGATTTTGAGTGAAAACCGACCTCATATATTCCATGGAAATGAATAAATTGAGTACCTCTTAGAGGAAAAATTAATGGAATTTTCTGAATTTTTTCATTTATATGGGTTGGGAATTCATTTTTAAAATAGATAAGTGTCACAGAAATGAATTTTTCATGATGAGATGATGAATTTACCGTCATTTTGAGTATATATCATATTTTTATGAGCCTCTATTGTTTTAAAAAATATTAAACATTAAATACCTTTTTTGGTCATTTTTATAAATATTTAAAAAATTGATTTTCATTATATCAAATCATAAATTTAATTACAATTGAAACACATAAGTCACCAATAATACTTAATAATTACCCATAAAATTAATTCATCATCATAATTAATCAAATGAATATTACATTTAATGTTTTCTCATTCTTTGACTTGATTTTTCAACTCTTTTCACATGAAATGCATATATGATGGATATGCATTCATCGAAATTATACCAAAATGAAAAATGAAAAATAATTTAAAATAATAGAAATAATTTAGTTATCTTTAAATTAAAATTTTAAAACTATTAATAAAATCTATTTCTTCTTTTTCTAACATATATAGAATAATAAAAAAAGTTAATGTCATTTTGTATTAATTTTTTACTAAAAATAATAAAATTGTAATTATAAAAATACATTGGAAGTAAATTTTTATATCCTTAAATATAGAATTAATTTTATAAAAATACACTCATATAATGAATTATAAGTTATGTTTGATGGATTTATGGGCATTATCCCATGGTATAAACCTTATATAACTCATTTTAGTTATTATCGTAGTGATGATTTTTTACCGTGCTTGAAATTAATTATGGAAAAAAATCAATTGAAATCATTAAAAAATTAACATAATATATCGTTTATAATTGAATTCATTTTCTAAAAAAAATTCCCTAAATTAGGAAAAGCTAATTTTCATATATGTTAGCATGACATAGCTGAATATCATTTTTTTAAATCATGTTTTATGGGTTAAAATGATTTTACCCAAAAATATTATAGAATAATTATTCCCATAGAATTAATTTGATTATCTAAAATAAAAGTATAATAATTTAAATTCCAAACCAATCCAAAATAGAATATTAAATTCCAATTTGTTAGTTAATAGAAAGTGTGAATTTAATTATTAAAACATACTTGAATTTCCAAAATATAAACCATTGATTTATAAGTTTAACATTATAGTTTTAAATAAATTAAATTAATAAATAAATTGTGATTTTTTATATATAAAAGGTTTCATCAAACGTTTTGTTATTCTAGTTTCATGATAATGTAACTAAATTGAAAAAAAAAATATATCAACATTTTTAAATATTTAACCAAATATCATGATTTTTAGAAAAACCAAAAAACAACTTATACTAATTACTTCATGAAAAATTATAAAATAAAGTCAATTTTACAAATTTAAAATTGGAGAATTGGAAAATTTTTCATTTATATGAAAATATAAAACATATTGAAAAGGTATATTTTATATCTAAATGATAATTATACACTCTATGTTTTATTAATTTTATTTCACATATATTTGAGTGTTAATATATAAGTCAATACATTAAAATATAACATATTATCAAATTCTAAAAGTAATTAATTTAATATGCACCACACACTAAATATAATAAATTATAAAGTACCCATTTTTCTAATTGAATGTTTTTAATCACATGAGATAAATTATTTATTTCCTAATATATAAATTTCACCAATAAAAAATAGATATTAAGATTTAAGTATCATAACTAATTACTATCATCCTATTTAATAATGGAATATTTTTATATATCTAATCTTGTTTTAGTTTTGTGATGTTTGTAACGTAATACATTAAACATAGAATTATTTAAAATTTCATTACATTTTAAAATACAAGGTAGTTACATAACAACTAATTATCTGTGACTCTTCAATTAATGTTTTATTCATTATTTCAACTATAACATTTAATTTTGGTTTTTAGGTGTATCCTTATCATGTCTTATTTCTTTATTGATGAATAACTTTTATATTCTCCTTCCATTATACCCACAACCATTTACAAACATTAAGAACTTAAGTTTGTTGTCAGTTTCATTCATTGTCGTTGACTACAACCAAAAGTTAAAATTGAATACATCATATTTTTTATCCAATCAGTATTCCCATAATTAAATTTTCAATCAGTATTGAATTTCTTAATTTATTATAACCAAATATGATATTTTATTAGGGAAGTACCACATACATTCAAGTGAACCAATTCTAGCATTCATCTCTTATGTGTCCATCCAGATATATTTAATTATACCTTATGTTATTTAGAAAGTATGAAACAATAAAAAAACTCAATTTTATATGATAAAGGTTCAATACACCTCTAGAAACCATAATAGAAATTTTCTTCTAACTAATATTCTTGTTCTAAGAGTTCCAAAACTCTATAAAATCAGACTTTATAGTTCTAGAAGTTGTTACCCCATATGATCTTCAGTCTCTTACTATTTTTAGTCCTTTATCCCTCATGCCAAAACCATTAAAAATCAAGTGATTATATGATCTATTAAATAAAATTTTTCTAAACTCTACATCATACATATATCCCGGAGAAATTTAATTCTTCTATAAAACTGGTATTTTTTGTCCTTTCATGAGATTATTGTATATTTAATTCTACATCTATTAGTTCACAACAGCCTTCCCCTTAATTTTTAGTGCCACAAAATATTCTAATTTTACATTGATGGACCTTAAAGAAAAATTATTTTCCATTTCTACATTTGGTATAATGGATTTAAAATATGATCAAGAGTCAATCATCCCTGATTCTACCAAAAGATTCACATTCTATATTAAGTTATAGAATCTTTTAGCTATCACATAATTCACATAACAATTAATATCAAACAAAACCCATAGAATGTTTTCCCTTATTTTCATTAATAAATTCTTGAGATGGAATCTCTTACTAAAATGATAACATTAATTCCTTGGGTTACCCATTTTATATCAGCTCCTTATGGTTGACATATAATCTATCTTGTAGTACATATTTACAATTGATTTTAGTATCCTTATATATATCTATTTTTATCACTATTATATTGTGATTGATACTCTCTATATGATATCATAATTAAGTATAATCCCTAAAACATCCTCAAACACTTTTTTAGTCTTCCGAAAAAAAAATCATATTGATAGTTACTATTGAATCCTATCATTATTAATAGGATGATCACAACAAAAAAATCTCTAAAATCCTCAATTAATTACACATTAACATATTCATTATGTCTTAAAATCTTGTAAAAAAAGTTTATATGATATTCTATAGACCTATATTATGAAAAACTCATGTCAAATATACCTCTAATCATAAATGCATTGTACATCCCGGAATCCTATTCATATAAATCCAACATAGTCTTTATCAACCCTAATAAAATATTCTCCTCCTGGTCGTTAAAGTATATATTCTATGGTAACTGCATATCAATAAGTCTAATTTATTTTTTATCTGGACTCTCATATTATTCTTTTTAAATAATATGTGGCCTGATTCCAGTTAACAAATGTTCTAGGAATTTTTAAATGGGAAAATCATTTATTATCATCCATTAAAATCCAAATTCTTTCACATAAATCATTTTAATTTAAACCTTCTCTCCTTCTACTGTAATAACTTCTAATTTAATATCTCCCACAAAATTCAAATATCTTCATGATATGAAATTGTTACATATATTTTATTTTGACCTAAAAAATGATCCTCTAATATCACTTTTTGGGGATTTGATCCACAAGATTGATCAATAGAAGAAACCTTCTAGACATTGCACAAAATTTGTTAATCTAGCTCCAGATGTGACCTTGATCAGATTCTACCATTTAACCCGGATTTATGAGAAATATTTTAGTTTACATTCCCTATTAACTACCCCATATAACATGTGAAATTCACACAACAACTGATTTATATAATTCATTTCCAGATAAAAGGGAAATGAATGAAAATAACTCTTAATTTTTACGTGGTTATGATAATTATATTCTTCATCTAAGGGGAAAATTTTTTAAATCATCGATTAATGATATGAATAATAATGTTTTAACCACTGTCTATAAACAATGATATCCAATTACTCTTTTTTCAAATCACCATCGCACAAGTACAAGTTTCATTACCCCACATATATATTAAGTCCCATCCATTCATCTAATAATATATACCATTTGAGATTCATAGATAACTCGTCATTTGATCTTGATAACATCAGATACCATGTAGCATCAACCACCAGACCACTATATCTAGTGAAAATTTAAGGCACACTATCTAGTAAATTGACCATTTCATAGTACGTAACCATTGGGAGAAATCTATATCTGATCAACCTATCTATGTGAGAGAACCCAATATGTTTTTTAAGGCACCCCAAGACCATTTTATTATTAATATAAGTCTCAATTAAGTAGATATAGCATCACATGAAGCTGTATTCCCATCCCAACAAAGACAATGTCTATCATAGTAGCAGTAGTAAATTGAATACCTAATAATATGAAAATAAATCATAAAATCATATGAATAATTATTTTTTCCATTCAATTTAATTTCACAAACTAATTATTATATTTAAGATAATTGGTACTATCAAAATAATTAAATATAATTTTGGTAAATTCCGTAATTACACCTAAAAAATTATAAGTATTATGTATCCTACTACAACTAGTTAATTGATGTTTATAACAGATATTCATAAAAATGATGATCACAATGAAATTAACTCTCATGAAAAAAATGTTAAAAAAATGTAATAGAATAACATCCATCAATAACATGACCAAACGTTATCAAAATTGGACCAAAACCACTCCCATGAAATCCCTATGAATGATGAACATGACAGGATGATGAAAAAGAATAGGAGGAATCAAATAAGATATCAATTATATTGAACTATTAAATTCAAGGGATAACAAACACCAATAGATACTCTATGATCTCTATTTTCACACCAATAATCACCAAGGGTATGATTGAAAGTTATTTAATTATATAGAAATTTTAATATGAATTTCAGTATATAATAAAAGTGAAAGAGTAAATGTTCATGTCATGATATAGGTCTTCACACCACAGTGCATGCACATTCCAGAAATTAATTTTTGATATCCTCCATAAATCATAGGTCAAATTGATTTAATTTTATTTCCTTCAATGATGTCCATGTTGTGCCAAAAATATATATATGATTAACATATGACTCTTAATTTATTATTATAATTAGTACTCTCTTTGAAATATTATTTCATAGAAAATAACAAAAAAACAAAAATCTATCATGCCATGACCATACTTCGATTATAAGATAGAGAAACCCTAAAATTTTATGGTTCCTCTCCTTGGTCACAATACAAAAACATTCATAATACAAAGTTACTATTGGAATAACACCCCAAACTATAATAAAACCCTCTCCTCTAGATAAAAATTCATGGATTTAATCATAATTATTCATATCAATACATCACACCATTAAGAGTTTAAAAATTTGATCCATTGTCCATCAACTAAAATTCTACTCAAATCATCAAATCCTAACTAAAAAATGAAAATATTCATAAATGTTTATAAAATTGAACAAACAATAATTATTTATGAAGAATTAATAAAATTGACCAATAATGATTCATCCATGATCTCATTTATGTTAATCAACAGATTCTTAATCTCCATAATGTTGAATGGATCCTCATATTTCTTCTATATATTGTCAATTGTTGTGGATCTAATTTATTATCTACAATGATTTATTTTTTTTACTATGTAATCACATGTAATAAAAATTATTTTAATATTAGGGAAATTTTATATTTCATATGAATAACACATGTGTAGAGAATAATATAAATTTAATTATTATTTTCTACATTTTTTGGGTGTTCTTTGTAATATTTCAATATGCCTAAAGCCTATTCATAATGAATTGTCCATGATATATATATATATATACTATAAAAATACCAAGAACGATGTAAAAAACATGATTTTTTTCATTACCACTTCTATAGTATAGTGATTTCTAATATTATGTGATTCAATAATATTTATAAATTTAGTGATAAACTAGATAATATCTATAAAGAAATCAACAAGTTGAAGGGGTGTAAATAGTGTATTTTTTGGGATATAATTTTAAGGATGACATGATATTGAGTGATTATGTATTTAAATTATATTTTGTTAAAAAAGTATTATTTTATCAAATTTCAAGATTATATTAGAATATCTATTTTTTTTATTAAAAATCCATTTTAATCATTATTTTTAAAAAAAATCAGAAAAACTCTCGCTAAATAATAATACGATGTATCAAAAAAAAATTAAACATATATCACTGAATATCCTCTCTATGATCATTATATATTTCACATTTCATATAAAATGATTTTTTCATAAATTAATATGAAAAAAGATTAACATTTTAAAATGAAATTGTATTCAACCATTTAAAAAATACTTATTGAAGAAATAATAGTTGATAAATATTAAAAAATATTAGTTTATTATTATTATAATATTAAAAAAATGGTTCATATATCACCAAGAATATCTTAATAAAAATTGGAATGTAAAAAAATTAATTACTTATCTGTTAAATGATTTAAATAAAAATAAAGATGACAATATTAAAAAAATAAAAATATGATTTTTTCTACATTTTATGAATAAGATCTTGGAAAAAATATATAAGAATAAAAAATTCCATAAATAATCATTATATTAAAATAGGAATATGATGGTTTAATAAAAAAATGAATATTTCTATTCCATGAAAAATGTGGAATATTAAATTTAGGATAGTGTGTTAGAGAATAATGATAATCCATTAAGAATAAATTGAACATTCATAGGTAATGTGTTTAAATAAATTTCCACATAAAATATTTAATATTTAATTACAACTTAAATAATTGTTACATAAAAACTATAAAATATTTGTTATAATATATAGAAAATCATTATTAATGTTGAAATCCAATACAATAATTGATCTGAAATATTTGATATATTGGAAATTTAAATCGTTATTATTATAAAATATAAAAATATTGTTATTTTCTAATATGAATCTATTATCCAAGAAATTAATTTAATAAAATTAGAATATATGATGTTAATTGTTAAATAGATAGTGAAAAATATAATGGATAGTGATGAAAAAGATATTGAAGTGAAGGTATAATCATTTAAAATAATTGAAAATAAATGTGTGTATACCAAAAAAAAATATTATTTTATTATCGTTAAAATGAATTCTTGTATGTGTTTATAGTACTGTAAATTATTGAAAATTGTATTTTAAATGGATATAATAATATTTTGTAAATTTTCATCTCTAAATTTTTATTTTTTCTATGTCTATTTATGTGAACTCTATAGGTCAAAAAATTGTAAATTTTTTTAAAAAATAATTTAGGAAATAACATGAACCCATATTAAAAGAATACATATATCATTTTAATAAAATTATATTCCTTTTAACCTATCAAGAGATAGCCCTATACTCTCCAAAATACTAGCCAATAAATTTATTATTGAAATTTTTGTGGAATGAAAAAACAATATTTAATGGAAATTATTGTTTTTATAGAATATATGTATAAATTATTAAAAATACGAAAATAGTATTACATTTAGTGAATGGGTTTATTTGAGTAAGAGTGAACTTGTAATTAATAGATATTTTGAAAAATGATTCATTATAGTGATGACTATAGATATAATATATATACTCAAAAAATTGAATATAATGATGTAACACTTTAAATATGTGTCCAATTTATACTTCTGTTCATGATATAATAGAAATACATCATGGATAGATAAAAAAGTAATATTTATTTGAATAAATTATTAAATGGATCCAAAAACTTCTACTTCATGGTACTATCCATATAGAAAATGGAAAATAAAAAAAAATGGATTATGGATAATATATGATCTTTTAAAATTTAATTTGGAACAAACATCATGAATTATATAAAAAATAATTATAGTATCAATATGAAATTTGAGTAATATATTTCCTTCAAGGTCAAAAAGAGTAAAAAATAATGATTAAATATCCAATGTTGATTCCTGAGCATGTATTTCATATTATGTAGGTGTGGAAAAATTTATTATATATCCTAGAAGATGATCACATTTTTGTATTGGGGTTGTGTTTTTTGAAAATGCAGAAAAAATCAATATGACTCATATTAATATTGATTAATATTCATAAAGCGGAATGATTAAAGCATTTATGAGAGTTGTTCGCCCAAAAATTAATATTTTATTTGAATGAAATTGATATAAAAAAAATAATAGAGCTATATATTTATTTTTATTGGATTGAATATATCATTATCATTATGGAAATTTCTCAAAATCAAAAAATATTATGGAATTAATAATAGGGTATTCTATATAATGGGATATAGAATAAATTTTTTCCATTCATAGAATATTCTAGGAGAAGAATAATAAGTTATATTAATATGTTATTACTATATCAAAGTTGTTATTTCTATATATGTTTTTGATTTTCATTCAATTCATTCAATCATAGTTTATTTTTGACCAATATTATTAGAGTGAGTAGTTTGCTATCATTTTTAATTTTATAAGCCATGATTTATTATAATTATTCTCTAATATATAATGTTGAGGGGTCGGTGATTTTTTTATATTGGTATTTCATTGATTATATTCCTTTAAAGTATATTATATTGGGTAAAAAAAGTAATATACTAATTCACATGTTAGTTATAGTTTTCTTCCATAAATTAAGAAAAAAACTATCTTTAAAAAATCATAATGGGATCAAAATTGCATAGTGGAATGATTTATGTTGAAATATAAAGAGTAAATCCCTATAAATATAACCTTCTTAAAAGTGATCATAAGAAATATTTTCAATGATATAAATTAATTTTCATGTATATTTTTCTATATTAACATATTATAAAATAATTTAAATTATAAAGAAATTTTTTATCAGTAAAACACAACATTAGGTCATATTAAATATATATATATTATTAGTATATTATATTATTATAAACATGTAAATAGGTGATCTCATTATGAAATATGGCAAGCAATTGGATTTAGAATATAATTCTCTGAATATTATATTTAAGATAATACATAATGTAATTTTTAAAAAGGTGATAATTTTTATACCCTAAAACATTTTCTGAAAATGTTTTCCGACATGTACTAAATTGATATAAATTTCTAGTAATAAAAACATTAATATTGATAGAGATAAAATTAATTCATATAAATATAGAAAAAGAATACTATTCATGTATTCATTAATTCAGAAAATAGTATTGTGGTTTAAATTCTTGAACTGGAATAATATTTTAATTATGTGTGCCACTTTAAGGGGATATTATAAAGTTGTAATCAAAAAATATTTTTTATGTCAAAATTATTTGATAATGTGATCAAATATATTACTCACATATTTTTTTTGAATCGTTTCAACAAAATAAAATAATATTATAAATAAGGTTTTTTTTAAAATAAAATACATATGATGAGAAATAAATATAAATATTATAAACAACTCACCTTTCAATATGGTCTAAAATTAATTGTGGTCAAAAACATAATTTCATTCGTTTCATATAATGTTAATATAGGTTTAAATATGGTCAACTGAGATCACTTAGAAACTTCGATTCACTATGTAATGTGGGCCATTGATAATCCAATTATTAATTGATGTTTGATATTGATGAGAAATAATATGTGAATAAACCCAAAAAAATGTACTTCACTTTTTGGTAGTGAAAAAGAAACAAAATTATTTATGATCAATAATTTTACGATACAAGAATATTTATAAATATAAAAATCTATAATGTTTGATATCGACATATAAAGTACATTCAGATGAGAGTTATATTATTTGTCATTGATATATCCCAAATTCACTTGTAGGGTGAAAAATATGAGGCTATTGAATAAATAATTTTTAATGATTATAACTAAATTTTTGATATTTTAAAGACATTAATGTTTGATAAAACAAAGATATAAAAACATCCATTATGTGAGAAATAAAAATTTTAGTCACAGATAATACGAATAATAGATTTTTCAATGTATTCTATAAAGATCATAATTATAAAAAATTATAAAACATAGAATTATTCATTTGATGGAAAGTCAATTTGTTAGATTATTTATTTATAATTAATTAAATGATAACAACCTTATAGGATCAAAATTTTCAAATCTTAATGTATAGATTATTAATAGTTGAGGAATTTCGATGATCATGATGAGAATCCTAATCGATTGATAAAGAATTACCATGATATCAGAAAAACTACTAAAATATTTATAAATCAATAGTATAAAATTAAATAATATATTTATATATCTAATGTGAAATCTTGATTTCTGATTATATAAAAATAACTCATACAGAAAGAATAAAAATATATTCAATTCCTTAAAAAAATTTATTAATGGGAAGTGAAGAAGTTTAAAGTTACTTAAGGAGAATGAGTGATTTTTGTAACACAAAAAAGGTTTCTCCCTTGTTAGTACTGCATGAATTCTCATAATTATTTTTGTTTCTATTAAAGGATAATAAAACACTGTAAAAAAATATTCTATGGAAAAAAGGAAATAAACTGATTAATAGTGAAGGAGAAAACTAATAATGAATATATATTTTTTATGTATTACTTGAATAATTATTCTATTTTTTTGGCTGTGGAAGGAAATTAATTTCAGAAAATTAATAAAAAACTGTATATCTCTATAGTTGTATATTGAAGTTTCAAAAAATTCTTTTAGAGTTCTACCTGAATCTTGAAATTTATCAAAAAAATAGTTTTTAAATAATAATTTATTCCATGATGAATAAATTAATACTAAATATTCTATAGTGTTGAATATGTAAGTTTAAATAGAAATATATTTTCTTATATAGGCTATAGATGATAATCTTTCATTAATTCAATGTGGTCATTCTTAAATATAGTTTCTTAATAATGTATTGAAATAAAATATAGGATGAAATTAAAAACAGTTAAAGATCATCAATTATAATGTGAAGTGTTCTAATGTATTAAATGAATTAAAGATAAATGATTCTAAAAACATTATGGATGGTGTACAATTATATTTATAAAGTCAAAAAATATAGTAAATAAAATAGGGATCTTTTTTAAGAATTTTTAAATCATAATATTCAAAATGAAATAAAATTTAAGAAAATTATCCATGTGATATAAAAACCTCACTAATTGAAATTTAGGCTATATCCATGGTTTATTTTTTCATGTATCTTATTGATATGGAAATAGGGATAAGGTTATATCCATGGTTGATAAGCGTTGAAATAGACCAATTCCCCTGGTATAAATCATTGTAGTATAACTATTTATGTAGTTAAAACCATGGCTATACATCTACTTCCACCATTCATGACCATGGATATATCTTATACCATGAAGACCTATATCCATGTTACGAAATTTTAATATATAGCCTCCACCAGGTATAATTATAGCCATGGTTTATAACCATGTCTTTAGGAAAGTAATCATTGTTAAAACTGTAAAAAATGGTCTACTACTACAGTTATAAACCATGGATATTCCCTCTCACTTCCAAAAAAATAATTCTACCATTTCATAATTCATATTCTCCCCATCTACCTTAATAAATTATCATTTAAATGATTTTCATAGCTATTAGAAATAATTTTAATAAATCATCAAATAATGTTCAATTATTTCATAATAACTAAAAATGTATAAATGAAATGTTTCTATACAATATCGAATATTCTATGTAATTCCAAAAATAATGATGCATTTGTATCATTAGTCAGGTAATATAAATAACATAATAATAAATTTACCTATAACTATTGTTCTATTATAATCATTATTACAAAATTTCATCTGTTTCTTTCACTAAATAATTATATAGATAATATTCTAAGAAGCCCACAAATTCTATTTAGTAAAACTAGACGAAAAGATAAGTCATACATTAAAATATGTATGAAATATAGATGAATGAGATAATATATGTAAATATGGACAAAATAATCCTTCATAATCTATAATATTATAGATTAAGCATCAAACATTCCCTATAAACCAACACCCAATTATAAAAGACACTTTATATTACTTGAAACATCATGAATTCAATCTTTACACACAAAAGATGTTATGTATATTGAGTGGGAACATAATATTTAGTAAAAACCACAACATCCTCCATTAACTGAAGGATTTAGTATGTGAATAAAAAAAATAGTGTAATGCCAAAATGGGTCAATTACCTTCAAGGAAAATTATGCAATACCGTAGAATTTCATAACATAGCCACCATAAGACACCTATAATTGACTATTACCATAACTCAAACATAGATATATATGGTTAGTAATAAACATATCATACATCACTAAAAAAAATGTATTAGATTATTTATTTCCCATTATAATAAATGTTGTCAATTTGTTCCCCCTTTATTGAATATAAAATCAACATGGAAATATAAATACATTTTCTATGTTAATGACCATAATTTATGATCCCTAATACACATAAATAACATATAACAATGTATAAATTTCAAATATTTTATTTTATTGTTAATTACACAACTATTACCCATTTATTGTTCCTACCTAACCAATTTAGGATTCATTTATAGCATTAATACATATTAATTCAGCATGTAACTCACACCTTAACAAATGTAGTTAAGTAAAATCATCACACATTTTTGTTTCTTATACATTGAAAATGATTTCCCCCATAAAATATATAATATATTCTTATTAAAAATTTTTACTATTATTTAGAATTCCATTTAAATCATATCAGTCGTACACTTCAGTAAGCTTCAGCATATGTCCAACACCTCATACACTCTGTTTATCATATAAGTTTATTCACCAAATTATACTCTAAAATTCTATTCCTATGTTTGTATAACCCCCAATATATGGCCTAATAATGCGTATAAATAATTCAATATTTATGTTAATTAACCAATGTAGGCTTGAGATTATTATCCATATTAAAAAAAATTGACATGTGTCAATGAACATTTCAGCAGTAATTTTACCCCTTAAAACAATTAAACTATGTTTAGTAGTATTCACATTATTTCATAATCTTATATCCTTATTTACCTATCTAATAGCATCACATTATTTTTTATTTTTCTTATGCATTTTATATTCACCTTTCCCCAAGCAGTTGATTAGTTAAATCTTGTCCAAATATATTTAAAATTCTATATCACCATTTTAGGGTCACAGTCATCATTCTACAAATCATAAACACCCCATTTATCACAAGTTACACTATTTTAAAATCTAATAAACGTATATAATCAAATTAAATCAATAATAAGATCATAATTCAAATAAAAACACAAACCAAGACCATGATAAAGTGATATGTAATCTTAATCAAGGAGTAATGGGGATATTCTTATGATATACACCCACATCTTCTCTAAGAGTATAAAGATTCATTAATCTAATAAAATAGAATAAATAAAAATAGAATTATAAATATATAATTGTTAAGATCCCCTAAAATTTAAAAACATGTTGGAACAATATTATTAAAATAAAATTAATCAATATTTAATTTGAAAAAAAATCATATAGTGATCGTTTATGGAATTTTTATTTCATGAAAAGTTCATGTCACCTAATTAATAAAATAATAATTTTAAAACCTTTTGGAATAATATCATTTCATGAAAAATGTGAAGTGTTCTTTCTCCTGATGCTTGTTTGTGATGGTGGTGAATGTGCTACAAAATAATTTTTGTCGGCTTTCCATGTTTGTCTCAAATGGAAACTCCCTCTGATTCTCACATCTATAACGGAGTATGGACCGAATTTTCAAAGGCACACATTCTATTGGGGGTTTAAACCTAATTATTTTTAAGAACCCGCATTGGTCGATAGGACAAGATGTTGGGATCATCACTTCATTTTGAGGGAATTATTACCTACCCTATGACTCTCTTATAGATTTAATATATGTTCATTATATTCTTCTCAGGCCTAAATGTGTAACTAGTTATACATGTGTCAATAAATTTCTTTAGACCTTGTATTGATCAGATCAAACATGTACATCTCATGAGTTCTCTATCATTGTATTATTTTTATATGATGATTTAGTTTATGGACATATTATGGAACTCTAGAGTTTATTACTATCCATGGAGGTGGTTGCTGTCTTGGAGATGGGATTGAAACTCTATGAGTCATACTGCATGTCATATGAGAATAAGAATCAAAACCCATGTAGTTCATCATACATAGTTTATGGTCATGTTACTGGACCGATCCATGTTTTTTAATATCATATGGTAAGGAAATAATTATATGTCTAGAGCCTCAAAGATGAATCTTATGTATCCTGTTAAGAAGGGAATCAGAGCTTAAATAGTTCATGTATGGTCATCTGTTTCATGAGAGATACGACAAAAGAGTCATTGGGTGGGACATATGCATATAAGGAACCCCTTGGTTAGCTCATTGGGAGTATGGGCTTATGAGTGAAGATGACATGAAATCAAACTTACATCCTAATGAAGGGAACATATTGGAGGAATACTCTTCATTCAATTCTTACAATAATTTCCAGTCTCTAAGTGCAGGTGTGTCATACTCAGTGTGAGAAACAAGAGATAGAGGGAGATCAAACACGTCACCTGAGAGAATATTTATATGAGAATTACACATTTAATTTTTCATTTAAGATGAATGGTTATAGGATTAATGTAGATTATTTTATGGATATGTAGATAATTAGAAACGCTTCCAACATTTATTTTGTGTAATAGGAATAAGAGTCAATGTAGTTCAGTTTTTCCCAAAACCCCCGATGGGTTTGATATATCTGAGGTCATGGTCCGGGCTTACACTTATAATGATGCCCGTGTATGAGCCAAATTATTACCCTTTGATGGAAGAGGTAGGATGATAGGATAATATGAAAATCCAATCCCATATGTTAGTAATTTTTGGGATATAAAGGGAATTACACCAGATTGGATACCTATTAGATCTCTAACCTTAGGAAGGCATTTTATGGATCCTATTTGGATAGGAATCAGTGTTATAATAATATATTGACCTCGTAACTCTCTAACGGTTTGGACTGGGTGATCAAAATTGGATACATTATTATCCATAAGGATATAGGAATTCTAGGGGATTAATAAATTATGGATTCCGTATTGAATACTCGTTATATATATTTTAATAGATTAAGGATAGATGATGACCATAAAAGGTCTATTGCAAATACCTGACATGACATGGAGGACCCAACCAAGAGCATTACATGAATTGGGATGAGGGTATCATTGTATAAAGAAGGAATGAGGCTAAAGGTTCCCTTATAAAGGGGGTATGTTGACAAAGGTTCCTGTATAGGGTCTCATGGTATAAGTATGAGTGTTCATGTTGGATGAAGTGTACATGTCTGATGGTATTTTCTTTACTTTTCATGGTTATCATGATGGATATGTCATCAGTTTCTATCTCATGTGTTTTGGGTGTCAGACTGACATGGAAGTTGTATTCAATGGTGTATGAATAACATATCTAAGATGATTTTGATGATAAATTTAATTGTCATATAAGTCTTATCAGAATCGAAGAGTACATGTTTAGTGTCCTTCACATGATCAACTTACTTGTATAGGATTTATTCTCTTAATTGATTAAATTTTCTAGGATGTCTTTGCATGATCGAAGAAGAAATGTTAATGTGTTTTTTTCATTATCAACCTATATTGTCTAAGAATTATCTTGTTATCTAATTATGTATTGTCCCAACCTAGAAGTCACATTTTGGTTCCCCAAGTTTGTTGGTTACATGACTTCAGTCGCACCACCTCATATTCCAAAGGCTACCGACTAGCATTGATGGTCAAATATATATCATGGGGAAAATATAAACACTTTTTAAAAATAGAACAATAGTAGAAATCAATAAAATATATCTAAAATATAATAAAAATTATCTATAATAATACCATAACCAATAGAGACCAACATCACATGAAAATATTACAAAATTGATAAAAGACCATAAACAAAATTTGTAAATATGTTATGCCATATATGTGTCCATTTTATAAATAAAACCCAAAAATAAAGAAACATGGAAATATCCCAAGAAGGTCCTGATATCATGTCTAGTTAACTCATCCATACTATATCCCAAATCATCCATCTATTGTAGAGCTCTTTCCCTTGTCCTGTATTGCAATCAAGAAGTCTATTCAGGTACTGGTTAGGCAGCCCTAGTAGGGTGTGAGTATAACTTAGTAGAAGACCACTAATGACATCTAAGATAATATCCAGTCTATAACCGTGTATAAATTTGTAAAAATAATAATTTTAAAAAATATAAGTAAACTATTTTCATATTTAATTATTATTTAATTGACCACATAAATCCATAGCTTCATGATTACACTTGAACCAAAAATACCTTCTTTGGCTCATGATAGATTCTAAACCATCCAAAAAAAGATATAACATTTTATTCTATAATGGGTTTTCAATAAAAATTTAATATCCAATTTCACAGGCATACAATGTGTGACCAGACCAGTATTCTAGAACCCTTAGTGTATCTAGAAAAGTAGTTCATATCCCACAACTCAGAGATCACATGTAATGTATATATATATATATATATATATTATTTTCATTGAGAAAAATTATAGAAACCTATGGTTATTTGGAGTAGGAATCCTTGTCCCAAAACTATGTCACAAAAATCACATTTCATGGTTCCACATTCACATCCCATTTATCAACCATTTCCATAATTCCATATTCAATCCATTAAATAAATCCATTTATCACCCATTCATAATTTATAAATAAAAAATTAAATGATATCAGCCCACACCATGGTTCACCATCCATTTCACAAACCCACTAATCAATCAATTTCATAATCCCATTATTCTCCAATTTAATTATCAAATGATCAACCCATTTCATTATCACATGGGGAAAACAATCAATTAATTAATTCAATTTAGAATGTAAATTACCCACATGGAAAATAAAATTTCACAATCAAATACATGCATTTATAATCAGGATTATGGGAATTTATAAATATACTACCAAGACAATGGGAACAAACAAATAGAACACTTACATCAAGATCATTTATAGATAGTTACTATACCAAAAACCCTAATATTAAGAAAAAATATCAATATCACCAATGTGTTGAAGATATAAGACCAATACCTAAGATAAATATCCAAAAAACACAATCCATAAGAACCTAGATCTAATCCCATCACCAATAGAGTAAATCAACATTTTTAAAGATGAGAGAAAGATAGGAGAGATAAAGAAAACTAAATATAAATATATTACATACCAGAATAGGATTCGAGACTTCAATAGGATCTTTGATTCACTATGAAAAGGTTTCATGGATCCCTACAATCCCCCTAGGAGCCCCTAAAATCATAATAATTCATAAAAATATGTAATATGGAGTTTATGGTTTAAAATTGATGGGTTTTTTTAATTTTAATTATAAATTTGGGGATTAAAAACATCTGTGCATGGTTTCTTAGGTAGGGTTGCACGGTGTTCCAAACTGTGAAATTTAACTTGTGCCTCTACATAGTAGTGAATGGTTTATTCTATGTGGTGATAAGTTTTAAAAACCATACACTATCCTTGAAATCCCTCATAGTTTTAGGATTAAAAGATTGTATGGGTTAGTCTTTTGATTTTTCCAAACCATGTCCACTCTCTTATGCCATCAAATGGGGTGCATGGTTTCTTGGGGAATGGTATAAGATTTTCTCTAATCATGCGGCAACCATTCATAGCCCCTTGAGCATTCCATTTTTTCCAACATCACCAAAAACAACCCCAGAGAAACCCAACCAGTACATACTATAAATGGTAAAATATTTTCAAAAAATTACCATATGAAATCTTCAGAAAGGTCAAGATCATAAAAGTGACATGTCCTAGGCCGCCCAAGGGAATCCTAAGTCTAGTAATGAATATTATGATCATGTGACCTTAAATTACTCATTTTTAGAGGTATCATAAACTTATTTATGATATTGATCCTTCCCTAATGTTAAATATACATTTCCAAAGGGATCCCGCCTCATGTATTCATGGAAAATATATTAATTGAAGCAGAGTGCATAGCTACAGGGTTCATTAAATATCTATACCTCCTAGGTCCTATATAAAAAAGGGAGGGACTATACATGAGTTCTCATATGTTTTAAGGACATATTACTATTTAGGATAACCTTGTTTAATGGAACTACATGATTTTTTCCCATTCATGTGATCGTATGACCTCAAGTGGGTTCTTTATATGGGTATTGTGGTCATAAGCGGGGGGATGTGTATCAAATACATTACATGCATGAGAGAGGGTCCATAGTGCATAGTGAAAAGGGTTTCATGGATTATGATGTCTACTTAATTTTAATTATATTTTCATATAATGGTTGTAGGCATGTGGACATCAATTTGGATGTCTCGTCGGTCTGGGGGCTCACACAACGAGATCGAAGATAGGCATAACCTAATTGAAGGGCTCTATCTACTAACCCCACATAACTATGAAACACACCAATGATCATTAAACATCACACACAGTGATCTCTTATTATGGAATGAAATTAATTCCTATTATTTAAAATATCGTATGCCCCAAAGGGTGGTCTTGCAAGAGGTCTTGAGAGAATTCATAGGGGGTGTACACCAGGGAGGCATGCATGGTGATGGTTTAACATAAAGGAGTAATGAAACATATGGGATATCACATGATAGTGTGAATCCCCCCCCCCCAATAAACTAGTAATCACATGATGTTTCAATAATCAAGTGATCACATGATCATCAGGGGATCACGCAATAGTCTTTTTTGTGATCACCTAAGAAGGTTATCTTGGGAATGTAGTCAAAATGATCTATTTATCTACTAAACCATCTCTCCATCATATTCTATTTTTCTATCATTCTTCTGTCATATTATTTATTGGCGATGTGTGGATTATATAGGTGATAAAGGATGATAATGATGACTCTTTTCATTGGGAATATTTTATGTGTGTTAGATGAAGGTAGTGGAATCATTGTGTGAAATGAATCATGAGATCATGAGATGGCTTCACGTAATAGGATATTGTAAAGCCATAAAATCTTATCATAGTCATACAAGGGTCCTAGAATGTCTACTATTTTTCATGTGATGGATTGTTGATCATAAACCAAGGGATTCACATGATCTCAATTGGCTTCATGTGATCGGGATCATAGGAAATTATATGATCTTTCAGATGATGGGAGGTTCATATGAAGATAAGTAACATTCTTCTTCTTGTGAAAATAAATCTTGCATCATCATGATTAGAAAACAACTATTATTTCCACTTGTTTTTATGTTTTAGGAGAAATAATTACGAGATTCATATCCCACATAAATTCTTCCTAAAAAAATACCACACATAATAAACAATCATGGAACCACTAGAAACCAAATGAGATTATTGGGGTCCACTTACAACCTACACCAACACTTCCCCATGTAGGACCACTATCCCACTAAGTTTCCACCATACAGAATGGCTATAGTCCTCTTATGTTGGTGCTTTCATGTTCACCCTCTACCACCACGGCTATATGGTTAGGATGGATCCCTAGAAATGGATGAGGATACTCCAACATTATATTTGGTCGATTTGGATTACCTAGTTAGCATTGGTTGGTCCTTTTTTGAAAAAGGTGGTCATATCCATAAATTAAAAAGGTCTAAAAACTGTATTCTCTTATACATCAAAACCCAACCCACATTCTTCAGCGATAAAACCATTGATTCCTTAATGAAAATTATATCATCATTTTTTTAATATTATTCACACTTCTGATGTATTTTATGAAAAAGTGTATCTAACACAATTATTGGTGTGAAAAAATCCCCCTAGAATTAGATTCATTTATAATAAAAATATTCTGACACTAAGGTAAACATAGATCACTTTGTTATATATATCTAAACATCCAATGGGATTTTATATTAAGCCCTATAATAGGATTTCTCTAGAGTGTGTCGATTGGGGTATTTTAGGACTTATCAAGAGGTTACACTAGATCGTGAGTTTTTTTATGAAACCAAGATTGGAAGTGTCTTTGGCCTGTGGAATTGATACCCTGAAACCTAATATTTATAAATTCGTGGATGGAATAGGGATTGGGTTAAAATAACTGTGCGGAAGGGTCCAACATAAGGTAAATATAGGGTCCTACATATCCCATCAGAATATGAATAAATCCATATGTTGTTATGAAATAAACTTCTATGAATATCAAAATAATTCCCATGGAACATTGGTCAATGGGTAAAGAAATCTATTACGGATGCCCTTATGTAGATAAATATTTTATGTTGGAAGTGAAATTTCATAGTTTTGTGATGAACTATTTTTTAGAGACTGATATTTTTGTGGTGATGTTACATGGATCATAAATGATAGCCATCCTTTCTATAATACCAAAAATACAGGATTTGATTTCTTAACTTACAAAAGTGTTTTCCTAAGAACTAATTATGAATTCCCACTAACATAAGATTCCCCATTGACGTACCTTCTCTAGTTTTCTAGATTTATTATGAATCATAAGGATAATTTGTGTATGATATCCATCCCATAGGGAGGATTATATAATTTCAACATATTTTGGGGGACTTATTGAGCATAGAATGATTTTGTCTAAGGCCATATGATGGGCCCAAAAAGATTTGTATCTCTTTGTCTATACTAACCTAACTCTTTCCTAAGATTCATATAAGATAATACTTAGTGGGAGTGGACATTGATTTTGTTGAGGCTACCCTATATGAATGTTCAATATTTCCTTGGTCACACAAAATGTATGTCCAGTGAGAAAACATGAATTTTTTCCAGGATTACCTTATCAGGTTTTCACCCTAGCGATATTTTATTATCCTTTAAGTTCATTTTACGGTTTTTCAAAAAATACCATTGTCGTGATGTAATTTGGGGTCTTCTATCTCAGACCTCTTATTGCTGGTAGTTTAGATTATTCTAGCTTGTACTTTCTTTTGTTGTAATTTAAGGTCTTTTAGATAAAACCTTTTATTGTTATATTATAATGTATTTTACCTTGGACCTTATTTTGATATAGTTTATGTTATTTTATATTGGATATTATATTTCTAGTGTTTAGGGACTTTTAACTCAAACATTAAGAGGCTATGAAGTTTAAATTATTTCTTCTAGGACATTATTGATGAGTATGGAATATAATGTAGATATGCAAGGGATCATAGAAAACACCCTATGGTTTTGAGTTCTTTTGTGGTTTCCTCAAGGATCATGAGGATTGTAGTTCCTATAATTAAAGCATAAGATAACTCTATTTTGTATTTCAAATCCCATATACATCGCCATCATGGTCAAATAGAGGTGTCCCCACTCTTTTCCAAGGGTCATGAATTATTTTGTAAGTGGCATCTATAGATGGTAAAACTATTATGGAAGATGAGTCCCTGGGGAAAGTTTGATTATGGTCTGTATAAATTATGTGTCTTGGAGATTGAATCAATGAATCTTGGAATTTGGAATACATATCAGGGATGACCTAAATCAACCTAAAGTGAGTAGATTCACCATGGTGTCACTGGGGATCATGAGGATTAGAGGCCCTTTTATGAAGAGTATATGACTCTAGTTGGTGGGTCAGGATCCCTTATGCATTATACCATATGTATTATATTTATGGTCATTTAGAGGTTTTCCAAGATCTTTTTTAAGGTCTATGGAGGATTCATGAAGGCATAATCATATGAAAAATGATTTGTGGGATTTAGAAATGAAATATCTAGGAAGGGTTTTGTCACCTTATGGAAATTTAGCTTCTTGTTGGGAGGATCAAAAACTAAACCATGTGGTTTACAATCACATGGTGTGGGACATAAAAATGTTTAGGAATGGTTTTTTTTCATTCCTTCTTTTATAAATGTTACAATACATGGTGAAATAATGTTGAGGATTTCTAATACGCTTGAATAGTATGCTAACATGGATTGTATATGTCAATCCAAAGTGCTCGAGACATGAGGATGGTATGGGACAATCATTTTGGGGATGGAATAGAACACCCTTAGGTTATGAGTCATACTATGGCGGATTCAGCCTCATAATAATTAAAATATATTCATATAGGGTGAGGATGTCTTAGTTGGTAGGCCAAATCCCTTATGCATCAATATCAATGTCAAATAGAGATATGTCCTTTACCTTCCAATGGTGAAGAATGGTTTGCGGTGACCCAAGGTGATCAAATAATGAAGATATATTTAGGGAAAATTTAATATTCAATAATGTTTCAAAACCCATAAATTTTTTTTCACCACCTAGTGAACAGGTTATCATTTTGAGGAGATGTGAAAAACCATAAATCTAACTTTTTTCTATACCAGGGTGTCTAGAAAGCATCACTCATCTTTTAATAGGGCCATGAATTGATCCCCATGAGGTTTTCACCTTATTTATTTATTCTCTAATTTTTTTCATATACTATATAGAGTATGAGTTTAGAGAGTGGATAATTATATTATTCTCAGGCCTCCCTTTGGAGTTTTCAACCTAAATATTTTAATGTATCTTTCATTAATAGTCTATGGTCTTTTTATTTTGACCATCATATGCTAAAATTTTAATGATGTACATATTTAACCAAAGTTCACGTAGTTGAAGGTCATAATTAATGTAAATGTTGTGTAAGGATAATGTTAAAAAAACTTAATTATGATACCCAATGTAAATAGTACTCCAACATCCTTTTGAGTGGGGGATGAAACTATTATAAATCTTGGATCAAGGTTTTCAGCTCATGAGAAACTATAATGACCCAAACTTTTGTCCTTGAAATTTCTCCCTTATTATAGTAATGTATTAATCATATAAAATCACATCCAAAAACACAATACCACATCAAGGTGAAATGAACTAGTATGGGCCCTCATTGACCAGAATTTGGTGGATCATTGACTGTTTATCCGGTTATAACACATATAAGATGTCAAACATTGATTCGTGGGGAGTATGGGCCCGTACAGATCGGAATTTGGCACTTTGGTGTTGTCTTCAGTATTTTCTGGGTTCTGGAGAATTTTTTGAGGCAAAATGCCTAGAAACCCAGTATACACGCAGTGTAGTACCTTAAACATGCTGTGTATGTTCTTCTGTTCGGGAAGAAAAGGATTATTTATGAGTACACTCTATGCAGTATCTTCCCCTGTCATAGACCTTGTGGGAAGGGACAAGGGAAAGGGGAAATTCTTGGTGAAAACAATCCATGTACCATACGTACACACCGTGTAGTTTTGACCTGGCATCCGCCCGTGTAACTAACAACACGGACGGAGGAGACCTTAGGACATACACGTTGTTTCCATTATGGAACATTCAGTGTAGTCCGACCTGGGACCCGGCCATGTCACTAACAAACTCGTGTCGGTGTATTCCTTTCATGTACACGCTCTATTTATATTGAACATGACGTGTAGTGGGAGCCATGTATCTGTCCATGTAACTAACAACACAGGACGACGAAGCTCGTCTAGAACACATTGTCTACCTGTGGGACACGCCATGTAGTCTTGTCCAAGGACAGACCGTGTGGACTTAGCCGTGTGTCTGGAAAACGGGATAGTGTACACACTGTGTGCAGATGTAACACATCGTGTAGTATCAAGCCGGGAATTCAGCCATGTCACAAACGACATGGGACGTTGGATAATTACACCATTCACGCAGTGAAGATTAAATACATGCCTTGTAGTTTTGTTCAACGGGAGCCGTGTGGCTTGGCCGTGTAGAAGGACACGGGCAGGGAAGGGAAATAAGGTACATGTCGTGTAGTTATTATACACGTCGTGTAGTCTTGTTTTGAGAATCATGAATGCCTTCTTCCTCCTGTTCCCCTTTTGGTTCCTTTGTTTTCATACTGTGATAAATCTTGATCTAAGGTGTGCATTTGACCTTGTAGTGTCATGCCACCGAGACATTCACGTGTTGTTCGCCAGGAGAGAGGCAATGAGTATACTCTATGAATGGTGGCCCATGGTATACTGGTTGATCCTTCAGCAGAGCCAGATGTGGTGCCAGATGTTATACCAGATACATGCTCAGTTTCGTGAAGGCTTTATACGGTTCATGCAGACCCTTCCGGGAGCACCGCCAGCTGCCACATCTATGGCCGAGTTGACTCGTATTTTCCAGCAGTAGAATCTGCCTGCATTCTCAGGGGATGGTGGACCACAGGCTGCAGAGTCTTGGCTGGGGTCTATGCCGACTATCTTCGAGAATCTTGAGACGCCTCCAAGGTGGAGGGTCAAGCTCGCGACTTACATGCAGCGTGATTCCGCCAAGAGGTGGTGGGATGTTACCACCTAATCAGATTATCACAGAGACATGGAATGAGAATATTTCTAGACATCCTTCTATGACTTCTTCTTCCCGAAGATGTTGAGGGATGATCGAGCTCGAGAGTTCATGAATCTGCAACAGGGCGCTATGTCGGTGATGGATTATTCTGCTCGCTTTACCGAGCTTCAGCGTTTTTCACTCATTATGGTCTGTGATTAGACGTTGAGGGATAGGCGCTATGAGGATGGTCTCCAATATGACATCTGAGCACTATTGAATGTTTTCAGGTTGCCTTAAGTACATGCTATTGTGAACTAGGCACTGTTTACAGAGAGGACCATGCGGGAAGCTAGTGGTGTGGGCCAGGGTGGTTCAGCACCAGTTTCTAGTACTATTTCAACTGGTAAGATGAAGAGATAAATGGTCTTATCTCAGGGTAGCAGTACCAGCTAGAAGAATGTTTCATGTGGCCGGGTCATGTGCTACCATTGTGTTAAATATGGGGAAAAGCGACCACAGTGTCCACGAGACCCAGTGAAGTGTCGATCTTGTGGTTGGATGGGTCATCTATAGTGCTTTTACAGGGCGTTTCCACTAGTGACTAGTGAGAGGGGCTCTGTGCAGACTCCACGTGTGGGAGAAAGACCGTTAGATTCTTACCAATCGGGGAACTGGAATACATCAGGGCGTGCAGGCCGACAAGGTGGTCTAGTCCATGGCAGCCAGACACCCGGATCTTAGAGGCAGGAGGGCGAGATAGCTCAGGGTAGCCAGGTTGTGTCGTAGGGCCTTGACACTAGGCTAGAATATGCAGTGCAACTGACCCAACAGGAGAAGGATCCCGGACCTTCTACGGTTAGAGGTACTATTCTCATAGCTTATGTTTTATCTTCAGAGCTTTTTGATACGGGTTCTAGACATAGCATCATATCTGTGCCCGTTGTGGAGAGCCTTGGGCTCGGTGTTTCTACTTCCTCTAATATCATGATGCTAGACACTCTGTTGGGGACTAGAATAACTTGTGTCTGTCAGTGTAAGGATTTCCCCTGGAGGTTGGTGGGTGTCACTTTCTATGGGACCTCTATGTCTTAGAGATGATGGCCTATGATGTCATTCATTGGATGGACTGGTTGGTTCCCTTTCAAGCCTTTGTGGATCACTATCGTCGTAGGGTGAGTTTCACGTCACCATAGGGAAGAGAGTTTCTATACAAGGGTGAGTGGGATGTTCAGGCGAGTCGAGATGAACCAGAGCATCCTGGGCAAGGTGGTGTCACAGCCTAGATTTCGAGCTTATATCATGACGACCAGGGGACTTGTCAGATGGATTTACCTCCTCTGGTTGACCGTTTAAGGGATGTTTTATTGGACGACCTTTCAGGACTTCCTCTGGAGCGTGAGGTTGATTTCTCTATTAAGATTATCCCTGGAGCAGCACCGATGTCCATTCCTCTATATTGGATAGCCACGCCCGAGTCGCAGGAGCTCAAGAGTTAGTTAGAGGAGTTACAGGAAAAGGGTTTCATCTGAACCAATACTTCTCCATAGGGTTCGCATGTTCTCTTTGCGAAAAATGTGGACGGTACTCTCAGAGTATGTGTGGATTATCAAAAGTTGAACCAGATGACGGTTAGGAACCGATATCCCTTTCCAAGGATTGATGATATTTTTGATCAACTTCGTGGAGCACGAGTGTTCTCGAATATTGACTTGTGATCAGGGAATCAACAGCTATGCATTAGACCATCTGATATACCTCTAACAACTTTTAGGAGCAGTTATGGTCTATACGATTATACGGTTATGCCGTTCGGACTCACGAATGCACCAACAGTTTTCATGGCTCTGATGAATTGTGTGTTCCTTCCCTATTTGGGTTCTTTTGTGGTAGTATTCCTGGATGATATCTTGGTGTACTCTCATACTCTCCATGACCATACCACCCATCATGAGATCGTATTGAGTACACTAAGAGAGCATCATCTATATGCTATGATCTTAAAGTGAAACTCTTGGAAGGACCAGATTCACTGCCTGGGTCATATCATCTCGGAGGCAAGAATTGCAGTAGACCCAGTGATGGTAAGAGCAGTAGTTTCCTATGAGCATCCCAAGAATTTGGTTGAGATATTGAGTTTCTCGAGGATCGCTGGATACTAAAAATTCTTCATACAAGACTTCTCCTACTTAGCAATGCCATTGACGGGTTTTACTAAGAAGGGTGTGTACTTCGTTTGTTCAAAAGCTTGCGAGGCAGCCTTTCAGGAGATGAAGTGAATGTTAACATCATCATCGATCATGATACTCCTAGAGCAGGGGAAGAGCTATAAAGTTTACTGTGATGCATTGGGTATTGGGCTATGAGCTGTATTGGTGTAGAGCGATCGAGTAGTTGTGTACGAGTCTCGGTAGTTGAGGCCACATGAGAGAAATTACCCAACACATGATCTCGCGTAGGCTTCAGTTGTTCATGTGTTGCGCTGTAGGAGACATTATCTCTTGGGAGAACATTTTGTGGTGTTCACTGACCATAAAAATCTCAAGTACATCTATACACAGCGTTAGTTGAACCTGAGACAATGATGGTGGGTTGAATACCTTTAGTCCTTTGATTTTGAGCTATCTTATACACCTGGTAAAGGTAATGCAGTAGCTGATGCACTGAGTAAAAGGACACAGATATGGGAAGTGTAGGAGGCTAGTGGTGAATGGCAGATAATGGATTTGTTATCTGAGATGTATTTGGAGGTTGACGACAGTTAGGGGAAGACCTATCTTTCATCTTTAGCTGTGACCCCTACCCTCTGGGATAAAGTGAGGATGAGACAACTATCTGATTCAGAAGTCCTAGTTCTACGGGAGTCTATGGAAAGTGAGGACCATCCTCCTGGGTGGACAATAGGCGATGATGAATTATTGAATTTCCATGGATGAGTTTGGGTTTTAAAGGATATACGCAAGGAGAAGATGCTGGAGTTTCATGATTCATTCTGGACAGTTCATCCCGGAGTTACCAAGATGTACTGTGACTTGAGGCGTCAGTACTGGTGGCTGGGTATGAAGAGAGAGATAGCTGGTTTTGTTAAGAGATGTTCCACCTATCAGCAGGTGAAGGAAGAGCATCAGTGGCCAGCTGCATTGTTATAGTAGTTACCCATCCCGGAGTGGAAATGGGATGATGTCGTGATGAACTTAGGGACTGGGTTGTTGAGGTCACCTCGAGGAAATGATGTCGTGTGGGTTGTTGTGGACAAACTCATGAAGGTAGCTCACTTTTTGCCGATCAAGGAGAAATTCGGAGTTGACGAGCTCCAGAAGTTGTATATCCGAGTGATCGTACATCTTCAAGGGGTCCCCCATCAATCATTTCAGATAGGGATTCCCATTTTACATCCTGTTTCTGGTAGATTTATTAGAGGACACTTGGTACACAGGTTCTTCTAAGCACAGCTTACCACCCTCAGGCCGATGGCCAGTTAGAGCGTACGATACAAGTGCATGAGTACATGCTGCATGCATGCGTCCAAGACATTGGGGACTCTATGGAAAGGTATATACCTCTAGTCGATTTTTCATATAATAATAGTTTTTAGGAAAATATTGAGATGGCAAGTTATGAGGCTTTATATGGTAGGCTATGCCAATCACCTTTGTGCTGTTTATAGGAAGGTGTGGTAGCTTTATTGGGACCACATCTCGTGAAAGAAACTTCTGAGAAGGACCAGTTGATTCAAAAGTAGATGGCTACCACACCGTCTCATCAGAAGTCTTATGTCGATCGCCACAGATGACCTTTGGAGTTCGTGGTTGGGGATCAGGTTTTCTTGTGTGTTTTGACGAGGTTGGGACATAGGCTGATCAGGAGACAATGTAATCTTTCACCGAGGTATGTTGGGCCATTTGAGATTTTGGATAGAGAGTCGGGCAGTTGTCTATCGGTTGTAGTTACCACAGAGTTACCGAGTCATGCACGATGTCTTCCTTGTATCTCAGTTGCACCGTTATCATTTATACCCATCTCACATCTTTCAGCTCGAGGAGGTTGAGCTTGAGGTTGATGTGTCCTATATGGAGCATCTGATTCGTATCATTTATTGGAGCACGAAGGTTCTCTGAGGCCGGTTAGATCCTCTTGTATGGGTGTTATGGTAGTATGGCCGAGTGCTGGATGACACCTGGGAGCTGGAGACTGACGTATGTGCTCAGTGGACGGAGTTGTTCATGATTATATCTTCACCACCATTGGAAGTACAATTCGTGGACAAATTTTTTTAAAGGGGGAGTTTGTAAGAACTCAGTTCTTAGTTTTGAGGTATGGGTTTCTTCTTCCCACCATTCCTTAAGTGTTTTTGAGAAAATATGGAAAATTGGGGAAAATCCAAAATTTTCGGACTACTTGTCATGTACTTTTCCACAAGCCATGTACTTTTGGCAGTGTGGGATGAGTACATAGGATGTTTAGCCATGTCGGCGATGAATGTTGTAAAAACCTACAACACGCCGTGTAGTGGCTATGTACACGTCATGTAGTCAGTCGGCATGCGAAACAGTAAGGCGGTGGGAGTAGCTGCTAGTTGGGCAGCAGTACATGTCGTGTAGTCGGAAATACTCGCGGTGTACTCATGTCGACGGATAAATAGTTTGGTGGTGCCGCCAGATGAACAGTTAAATGAAGGATGTACACGCCATGTACTCAAAAGTACACGCCATGTACATTGTTTTTTTCTCTTAAAATGGGCAGTAGCCAACCCTGATAATAGGATTGGATTAGAACTGGACGAGATCTCCGGAGGGGATGGCCGAATCTTCGAGGAAGTCCTGTTCGAGTTTCGGAAATCTGTTTCTTCCTCGGACGATCTCGTTGGAACCGCACGGGTAATCCCTCTTATCTCCTTGCGTAGTTCATGCAAATTATTACTCTAATAAAAGTTTTTTGTGTTTGAATTTGTTTTCTTCTGTGTCAGATCTACGTCGTTCTAGGGCGTTTCTAGAATCGACGTTTGCGTATACCATTCGTGGGTGTTTAAGGTAGGTTTCTTGGTGTTTATATTCCTAATGTTGTGCGTTTTGGTGTACCGTTGTTACACGAACCCATTTTGGAGTGTCGTGTGGCTGAGGCCATGGCTATTATAAAAACCTATAATTTAATAGGTAATTAATTGTGATATTAAACCACTATTTGGGATCGTTTCTTGGATCCAGGACCACCCCGGTGGTGTGTTCCTCTGTTTAGCCTTTTGGCCAGGATACCCGAGGGTATGCCTTTAAAGTAATAATTGTAGAATTTCCTTGAGTGGAATTGCTTGTGTACTGTTTGTTTACGTGTTGTGCATGGCCCGGTTACCTATTTTAGACTGAGGGAAGTTTTGTGATTAGCCTGTCGGGACTATACTATTTAGCCTCTAGGAAACTTCTTCCGTGCATGTGGGCATTTTATTCTGTGCCTGTGGGAGACACTTTTAACGCCCGTGGGAAATATCTCTCTGAATTTGGGCATATTCTTGTGGTTGGATTCTCTTTACCTTAGGGTAGGGGTTTTCGCGACTAAGCACATTGGTTTTTTACTTAGAATATTCATTGTGGTGATATTTTAATTTAAATTATTAAATGGATATTAAAATTGAAATATAACTGGTTAAGTTAGTTACTTTTTAGTACATGTTACTTTATTTCATTTTACTAATGCACACTCTTGTTTTATGTATACACACATTTGGGCATGGGCCATTGGGGGGTTCCTACTAGGATTTATTTCTCATACCCCATTTGGGTCTTTCTTTTAAGCCCAAACAGATTATATTGTTGCAGGTGTGGATAAGGGAAAGGGTCCCTATAAAGGTACCGGATTGCTGTTGAGGACTAGGGCAGCATGGGACCGGGATTGGGCTCGCGATGCTACCGACTATTTTGTTTTTGTATTATATTGTTGTACTCTATATTGTATTGTACTGTATTGTTTTGTAGCATGTTCGGGTTGTTTTCCTATAACTTGAGACATGTTCCATCATCATCTATATAACTGTTGGGTAACATTTACTGCAATTTTTTACCTCAAATGTGTATTTTTATTGCTCCCGCTATTATTGTATGCTTTTTATTATATTCCACTACGCTACACATTGACAAATGAGGGAATAGTTTCCCCACAATCAGACTTGGGCCCTCAATGCTAGTAAGCAACCTCTAGCATTTGGGGAAATGCGCTTGAGGTCACATGGCGAACTGGGTTCGGGGTACCGTGGAGTGTCACCTAGATTCATGACGTTACATGTATCCTATGATGATAGGATTCGGTTAATATATATTCATTGAGAAACCATGAAATTTAATGTCATGTAGCAAGGATGTAGGCTCCCTAATGAGAAATGTAAATATTGTGGTTAGGAACAAGACCTGATATTTGGGTGTCACTAAGTATCCTGCAATGGAAGGAATCAATCCATACATAGTTATAAAATGGAGTTGTGGTAAAAGTCCAACACCAATGATAGTGTTCCTCTCATGGGAGGTTCATGATAACATATAGTTTTATTTCAAACATGAGAGATCAGTCGTGCAGTTTGATGTCATACAGTGAGGACCTATGGTGTTTCTTTTAATGTAATTTATCCATAAACATGCAAACCTTGTCGTGAACTGATATCTATCAATCATGTGGGAAATATATTACCAAAATTTCAAAGCATATGTGTGTTATGATCGACTTGATAATCAAGGAATGGAAAAGGTTACCCTCATGTTATGGATAAAATTTCAGAAAGGACGGGGTAATTTTGTATCATATGGTGGCTATTCTAAGATATAAGATCTAATCATCCCTACATATCTCATTTGAATGATAATAAATACCCACATAGTTCTGCAAACACAATGAGTTTAGTTTTAGGTTTTTTGGACATCTGATGTGTAGTTAAATGTCATGTTGTATGGAAAAAAGGTCACTTGATTTGAAATAAGATTTATATTAACATTGGTCCCAATAATTAATGTTTAGGAATCACTATGTATTGAGTGATAGAAGAAATAATGCCACATGTTTTTTTGGGAAACCATGGAATTTAGTGTTATGCGGTGATGTCATCAGCCATGTATTTTATCATCGTTCGATAAGAATGAAGGTCAACCGACATGGAAAAGAAGGATTGAAGATTGTTATGCAGTCTGATGGCTTCGAATTGGTGTTAATATATTATTGTAAGGACTGAAATTGGAGATCTAGTATTCACTATGTATCACGTGGGATTTTAAATCAAAACATGTGTTGTTATAGGATGGGAATTCCGTATGTGGATCTAACTCACCCATAGGTATATGGGAAATTCATTTCATTTTTTTTCAACGATATAGACCGTGTCTGATTAATTATTGGTGAGATTATGGTCAATATGCATTTTAATATCATTCAGTAAGGATGAATCACCTTAATTTTAACATCATGAAGTTAGGATATATTCAATATAGTTTAACATCATGTGTTTTGGATGAGTTTCTTCAGTTTAAAATCATTCTACCAGGACATGTTTGTGCAGTTTAACATCATGAGACCAAGATAATTGATTATGTTTAGTTTAAATTCTTTCTAATATATATTATTTTCTATATCATAGCCCCATGTGGTCATGATATATCATATAGTTTAAATTTATTACAACCAGGATGTTGTATCATGAGAGTGGTGCATTCTCCTGGCTATTTGAGAGAAACATCGATGATCGTCGGGTATGTCTAAGTGGTGTGTAACCACAAAGAGTTTTATTTTGTGAATTTATGTGTAATTATCATAAAAACATATCTATATTTATTTAGGATTTCAATATACACATCCTTCTCCCATGAATCAATGCATCACTAAGCGATGTAAGACATAGGTCTTCTTTTGTTCCCAGATTCACCTGTCTAGGCTCGTTGATGGTGGTTGATATTCAATCCACAAATAATATTGGGATTTTCTTGAGTTCATACTATAATTATTCCATCTCTGATTCCATGGATATATTTTCTGACATTTTAGATAGTCCTGGGAAAACTCTATCACTATTGGGGTAAGAGATACCATAGGTAGATACATTTTCATCATGAACTAGAAGAGTCTATTCAGAGGGATTCTAGAACTGATAATTTTCTATTATGATTTCATCGAGCAGAGGATAATTATAGTGTCCCTAGTTTTTCATAAATGAATATTACATAATTTTAATCATAAATAACATAATAACATTACAAATCCAGGATCCAAAGGTTTACTTTCATTGAAAAAATAGGCTTATACATAAATTTTACATTATAAAACATAAACATCATTAAATTCATTCTTCTCTTTCTTCTTAGTGGCCCTCATTTTCTCCTTTATTACCATATGGATATACATCAATGAAATGGGTGAGCTAAAAACCCAGTAAGAGGATGAATAAAGGATATGAATCAATATAACATGAATGAGGATAATCAGCATCATCATAGCATAAGAATGGGATCCACATCCACATAATTAAGGAAATAAGGGATAAATTCATGGAATTTGGAAATGCATAAAATTGAAACTTCATGTCTTAGTGTTCAAATAACACACATAGTTTTGAAAAAAGATAGCATCATGTTCATGAATAATAAAAATAATCGTATGAGATACATCAAATTACCTAATTAATTAGATGGATATATAATTTTGGGCCCACCATCCACCTAATATCATTTAAATAATCATGCATCTGACATAGAATGTACTACAATCAATGACATGAATTAACCAATGGAAATAAATGCGTTTTATAAAGATTTAAACATTAATTAGTTCATAAATAAACTTGGGGATCCAAAATTAAATGGGGAAACATATTTGGTATAGGAATAATCATTCTCATGTGATGAAGAAACAACTCAAGTGGAGTCAAAGATGTGTTTTGGAAATAAGAGCTCTTTGGGAAAATCATTGTATTTTTCTAAAACTTTAGTTGTAAAAATGTATATCCATGAAAATAAAAGATAATAATAGTTTAATTATATTTAAGGAAAATTATAGTGATATTAATACATAATATTTCATGAATGTGAGATAACATAACGAAAATGAATTGGGTTCAAGAAACCCCTTACCTTAATTCCTACCTTATTTCATCATTTTTTTTCCTCCTGAATAATAAGATTATATTTATTAAAAAATTGATCCAGAAGTAAATTATAGTCATTTACACAAATATATATATATCAATTATAATCAATAAATTGTATTTCTGAATTTCTGTTGATGAAATTTAACCATTTTGATATCATGTTATACGTAAAAATTTCTCTTTTCCCTTTGATTTCACTATATTCTTAATTGTAATTTATACATTAATAAAATTAATTAAATGATCTTATAATTCATAGAATAAAATTTTTATACATTATATTTATTATTTATTATTTATCTATGATCATGCTTATATGTTTTTTCATTTAAATATCCCTGTAGGTGGTCGACCGACCTTTGATGGTACATTTTCAGGAGAGAGATAAAGAGAAATTTAATATATATATATATATAGTAGTATGATACTTAAAGTTGGTTAATATTATTATTTAATGTTAATTTATTTCCTAATTAATCATTTTAAGGTATTTTTTGTGAATTTTTTTTGAAAAAAATAAATTGAAGGCGAAGAATAAATAAAAAAGAGAGAGGATTTGATCAGAACATACTTAATCCGTGGTTTAGCTTCTCTTGTATGACACTATAAATACAAGGTGATTGGATTTGGATTGATCCATAAAATCCCTATGGATTCTAAGAGGCTTAAGTGGTTATATTTGGGAAAACAATTGCCTTTGAAATGTGTAGGGTGAGTGGTTTTCGTAGGAGAGGGAGAGGTGTTATTTATACATTAGGTGATTGGTATTTTTAGAATAAAATATTAAATAATGTAATAGATCAAAAGTAAAATATGTGATAGTGATTTTTCAAAATTATAAAAAATATTTGTTTTAATATAATGGTTTTAATACTTTAAATACCCTTTGTAATTCTAATTCCTTATTTTATTAAAAAGGAAATTGGAAAGAAAGAAAATTTGATTTTTTATGGAATCACTTTTGACTTTAGGTTTTGGAAAGTTCATTTTAGTTTTGGAAAATTAGTTAGTTGTATTTTAATTAACCATATATGAAATTTAACAGACCATGGACGAACCAAAAATTCTAGAAAGGGTAATTCCATTATTACATCATGAATTATGTTATTGGAGTTACACTAGTTATGTGAAAAACTTTATTTCAAATATTCAACATAAAATTAAATTATTTTAAAGAACATCCAAAAAAATAACTCTTATATAATTTATATGGGATGATTTTATAAATTATATTTATTTTATCAAAATAAATTTATAAAATAAGTTATTTTAATTTTTAATAAATTTTTTTTATTTCTTTGAAATACTTCAAAAAACTTTTTATTAAAAATGTGTTTATATTTTATTTGAGTTTCTTAATCATGATATTTATTTTTAGGAATTATAAAATTTATATTTAAATATTTCTATTTTTTAATGATTCTCATTTTACTAATATTTATCTTCTTCTCTATAGTTTTTTCAGTGGGGGTGATAATTCTAGTAGATTGGGGAATTATATATTTTCACATTATAGATTTTATATTTTATATTTTATGTTCAGTTGTATGGTTTGTAATGTTAATGGGTTTAATTACTGATTAATATAATAATATTTAGTAATGAAAACAATTACATTATTTGTTTTTATAAATTTTTTATGTGTTTAATATTATAAATTATAATACAAAACACATTTATTCATGAAACAAATTTTTATAAAAACATAGTGTCATTACATCCATATCAACTTTAGAAATTCTATCCTTGAAATTTCAACTCATATAATCAGTTTAAAATTGGTGAGGGTACTTATATTTCATTTTTCCTCTGGTACCTATGTTTCTTCTTTGTACTTATGGTTCCTCCACTACATTTTGACAAGGTGATTAGTCTTGTTTCATAAAACTATGTATTTACGGTCAAAGATCCTCACCAACTGCTCTTCTTATGAGATTCCATTCTCAAGTTGTACTACCTCTAAGTTCAATATATGTGAGGGATTTACTATGTACTTCCTTAAGAGTTATACATGGAACACTTCATATTCATGACCCATATTTTGTGTACTTTCAAGTCCATATGCCACTACTCTTATGTGATCAAGGATCTCAAAGGGGAAAATGTACCTTGGTATATCCTTCCCTTAATTTACAAAGTGAAAAAAACAATTCCATAGGGATAGTTGATGGAAAAATATGACAATGACACCAAACACCAATTACCATCGATTGGTGTCAGCATAGCTCTTTTTCTTACAATGATCAGTATTAATATGTTTTTGGATGGATTGAACCTTCTTTGTCTCTTATTGCAAAAGATCAAGTCCATGTATTTTTTCATTCCCCAACATCATCCTAACAAGTTGAAGTTCTACATTACTTAATATATAGATCTTCATATTGATCCATTTGATTAATTGAGTTTTATATATTGTTATATGTTGTCTCAGCCAATGGGAGATGTTGATACCATCCTACAATTAATTCCACGGAGTAGGAACATTGCATGTCCTAGAGTGTCTGAATAGTCCATTCAGGTTTACCATCAATTTCAGGGTTATGGGTCATGTGTAAATTCAAATCAGAACATAGATCATGTTGAATAATTCTTCAAAATTTGGAGTTTATCCTTGGATCATGATTAGAGATGATTGAAAGTGGTGCACCATACATCCTCACAACATCATTCACATATATGATGGTAATTTTTTCAAGGAAAAAATCTTCTCAAAAAGAGATAAATTGGGAAATCTTGGTTAGTTAATCCATCATAACCCATATCGCATTGTATCCTTTAGATGTTTTCTAGAGACCAGTGATAAAGTCTAATTTTACATTCTTTCATTTCTAGATGGGTATATATACTGGTCGATAATACCTTTAGACATATCACACTCTAATTTAACTTTTTGATGTACCAAACACCTTGAGATGTAATCAGCTATCTCCTCCTTTATGTTGTCCCACTAAATGTTTTCTCTAAGATCATGATATATCTTAGCAATTCTAGTATGGATGGAGAAATATGAGTTATGTGAAATATCGAATATCCCCTTATTTATATCATGTGATTCATGTGCAAAAATCACCATTCTAAACAAAATAATGCCATCATCATTGATATGGAACTCATTCTAATTCTATTCTTTTATAGCTTTTTCCATCTTTTGTAGTGTCAGATCATCCATTTCTACCGCATTGATCTTATCTTGTATGGATGGTTGAGAAATAATTTTGTAAAGGTTGGATGTATTACCTATCATTATGATTTTCATATCGATCCTTCAATTTTCCATGAATATATAGGTTTTCCAATCATCATCATGCATAGAGAGGAGGGTTATTTTCTACTAAGAGCATCATGTACTATGTTCACCATTACCAGATAGAATTGAATAGGTAAATCATAGTCCTTGATTATCTATAACCATATCCTATGATACATGTTGATATCATTGAATTTGAATATATACATTATAATCTTATAATCAATATATATGTCACACTTATCATGATATAGATAGTGCCACCAAATATTCAATGCAAAAGTCCCATCTAATAGCTCCAAGTAATGTGTCGAGTAGTTTTTATCATGGATATTCAACTATCATGATGCATAGGCAATCACATTGTCATTATTCATGGGTACACAACCCATGATGTTATTTGAAGTATCATTATATATCACAAAACCATATCCACTTTTCGATAGTGTGGGTACAACTAGAGTGATTAGTTTCTTCTTGAGATCTATAAATATTTACTCACATTCTTCCATCTAGACATAATTTACCCCTTTCATTTTTAACATTGTTAGCAGGTTATAAAATAATGATAAATTTCTCACAACATGTTGGTAGTACCATAATAAGACGATAAATATAATGATTTACAATACACTATTAGTTCTGACACATTCATCAATTTCTTTTTTCATTTATGGGTCCTCATAAATTCTTTCACTTTTGATCACATTTCCCAAGGATACAACTTTTTTCATTAAAAATTCACACTTTCTAAACTTAGAGTACATTTTCTCCTTACTTAATGTCGTTAGAAAAATAATTAGATTATCTTCATGTTTCTAATTTATCAGGGATCAAATGAGAATATTTTCAATAAACAACACCAATAAAATTCAAGGAAGTATCTAAAGAACATACTCATAAAATCCATGAATTTATATGGGAATTAGTATGTCTAAAGGGCATCACTATAATCTCATAGTTCGCACACATTGTCCAAAAAGATGTCTTCTGAATATATTCATTATTTACTATCAGTTAATGATGTCAATAATGAAGATCCACCCTAGAGAAGTATTAAGCTTGTCATTTTTTATCGAAATATCAATCAATCCCTAGAATACAATACTTGTTCTTTATAGTGATCTTGTTGAGATCCTGATAATCAATACATAGCCACATTTATCCATCATTCTTCTGAACAAATAACACTAAATCACTCTAAGATGATGCACCAAGATGTCTAAATATTTTGTACAAATGTTCTTAAATATACTTATTTAACTCCTTTAATTCAATTGGGGACATCCTGTATGGGAATTTTGAGAGAGGAGTAGCTCTTGGTATTAGCTATATTGATAACTCTACCTTGTGATATGGGTTGATTCTAGGTAACCCTTCAAGAAATACACCAGTGTATTACATAATAGTGTCCATTTACTCTAATTGGATACCTTCCTTTGACATACCCATTTGATAATGGAATTCCTCTTCATAAGGAATCAATACCCACACCATTTAGGGATTTTCCAAATGAGTTTCATGATCTTCCCTGAATTTTTAGAGGAACATTGGATGGTTGGGAATATGAAAGGAGGTTTAATTTTCATAACATTTTATGTTGTTATGTATATAATTAGATCTAATACATTAACAATATATAATTGAATTACAAAAAGAGAAGTATTACATGATTCTTTGGAAGAATCATCCCACAGACACATATAGGATAAGTTTCCAGTACATGGGTTTCAATGATTTCACCACACAGTGTTTTAAATTTATTTTTACTTCATTGTACTAGGGATTTGATTAAAATGTTCGAGAAAACATATAAGATATAAAGGAATTCATAGAACTAGAATAAAATAATGCTTCTTATATTCTTGAGTTAATTAGAATTGTACAATGTACGACTTCATTTTTCTAATCCACTTCAGCAGTTATAATGGAATAAGCTTTTTATTTCCCCTTTATATTTGGTGGCTACTAACATCAATTACCCTAAATGGCTCATACATTAGTGAAAAATCTTTTATAAAACCCTTTATCCATATAGATTAAGCATTGAACAAAAAGTGGCACATTAAGAGGTTTCTTCTTTTCCTCTATCATGTTGGTCAGCTTCATTATGTCTCTTCTACATTCATGATCTTGATGGTCTTCTCTCCTACCCTTGAAGAATTTCCCCATCGCTTTGAGGAAATTATCATGATTATTTTTCCCAAAATTTTTAACATGTGGGTAGTTGGATCCTCTTTCCTCCATTTTCATTTGACCCACCAGCTTCAAACTCCATTCTTCTATTCTTATCTCCATAACCATAGGACCATTCTCCAAACTCCATCTCTAATTTGAGAAAACATCAAAACAAATCTTCCTAACTCACAAAGTCTCAGTTTGATAGAGCCTTTTGGAGGGGTAGTTTTAAATCACAGAATAATATACCTATTGTTTTTTTCATTATTGATAAATACCTCAAGCGTATCGTGAAATCCTTGTGATGTTTACCACATAATCTATGATAGATTCACCTTTTATTTTTCTCATCTCTATGAATTATCTCTGTATCTTTTTTCAAAGATTTTGAGCGAAATACTTGGTAAGAAATGTGTTATTAAATTCTTCCCACTCTATATCTTCCATTTCATCTTTTTTCTTGGTGTTCTGAATCAATTTCCACCTTTGATCGGCCTCTAGATCTATACAATAGATGGCCAGAGTCACCTTATCCTTCTCATAACAATGGGTCATAAAAAATATCTTCACCGTTAAGTTAAACCATTTTTAAAAGATAAGTGGATCATAAGATCCAATAAATGTTAGTAGACATTTCCTCATAAAGTACTCAATTAGTTGTTGATAATTTTTCGATTAATGTGGACATTATATATGGTTGATGTTATAATTGATAGCCTCAGACAATTGGTTATTCATTTTCAGGATGGTTTGATCTCCAAATCCAATGGAATTGTGGATATCATTATAAAAATAGTTTCATTATAACTCACAAGAGTTATAGGCTTGGTTTTTCTTGTTTCCCATCATTAACTAAAATGGAAAAGGTTTGGACATAACATGAGTCAACAAAGCCTGAATAACATATTCTTTTGTGAAATTAACCCTAAATGAATATCTTATGGGATCCCTATATTTATCATTTTCTATAAATATTCTTCTAAGAATTTTGTCCTATATATAGAATTATACTTATGGTTGTCACTATTTTTTCTAATCTTAATTTCCAAATTTATTAAACCTTCCTCTAATACAATCTATAGTGGCCCTACTTTTTTATACAAGACTATTACATCATTTTAAAGATAAAAAACATAAAATAATTGAAAATCCATGTTCAAAAGGATTAGTGTCTTAGGAAAATTGGGTATATACATAACTTTTACATAATAAGACATAAACATTATTTAATTCTTTCTTCTCTATATTCATAGTGGCCTTCATGTTATCCTTACTAAAATTAATCATCTGAGGATATACATCAATGAATGGGGAGTGCTAAAATAACATAAAGATGATGAATAAAGTACATTAATCAATATAACATGACTGAGAATAATCAAATTATTCATACCATAAGTATGGGATCATCATCAACATAATGAGGGAAACAAGGGATAAAGGCATGGAATTTGGTAATGCATAAAAATGAAACATCATTTATTAGTGTTGAAATACCACACATATTTGTGAATAAATATAGAATAATTTTCACACATAAAATATGTTCATAATTATAACATCATAATTATGAACAAATATAGAATCATTTTCATGCATAATACATATCATATCATGAGATGTATCACATTACATAATAAATTGAGGGTATATATAATTTCAGGCCCACCTATCACATCATTACATTTACTTAATCATGCATGCCGCATAGACTATATCAAAATTAATGCCATGATTTAACAGATGGACAGAAATGAGTTTCATATGTATTTCATCAATCATGATTTCTTGAATAATACTTGGGATCCCAAATGAAAAAGGGAAAATATATTTAAGGAAAAATGTATAGCCCCAAAAGAATATTCCTTATCATTGGTGGTGGGGTGTTAAGGGTTTGGGTGGGGTGAGGGGATGGTTGCGGGGTCAAGTCCCTACGACTATGATTTATTGTAATTTTCTTTCTTGAATTGTGTTTCATAGTTGCAGATTTAACCGACCTTGTATATCCTCGAAAATATTTTTATTTTCCATTAAATTTAGTTAGAAAAATGAATATGCATGAATATAAAATTGATGTATAATGAAATGATATTTAAGGAACATTATTGGAATATTCATACATAATATGTCATGAAACAGGGATAACGCAAATAAAAGGAGTGGGGTTCAAGAATCTCATTACCTTAATTTCTTATTTATTTCATCATTTTTGTGTATCCTGAATATTAAAATAATATTTATTAATTGATTGATATAGAATTTAATAATAGTTATTCAAACAAATATTTATCAATTATAATCATTGAACTATATTTCTTAATTTCTGTTTATGAAATTGAAACGTTTTTATATCATATTTTACTTAAATATTTCCCTTTTCACTTTAATTTCTCTGTTATTATTAATATAATTTATACTTTAGTATAATTAATTTCTGAATATTATCCTTCATATAATAACATGTTATTATATTAAATATATTTTATAATATTCTTCCATGATGATGGTTATATGTGTTCTCATTTCAATTTCTCCGTATATGGTTAACCGACATTTTACGGGACATTATCAGGCGAGAGATAAAGAGACATTATATATATATATATATAATGATTCTTACAGAAGGTAAAAATCATTATATAATACGAAATTACTACGTAATTAATCCTTTTAAGGTTTGGTTGTGAAATTGTTGGTGAAAAAATAAAATAGAAAGGGATTAATAAATAAAAAATATACATTGGATTGGATTGGAACTCACATAATCATTAGTGTAGATTCTCTTATAAGACACAATAACTCCATGGTGGTTGAAGTTGGATTGATCTAGAATGTCCCTATGGTTTCTAATAGTCTTAATAAAGAATATTTGGGAAGATATTTGGATTTGGAATTGGTGGGAGGAGTGGTTTTACAAGGGGAGGGAGATGGGTTATTTATACTTAAGGGGTTGGGTATTTTTAGAATAAAATATTAAATAAAATAATATATCAAAGGTAAAGAATGTAATAGTGAATTTTTGACATTATAAAACATATATTAATATAATAAAATTGTTTTAAGACTTTAAATCTCATTTATAATTAAAATTCATTGATTTATTAAAAAAATATAGAATGAAAGAAAAAAATTATTATAATGACTCACTTTTGGATTTCGGTTTTATAACAAAAAGGTTTGGAAAATGATTTTATTGTATTTTAACGAACCATTTATGAAATTAAATATACTATTGTAATGAAATATCATTTAGAAATGGTACAGATCATTTATTTTCAATTTAAATCCTTTTTTAATCATATTAAATGTGATTTATGGCCAAAGAAAGGTCCTAGGAGTGTCTAGGGATTGTTCGGAGCTCAGAGTTCTAGAAAAATGGTAAAAATATTGGGCCAAATGGTTATAGAAAACCATGCAGCCCAGCCCACATAGTTTGTCAAAAACCATAGGGTAGCAGAAAGTGTCACCTGTAGGCCACATGGTTTCTTTGAAATGATGTGGTCTGAGGCACATTGTCATGTGTGATTTTATGTTTTGGGATAGATTTGGTTTTCATAGTTTATGCATCATTCATCAAATATTGTTCCTAAAAATACATTTTCTCCTTATAGAGGTAACTTACGCATGGCTTGTAAATCGTGTGCCCTGATAATTGGTGGTGAAATTACTTTTTACCCTTAATTAATTAATTTTTGGTCTACCCATTTTCCCTCCTCTGTTCCAGTGGCTATTTTGGGTTTTCTTCACCTGTTAGCTCCCAAGCACCCAAATCTTGGAATGCATGTAACTTCTCCAAATTACATCTGATCGTTGGTCCATCAAAATAATTGGATCCTCCTCAATGATATATCATTTTCTCTTACTTACTATCGAAATTTATTTATGAATCCTTCATTCTATTTAATTCCAAGATCGTTTTTCATATATTATAGGTGTTGGACCCTTTCTTTGATATATTCCAACCAACATCGAATATGAGGCTGATATCAATCAAGGAGTCATATATAGCTTCGATATAGGAGGGCACATTATTTTTCCTTTTTTTATATGCTTTATGTCTACAATGTTTTTCCACATTTGGTATTTGGCCAAGTGTACCCTTTAGTTTGAGTTCTTCAATTAAAATTGGACCTTGTGCCTTATTACATGCTTGTTGATACATTTTAGTAAGTTAGAGGTTATTAATTCTAGATATAGACACCCCATGGTTGTTCCAATTCATGTTTTCATTAAATAGTTAAATGTATAATTTCACAGAACAACTAATTATCTTTTGTCTTATCTTTTAAATTAAATTTCCCTTAAGATGTGACTATTAAATGGAACATAAGGAACCTCTTATGTGTTTTCCCGGTCTTATTTGGAATTTACCAAGTTGTCAATTTCCTTTATTGACTATGGAACCCTTAAATTACTAATGAGACTAATGAATTAGTTTACGTTGGATTAGTGAATTAAATGGAACGAGAGTATGAATTTACTTGTTCATTATGGTTTCCTTTCCTTAAATGAAATTTATAAACTGAATGAAATGATTTACAAATATGGGAAGACCACCCATATTATTGCATTTCTTATTAAATAGTTAATTCAATTTTATGATTAATTTATGTATTTGAGCCTAATTAGTTGAGGGAATGAATGGTAATACCTAATGCCTATGTTAAAAGTGTGATTATGCCTTGTTATAAAATGAATTGGGATGTATAGTTACATTAGAGGTATTTCCACAGGTCCTAATTTATAAATATGAATTTGACCTCATATAGGATGTGATACAATTATAACGACCCATAGTTTACATACATTTTTATTACAGAAGAATTGAATAATAGTTATTACAACATTTAACAAAACCACGAAAGGACCGTAAAGGTATAGTGTGTTTAGAAACTGGGAAACATAACCAAATGGTTCATAAAGCATCTACACTGTCTCCCTTTTATTTCATCATATCTAGAGTCCCTTTTGGAATATCCATCTTAATAACCTTCTTCCTGCCCTGGGGGAAAGAAAACATACAAAAGGGTGAGCTCAAATGCTCAGTAAGGGTAAACAAAACAAAAATAAATCACATCATATTTATAAGAACATAACATTTTTAAAATCTTAACCTGTAAAATAAATCATAATTTCATAACATGCGATAAATCATAGTAGTGAAATGTAATCCCAATAATCATAACTTAAAACATGAAACATTGTGGAATACACACATAATCATAGAGAATCATTTTATATTAGTCAAGACTCATTGCCAAGACTATCTTAGTGGACAAAGTCCATTTCTGAGCCGAGTCACCCTCGTTTCAGTCCTGTTTCACTGAACCGGTTTAACCTACCGTTCCAGCCATGTCTATCTCATGAGATATAGAATAATTACCCAATTCATTAGAGGGAGATATTTTTCCCACCCATATCATAATGATACCATTCTTATGTGTGCCACAAAATCAAAAATCATACATCATAGAATAAACCATGTAATAAAAATGGGAATCTTAAAAATCGTGACATCATAAAACAATTCATTTAAGATAAAGGAATTCATAAAAATATAATTCCATCACAACATAATCAAATAAATGTAATAATAGGGATAGAAATAGAACCCTTTATTATCTTAGATGGAAAATAATTTTGATAAAACACATGAACTCCATTCTTGAGGAAAACATCCTTTCTGATTCAAAAACACTTTTCCTTACATAACATGTCGTACAATTCTAAACTAAAAGAAGTTGATTAAAAATAAAATTGAACACTTTTAAAGGAATCTTCTTGGAAATAATGTTTTAAAAATCCATTCATTCCGTATAATTTAAAAAAAACATTCTTCGTACTTTTGTCGGAAAAGTCAAAAAGTACCTCGTACGAAAAACGACAAAAGATTCCATTCATATCCTTTACTAAAAACTCACCAAAGGGTAAAATTGGATTTAAAAAATTGTAGGTGGATTTAAATTATATTACATATTTTGGAATCATGGATTTGGATAATAAAATACACCCCAGAAAATACTAAAGTATAAACAATCTCGGATAAAAATGAGATTGTGATATTTTCATTACCTTAGGTCCGATTTGCCTCGAAAGTTTATGAAACTCTTGTATAATGATTTAAATAATGTTATTGACTTATTCCAGAATCATAATTATTGTTATGATACCATATATGGTCATATTCTTAGCTTCTTAGTAGTATTATTTCATTGCTACTTGTTATTTGGGTGTTTATAACTTTTTGTTCTTATGCGTGTTTTGTCGAATAAATTCTTATTCTTCTCTTTAGGTTATTGATAAATTATTTCCCGAATGATATTAATGTAATATATATCATATTAATTCATTCAATTCATTTATATAATCATTATGCAATGAAGATCATGTAGAACGAGTTGCATCACATCGTGGAGACGGTATTCCGTACGTACGCACGAGTGATGATATCATTCCTATGATCGTGGAATTGTATTGGAGTGTATGTATCATATTTCAGAATCAATATCACTTTATAATAGTCATATATAGTAATTATTTACACCATTATACCCTTCCAAGTAAGGTGGTGGTGGAAAATAGATTACACCACGGCGTGGAGATGGTATTCCGTACGTACGCACACACGGTGATTTCTTTTTCCGTAGGATGGATAGATGGTGAAATAGGGTTGTTTCATACTTATAATAACATATCAGTATATGAGTGATAATGATGTTATTTCTTCATAATGAAAAAACTAAAGAAGAAGAAGTAGAAGAAGAAATAAAGATGAAGGAATTGGTAACAGACATTACCTCTTCTTTGAAGTGCTTTTTTGAGACCTCCTTTTAGGGAACTAAAATAGGTCATTGAAGATGACAAGAACCTATAGGATGTTTCTAGGGAAGTGGAGAGGAGAAATTGTCAGGGGTTGGCCGAGCTTGAAGGCTCAATGTGGTGTGAGGAAGAGGTGGAGAAGGTGCCCTTTAATAAGGGAGGAGAGGGGCACATGTGGAATAACTAAAACTATTATTTTATTATAAAGTAAAATTCGTTTTTAAATAGCTCCAAATTGATTTATTTTGAAGCTATGGTGGGGAGGGGTCGAAATACTCTCATCCAATATAATTTCTACAAGTTTAGGTTCCTATTTTAACCTTATCATTTAGATAATTTTACTTTTACCGTGTCTTCTTGTGTTCTTATACTATAAGGTTAATATACTTACTATAAGCAGCCAAACGAACCCCAAGTTGTTTATTATTAATATATATATCCTTATCTAAGTCATTTTGCCGAACCATAGATTTTTAGAAATAATATAACAATTACTAATATAATATTTGTTTTAAAAACTATTTTATGTCAATTTTGACATTATTTAGTAATTGATTTTTGTGAAAATCATAAGAGAATTATTAGTTCGATAAAAGTTAATTAAATCAATACTAACATGTCATATTAACCTATTAAATTAGTTTATTTCATAAAAAGTCTCAAATTACATTTATTTGGGTATTTATAACATCAATTATGACAATATTTCATTAAAAAGATAATTACTGTATCATCGTGTGTCATAAATAAATTAATTTATTTAATGTCTAAAAATTATAAATAAAATTCCATTATGTAGGAAATATTTTATATTTCTAATGAATATTTATAGTTGATTTTATCTTATGTATAACCCTATATTAAAAATGATTTTCTTATTAAACGTTGATTTTAACTATTTTAACCCTTCTTTAAATAAATTAATAATAAATGTCCTAATCTAATACAAGTTGGCCTAAATGGTCATATTTTATTCCTAAGGTTCTTTTTGGTCGAATTACACTTGTCCAATAGAATTATGACATGTGTTAGGGTAATAATAATATCATTTTTACCCTTAATTAACCTATTTACTTTTAACCGTGGTAAATAAAAGTAAAAAGTTACTATTCACCAAAAATTATTTTCATCTCATTGAACCACATTTTAATTATTGACATCAACTTTGTATATCGGATTTTCGAAATTCCACTCACAGAAGAGGTAAAATTATGTTTTATGAAAAATTCAGTTTTTTAACTATCAATTAGTGGTTTCACTATTCATCAAAAATTGAAAGTTTTCAGAGAAATACCAAAATTTCACCCTAGGCTAATTTCGATATTCCAAATCAAAAAATGAAGTCCATTTTGAAAAATAAAATTTATAAAATTTCAAAAAGTGGTAATTACAATTCATAACGGCTACTTTTAATAATATTTTAATAGCATATCATTGTTTTGTGAAACTCGGTATTGCGTACGATGAAAGCTATCGAGGAAGGACACAATTTCATGTAAAGTAAGACAAGCTAGTGTTCCGTGTAGTGAATGATTCCTTTTATGATTTATATAACATAAAAACAAAATATTTCACATAAAAGTCTCAGGTGTTACATTCTACCCCCCTTAAAATTAATTTCGCCCTCGAAATTCGCCACTTTGTAACAAAATAATGAGGATACCTATCCATCATCATATCCTCAAGCTAACATATAGCTTCTTCTAATTTTTGGTTACTCCATAAAACTTTCACCAATCGAGTGGTCTTATTTCGTAGGAATTTTTCACTACGATCCAGAATCTCTATCGGCTGTTCTTCATAAGAAAGATCTTGCTCCAGCGGTACAAATTCTGAGTTAAGTACATGTGAAGAATCAGGTATGTAATTTCTCAGGAGAGATACATGGAACACATTGTGAAATTGAGAGATATTCGGTGGAAGTGCCAATCGGTAAGCTACCTTCCCAACACGATCCAGTATTTCGAAAGGACTGATATATCTACGGTTCAACTTCCCCTTCTTTCCAAATCTCATGACCCTCTTCCAGGGAGATATTCGTAAGAACACTTTATCACCCACTTCAAACTCTAGGTCTTTTCTTCAGTTGTTGGCATAACTTTTCTATCGAATCTGAACTGCTCTTATGTTTTGTTGAATAGATCTGTCCTTTTTTCAATTTCATCAACGAGATCAGGTCCTAATAGCTTTCTTTCCCCAACTTCATCCCAGCAAGTTGGAGTCCTGCATTTCTTTCCATAGAGAGCTTCATAAGGATCCATCTGAATACTAGAGTGAAAGATATTATTATAAGAAAATTCCACCAAAGGTAGGTGTTGATCCCAACCACCTTTTAAATCCATAGAGCAAACTCTCAACATATCTTCTAGAGTTTGAATTGTTCTCTCAGACTGACCGTCTGTCTGAAGATGATAAGCAGTGCTGAAACTCAACTCTGTATCCAGAGTATGCTGAAGACTTCGCCAGAACTTCGAGGTAAATATCGGATCCCAATCAGATATAATATAAAGTGGTACTCCATGAAATCTTACCAATTCCTTTACATATATCCTACCAAGCTGATCCAGAGATAAATCCTCTCTAATAGCAATGAAGTGTGCGGAAGTTGTAAGACGATCGACTATGACCCAGATAGAATTATTGCCTTTGGATGTTTTAGGAAGTCCTGTGACAAAGTCCATAGTGTTGTTTTCCAATTTCCATTCGAGTATTGGTAATGGTTGTACCATCCCCTTAGACTTTTGTCTCTCAGCTTTAACTTGTTGACAAACCAAGCATCGAGAGACATATTCAGCAACATCTTTTTTCATGCCATCCCACCAGAAGTACTCTTTCAGGTCCCTATACATCGTCGTGCTTCCAGGATGAATAGAGAATGAAGAACTATTAGCCTCATCCATAGCTCCTTCTTTAATTCCAGTATGGGAGGAAAACAAACCCGATTCCTGAACATTATTATCCCATCACAATCAAGGTTGAATTCAGGAACATTTCTCACCTTCTTTTGTAACTCGACATCTTCATTCTGTGCCTCTTTAATCTTCACATGTATAGATGGTTGAACATTCATTTGAGAAAGATAATATTTCTCCCCTTCCATTATAATTCCAAGATCCATCCTTTGTAAATCCATAAATATTGAATCTTTTGTGTTCCTCATCTTGGATAAATTGGCATGGTCTTGTCGACATAATGCATCTTCCACCTTGTTTTCATTCCCAGGGTGGTAATGGATTGAGCAGTCATAATCCTTAATCAGCTCCAACCATCTTCTTTGGCGGATATTCAACTCCTTTTCTGTGAAAATATACTTTAAACTTTTATGATCAGTATAAATATCACACCTTTCACCATAATGATTATGCCTCCAAATATTTAATGCAAAGATTACCTCAGCTAACTCCAAATCATGAGTTGGGTAAATTTGCTCCTGGATTTTCAACTGTCCTGAGGCATAAGCTATCACCATATCATTTTGAATAAGAACACACCCCAATACCTTCTTGGATGCATCACTGTAGATCACAAACCTTTCTCCACTACAAGGCAGTGTGAGCACAGGTGCACTGGATAACCTTCTTTTCAACTCCTTGAAATTCACTTCACATTCCTCCATCCAGACAAACTTAACTCCTTTCCGAGTCAACATGGTGAGTGGATTAGATAATCATGAAAAATCATTCACAAAACATTGATAATATCCATCCAAACCAAGAAAACTTCGGATCTCAGTTACTGTTTTTGGTCTCGACCATCTTTCGATAACCACTGTTTTTTCTGAATCCATAGATATCCCATCTTTTGAGATTATGTGACCCAAAAATGAAACTTTTTGAAGACAAAATTCACACTTGGTAAATTTGGCATAATGCCTCTCCTTTCTTTGTATCTTTAAAATAATTCTCATGTGATCTTCATGTTCTTCCTTGCTCTTTGAATATACCAGAATATCGTCTATAAAGACTACCACAAACTGATCATGATAGTCTCTAAAGACACTATTCATCAGATCCATGAAGATAGCAGGGGCATTAGTAAGACCAAATGGAATCACTATAAATTCATAGTGTCCATACCTTGTACCAAAATACGTCTTGGGTATATACTCCTTTTTGACCCTTAATTGATGATACCCTGAATGAAGATCAATCTTGGAAAAGTAATGAGCTCCTCGTAGTTGGTCAAATAAGTCATCAATGCGTGGGAGAGGATATTTGTTCTTGATAGTGATCTTTTTATGTTCTCGATAATCAATGCAGAGTCTCATTGATCCATATTTCTTCTTAACAAACAGAACATGTTCTCCCCAAGGTGACGCACTAGGGCGTATGAACCCCTTCTCAAGATTCCCTTGGAGTTGCTTCTTCAATTCTTGCAACTCAATTGGGGCCATTCTATAAGGTGTCTTTGAAATAGTCAAAGCACCCAGTACAAGTTCTATTGAAAACTCAACTTCAAGATTTGGTGGAAGACCCGGTAATTCCTCCCGAAATGCATCATCAAACTCCCGTACAATCGGCATATTCTTAATCGTGAGTTTCTCATCAACCATTTGAGATAAATAACCTTCATTTAGTGGAATCAAGACCCATAAGATGGATAGGATTTCCCACTGGAAGGTTATGTTCATCCTTGCATTGATAGGCGATCATAGATTGATCTGGAATATGAAATGTGACTTCCCTTCTTTGGCAATTGATATGAGATCCATATAAAAAAGACAATCCATGCCAAGAATCACATCAAATTCCACTATAGGAAGGATCATAAGATTTGCAGGAAGCAATTTCCCACAATCTTCGATCGGAGAAGAATTATAAACTTTTGATGCGACTGTTGTGCCATTAGGGGTTGTCACAGATAACTCAACATCTAATTATTGAGGTAATACGGTGATATCCTTAGAAAATTCTTCAGAAATAAATGAGTGTGTGTATCCAGAATCAAATTAAACATTTTCTACATTAGAGTGGATGGTAAGTGTACCTTTCACCACATCATTATCATACTCCACATCACTGATAGAAATTGTATGTGACTTTCCTTTTTCATTAGCCTGAAGATTTTGTTGATGTCAATAATCATCAATAACCCTTGGATTAGGGAATTTATTAGCATAATGCCCCATCTCCTTGCACTTGAAACATTAAAGTGTATTAGGTTCATTCTATGTATCCCTTCCTTTGTTTACATCATTAGACATCTTCTTCCCATCATTGCGGCATTAAAATGCCCGATGACCTTCCTTTACACATTTGAAACATTTACTTGTCCCTTTAAGACAACTCCCTCCATGTTTCTTTCCACACTTTGAGCATAAGGGAAAGCTCATATTCTATTCAGTGTCCTCTTTATATTTTCCTTTGAATTCCATTTTCCTCATCTTATCAAACCCATATGACTGATGGGTTACTCTAATCTCCATATCGACTTTGAGAGCACATCGAATGATTTCCTCATCGCTATTAAAGCCCCTTATGGCTAACGCCCTTCGAAGACTTGATTTTAATCCACTAAAGAATCGATTGATCTTACTCTCAGGTTGGATAATAATACCAGAAGCGTACCTTGAAAATCTTGTAAAATTTTCTTCATAGGTACCAACAGATTCATCATCCTTTTGCTTCAGTTCAAGAAACTATTTCTCCATCTTTGTTCGGAGAATACGAGGGAATTACTTATTGAAAAATAAGTTCTTGAACTCATCCCATTACATGGAATCAATTTCATCCCTTTGCCTCGTATTCTTAATAAGATTCCACCTTTGATCAGCATCACCTTCCAAACGATACACTGCTAAGATGACATTATCATGCTCAGAACATTGAAGAAATGAAAATATCTTTTCAGTAGTACTAATCCATTGTTCAGCAACTAATGGATCAGTAGACCCGCTGAATGAAGGTGGACGTTGTCTCGTGAAGGATTCAACAGAATGTTGCTCCTTCCTTTTCTAATTTGGAAGTCCTGCATGATTCATAGCTTGAGAAAGTTGTGTGATCATGGCTACAAGATTTTTCGTTCCAGCTCCCATAACATTTGGTTGCTCAGGGGGAAAATCATTGCATTGCCCGTCGCATTCCGCATTAAGACAGTTCCTTCGGGTTATAGCCATTGACTAAAACCAAGAAGAATAGTGTGAGCAACACTAATTATAATTGGAAAACCACATAATCATGAATAAAATTTCACACTTTAGGTCTTATCCTAGGTTATTCATGGCCATTTCTAAAACACTATGATTTTGTTCTATGCTTAGACTTATCCTTAGGGTTCTTACTAAGGCTTTCACATCCTAGTTTCCAAAGGTTGACTATACCTTTCCTCTGATACCAACTATAACGACCCATTGTTTACATACATTGTTATTACATCACAATTGAAGCATACTTATTACAGCATTTAACAAAACCATGAAAGGACCGTATAGGTATAGTGTCTTTAGAAACTGGGAAACATAAGCAACTGGTTCAAAAAGCATCCACATTGTCTCTCATTTATTTCATCATATGTAGAGTCCCTTTTGGAATATCCTACTTAATAACCTTCTTCCTGATCTGGGGGAAAGAACACATACAAAAGGATGAAATCAAATTCTCAGTAAGGGTAAACAAATCAAAAATCAATCACATCATATTCATAAGAACATATCATTTTTGAAATATTAACCTGTAAAAGAAATCTTAATTTCATAACATGGGATAAATCATAGTAGTGAAATGTAATCCCAATAATCATAACATAAAACATGAAACTTTGGGGCATACACACATAATCATAGAAAATCATTTCTTATTAGTCAAGACTCATTGCCAAGACTATCTTAGTGGACAAAGTCCATTTCTGAGCCGAGTCACCCTCGTTTCAGTCATGTTTCACTGAACCGGTTTAACCAACCGTTCCAGCCATGTCTATCTCATGAGATATAAAATCTTTACCCAATGCATTTGCGGGAGATATAGGTCCCACCCATCTCATAATGATACCATTCTTATGTGTTCCACAAAATCAGAAACCATACATCATAGCATAACCCATGTAATAAAAATGGGAATCCTAAACATCGTGACATCATAAAACAAGTCATATAAGATAAATGAATTCATAAAAATATAATTCCATCACAACCTAATCAAATCAATGTAATAATAGGGATATAAAAATAACCCTATATTATCTTAGATGGAAAATAATTTTGATAAAACACTTGAACTCCATTTTTGAGGAAAATATCCTTTCTGCTTCAAAAACACTTTTCCTTTCTTAACATGTCGTAAAATTCTAAACTAAAATATGTTGATTAAAAATAAAATTGAAAACTTGTAAAGGAAGATTCTTGGAAATAATGTTCTAAAAATCCATTCATGCCATATAAGTTAAAAAAACATTCTTCGTACTTTTTTCGGAAAAGTCAAAAAGTACATCGTACGAAAAATGACAAAAGATTCCTTTTATATCCTTTACTAAAAACTCACCGAAGGGTAAAATTGGATTTAAGCAATTTTAGGTGGATGGAAATAATATTAAATATTGAGGAAACATGGATTTGGATGATAAAATACACCCCCGTAACTACTAAAGTATAAAGAATCTCGGATAAAAATGAGATTGTGATATTTCCCTTACCTTAGGTCTGATTTACCCCGTAAGTGTCCAAAACTCCTGTATAACGATTTAAATAATGTTATTGACTAATTCCAGAATCATAATTATTGTTATGATATCATATATGGTTATATTCTTAGCTTCTTAGTAGTAATATTTCATTTCTACTTGTTATTCGGGTGTTTATAACTTTTTGTTCTTATGCGTGTTTTTTCGAATAAATTCTTATTCTTCTCTTTAGGTTATAGATACATCATTTCCATAATGGTATTAATGTACTATATATCATATTTATTCATTCAATTCATTTATATAATCAATATGCAATGAAGATCATGTAGAACGAGTCACATCACATCGTGGAGACGGTATTCCATACGTACGCACGAGTGATGATATCATTCCTACGATCGTGGAATTGTATTGGAGTGTATGTATAATATTTTAGAATAAATATAACTTTATAATAGTGATATATAGTCATTATTTACACCATTATACCCATCCAAGTATGGTGGTGGTTGAAAATATATTACACCACGGCGTGGAGACGGTATTCCGTACGTACGCACGCGCGGTGATTTATTTTTCCGTAGGATGGATAGATGTTGAAATAGGGATGTTTCATAATTATTATTACATATCAGTATATTAGTGATACTGATGTTACTACTTCATAATGAAACATCTAAGGAAGAAGAAGTGGAAGAAGAAATAAAGATGAATGAATTGGTAACAGACATTACCTCTTCTTTGAAGTGCTTCTTTGAGACCTCCTTTTAAGGGATTATAATAGGTCTTTGAAGAAGACTAGAACCTCTAGGATGTTTCTAGGGAAGGTTAGAGGATAAATTGGCAGGTTTTGGCCGATCTTGAAGGCTCAAAGTGGTGTAAGGAAGAGGGGGAGGAGAGGGGCACCTTTGGAATCACTAAAACTATTATTTTATTATAAAGTCCAATTCGGTTTTAAATAGCTCCAAATTGATTTATTTCGAAGATAAGGTGGGGATGGGACGAAATCCTCTCATCCAATATAATTTAGACAAGTTTAGGTTCCTATTTTAACCTTATCATTTAGATAATTTTACGTTTACCGTGTCTTCTTGTGTTCATATACTATAAGGTTAATAAACATACTATAAGCAGTCAAACGAACCCCAAGATGTTTATTATTAATATATAAAACCTTATCTAAGTCATTTGGTCGAACCTTAGATTTTTAGGTCTAAAATTACAATTACTAATAAAATATTTGTTTTAAAAACTATTTTATGTCAATTTTGACACTATTTAGTAATTGATTTTTGTGAAAATCATAACGGAACGATTAGTTCGAAAAACGATAATTAAATCAATAATAACATGTCATATTAAACTAGTAAATTAGTGGAATTCATAAAAAGTCTCAAATTACATTTATTTGGGTATTTATAACATCAATTATGTCAATATTTCATTAAAAAGATAATTACTGCATCATCATTGTGTCACAAATAAATTAATTTATTTGATGTCTAAAAATTATAAATTAATTACCATTATGTAGGTTATCTTTTTAGCTTTCTAATGAATATTTATAGTAGATTTTATCTTATTTATAAACCTATATTAAAAATGATTTTCTTATTAAACATTGATTTTAACTATTTTAACCCTTCTTTAAATAAATTAATAATAAATGTCCTAATCTAATCCAAGTGGGCCTAAATGGTCATATTTTATTCCTAAGGTTGTTTTTGGTAGAATTACACTTTTCCAATAGAATTATGACATGTGTTAGGGTAATAATAATATCAATTTTACCCTTAATTAACCTATTTACTTTTAACCGTGGTAAATAAAAGTAAAAAGTTACTATTCACCAAAAATTATTTTCATCTCATTGAACCACATTTTACTTACTGACATAAACTGTGTCTAGCGTATTTTCGAAATTTCACTCACAGAAGCGGTAAAATTATGTTTTATGAAATATTCAGTTTTTTAACTATCACTTAGTGGTTTCACTATTCATCAAAAATTGAACGTTTTCAGAAAAATACCAAAATTTCACCTAGGCTAATTTCGATATTCTGAATCCAAAAATGAAGTCCATTTTGAAAAATAAAATTTATAAAATTTAAAAAAGTGGTTATTACTATTCATAACGGCTAGTTTTAATAATATTTTAATAGCATATCATTGTTTAGTGAAACTCGGTATTGAGTACGACGCAAGCAATCGAGGAAGGCCGCGGTTGCATGTAAAGCAAGCCAAGCTAGTGTTGTGTGTAGTGAAAGATTACTTTGATGATTTATATAACATAAAAACAAAATATTTCACATAAAAGTCTCGGGTGTCACAACGATGGATATGAAATTTTTAACATGGATGTGTCATGATCACATACATCGAGTGTTGAGCATGATGTCTCACACAATTGACACTGTTAGGGATGGGGAATTTATCTTACACATCCCTTTCATAGAGTGATGGAATGTTGTATCACTCTCCATCCAATGTTTCGTGCATGATGTCTCACAAAATTATTGGGATGTAAGGAATATACCCTATTTTTTGAGCTTATAGGCTCATTATACTAACCATGGATGTCAGAGTTACACCCCTTCCATCCCGTAACTAGTATTCTAGGTATTTGGACACTTATGTCTTCTCATGCATAATTTATATGCATGGATGAAATATATAATTAAACTATATATATTTTTACTATATTTATAGTAACTGATCAAACATTTATACTGGCCTTGATCCGAGGTAGGTAGAACCACCATTTGTCCTTTATAACTTTGAGTGGGAGTTTAATTTTTTATTCAATTATTTTTATTAATTCATTATGTCTTCACACTATTCAATTACGAGCACTACTCGAATTACATGTAGACACCATTGGTGGTGGCATGCTGATATTTTTATCTCAAACTATACTAAAGCTGCCTTTGGTACCTGAGAATATTATCTATCAACAAGTATTGATAGGGGAAAGTTCCATGTGATAGATATTTTATATGATTAACATTGGATGATGCATAGGAGAAATTAAAAAGCATACACTCAAGATTCTCATGGAATAACTTCTAGTTCCTCTTTTGATTTTTGTAGATCATGATTGTATGCATGTCCCCCTATTCCCCCTTTTCTACATCAACATTCCATGAATCCATATATTGAAACTACCTTAGTAGATTATTATAAATTATCAATTATTTAGTTTTATTTATTATTTCACATCTTCTTTACTATATATGTTATTATATTATTCCACTATTGAGTTTTGTCTGTTGTTTCCATTTTTCCACTCGGATAAGAGGTTATAGCCATGAAATCGTACCATCTTCAAACCCTAACAACAAGGAGACATCCTATGGCATATTGGGAGGCACACTTGAGGCCATCTGACCCATCGGATCAGGGCCCGAGTAAAGTGGACACCTGGTCAGGATGTTAAAAAGTGGTATCACTGGAAAATATTTCCATTGACTTTATATTTGGATTTTATAAATGGGACGACGAGTTAAAGAAATTTTTAAATGACCATGTTCTTGGATGTATCTATCCCATATAAAGAAGAAATTAAAATTATGTGGTATGGGAAATTTTGGTTATTTATTATGATTTTTAAAATTTATACGACTTCATTGTTGGGTGATGAATGTTCATTGTGATGTTATTATTATTGATATTATTGAAATAATGTTTTCTTTACCTAGGCTCAATGAAATGAGAAATTTTCGTTAGATCATGCATTATAATTAGGCACAAGATAATAAATCTTCCATGCATTTCCATTTTACAAGTTTCTTCAACATGAATTATCTTATTGCATATTTATAGTTCTTGGAATATGTAGTGAACTTCATAGACACTTCTTCTAGGGATTAAAAACATAATTGATGCTTAAAGTGGATTCCTAAACCTAATAGATATTTCCTAAATAGGTTAAAGTAGAAAATTTAAGAAGTCAATTATGGCACATTGAGCTATGGACCATTGGTCGCAAGAGCTGGAACATGTTACAGTGTGGCTTGAGTGAATGACATATTTTGGTTTATAAGGTGTATGGTCACTTATAAATCAAAAATGGAAATCCATCTAATTCAACTATTTAATGATATTTATATAATTGAATAAGAAAAATTCAAAATGGTTTTGAATCTTCAAGTGAAATTTGATGTATTATACATGTGAAACTGAGACTTATACCTGAACCCAGTCATAGTAGAGGGTATATAGGTGTATCTTATGTTCTGATTGACTTTTTTTGGTTTCCTTTACCATCTCGGCCTGGATTGTTGAGTTAGAAGAGATGTATGACTGATCTGATAAGAAGGATATATACATGTAATAGTTCCTATTTGTAATCATTTCAAGTGATTAGATATCTTCAGAGGGATTCGTTTGGAGCAGTAGCATTATACCCCCACGACTTCCTCCAGTCACACACTCTAAATGTGGTGACGACCATGCTTCTTAGGTGGCAGGTCGTGATCTTCCAGTGATTCATACTATAGAGACACCGAGGGAACATATTCTGGTACCAGATATGAGCACCAACACCCAGTTCTATGAGGGATTTATTTGTATGTTATAGTCTATGAAAATTGTAGTGTGACATTCCCTGATCATGGAAGAGTTGACTCGAGAATTTTAGTTGTAGAATACTCCCACCTTTGGGGGGATATCAGACCTCATGTGGTAGAGTCTTGGATCAAATAAATCCTTTATATATTCTAGAATCTAGATACACCTCTATATAAGAGGTTAAATCAAGATTCATATATTTTATGTGATTATAATAAGCGATGGTGTGATGTTATCACCCAGGAGTATCGTCATTGTGATATGGTCTAAGAGGACTTCTAGATGATCTTCTATGACTACTTATTTCTCCAAACACTAAGGATGAGAGATCCACATAATTCATGAACATACAACAGTGGAGCATGTCTTTCATGGATTATTCTACACATTTCATAGAGCTTTAGTGGTTCACTCCTACTCTAGTGGGTGATGAAGTTATGACCGCCAGGAAATTAAATGATGGATTGGTATTTAATATCCGGTCATAGGTCAATGTGTTCAGGTTGACCACTATTTCTGAAATCATCAAACATTCCTTTATTATACACAGGAACTTGAAGGAAGATATGGGTGTGACTAAGGGTAGTTTGGAACCTCGTTCTATTAGTACTTATTCTACTTTTGGGAGAAAGAAGTGTTTTGAGAATACTCACTGAGGTAGTAGTAGTCAGGCTCCTCCAGAAGATAACTTTATTACTTTTCACCAAAAAGTGAATACAAGACACATGAATCCTTAGTGTTTATTGGATCAAGTCGAGTTTAGAGGCTTTGGTAGGATGGGGAATATCTGGTGCTTATGCATGACTATCCCTTCAGTGATTATTGAGTGGGGATCTTCACCAACTCCTTGTTTGGGAGTGGTACCAGTAGGATCATGTTAGGAAGGTAACTGCAATACCATTGACTGATTAGGCTGAGGTGGCTTTCAAGGTATAGGAATCCATATTTATGATTCATAGCGCCAAAATAGTGGGGTTTCTTAGAGAAGTTAGGTAGTGACTCAAGGATGTGGTACATACTAGTTACATGCATTCCACCATATGCCAAAGGAGTAGAATGTTGGACCTTCTACTATATGAGGTATTATTCTAGTAGCATATACTATATTTTACATAGTCATGTATCACTCATTTATATCTGAGTCAATCACTAAGTGTATGGGCCTTGATATATAACACTTCCACGGAGTTATGAAACATGACTCCCTGTTAGGTATCCAATCATCGGGTGTTCATCATTGTAAGGGATTTCCCCTTGAGATACATGTATATATTTTCATATGGCATCTTTAAATCCTCACTATTATCATCTTTGATGTAATCATCGGGATGGATTGATTAGTTCCTTGTCGAATCCATATCAACGGATATCATTGAAGTGAGATTTTTACATAACCATATGGAATTAGTCTTATTAATAAGGGATAATAGGATGTGTAAGATACATGATTGGTAATCGATCCAAAATGTTTGGGAACTGTTATAGCTTAGATCTACAGTATTTTCCTTGATGACTAGGCCTTATGACTTGTTATCCTTCCTCTTGTAGTGGAGTGTTTCAGAGACATATTTCTTAATGTCTACTAAGTTCTTACTCCAGTGCGAGAGATATAATTCACTATTGATTTGGCTCTAAGAGAAGCACCAGTGAACCTACCTCCTTATAGGATGGGACAAAAGGAGTTTCTGAAACATAAGATATAATTATAGGATTTGGAGGATAAATGATTCATATTGCCCAACACTTCTCTTAATGGTTCACCAATCCTTTTTTCCAAGAAGATGGTTGGTTCCCTTAGTCTCTCGATGGATTATCATCATTTTAACTGGCTCATAGTAGATAATTAGTATCCACTACCTAGAATATATGAACTCTTCGATCAGATATGATGAGCTAGAGTGTTCTCAAAGATATATTTGTGGTTGGGTTATCATCAGGTACATTTCAGGATTTTGGACATACCATTCACATCTTTCAAAACCATGTATGGTCTATTTGATTATGTGGCCACGCCATTTGGACTCACGAACACACTTGAATATTTTATGGCTCTAATTAATCATGTTTTACACCCTTATCTGGATTCATTCATGGTAGTTTCTATTAATGATATCTTGATGTATTAAATATCAAGAAATGACCATGAAATCCATATTGATATCATGTGGAGTTCACTAAGAGAGATGAATATTTATAATAATCTCATTAAATTCCACAGTTGGATTGATAAATTCAACTTCTTGGGTTACATTATATCGGAATCAAGAGTTTTAGTAGACCCAAAGAATGTGAGAGCTATAGTTTCTTGGGAACATCCCATGTATTTATTTGACATCTGATGTTTCTTGGGTATACCTTGATATTACATCCACTTCATCCAGGATTTATAATGTCCAGTTGTATAACTTATAGTCTGGAAAATTAATGGTTTGAAATTATTATGGTTAGAAGCTTGTGAAATATACTATTAGGTGTTTAAGGGTCATTTAAATTCATCATCGATACTGATTCTTCCAAAGGTAAGTAGGATCTATGTTGTGTACTTAGACACATTGGGTATTAATCATCAAGTCTTTTTGATGTTGGATGATTGAGTCGTTTCATACATGTCTTTTTTAGTTGAGGCCTCATATGAAAAATTACCCAACACACAACCTTTATCTCTCTATAGATATTCACACCTTACGTAATTGGAGAAATTATCTACATGGAGAGTGTTTGGAGATATACACCCAAAAAAATCCTTAAGTACATATTTACATATTGGGATATCAATATCAGGCACTGCATGTTGATTGAGTACCAACATTCATTTGATTTCACGTATGCCTGCAAACCTGGTAAAAGAAAATTCTTTGGCTAATTCTCTATGATGGGAGACTCAGAAAAAGGATATTCAAGAATCTAGTGGTGAGTGGAATCTTATGGACATATTCTCATAGATTAATATTGAGGTTTGAGAGGACCATGGTTAGATTATCCTCTCAGCCTTAGCTGTGACTTTTACTCTTCTAGAATGGGTATGATCTAAGTAGATATCTGATCGTAATGGTCTTGTGATAAGGAAAAGTGTCTTAGATGATGATACATATTCATATTTTAACATGGATTGGAATGGTACCTTGTTGACCTAGGGAATGTGTGGGTCCTAGAATACATCAAAGAGAATATCATGTCGTAATTTCATGCCTCAACATGGACGATTCTTCATAGTTTCACCAAAATGTATCGAGATCTATGGTGAAAGTATTGGTGGCATAGAATGAAATATGTGATTGTTTGATTCATCATCTAATGTTAAACCTATCTATAGGTGAAGGTAGATCATCATTATCCAGTAGGGATTTTAGATCTATTAATCATTCCCAAGTTGAAATGGGGTGATGTATCGATGGATTTTGTGACTGGTCTACCCAGATCACATCATGGAAATGATACAGTGTGGGTTGTCCATGATCATTTGATGAAGATCACATGTGTCTTTCTTATGCAAGAGGAATTCTAAATAGTTGATCTATGAATTTTTTATGTCATGGTAATTGTACAACATCATGAAGATCCACCTTTTATCTTTTCTAATAGGCACTCATTTCACATCACAATTATAAATGTGGATTCAAAAGGCCTTGGGTACACAGGTGCTTCTGATCCTGGCCTATCACCCACAATCTAATTCACATATGTATCATACTATCTAGGTGTTAAAGTCCATGCTCCATACATGTGTCCTTGACGTTGGGGGTTCCTAAGAGAAACACATTCCCCTCATCGAGTTCACTTATAATGACAGATTTCCAGGTACCATCGAGATGACTCATTATAAATCCTTATATGTTAGGAATTTCCCCTCACCTATTCACTAACTCAAGGTAGGGGAGGAATATATTTTTAAACTATGTCTCATTTATGATACTATACAAATGGTTTAAATGACCAGAAAGGGAATTATTAGTGCTCAGTCTAGATAGAAGTGGTATGATAATAGACATCAGTGATATCTTGAGTTCGCGGTCAGAGACTGGGTTTTCTTGTGATACCCACTAAAGTTATGGAATATACATATTCAAAACAAATTTAATCTCTCAACAAGGACATTGGACCCTTATAAGATGTGAAATGGATCATACTAATGGATTACTAGTAGGAACTTATTTAGAGATATAGGTTAATGTATGATGTCTTTCGTGTATCCCAACTTCACTAATAATATCCCAACCCATCACACATTTTTCATCCTGATGAGGTTGATTTAGATTTGGATTCATCCATCGATGAGTATTCTATTCATATTATTGATTGGAGTGTGAAGAAATTACGAGGAAGGTTAGTTCCTTTAATATGGTTTTTATGGCCACATGAATGGGTACATGATGAGAGGTGGGAATGGGAAGCTAGTATATGAACTATGTGGATAGAAAACTCCACTTATTATTCCTTTTTATGCTAGAAATTATAACTCAGGGATGAGTTTCTTTAAAGAGGGGTGGTTGTAATGTATCATCTTTTCGTGAAGGTACAGATCATTTGTTATTCAATTTGAACCCTTTTATTAAGCTTGGTAAACTTCTGTTATAACATAAATAAGGTCCTAAGAGTTTCTAGGGATTATTCATAACTTGGTGTTCCAAAAAATGGGAAAATGATAGTGCCTCACTGTTAGAGAAAACTATGCATCCCAGCCCGCATGGTTTGTATGAAACTGTGTAGTTGCAGACAGTGGGGCCTATAGGCCGTATATTTTGTCTGCAACAATGAGGTTTGAGTAACATGTTCATGAGGGGTTATTATGTTTTGTTACAGTGGTAATTTTCATGGTTTTCACACAATTATTCAAACTGTTCACCCAACCATGAAATGTTCCCCTTATAGTAGTGACTTTCTCACGATTTGTGAACAATTTTTAAATGGTGTTCCTAAACCGTCTCCCCCTTAATTTGTGGTCAAATTTATTTTCTAACCTTAATTAATTATTTTTACCCCTTTCTCTTTTCCATCCTCTATTCTATTGGCGGTTTGGGGTTTTCTTCACCGATTGATCTCACAAGAACCCAAATATAGGCATCCATGATACTTCTCTATGTGTTGTTCAATCTTTGATCTGTCGGAATCATTGGATATATATCAGTGAGCTATAATAGTATTCTATCTCATATATATGTTTATTTCTATATCCATATCACTATTTAAGTGCAATCTCATTTTCCCTATTTTTAGGGTGTTGTACTGTTTCACATATCTCTTTTAACATGCTTTTAATATGAGTTTTATATCATGAAATGAGTCATTTACGTCCATGAGGTTGGTAGTCATGTCATTTTCCCTTTTAGTTTTGTTTATTTTCAGAAAATTCATTACGATTTTTTTGTATTTGGTCAAAAATCATCTTTAATTTGAGTTATTCATTTCAAATTGGACCATGTACCTTATTACATTCCTATTAATCCATTTTTAGTGGGTTAAATGTCCCTAAATCACATTATGAACACCCCATGGTTCTGTCAAGTCAATTTTTTCTTTAGTGGTTAAATGCCCAATTACCTTTTACATCTAACTATCTTTTGGAATCGCATTTAAATGAAATTACCCTTTAGGAAGGAGTATTAAAAGGAAATTAAGGCACCTCTTAGGTGTTTGGTCCACTCTTAGTTAGAATTACCCATGTAATAAATTTCCTTATTAGACTATAGCACCCCTAAAATCATAATGAGCCTAATGAATTGGTTTTCCTTGGCATATTGAATTAAATGTAATGCGAGTATGAGATTACTTGTTCCTGATTGTTGCCATTCCTTAAATAAAATGGATAAAATTAATGAAATTCTTTATGAATGTGGGAAGTCCAACGATATTAAATGATTAATTCAACTATTATGGCTAATTGATGAATTTGAGCCTAATGAATAGATGACATTAGAGGTAATTTATCGTGTCCATGTTAAAAGTGTGACTATAAATTTTTATAAGGTTAATTGATATTTAGAGTTACATGAGTGGTATTTCCCTATGTCATACTTTTTAAATATTAATACGACTTCATAAATATTGAGATATAATTGTAAGAGATTGTTGAACATGGTGGTATCACACTTCCTTATATTTGGTATTGAGAATGGCGTCTCACACCATTGAAATTATTAGACCAATTGGATTTATGTACCACATACCTTTTTTAGAGTGTTGGTGTGATGGATAACACACCATAACCAGTGTTTTACAAGAATTCTCACACTCTTGTTTGGATGTAGGTTATGTACCCTATTGGTTTAGCTTATAGGCTTATTAGACTGGCCATTGATGTCTATGTTACACCCCGGTATTTCCATCAACTAGTATTCCAGGCATATGGCCACTTACATCTCCATGTATTTGGTTCATATAGATGGATAAAATATATAATTAAACTATATATATATTACCTTATAGTAACTGATCAGGCTTCCATATCATCCCTGAGTCGAAGTAGGTAAACCAACCAGGAGTCCTATAGGAACCTGAGCGAGAGGTTATTTATTTATTTAGGTCTATCTGTTAATAAATTATGTTTTTACACTATTTATTTATGAGAATAACTCCTATTATATGTATAAACTATTGGGGTGGCATGTTTATATTTTTATCTCACACCCAAATTGGGATTCAATTGGTACCAAATTAGATTAACATTGGATAGGTATTGATAAGGGTAAGCACCATGCTACAAGTTGTTTTTATGCTTAAATTTAGATGGAGTATAGGAGAAGAAGAAAAATCATAAGATCAAGATGCTAGTGGAGAATATTTTTTTCTTTTTTTATAGCATGATTTTATGCCTATCGCCCTATTCCCCCTTTTTGTTCATCAGCATTCCATGTATCCATGTATTGATACTACCTTAGTGGATTTTGACTATATTATCTATTCTTCAGTTTTATGTATTCTTCCACTTCTTATTTACTCTATATATTATAATATTCATTCCCTGTTTAATGTTATCTATTCTATCCATTGTTCCATATTGATAGGTGGGTATAGTCTCCCAATCATTCCACCTTCTCACCCTCGCTGTTAGTCGTCAGTCTCTAGCATATGGGGAGGCGCGCTTGAGGCAATGAGATCCATTAACGCATGGCACAGTTTAAGTAGACCTTGATTAGGAAAATTATAACAATTTACAGACATAAATTTTAAGAAAATACTATATCTTTATGACATCATGAATGATTTAATTTTAGTTACATCGATTATGTGAGAAACTGTATTTTTTCAATTCACCAAAAAATTAATATATTTCGTAAAATTACTACAAAATCACCCATGGATAATTTCAACCTGATGATCTCAAAAATGATATTAATTTTATCACAATAAATTTATAAAATAGAAAATTTCAATTTTTAATAAAAAATTATGATTTTTAAGAAATTCTTTACGATACAATTTATTACAAATGTGCTTATATTTTTTGAGTTTCTTAATCATGATATATATTTTTTGGAATTATAAAATTATATTTAGATAATTTAATAATGATAAATATTATTTATATAATAAATTATAATTTTTATGTGAAATTACTATTCCCAACTATCAGGTTATTATTTCCAATGGTCAGGTTATAATTCCAAAGGTCTCCTTACTATTCCAATGGTCACATTGCCATCTATAAATACTATTGCATTCCATCATTAATTTTTCAACTCAATTCTTATTAAGTTTATATTTTTTTATTTTCCAGAATGTTTACTTTTTTTGAATATTTTTGTTCTTCTCTATAGTGTTTACAGTGGTGGTCATGATTCTAGTAGATTGGGGTGATCCATATTTTCTCATTTTACCTTTTCAATATTATATTTATTGTGTAGTTTTAATTGTTATAATTTTAGTTGATTTCATTTCTGATTAATGTAAAAATATTTAGTAATGATACAAGTATTTGTTTGTTTCTCTATTTCTTTATGTATATAATATTAAATAATATAATAAAACACACATTTATTCTGAAAACAAATTATACAAAAAACATCGGTTCGTTACAAGAATCGTGGATACATGAGATTAAATTCATTCTTTTCCCATCCTTGGACACAAAATTATCATGGAAGTTTTCCAAACAGTTAGAAAGTATTCTTATTATAGAGACAACATTCTAAAGGAATTTGTTATGATATTTCGATCCTAGGTGTCTTCCATAGAATATTATTCTATGTCCAACTGGAAATAAAGTGTATTCATGATTTGGAGGTCACCTTAAAACCCTTGATAAGGTAGGTTTCTATCCTCCAATTTCATAAAATTTTCCTATATATTTTGGAAACTTTAGAGAATTCACTCCCTTTTTAATCCATTTTGGGTCTCATAACTGGAAGTGGAAATGGGTTTATACATGTTTGGGATGTTGTTTCCAGATAACACTCTCCATATCTTAATGTCTACCTATTCTTCAGTATGGATACATGTCTTTACCTGGTCAGACCGTAGTGGTTGCCTCTCTAGGTCACATACTCATCATGAAGAACTGTTATAGATGGTTGATGATGAACTATATATGGTTAACCTAAATGGTTAAAGTACCACTCTATATGAAATATTATGAGTTTTGTGAACCTCACTATATAGAGGTGTCTGAGTAAGGGGATGATTTCTTTATCTTTGGAAGATATCACAATGCGAAGGTTGAACAGGGTGGATGTCAGAAGTAGAGTCCATGTGATCCATTTACACCCTATAAAAAGTAGGAATATCATAGTAATGATCATCATATACTTCAGTTTATGAGTTTATGGAACCTTTGGGAGTATAGAATGTGTATCTTACAACTTCAAGGCCACTGGTATTGAGAATATTATGGATATGGGAGACATTCTGTGCCATGGCGGGAAAATTTCTAACCTACCTTTTTGGATTCTAAAGGGATATAAGCCTGTTGTATGATGGATTCTAGAATATATTGATAACCATCTAGTTTTATAGGGATATAATCTTTGCTACTAAGAAGTTGATGGAGTATACTGATGAGATTCTTTATTGTTGGTTGTTATATGATTATACCTATAGTTGGTTGCTGGAATATAGCAGTCAATTCTGGATTAAGCTAGGATATGATCTCAGTTCATATATGAATTCCTCATCAGAATATGCTAACAAACCTCAAAAATGGTAAAAGGGGTATGTGCCTCCTGTTCTAATCTCTGGTAATATTGTTCGTAACTTTATAGGAAGGAATATTATCTTGTACTAAGGCATGTGCCACTCTTACATGGTGGGCCTCATTCGGAATGTGGATATGATCCTGATCCTTAGCCTTTGGAGTATGATGTTGGTCTTCTTCAATAGGCATACTATCCTTTCTCAAAGAATGTGCTAATCTAAATTGGTCACCCCCGATCATAAAGGGGATATAATCTTGATCCTGAGCCTTTGGAGTATGCCTCTATTTTTTTGATAGGAATATGAACCTATATCAAGGCATTTCCCTCTCTCAATTGGTGACCCCAAGTCGAAACATGGATATGATCCCAGTACTGTGTCATGTCCTTTACTAGAATATTTAGATAATCCTCCTAGATGGGATCAAGGATAAGCTCTTACTCTGGATTAGTCACTTTTTCACGATGATCATAGTGTTGTGTTTCTTTGGTTGTCGGGATAAGAATATAATCTTATCCTTTCATATTCACTTGAATATTCCATCAGATCCCTTAGGTCCATATCAAAAAGAACTGGCACATCAATATGATATGTATAAGAATATAAGCCTATATTGTTTCATTTTTTAGGATATGATGTTCAATGTCTTTTATTGAATTTGGAATATACACTCACTCATGTACTACATATTCAATTATAATATTTCAATAGAATTTATGCTTGGGGAATGGATTTATAATTTCCCCATGCTTTCTGCACCAACATGAAACCAAAATATTTTAATCTAGTAGTTCTAGGAGCCTTCTCCCTCTAGTCTACAACCTTTGGCATCCAATAAGGCATCCTTGAAACTCATATATGTGTGTTTGGGGAAGTGTCTTATCAAATAGTTCCCCCCTAAAAAACTAAGGGGTATTTTTTATTTTTTGATATAGTTGGGATTGATATTGTACTGTATTTTTGGTACATATTGAAACATTAATTTACAACTGATGTTGATGATGTCTCCCAGAGATTTAGATTCTATACGGTGTTACCATACTATAACCAGGACATGTTCTGTGTGGTTTATCATATGGAGTTATGGAAATTATCATGTAGTTTATGGTGATGTGACTATGACATAATCATGCAGTTTAGTATCATGTGACTAGTATTTCGGACTGGTTTAACATCATGTGGTAAGAACATCAACTGTATAGTTTAACGGAATGCAGTAAGGATGTTGGTGTGTAACCTATCAGGATAGTGTATCTACTAATGGATCTTTTATGACTCTTATACATATTTCATGAGTTTTGATATCTATAAACTCTATCAAGGCATTAGTTTATTGTCTCGCCAACCACGACATAAAGAAAAATAATCTCTATATTGTGCTATTGATATGTTTAAGTTAGGGGAAATGGTTATCATGGCCTATCAAACATACCTCACTCATCTTCCTCACAGTTGGGTGTTTTATTAAAATATTCTCCATGGAATAGTAAAAATACATGGGGACATGTCTGGTTTGGAAAATATTCGATTTTTTCAACCTAATTTCGATATAAGATCACCTACCCAGGGTTGGTATGTGGCCCATCCTCAACTTCACAACAATTTTGTTCTATTCGGTGTACTCAAATGATTGTAAAGGGGATTCATGTTTTAGTGGTTCCAACATCCACATGGCTTACTACTCTTGAAGCCGGTATTTAAAGGAATTACTACTCCATTTTGCGTTCCTAAGGCATAGATGGTAGAGGAAGTGGTCATTATGGCCAATAAAAACAACCTCACTAGAAATCCATACTGTTGGAAGTTCTATTAAACAATATTCCATGGAATAATCATTATACTAGGAGGTATGTTTTGATTAGAAGTAATATACCCCACACTATTTTTCTTTAATATATAGGAGACCATTTTGATTCTCCCATAATCTATCCATGCCTCGTTTGGAATGAGTTAATTCATGAATAAGGATCCTAGAGTAAAAATTCTTGACTTTTATTGGTTTTATGGTGGGTAGCAAGGAATGGGGTCCTTGGTTGATGCATACGCTTCCCACTATCTAAAAGATCTCTACTCTCGAAGTGGATTTGTGGAAATTGTTGAAGACAAATTGTTTCTATAATACCCCAGAAGAGGAGGTGGAAAATAAGAAAATTCACCCATCCCTGTGGGATGTGGCGAGGTGGAAAATTTCTAGATTTCACTCAATGAGGGGATGAAAAATATGAAAATTCCTCGAGTCATGTGGGCTGGAAAACATCAATGAAAGTCTAGATTCAGTATGATGCTGTTGGTATATCATTAAAGGCCATATATCCAAATATAATTCCCATATTTATTTCCCTATATGTCTCTATTATCTTTTCAGAGTTGTAATGTTTGTTCCTACAAAACAATTTCCTTCTCATCATCAAGGGTTTGATTGGTAAGATCCATGACAACCGTTTCCCTAATATCGGTGGTGGGGTGAGAGGATGATGATGGGAGTCTTGATGTGGATCCCAGAGACTAAATACAATAATTCCAATGAACATATTAACCATTTAAATTACACTATAAAATACCAACATGGTTAGTGCCATCTTCTGTAGATTACTAAAATATAACAATTAGCCCTTCTTTCCATATGATAGAGGATGAAGGTATGACAAACTGCTATGACTCAGATGAAAAAATAGAGTATTATTATAATATTTATGATTTTTCTCATCAAAATATGATGAGGAGTCTTCATATTCCATTGATATCATGTTGATGGAGACAGAAGTGGTTTGGTGCTCCTCCCCTATGGAGTATCTTGTTTGATGGTACAGTGCTTGATATGCTGTTTGGGGGCCCAGTTACCACAATACCATTAGGAGGGTCGATTCCCATAGTAAAGATGATACTAGGGTAAAATATGACCAATATTCCCCCATAACTATGGGATATGGTTCTCCCTAGGATCCCAAAATCACAAAGTCTAGCTGTGATGAAGTTAGAGTCTCCTACTAGTGATGATCTTGGATTAATTTTGGGCCACTGTCCGGATACACTGGGGGGATTGAATAGGTTGGTAGTAATAGGGATATAATCCAACTCTAGATAAACATTATTTGGATACCCCTAGTGAAAACTCCTTCTATATTCCCCATCTTGGTTAGTATGTGTAGGCACAACTTAATCTACATTTCCTTATGCAATCACTGTCATATTTCTATAATGATGACCATAATTGATGAGCGACCTCTTAAGAATCTCTTGATTGATTGATTCGACATGGTGATTTTTCTCATCCACCTCTCTATGGTAGGTATGTTATATGTTGTGTCTCTCTATGGATAAGCTCCCAAATAGGTTGAATGTATAATTAAGGGCGACATACTCTTCAATGGCCTATCATGGGAAAGAAAAAATGTGGGAATTAATCATATTAAGGATTTCATGAGCTAATTCCAAAGTCTGGATGGATCCATTGATGTGGTAATCCCAGTACAAGTCGTTCTCCAACTGGAACTAGATGTGTTGTGTTGGTGACACTTTACATCCGGGCCTCAAGTCCAAAACTTATTTTCCTGCAATCTCGGAATCCATTGGCACATTTGATGATGCCATTTTTATTTTAATGAAACTTAAATGTCTTGGAGAAGTAACAAGACACCTTATTAGTGAATAATCATATATATAGAAGTACATGTTCGATAAATTTCTTTCATATCTAAAGGATAAATAGGAAAACTCTTTTTTATGAAAGCATCGGTGTAGTAGTGAAAATCATTTTGGGTTTTCCAATTTTAATCACAAAAAGGGAAGAAAAAAATAGAATGAAAGTAACTAGACATTCTAACATTTTTAACCCATGAAAGGGATGATATAGTTAAAATATATCACATTGGGTTCACCATTTTTTACCAACAAATACATAATGGTCCTTTTCTCAAAGCTTGGCTGTGAGGGGTTTGAATGTGCAAAAAAATAACTTGTGTTGGGTTTACCATGTTTGTCTCTAATGGAAACTCCCAATGGTTCCCAAATCTATAACTGAGTATGACCTTCTTTCCAAAGTCAGGTTTTTAATTGGGGTTTCAGACCTAATGACTCTTACAAACTCACATTGGTTGAGAGGATCGGGATTTAGGCTCACACATCTTTTTGGAGAGAATTATTACCTACTACTGGACTCTCATATATATTTAATATATGTTTTTGAAATCCTTCCTAGGCCTTAATACGGGACTGGTTACCCATGTGTCAATAATATTATTAAGAGAATGTATAGATTGGAATGACCGTGTACATTTCACGAGTTCTCCATAATTATATTATTTATGTATAATGATTTTGTTTATGGGTATATTTGAGAACTACATATTTCAAAATCATACAGGGAGGTAGTTGGGGTCTTTAATATAGGATTGAACCTCAAATATGAATCCTATGTATCCTGTGGGAATTGGAATAAAAACCCACATAGTTCATTTGACCTAGTTTAAGGTCATGTGATTGGACTGATCCATGTTGTTTAAAGCCATGCGGTAAGGATGTAAATATGGGAATCAGGACACAAATATAAATCCTAAATATTCAATTAAGACAATAATAATAATCTACATTTTTTGTGTACAAATGTATGCATAGTGAGAGATATGAAAACAGTGGCCTTCCACGCGACTTATTCATATAAAGCTTTCCTTGGATGCCTCATTGGGAGTATTTCCCTTTTAGTCCCGATGATACATAATCATTATTACATCCCAATAAAGGGACCACGTTCGGGAAATTATCATCATGTTATTGGTAAAATCATCGCTAGTCTCCAATACCACACGAGTCATATTCACTTTTATAAATAAGAGATAACAAGATATAAATCACATTACATGAGAGAATATTTGTACAAGGCTTACAATTTTTTGTTTCCCTTTGATCGAAATGATTACCGTTTTCATGGAGGATATGGTATGGATCTCGATTCTTAGGAAGGTTTCCTATGTATTTTTTTTATAAATGGAATCAAATACATTGTAGTTCAGTTCATCTCTTACTCCATGTTGGGTTTGAGGTATCTGATGGCATGGTCGAAGCTTACACATAAAATGATGCTCATTTATAATTCCACTTCTCACCCAATAGTGGAGGAGGGGTGAAGATAGATTCATGGTATAATTCAAACACCTAAGTTATGAATTTTTGGGATATGATGTGACTTACACCAGGGAGATTCCTATTAATGCTTGGGACATAGGAAGGCATCCTACATAACCTGTTTGGATAGGAATCATAGATCTCATAGTTAACTGACCCCAAAACATGATTATGGGTTGGGGATGGTGATCAAACTCAGATAAATTATTATTTTCTCTGATATTTTATCAATTCTAGTGGCTTATAATAGGCTAGATCCCCTATTGAATGCTCATTAATTATCTTATAACAGATTAAGGAGATATTATGAACGTAAATGGTCTGTTACATATGCCTGATATAACACTAAGGAACCGTCTAAGAGAATGAAATGAATATGGTTGTATGAGTACGCAACACTAACCTATTATGGTAACTTCAATTATAAAGGGGTTATGTGCCTTAAGATTCATGGATGGTGGTTCAAATTGTATAAGTCTAAGTGTTCCTGCAGATGATGTGGGAATGTATTCGAGGATTTTCCCAACATGTCTTGGTAGTCTTACTAGATATGTCTTTTTTTTCTACCCAACATGTTTTGTTTTTTAGTTTTACATGGGATACACATTCAAGGGTTTCTAAGTAGCATGTCCAATATGCTTTGCATGATCAATTCAGATGTATTGGATGTCTTCGTATAATAAAACAAACATTTTCATTGTCTTTCTCAAGATCAATAGACTTGTCCAGGATGACTTATCATGGTAAATTTTATTATTCAAGATTTCTTCAAATGATCTAAGAATACATGTCAATAAGATATCTCATGATAAACCTGCCTTATCTGAGTCATGTCTTTTGATCAAAGTGATATGTATAAGGTTGCCCAAGGGAATCATGGGACCAGTTAATAATCTTGTGATCACATGACCTTAAATTAATCAGGAGGTGGGGTCTCATGAACATGTTTATGATATTTTCCTAAAAAGATGTAGAAGATACATGTCCAAATTGATCATGCCCCAGGGCTTTATGTAAAATATCATTATGGACGGATATTTCATGGCGAATTGGTTCATTACATTGGCACACCTCCTAGGTTATTTATGAAACATTGAACTTCCTCCCATGAGTTCTCAAGTGTTTCAAGACCATGAAAATGTTTAGGGCCACCCTATATAATGGACCCTCATAATTTTTGGACATTAATGTGATCACATGACCTTAAAAGGGGTCTTTTGATGGGTTCTATGGTCATGCATGGAGGATGTGTATCAAAGTTGTTGTGTGCATGGATGAGGGTACACACTGCATAGTGAGGAGGGGTTCATGGATAATGTGGTGGACATCCTCAAATTTGGATTTTCATGGAAAGTGTATAGGCCTACAAAAATCAATATTTATGTTCCATAGGTTTGGGGTCTTGCACCACGTGATCGAAGAAATAAATTTCTTGATTGAATGGGTTTGTCCACTAACACCACATGGAAACACAACACACCTTTAATATTTATACATCGTATAATAGGTAATTTAATTTAAACATCACATGATTTATTATTTTACATGAGATTATTTGACCCAATGTAGGGTCTTGGGAGCCTGCGTTCGGGGTTCACATCAAGCCTTCATGCATGGTGATAGTTTTGTACGGTGGAGCTGTGGAACCAGTGGTTATAATGTGATTGAATGAATCACCTTAATAAATTGGGAATCTCATAATGTTTCATTCATCATGATATAATCTTATCATCAATGGACCACATGATAAGGTATTTTTTGTTCACCTAAGGTGATTCTCTCAGGTTGGTAGTCAGAGCACTCAATTTCTCTAATTCCCCTTCTCTCCCACTTCTTCTGCACTGCTCTCTTTCTTATCTTGTGTGTTTATTTTTATATGGGAGGATGTTTTTACATTGGTGATGTAGGATGCGTTTCAAACCTATATCCATATGTAATATCTCACATGTATTGGATAAAGGCGTTAAAAGCTTCATGTGAACAACATCCAAAAATAGCGAGATGGATTACTATGATGGAAATCTAGACAGCGGCTAGGGATTTACACGGTCTTTCCAGAGGCCCCACATGACTGTTATTTTTCATATATGGATTCCTAAAAATGATATGATCACTTCACGTGATATTTAGTAGCTTCATATGATTGGATTCATATAAAATTGTTTGATATTAAGGATGAAAAGAGTTCCTTGTGAAGATAAGTTGCATTCTTCTTAATGTGAAGCTCGTGATGCCCACACAACATTGTCTGATCATCGCTTGACTCATTGTACTTTTTGTAATGTCCTCTCATTAGGCTACACATGATCATCCTTCACCTGATCATCATGCAAGTCAGGAAAAGACATATTCATGGAATAGATATGTTGTGGATGATTTGATGTTATCAAACTATATTGGTTGAGATGGTTGGTCATGGTAGTCATTGAGTGATCATATGGGTGAAATCAGGTATGAATTACTAGGCCGAACTAGGGGTATCCATAAGAATCACATTTTGGTAGATGTACATTATGATGTGATAATTTAATGAATTGATTGGATCTTCTTGATCACCTGATGATGGTTATTTTCTAATATTATTATGGTAGAGCAATAGTACCCATGTTATTCCCATCCCACATTGATTCTGATTGAAAAAAAATCATGCTTAATAATCAAATGCAGAACAATCGGTCACCCGATGTGAGTACCTGGGTCTGTTCCAAACCTATAATGGCACCACATCATGTTATAACTCTATCCATCTACCCTACCACCATTCAGATTGGATAAATTCATCTTACAATAGAAACTTTATCCACACCTCATACCACCTCCTCTATTCTGGTTAAGGAAACTACCATATCATCATGGGTTAAGCTATCTTGGCTAGTAAGCCTTGTATTCCCCGTTTTTTGGAAAAAGGGGGAATATACATAAATGAATAAGGTTGAAAAAATGTATAAACTTATACATAATATCCCAATCCCACATTTTTCAAAGATGCAATCACAAATTCCTTCATTCAAATTATATGAGCAAATTTTCATAGTCTTCAAACTTCTGAAGTCATCGATGCCAAAGTACATATCACACAATTATGGGCTTCAACAAACATAAGAAAAAAATATTCATTTTAGAATTATATTTTAATAAATATTTGGATTAGAAAAATATAATTACAACAAATATAAATATGAATTTAGTTGAACAGGTTTTGAAACACTAGTGGTGTTTAAAAATATTTATTTTCAAAAAAATTAATTAACAACCACCATTGGCTAACACCAATGCTTATATTTTTATAAAAATATTTTTTTATAATAACATGATATTTCATAGATGAGTGGAATCAAAACATTCTTATAGAACATAAAAAATATGCACCTGGATATCACAAAAAACCACGAACAATTAGCACCCATGTGAACTGGAAATGAAAGGCAGTTTCTTAAGAAATATATAAAACATTATAAGACTATAAAATATGAAACACATAATTATAAATACCTATATCCAATATTTAAATTAAATTCCAATATCACATGTCCCTATAAAATTATACACCAAAAAAATTACCAAACACTAACATCATTATCAAAAAACTAGAACATGGAACCCTCAAAAGGTAAAAATGTATAAGGATGATATTGTTAGGAATGATTGATTTTTTTAGGAATTTTTTTAGACATTAAAAAAATTATGGAGATATTTTGTTTGAATATATAAGACTTTTGTAAGAATGAATTCATAATAATTTGGATTTTCACAAACTAATTAATGCTTCAATATGTAGAGGGACTCTAATAACTAATATATTAGGAATTATTTGAGGGAATGTGAAGACCTGATACTGAACGGTGGGAAAAATATCTTTCTTAAGAACCACTATAGTAAATTTCCCTATTCATAAATTTTTTTCCCATTACTATATGAATTTCTACCTTATCATGAGAAGGAGTCTCTAACCATTACTACATATGGGATTTCCCTATTCTATTTGTAAGAACATTTTTCTATCTATTGCATCTTGTAAATAAGATAAACCATCACTCACATTAATAAATATCACATCCATGGAATGTCCACTAGGATCAATTGTAATTCTATCTTGTTAGTCTAAAAAATCAACAGAACTTATATGGACTTCTAATTTAGCACCGACCCACAAAGTGACCCTACGCACTCTACGATCTTTTATAGATTTCCCTACTTTTTAATTTCTAAATATATATTGTATTGGTTCCTTAATATTGTACTATAATAATAAATAGATTCGAGTGTGTGTTTATTATGATTTAGAAGCATTGATATATGCTTATTTAGATTGTATATTGGTATTACACTTACCAAATTAGAAAATGAATAATCAATTACACATGAATCATGGTAACACAATGTTATAAAACATTTATGGGAAGATCTAGGGAAGATCCAAAAAATTGAATAGTGGTGTAATATCAATTAGAAAATTATATAATAGAACCTGAAGTACTAATTAAATTAAATTCATAAAAATAATAAATTTCATTTCAATGATTATATTTATAATTAAATAGATGGTTGACATTTCCTATACATGTACATAAGTATTATATAATAAAATTAATGCTTTATGAATAATTAGAAAATAATATTTCTTTTATTACAAAAAAATAATATATAAAACATTAAAAATGGTAATAGAAAATAGATTATTTTTATTGATTATGGTATTGGATATTAATGTTTAAATCAATGCATGAAAACCCAATAAAATAATTTCTTCATTGGCTATAAGTATTTTTATCAATTTATTTCACTGAATGTATTGAATAAAACCATAAGATTCTCCACTTATACTGTTTTATAAGTGGAGGCATAAAAATAAACTATAGTGAAAGAACTCTATTTCCTATTGAGAGATTATGAAAGGGTTTCTTTACCAATAAATACAAAGATAAAATCACGTGTAACTATACTTAAACACTCAACTACATAAAATAAATTTAAATATAAAATCAAAGTTTATTAAGCACATAATAAAGAATACCAAATACATAACGCACACTAAATAGTTCATATTATTTCATCAAAATATTATTTAACTATCTGAGGAAGTAAAAAAAAAATTTAAAATTAGTTGTTTTTTTAGAAAAAAAATAATATTATTTTTGTTACCAAGATGTGAACATTAATATGTAAGATTTAACATTTTATATGTGTAAATAATATCATTATCCTCATGCCATCACTCAGTATCTTTAATTATTGTCACTTTCATATCACTATAGATAATGATAAAATATATATAGTAAAGATAAACTATTGAATAATAATCAAAGTTTAATGCATCAATTTTCTCATTATAAGAAAGGTCCCTAGATTCCATGAGATTACCTTTATCTTGTAAATGATTCGTGAACATCTATATTTATATATATAACACCAATATATGATCATGATATATCTATATCTTTCTTTCTCATAGATAAGACAAGAAAAAATAACAAAATGTTGACATATAAACTTATAAACATTATTAACATATAGTTTGTATTAACATATAAATAGTATTAAAATATAAATTTATAAGAATTTAGACTTTATTAATATATAAATACATATATAAACCATTTCAAAATCATGAATTTTTTATGTTAATACAATCATTTAAATAGTATTTACTTGTGTATTTAGTTATTGTTTTCTTTAATAAAATTAACATATAAACTAAATATAATTTATGTTCTAAAATCATTAAAATATATTACCATATATTCTAAATCAATTCAATAAAATCAACCTATAAAGTCATATTTTCATGAAAAAATATAATATAGAATCACTAAAACATTAACAAATAAAGAATATGTATTAATTTAATGGCTTATCTCTGAATGAGTTTTTACTATATAAGTAAATTATAGTTGAAATAAATTATTACATACTATTAGGTACCATTTTATCATTGATAAAGTACTTGAATCATTTTTTGGGATCTAGCATCAAAGGAATCACCCTATAATAAAATAAATAGTATTGTCAAATTGAATTACTACACATATTCTAGACACAAGAAACTAGAATAAGGTAATAATATTCACTCTTGCAAGAATATATCTATTATTACACTTGTGAGTGGTAACAATTATCCTCAATATTACATATAAATTAAAAAAAATAATATAAAATAAAATATTGGGACTATTTTATATGAATTAACACTAATGAATTATAAACCAATTTAACTCTTATTTCTCACATATGTCTTAATTTATGTGGGAAATTATTTGATGTTTTTTAATAATTTATGTACTATTTAGAGGTAATAAGATCAAATGGTGGTTTTTATTAGATTTTTTATTTCTAAAAAAATTAATAAATAAGTGGTTAATATTTTTTGGAGTTTTCATGAATGAAAAAAGGGGATATTTTTATGAAAAATCCCTTATAAGTGTTATTAATTTGTGTTTGTTAACATTTTTGGTGAATCAATGTCAAAAGTATTTCAGAAAGTCTAGATTAAGTCATCTAATGTGAGGTTTGGTGGTGGTATGGTGAGATGTTGAGATTCTACAGTAATGTTCATGATTCAAAGGTTGTAGGGGTTTAAGATTTTCTTATATACAAACCATAAGGTGCATCAAATATTTAATAATTTTTATTGGAGGATCAATCTTCATGTTCCAATGACTTCATAAGGTTGGTTTAACAATTTTATAATGTTTTTTCCCCAGATTCATATAGATGATTAGGGAATTTCTAGAGGTTATTTCGAGTTATTTTTTTTTTACATTTTTTCAAAAAAAAAATTTAAAAATACAATGAGGTTTAAAATATATTTTTTTATCCCCCAAAGGCGGCACCTGGTGTGCCGCCTTTGGGGAATTTTCCGGCCAGGGCAAGGCGGCACCGGGTGTGCCGCCTTTGCCCAAAAAATAACCGCAAAGGCGGCACACCAGGTGCCGCCTTTGCCTAAATAATTTTTTTTTAAATTTTTATTTTTATTTTTTGTTTTGTTTTGTTATATATATATATATATATAACAAAACTTTTCAGCAGAATTTTTCTGCTATTTAATATCCAGCGGTTCTGCCATTACAGCAGTCTGGATTCTGACTGATACCCTCACCCAGGACTCCCTTTTATAAGGGGGTTTGCCCTGAAAACAATACTGTATTTCCGATGTGGGATTCTGGTTCTCCATTTCCTGCACAGTACATTCTGCGTTTCTGATGTGTGATTCTGTTTCAAGTACGCGACTTTGAAAGACTATAAAAGTTAAACTATAAGACCAATACAAATGAAACTTTAAACACCGATTAAACATATAAGAAATAGTTGAAAACAAAAATAATTTCATAAAAAATGTTGATACGGATTAATTTATAAGCTTTCAAAACCACCTACTTGAAACTTAAACATATTTGAAGTACGTGACTTTGAAAGCTTATAAAAGATAAATTATAAGACCAATACAAATGAAACTTTAAACATTGATTAAACATATAATAAATAGTTGAAAACAAAAATAATTTCATAAAAAATGTTCACCAAAAACAATTTATAAGCTTTCAAAACCATCAACATGAAACTTAAAAATGATTCAAATTCCCAACTTTGAAAGACTATAAAACATAAACTATAAGACCAATAGAAATGAAACATTAAACATTGATTAAAAATACAAGAAATAGTTGAAAACAACAAAAACTTCCTAAAAAATTTCCGTAAAAATTAATTTATAATATTTCAAAACAATCTACTTGAATAGGGAATCTGATCCATCAGTTTGAGGGATACCGGGGCTAGGTTGATAGATAATCGGATCATTGTATCTATGGATTTTTTGGATAGGAAGATAGATTCATTTCATTCATTATATCGAGGTATTTATTTTTAAAGAGAATATAGACTTTCTTATAATTATAAAATAAGGGACACCTTTATTTTTTGGTTATAGAATACGATTCTCTTAAGGTTAGAAGACATTATTCTTTTAATGGCTTTGAAAGTCATTATTTGTTTTGTATGAAATTGTATTTCTTTTTTGTAAAAAGTTTTTATATTTCCACCACACATATAATTGAATGCAAAACATCATATTAGTATTTTTATTATGATTTTATCCATATTAATATGATTTTGATAATAACAAAACTTTTGAATTAATAAAATCAATCATGATTATGATTCTTGATCATACAGAAATTTTATTCAAATTTTTACCCATAAATTTTAATGAGGATGAATATTACACAAAATTCCGGATCACATGTCAGATTTTGAACCATCTTGGCACTGCTTAATAAGTAAACACATTCTGTGGAATTGGAATATGTGTGTATTAGGGTCCTTTCTATAATACAATATAGCACTAAACCATGGAAACTTTCTTTGCAGGCACTCCACCATAAAATATGGATCCACTATTCTCTCATGTGTCTCTATTTTCACAACCACCCTTTCTCATCTAGGAGCACATCATACCACTTATTGTTTGGCTAAGGTTTAATTACTTTCCCACCTAGGTAGTGGTAGACTCTTCCCTTGGCTAGCTAGTGGTAGGATAATTTTTTTGAGTAAAATCAAACAAATAGTTATCCATTTCATCTCCTAAATTATTATTTTTGTAAAATATAAATTCATCTCACATGAACATATTTTAATCCCTCATGAAATAATAAAATATTATATTTGCTTCACTTCCTTTTCTATTATTGTAAACAACGTGTCACCATTTCCACAATTTTTTTAACATAATATCACATCAAAAGTCATCACAATTATGCCTCACATATCAAAATAATCTACTAAAAAGTCATTCATCCTTATTGGAAAAAAAAATTCATATCAATGGGATATTTATATATCATATTCCTTATTGTTTTGAATTAATGACTTCCATTGTTCCACATATCCATTCATATGGTGAACCACCATGATGACTTTTTCCTTTTAACTAATTCCTAAATTGAAAATTATTTTCTATAGGGACATTATGCATTTTTCATCTACAAATGGATTAGAAATTTCACTGAATGTTAGAGGTTATTACTGCATGAAGATATCTATTATAGTTACACAATGTTGTAGATCAATAGGTCTCTCTATATAGGTGGGTTTATTTTTCATAACAAGGGTTAAAATCCCTAATATAGTTATGAATAGGTTTTTCTGCAAAAAATATATTTGTTAAATTGTTTATGGGGAATATCCCTACATTGACTAAGAATGTTTATATGGTTCCCATTCCTCCACTTGGTATCCATATTTTTATAATGACATATATATTATTAGCTAATAAAATATAAATGTAAAATATAATTCTAATTATGAATTATAGAGTGTTTTCTAGAAATCTTGAGTGTTTTTCATTGAAATATTTATATCTATATTGGTTCCTCTAAATCAATTTCTAAATGTTACTAATAATGTTACTCAAATACCAATTATAACATCTTATAATCCATAATCCTATAGTCAATAGTTATATTACATTATTGATATAAAGTAAAAGAGTCCCCAATGGAAAGAACAATTTAGTAGTCTGGGAAGACCATATATAGATATACAATACATATTAAATAGAAGATACAAAATGAACATATTATGAGATCATGAAAATCCCTTCAATCATATCCCAAAAAATATCACATATTCCTCCTCAATGATTCCTGAGAAAGGAAAAAATTACATGTGTGATCAAAATCTCATTACAGAGTAGCATATATGGGAACCTTACATAACATAAACATAGAATAAGTGATATGTAAAGTATAAATTAAAAAATGAAGTCATAATATGCTAAAATTGAGGGAATTATATGGTCATGATTATAAACGATAACATGGAATAAAATAATCAATTATCTCATACTGATGGAATGTATATTTCTAGAAATGAAGTTCTTGTTGTTAAGGCTTAACGCTAGGCCACATTAGTATTATTAGAAGAAGAATACACCAAATACCAACATATTTTTTCATATGATATCTACTGATGAATTGATGGGAAATATAGTTATATGCCAGACCCATCACCTGATTAAGACTAATCAATTCACTCTACGAGTCATAATGACCTTTGTAAAAGTTACCTATGAAACCTATTGCTGAATTAATCATGGGTATCCATATATTGATAAATGTATACATAAAATACTTCCCATTCCTTATAATAATGTAAATTTCTTCTCGAAAAACCCTTATTGAACTTGGAAGACTTGTGTTACCATCCATGTAATTGGAATTACCCTAATCATAAAAATATAGTGGTGAGGGTACCTTCAATGTGTTGTATATCCATGGAAGATAGTAATTCAGTACAATACTTTTCATTGGTATGAGACCCAGGAAAAAATGACAACCCCTATATTTAATGCCCCCTATTTCATGATTTCTTTCAAAAAATATACACTTAATATAATCACAAAATAAAATTATTCCATGTGTCCTTAGGTAATTAGTTACATAGAATAATAACCTAAAATAAGAATACAAAAAAATTATTTAAAACTCCATAACATGCCCTTAAAATCCACTGATCTTATAATACTGCATATGATAACCTGGGGATGTACATAAGAAAGGGGTGAATTATAAATCCTTGTAAAGAAATAATCAAAGAATAAAATTATGAAATTAATACATGTGAGTAGAGAGACATAACAAGGTGATATAAAATTGATGTGATTCGTAAAAATAAACCTCAAATTATTATATAATATAATAATATCAAGGCAACATTGGAATGCAATAAAAAATAAAACATGGAATCACAATTCTAAGTCAAGGATAACCACTAAAAAAATATAACATAGAGTGCTTAGGATAACCTCCCATGTACTGTAAGTGATTTCTCATGAGGTAAAAACATTACCCATTTTTATGAAGTGGAATATAATTTAAGGCCACCCATCATACTCATATCATGTACATGAATTTTTTTAAGTTTCAAGTAGATTGTTTTGAAATATTATAAATTAATTTTTACAGAAATTTTTTAGGAAGTTTTTGTTGTTTTCAACTATTTCTTATATTTTTAATCAATGTTTAATGTTTCATTTCTATTGGTCTTATAGTTTATGTTTTATAGTCTTTCAAAGTTGGGAATTTGAAACATTTTTAAGTTTCATGTTGATGGTTTTGAAAGCATATAAATTGTTTTTGGTGAACATTTTTTATGAAATTATTTTTGTTTTCAACTATTTATTATATGTTTAATCAATTTATAAAGTTTCATTTGTATTGGTCTTATAATTTATCTTTTATAAGCTTTCAAAGTCACGTACTTCAAATATGTTTAAGTTTCAAGTAGGTGGTTTTGAAAGTTTATAAATTAATCCTTATCAACATTTTTTATGAAATTATTTTTGTTTTCAACTATTTCTTATATGTTTAATCAGTGTTTAAAGTTTCATTTGTATTGGTCTTATAGTTTAACTTTTATAGTCTTTCCAAGTCGCGTACTTGAAACAGAATCACACATCAGAAACGCAGAATGTACTGTGCAGGAAAAGGAGAACCAGAATCCCACATCGGAAATGCAGTATTGTTTTTAGGGCAAACCCCCTTATATAAGAGAGTCCTCGGTGAGGGTATCAGTCAGAATCCAGACTGCGGTAATGGCAGAACCGCTGGATATTAAATAGCAGAAAAATTCTGCTAAAAAGTTTTGTTATATATATATATATATAAAACAAAACAAAACAAAAAATAAAAAAAAATTTAAAAAAAAATTATTTAGGCAAAGGCGGCACCTGGTGTGCCACCTTTGCGGTTATTTTTTGGGCAAAGGCGGCACACCCGGTGCCGCCTTGCCCTGGCCGGAAAATTCCCCAAAGGCGGCACACCAGGTGCCACCTTTGGGGGGTAAAAAAAAAATTTTAAACCTCGTTGTATTTTTAAAATTTTTTTTTTGAAAAAATGCATATAAAAATAACCCGGTTATTTCACTGATTCTATAACTTTCATTAGGTAAATATGTATGGTTAATTTCTATAGTGAAATATATAAATCTCAACACAATTCAAGGGAATATTTTTAAGGATTATTATCATAGTATATCTCAACAGAATAATATATGGAGCAATAGAAAATTGTTTCATTAATCATCAAATATGATTAATAACTCGGTCCATTATGTGAATATAAAATCAAGTTGAAAATGATGTAGGACTGTGATGAGTGTTTATAAGTAATTTAAAATATTGATTTTTGGGTTTCAAAAATTACATTTTTGTTTTGAATATAATACCACATGTTTGTATGAATTGGGATATTATCAGTGATAATATATAATTGATATCTCTGTCAAATATAAAATGAAGGACCCATCAATTTATTTGGGTAATTGAACACTGTGATGTATAGTCCTTGGTGTTAGTTTTATTCCGGTGTATACATTCCATAGTGTGAGGCTAAAATTTCTAATGATAATAGTTGAGAGACAGTCCAGTGACGAACCCAATGGTAGATGAACCAATTTAGACCATTGAAATTATATTTTGGTGTGTGAAATTAAAATTTTAGAAATAAATAAATTCAATCAATAATGGTCATTGTTGTAGAGATGGTGGAGTTGGTTGGTATTATGACGTGTGATATTTCAGGTTTGTAGAGGTAGTTCTAAAAATGTTTTATTATCTAGAACAATTTTAATTCAATAAATCATAATACCATGGATGATGATAAAATCACATCATACGGTTGATAACCTATGTTTATTATGTATATAGGTGGAGGTTTCATGGTTTTTGGCCAGTTCACTAGTTTGAATATTATAACAACATGTCAAAATAATTGAGTGATTTCGAGGTTTCAGTGTGAATATGATATTAGTAAATGAAATTTATTGATGTGTTTTCGTTTGGAAACATCTTGGGGAAGAGAATTGTCTTGATGGGGATTTTGTGACAACCCATGGTATTTTTGTGTTCGTGAATGAGGATATGGATCACATTTTCACCATCCTTGTTGATGGATGAGTAAAGACTTTAGATTTAGATATGATATAAATATATTTTTTAAATCTTTTTTATAATTATGTGGGTTATTTTGAGTTGTTTTTTGTTCACTATAACCAAAATAATGGATTTTTTTACTGGGGAGAATCAGGTTTTTTAGAAGGTATCAGGATTCCACCAAAACCACATTGGTATTCCACCAATGTTATTTTTCGATGGAGAGTGGTGTTGCATAACTATATTTTCCACCAAACGATTAGGGGTAGCCAACAATGATATAGTGTAACGTTGTGTTGTTTTTTAAAATGTTGAAATATGGATTTCCTTGGTTTTATTGGAACCCCACTTAATGTAATGTCTTATTTGTTAGTGATCAATGTGGGGGAGCTTAACTCCTTCAACCCCTCTTAAATCCATTAATATATACTCTTTATTCATGTCTTTTGGGGTTGGACCATATTAGGACTACATAAGCATGCGAGGGATTGTGTTAGAGGTATAAATACCTAGGGTGATAAAAAGTTCACCTCGAAGAGGACTTGTATAGCTATATTGGGTTTATAGTTATTATTCATTCTTTGACATTGTTTTTATTGGGGTAATGGATCATCCAAATTTTATGTTGTACCATCGGTAGACTGTAAAATGCAATTACAAAAATAACCAGTAGCCACCATTGTAAAGTTACATGAACAAAAAAATTGGAAGGATTGAAATTATAACCATGTCATGGGGAATAAATTATATTAACAATAACAAAATATCATAGAATAATTTTTTCCTATTAATAAAAAAGGATAAAAAAATAAAATTTACTCAACTTCATGGAGAGAATGAAATTAAAATTAATATAACCTGAAAATAACAAGAATCTACACATACACACATTTATCAACCACCTGTAATGAATAAAATATAATTACATTATTCTAGAATACAATATGATTACATAAATAAATTCCATAGAAAATAGATATTCAATAAAAACCATATTAAACGTAAAAAAAATTTACCTTTGATTATAGACACTATTAACACATAACAATTTTAAACAATATTGAAAGAGTTATAAATTTATAACAAATAATAAAAAAATGAAAATTCTAAAATTGTCATAAAAATTATTCTTCTACATTAAAAAATTATTCAATAATAATTATTCATGTATAATAGAACACCTCATTTAATAAAAAAATCCTTCTTTAATTATGAATTACCTATCACACTATCAAGTATCCTGGTAAATGAAAAAACAATGTAAAAATATAACAAATCATGATATCTTCAAATGTATTATTTTATATTATGGAAATTAAATACTACAATATGTATTAGTGTAAAAAATATCTGTTAAAAAATTATAAAACTATCAACAATTTATAAAATTGTTATGTTTCTTGGAATATACTACTGGTTCATTATACACAACACTAAAGGTACACACTTCTATTGTATGTCATATTTTGTTGATTTCAAAATATTTTTCCTATGCACTACATAATTTATAAGTTTCTATAATAAAATGGTTATGCTTTTGAATTATGGGATACCTATTGGGGATATTTTCTTTTTTATTAGCATCTTATAGAGATTATTATATATATATATAAATTTGAATACTTTTCAGATCTTATTTATCTCTTAGGTTGTTTTTATATTTGGAAATAAATAAAAAATAAAATAGTGTGTAAACCCCTGTTTTTAGTCACCAATTATTGAAATTCCATGAAACATGGCTGAGGTAAGTGGTAGTTCGGTATGAGCATTGATCATTATATGGTATAATTCTTAAAATATCAATATGAAAATGTAATTATTTTTTTATTAAAGACTTTAATCCCACCACAATAATATTTTAATTAATCATCCCTTCAATTACACACTTGATTAGAGTATTAATGCTCCCTTAGTATGAATTGGGGAACTCCAAATTCTTAGTGATTTTATTATCCTTAATTAAAAAGTTACTAAAAATATTCTAATAACATTTTAATGTCCCCTATGATACCCATTGGATTTAAATATTAATATTATGTAATATAGTATTATATTAATTATAGGTTTTAATTTAGAAAATATTAATTTTTTCATGTAAATGAATTTACTCGTTCGATTGATGACTGTTTGAATGTATATTTATTCTATTAATTACATGTTAATTCAAATGGTTCAACATAAAAACATATGGCTTCTCATTTTTTATTCTATTTCTCTTTATTTTAAAGGAGTGTTTTTTATTCCATTATTTATCCTAATTATTGGAAATGATGTCAACTTCGGGTTGAACAGTTTATAGGGAATGGATAAGAAAAAAATAGATTATTCATCTAACCTTTTCATGAGGTACAAAGAAATATTTTAAGAGACTGTATAGGAAGGAATATACATCCACTAGTATTTCAAAATATATACCATTATCATTTTTAGAATAAAATGTTAATATCAGTACTATTCATTCAACTCCACCTTCCCCCACCTCAAAAATAGTAAAATATAGGCAAAGAAGATATAATGAATTCATCAATGAACCTCCAATAGTTCTTTAGTTTTATAAAGTTCCTCAAAATTCACTTTGTTGAATTATAATTATAACATAAAGGGAAAAAACATAAACACTATCATTTTATGAAATTATCAGGATGGGATCACCAACCACGATTGTTTGAAGAACATGTTTTTTTTTGTGAATTTAAACTGTATATTAATTCTTAATATTTTTCATGTGTGTATATGAAAACAATAAAATCAAATAAAAATCCAAAATATCACTAATGAGATTATTGTAAATGGAAGGAAACAACATATTTTGGACATTAAATAGAAAGGTATAACTGGTGTAATGAAAATAGAGCCACACTATTTTAAATCATTTATCTGAAAAAGAATGATGTGTCTAATTTTATAAAGCCCATATAGGGAATCATGATTCACTTGAATAAACAAAGAAACAATGATTAGAAGTAAATTTTAAACAAAAAAATATTTAATCATAATTTAAGGTTCCTAAAACAAGAAAATAAACCAAGGACTAAACAAAAACATGAAAAAAATATTAAAAAATCCAAAATTAAATAGAACATATGATTAATAAGAGCATCATTCAAAAAACAACAATTTAAATAAATACATGGATAATGGAAAAAGACTGACTATGAGAAGTGAGAGGAGTATAGTTCATATAAATGGTAGGTTTCAGCCCACACAGGTCCTGTATGTGAAAGGAATCATCTGTAGAACATTTTCATGTTCCACTAATAGAATAAAAAATGTCTAGATAACACATTGAGTAGAGGAGGACTTGGATGGAGAACACACGCATTGTATAATTGTATAAGGAATAGCATTCGTCCAACACATATAATAAAGTAGGAACACGTGATGAAGGGTATGGAAGAGGGGAGTAACACAAGATGAAGGGGATATGACGAATCACATGGGGGATAGAGGAACCGAATAGAGATGTCATCATTGATATGGGGTTAGTCAGGTGATGATCAGTGTTGGAGTAAGGATTGAGAAAAGGGATGTAATTTTTGTTGGTTAGGAGAGAAGCACAACATGGGGGTTAAAAAATTATGGATCCCTATTTCCACGGTCTTCTTTCCCAGGGATTTAGACATCATTTATCCATATTTTTTATATAAACATGGATATATCTAATTTCATAGCCACGGAACTACTAAGCCATTGCTATAGGTCATTAGTCTAGTAGTACCTATAAGTCATGTATAATAAATTAGTATGATATAGAAGTATCTATATTATTAAATCTAGTTATGGGAAATATTTACAGTGTTATTGAAGAATTAAACATGTAGTTACAATATATTAAACAAAAAAATTGGTTGGGGCACAAGTATCATGGTTATATAAGTGAAACATCAATGATTGATTTATTGAATCATGATGTTTCATTATATAATAAAATATTTTCTGTAAAACAAAATCATAAATGTGGTTTTCTAAATTAAATAAATTATGTGAATGATGTAAAAACCAAAATCATTAAATTTAATACGGAATCATATAAGATATCAAAATTTATTAAACCCTTCATTTCAGAAGGTTTATTCATGGTGTGGAAATATGTGTCACTGCATGAGGAAGTGATCTAGATTGGGGGAGTATGATGTGAGTGTCCAATGTCAGGATGTTTTGTCATAAAAGTCTGTTCATGACATGGAATGTTTCTAAAACAGGGGCATGAAACCTTTAGAAAATTGTATGAATTTAAAGAACAATGTGGATTAGAGTTAATAGATATAAATGGATTTGAAATTGTATGTATATAATTTTAAACTTTTCATGTCATTGTGTGAGGTTTGATTTTATGTCGTGTTGATCGTTAGATTTTATACCATGTATCTCCTCTCTAGGATTCATTGTATTTTTGTTACATGGTACATCCCATCATCCTTTTTAGGATTTTTTAGGATGAGAAATTAGGTTGGAAGTTATTCTATTAATTATTAGAAATTGAAGAGTGTGTAATGATACACTTTTAAACTCATTGAAACACCTTATTTTGATCGAATAAATATTCATTAACAGTGGGAGAAATGGGTAATGACATGTGGAGATTATATTGTGATAATAATATCATGATTGTCATGGTGTGGAATGATTGTTACATTATTTGATGAATTTTTATCTTAATTTATCTATAAATTAATGGTGCATATTTTATTCATTTAAATTAACCTTTCTTTTTTATCCTCTAGGTAGTTGGGAAAATATTTTTGATGAACCTAAGCCTCTATGATTTATCGTTGGGTATTTTCATTGCTCATCAATGAAATTTTATCCTAGATATCACTCTCTACCTCTTTTCACTTCTTCGTTCTTTTATCAATTGTTATTTTTAAACTTTGAATTTTTTTTCTTATAAATATATTAGGGTTTCTTATCAATGACTGATTTTGAATTCCCAATGGGTTTATTTTGAGGTTTCATGTTTGTGTTCTCCATCTATTATCTAGTTTTATTACAGTGATCCTTGATGATTCTTATCGAATTATGTGATTTGATACATCTCATTGTTTATTATTTGTATATATTGGATTACTATAATTTATTTGTATAATCGGTAAATAGTTTGGATTTACCTATAAGAGATAATAATTTTCGGTTAATTACATGAGAGGGGATGGTGTATCTTTTCATGTGAATGTGTTTAAGTTATGATGTTGGTTAAATTAATTTATTAATATTATAATAGTGTATTATTATTATCATTTAAAATACCTTATATATTATATATACCTAAATCCTATTAGAAACATAAATATGGTCATTAATGGTGGTTAATAAATTAGTTATTCATTATATTTGTCTCTATTTAATTAAAATTTCCAACATAATAAAGAATTGTGTTGGGAATATTATATGAATAGATATTACAACTAATAGGTTATGCTAAATTAGGTTTCATTTATTATAAAAACCATATCCTAATGTATATATAAAATAGAGATTCTAAAAGATCTTTAATACTGGAATTAATTCTAGTAGATAAATAAGTTTGAATAAAGTTTTTTATAAATTTGTATGTATTGAATCAAGTAAAATCTATTTCTCACTAAATATTTTTTTCACTGGAATTATAATTTCTTCCATAATTTTATATATATTATTATATTAGAGTCTTTTACATAAATAAATTAATAATTAATTCAATGTTGGTTGACATGTCAAAATTGAGCAGTTCCATTGTGTTTCTGGTTAGGTCTTGATGTGGTTGATGGTGTTATATTGTAGATTTTAGGAAATAGTGATGTGAATGATATTGGTATGATTATCTCTAGTTGGGATCCCTATATAGATTTATTTTTTATATTTATTCTTTTAGATTTCTTATTTCATTTTAGGTATTTTATTCCTTGATGTATAGATAATTTTTCTTGTTCTTGACATAATGGATAGTAATAATTGATGAATTAATTGAGGGTTTGATGGTTCTTGAACTATAATGATGATTATGATAAGATAATAAGTGGAAAACATGGAATGATTAGGTGATTAAAAGGTCAAGAATATGAAAAATTAGATTATTATATTTAATTAATGTTCTCTATAATTATATGATTAATGTAAATTAACCCAAAATTGATGATGATATATTAAAATATAACTAGTAATTTCTTAATAATAAATTATTATTTTAGTAATTAACCTTAATTATTGTATACATAAAAAAGTATTCACTTCATAGTTTTGGGAAGGGCGGTTGGTTTACCATATAGGACACTAGATATTGTTTTATTCTAGGATTATATAGTGTCCTGTAATTTAGTGATATTCTATTATATTCATTATCTTAGGTTATTTTGTACACTGCAGCACCAAATTTATATAACATGATTGACACCCATATTTAGCCTTATATTTTGGGTTATCTCAATGTTTTTATGTTATATTTTATATGGATTGTGGAATGCACCTTGTAACCCACCCCCTCTTTCTGATGTAGTATATATATATTAATGTTAAGAATATGGTGGATTGAAATTATTAGAAGTGTATGCATGTGGGTTTTAGATACAATAGGACAAAACATACTTTTATATGTGTTGTATTATTGTTTAAGGTTATATTTCATACATGTACCAAGGTTTTAATGGTTTATTGTTATTAAATGTTTACTTATGAATAGTAAAAATGGATTAAGGTTTGATGTATATTTACATGTAAAATAATGGTTCTCATTATTACAATGTGATTATGGATATTTTATGGTGATTTGGTTGTGATATATGTTTATGTTCATGATATTTTTTTCAAAGATGTGATTTATGACATACGGAGGGGATATGAGAACTATAAAATGAAATTTTAGAGTTTAAAGAAACTATTCTAGTGGGAAATTAGATGTGGGAATCTTTTATCTATATATTTCACTAATATTATGTTACCTATTTTTTCATTACTTATTTTGTTATCAGTGGTGTAGATGAGAATATTAATGTCCTAAAATATGTGATTATATGATATTTATATTTATTTAGTAGTCATTTAGTATTATTATTCAATATTATGATTAGTGTATTTGGTAAGGATCCTACTAAGTATATCAGTATTATCATCTCGATATATAAATCTATTTTTAATAACATATGTTGAATTCAGTGATCGAGTCGATCATTACTATCTTATGGTGATTTTTTGGGGGTTTCTATCATTTGTGATCATTATTATAGGTTTTTATTCAGTATATTAATAATTTTTATTTAGTTTTATATAATTATATATATATTGACGTGGGAATTTTTATTATTATATATTATTTTGATAATAGTTTTTATCAATTCGAATGTATTTTTAAGGTAATTCCTCTTATATGTGTGTGTTTTGTACAAAGATTTCTAGTTTATAACCTATGACCTATAGGAGGTAAGATTTTAAGGTCACTATTATCGTTAATAATAGCATCGGTAGAATACTAGTGACGTTGTGTCCCAAAAAATGGTATTAGAATTTTTTTTGAGATAAGGATGGTTCTTGCAATAGGAACTTGTAAATATTTCATGGGTTGGTAGGGAAAACATATATTGTGAACTATGTGCATTATATAAGTAAGGGTTTGGGAGAAAAAAAATATTGGGCCCTTACTATCCAACATAATGAAATTATTATTTCTATATGTAAAATTTTAAGTGATGATTTATTCATAGTATATATCCAAGTAAGGATCTCGTATCATGATTTCCTGAACCTATAATTGATTTTCGTAGATAATGGGAATTAAGATGAATCAAAAAGACCAAATCTTTAGGATACATGTTTCGTGGTTTGGTAGGTCCCTATTATTTTTTTATTTTTATTGGTATGGATCATGGTCATTTCCCTCATTAGGATCATGTTAATAAAGCATAGTAGGATACACCAATATATCTTTAGAGATTTTAGGTAGATAAATTTGATGCTTGTAGGAATATGGTTCATCAGTTCTAGTATATGTGATGTGTTTGTGAACTATTGATTGAGGTATTGTATGAGATTGAAGAGATTGATTTTAAATTTTTTTTCCATTGGAAGAGGAACTATATTTTATTGTAAATTAATATGTTGTAAGGATATGTATGTTAGTGGTGGGTTTTATACCTTATTAATCATGAGGAGTTAAACATTTCGTGGAAAAGTTATTTGTATAGTTCAAGGATGAGTTCTTATATTTGACCAATATTGTTAAAGATCAACTTGATATTATTTATGATTTAAAAGGGAGATTTAGTGTGTGTGAGATAAAAATTGTCTTCAAGAAACATCTATGTCAAGATTCAGATCTCCTCCCTTGTGAAGGGGAAAGATAAATTCATTTTGGGGAGGTATTGTGTTCGGAGATTTAGAAAAAAATCCCCATATTATAATTGAAAACATTTCATAATTAGATAGTAAAGTAAATAAGTTAAATTGAATATTTTGACTCATATAATATAGTTTGGGTGGGTCTAACATCCTAGACCCAGATTCCACTTAGATGTGCTCTAATCCTGGTTGTCCAAATGGCCTCAAGTGCATCTCCCAAATTCCAAAGGTAACCGACTAGTAGTGAGGTATTGAGGTGTGTCTATGGGGATAATATTCCCTTATTACTAGACTGTATCACATCTTATTAATAAAAAACTTATGTAAATGGTTTAATAAGTATAAAAATATGGAATAAGATAACATAAGTGAATAATAGTAATATAGTAAGTGAAACTGATATAAATACAAAAAACTGATAATGATATGTAACGTATCTAGAAAGAAAGAAAAAATGTATTCAAGGAAGCATATATGAATTCTATACTAAAGTAACAAAAAGGAACCAAAATCTATCCCACGAATACTGAGTACTATCTCAGTCATCTACTACCAACTCCGTCTTAAATAGGCGAGAAATCATGTTTCTAAAGCGATGCTCTCCCTTTGTCAACACCTGTATACAAGTAGACTTCCCAGGTACTAATGGAACCTGGATTGGGTGTAAGAGAAATATCATTAGGACACCACAAATAGTGTCTATAACATCCTATATGTTTAATATAAATTGAAACAATGTTCAATTATGAATATATAAAAGTAAATTAGTATAGTAACGTAAATACCCAAGTACCAATCTGATCCCCATGCTTCTGTCTGAACATGTAACCAATTTATTTTTTAATTAAGTTTTAGTTTATATATATAGGTCTTGTGAGGTAATACCCGCAATGAAAAACTAATATGATAGAAATAGTGAATAATCCAAGGTGATCGAGGAATCCATGATGTTACTTGTAATGAATGTGTTCCAAGGTGATAACCTAGGCATCCTAGAACTCAAGGGTCACCAACTCAATAATAAATGCATCCTGGCTAATGGGTAGGAGTGTGATCCAAGGTTCATCATCTATGGAATTATAAAATAGTGCGACCTAACTAATTCCAAGGAATACATCCAAGGTAAAATGGGATAGGCTATTTCTAGGCCCAAGGATATACCCAAGGCACATTGTGTCCATATAATCCATGATGGATCCATGGAATCAATCCAAGGAATCCAATAACAGTAAAGTATGGATCCTACAGTGTCATACCAGGAATCCACTAATAGATGAGGATTGGGTTCCAATGTGGGTCTCAACCAAGGAAACCAGCATCCATTAATCGGAATGGAATCCATTAGTGATCAAGATGTTCCCTCAGTAATTCAATATCTTAATCGAGTATAAACACTCCTATAGAAATGTCAAGGTCCATATGTAATTAGGAACCTTGAATTTAATTCATTTAGTGAATTGAGCCATGAAATAGTCATATCATTTACGAAGTCATTTGTTTTAAGCCCTGTCATTCATTATTGTGACAAGGCCAAGGATAAAGCAACCATTTAAGTAATTTCATGGTTAATTACTTAGTGATTTCCTTTACCTTTCATAAAATTTAATGTTTGGGATATGGATGAACCAAAACAGGTAATTAATTTAATATATATTAGGCCAAGTGATACCAATACGATATACATTCCAACATACCATTTAATATTGATTAATCATTTTAAAGATCTTAACTTAGGTAGGTCATGAGATTATCATACACAATACTTTCCATTTATCGGTTCAAGAAACATTAATCAAATAAGGATTACCATTGGTTGGTTCAAGCTGAAGAACACGTGAATGATGGCTCTGACAAACATGTCAAAACACAAAAAACCAATGTATGAATAACACCCTACATAGGATGGTCAAAGTTTTGTATATAACAACCAATAATGAATTAAAAATATGGAATGGGTCTTAAAACACAATTCTAATGACTACATGAAAAGTATATAAATTTAATAAATTATTTTTAATGAAATCAGAACACCCACATGGATATTTATAAAATGAAGAATAATGAAGAGTTAGTTATAGACTACCTGCCTCATACTTGTATGTCTCTCCTCATCTGTTATTATCCTATAATTCAATGTGGATTAGAGTATATCTAAAAAATATATCAACAACCTGGAATTGGGACATATGATTCAGAATCTAAATAATTTCATTTATAGAATGAAGAATAATGAAAGATTAAAAATTAATCGAGATCTTACCAGTAAAGATCCAATGAGATGAACATCAACCAAATTGGACTCTATATGGATGTTTGATCTCAAAGGCTAGTTTAGACGGATTTAGTCTTCAAAAGAGATATTTTGGGGGTTCTTGTCCTCTATAAAGTAAAATGAGATGAGGGGAGAACATAAAACATCATATAAGGTTAAAATGTTAATTTTTCCCAACAACATATTTTTTGCGGTCCGACTGCAAGGATTGGAAAAATCATGTGCAAATTGAGCATGGGAAACTGTAGGAAGGGGAATATCACAAATTTAGGTCGCACCATTAGGGATCTGTGTGCCAACTATTCAAAATTCCTCTACAATATTTTGTAAAATTTTTCATATCTGGGAGGCCCAAATTGCATTGTTTAGAAAAACCCTAATACACATATCTCTCCACAGTCTAGCCCCACATGGTTAAAACTATCCATGTGAACTGCCTCTTATGGTTTAATCTAACCATGTGATAGGCCAAAACCCTCCACCAGTTGGGGTTCTGAGCTATGAATAATATTCAGACACCCTTGAAGCATCCATTAACTCATAAGTCCACATTAGTTCGAAAATAAAGAATTATACCAACATTAAATGGATCCATACCTAATTGAATATATGGGTTCTTATGGTCTTCCCCCATAATGAAACCCATCCCTGAGATCATGTTCCAATGGTGGTGAAATACTATCTGAGAACAAATATGGACATTGGGCATGTACGTTGGCCTCCCACTCCCATGTATCTTCATGTACATGGCCTTTCTATCATAGAACTCATACTAGAGGGACACACAAGCCTCAGCTATCCTTCGTTCTCTAGTTAATGATGCATATAGGACACTCCTAAAAATAAGCATTGGCATCAAGCTCAGCATCATTAGGATCAAAAGTATGAGATGGGTTAGTATGATAATGGTGAAGATATAAAATGTGGAAGATTTCATTCATGGAATTATACCTTTTGAAAAAATATCATCGGATAGGATATTAGACCAAATCTCTCTAGAATCTCAAATATCCCAAAAAAGCATGATAATAGCTTCCCTTTATTATGTATACTTATATTCCCTAGAGTGAGTGACACCCATATCAAAACATGATCCCAGACCTCTAACTCTATAGGCCATTTGTGGAGATCCTCATACGGTTTATGTCTAGACTAAGTCGTAAACATACGCTTCATAATCCACTGAATTAGTTCCCAAGTTTCCTAAATGAGATGGGGACCTAGTGTGGCTGCTTCACCTATATCTATCCTACACAGGGGTGAATGGAATTCCATACTGTACAAGGCCTCAAACAGATCCATCAATATTATCTCTTTCAATATTTTATTATATGTGAACTAGATGATAGGTATATGCTTCTCCCAAAATTCATCGGAATCAAGGATCCATTCTTGGAGCATGTCCTCTAAAACCTATATCATCCATCATGACTTACCACTAGTTTAAGGGTGAAAATATATTCTTAGAGGCACCTGTGTACCCATATCCCTCTTGAACAATTACGAGAACCGTGACATAAAATTACCATCCCTATGAAAAATAGTTGTGTGAGAGACATCATGAAGTTAGATGATACCATGGAAATAAAATATTCCCATATCATCATAGATAATATATCCTAAATAGGAATTAAGTGGGATACATTCTTCATTTTGTCAGCAAAAACTCATGTAGTGTCGTTACCTTTAGGAAAACTAGGTAAACTGACTACAAAGTCCATGGAAATATATTTTCATTTCCATTTCCTTACTGAAAAAAGATGTAACAGGCCTATATGCCACTGGTTCTTTACCTTCACCTATTGAAAGGTGGAACACCAAGTGATAAATCATGATATATAACATTCTATCCCAGTCCACCAATACTGGCATCGCATGTCTCAATACATCTTGAAGATTCCTGAATAGATTCCCCACTGAGAAGCATATCACTCCTGCATCAACTCCTCTTTCAAATCTATTGGAACCTAAATAATTCCATGAATATGCGGGATTATATCTCTTTCCACATACCAATATACAGGTGGTTCATCCTATGAAGTACTCTAATAGATAACTAAGCCCTTATAATCTGAAAATTTTCTTCTCTTTGCGTTCTCAGGAAGAGAAAAGGTAACTATCAAGGTTGAGAGGTAGGACTGCTCATGACTATAATGAAACTCCATATGTATCTCAGAAAATAGGGCCATAATTTTCTATTCAACAGTAGATTCTTGTACGACTTGTTCCAGAGTTTTCCAACTCAGTGTAGTAGCTATTGCATTACCTTTTCTAGACTATAGGCAATTTTTAAATCGAAGGACTATAGATATTTGACCCATATTCACTATATTGGATTCATGTTACATTTTGTCATGATATACTTGAGTTTTTTGATGTCTATATACACCACAGAGCACTCACCAAGTAGATAGTGTCTCTAACAATATAAGGCACATACAACTAATAATAGGTTGAGTTTATTCATCGGGTAATTTCTCTCAGGAGTCCTCAACTATCGAGATGTGTTTGTAATGAATCTTCCCTCATACATTAGCACTACTCCTAGAACAATACATGATGCATTATAGAACACTATATATCCTCTTCCTATTTATAGTATAGTCAAAATAGGTGCTGAGACAAACCTCTCATTTAGCTCTTGAAGGTTTTTTCGCATGATTTTAACCGCAATAACTTAACACCCTTATTTTTAAGACCATTAAGTAGTGCAGAAAGGTGTGATAATTCTTATATGAAACACCATTAATATCCAGATATCCCCAAGAAACTCTATATATCAAAAATTTTCTTTGGATTCTCTTATGAAACCACATCACCCAATTTTTATGGGTCAATGGACACTCTATATTCTAAGATAATATAACCCAATAAGTGAACTTTGTCGATCCAAATGTAGCACTTAGAAATATTACCATAAAGATTATTCTCTCTTAGTGTAATCAAGATGATATCAAGGTACTCAGCATGGTCTCTATGATTTTGAAAATACAACATGATGTCATCCAAAAATACTATGACAAAAGAATCTAGATAGGGGTGTAAACCCCTATTCATCATAGCCATGAAAATTATAGCTGCATACATAAGACCGAACAACATAACAAGGTATTTATATAGACCATACATAATATGGAATATTGTATGAGGTATGCATGATTTCCTAAACTACACCTTATGATAGACCAATATCATTTCAATCTTAGAAAACACCCTAAATCCCCAAAAATGGTCAAAGAGATCATCCATATGTGGTAGTGGATACTGGTTCTGACCATAAAATGGATCACGTAACATCCCAAGTAAATAAAGAATATGAATTTTTCATATTTAATAATATTTTTAAATAAAATATTAATTTTAATTTCAAGGGGATGCTATGTATGATTGTGTACTCAACACGCAACAACAGACTTCATTGAAATCATACATTGCACACAACATTGAGTTATATAGAAAGATAATAATATTATTTTATTATTTTAAATGGAAGTTAACGCGTAGCCATTGTATTGGCGGGAATAATAAAAAACTAACTACAATATGATTACACATGTTTGTTAAATGTTTTTAATTTTATCCAATAAATTTTAGAAGCTTAAAGTAAGAATGAATCTGATTTTATGCAAGAAATACTCTAATATTCTTTAAAAGTTTGATTAATTTTCTTTTGATGGTGAAAATTTTTTAAATCTAGTATTTTTTAATTTTATAAGTTCCATTTGAAAAATAATCTTCTTATTTAGAATAGGGACATTAGAATTTAATTTTTTTAAAATTTTGGAATTTTTCTAATAAAATTCAATTTTTGATGAATAGTAAAAAATACTGCATTATAATTCAAAACTGTCTTTTAATATAATTTATTTATATGATTAGACTATCATTTTAATTGATTTTAAAGTGTAATTAGATTATATTTTTATCATTTAATCCAATTTTGGTCATTTAAAGTAATTTAACTTTGAAATTGGACATAAACACGTGTTAATCTTTTAGTAATCTTTACATCATAAAAACACGCTTTTTGGTTTTGACAACGAGAATTAATTTTAAATTAATTTTTTAAACTTCTTTGTTTTTAATTTGGAAAAATGGATTCCATATTTCAAATCGAGAGATAAAAATTGTGTAAATAGTTAACTTTTATTTTTAGATATTATGAATAGAAACTTCGGTAAATATTTTATTTACAATGGTTAAAGGGTAAATCTGGTAAATAAGGGTGAAAATAATAATATTATAATTATATTATTATAATAATATTAAATTACTTTAAGATGTGTCATAACCCTATTAACTGATACATGTCTGACCATGGGCATCCTTGGGTAGATTTTGGGACCCCATGGAGCCACTTGTAAGTGAAAATTACATTTTATAAAAAATAATTTATAGTTATGAAAAATATAGCATAAACATAAATATTTTAGTAAAACATTTTTTATATGGGGTTATATAAGTCATATTTCCGACCCTAAATAGTCATTAAAATCTAAAAATATTTGCTACATCAGGGTATTTTATTTATAATTTTTAGACATTAAATAAGTAAATTTAAATATAACACAATGGTGATGAAGTGATTGCATCGTTAATAAAGGATTTAAATAAATGATATTATAAATATTAAAATAAATGTAATTTAGTTATTTTGATATCTTCCATGAATTTTTTAATGATAGTTACTTTTAATATTTATATTAATATTTTTTTCTCGAATCAATCATGTTATCTTGGATTTTAAAAAATATTGATGATGTGAATGGTGTCAAAATTGACATAATTCGTATTTTAAATTATAAAATATTTCATAAAATTTTTTAAAATTTCAAAAAATCGATGATTCACCAAAATAGTTATCATAAGTGTAAAATTTTATTATTGAATATCTAATTGGATACATTCCATGTTTTGGTAACTATTTTTATTCTCAAAGTGTTAAATTATTGATAAAATGGTAATAGTAAAAAAGGATTAAATAAAAAAGATAAAGATTAAAAAATTTCCAAAACCTATACAATTATTATTGGTTGATTTTATTTAGACTTTTATTCATATTATCTTAAATTTTAATGAGTCTTGGACCTTTTTAATCCTAAAATAATTTTTTAATAAAATAATACTTTCAAACTTTCCTAAAGATCCCCTCCTCCCTTTTATAAAAGGCCAACACCTATAACCCATATCAAACACCTCTCATGCCCCTTGGATCATCCAAACACTACATCAAGAAGCTTAAAACATCTCCCTCTTCATTCTAAAAGTATTACCTTAAGTATTATTAAATTCACGAAAGAATTTTGGCTCAAATCAATGAGAGTTACACATTTTAAGAGAAAATTAATGATTGAACGAGTCAAGTCGAACACGAGGTAAGGGAACTTCTTAACCCAATTTCCATTCTCTACATAAATCTTCTAATTCATCATTATTTATTGATATGATTAAGTAAGGAATAAATTTTTATGTCCTGTATCTAATTTATTCTTGCTTTATGTCTACATATAGTGAATACACATAATCATTCTTTTTATTTACAAAATGATTTTTGTAAGTGAACCTTTGAACCTCTACTTTTAGTCAAAGACCTATTTTATGTTATGTATTTTAATCTCCAATTTACTATGTTGGAATATTTTCTTCTATATCCTTATTACTGTAAATTTTATGTCCAATTGATGATAGAACATTTTCTCTCTCATCAATGCATTTTCTGAATTTTTAAGTGACGTCATTAGGCTGCCGAATTTTCATAAGGGAATTTCTAAACTCAATTTAATCTCATTGGGTTTTCCATATAATTCCTTGATTATTTATAACAAGATTATTTTGGAATCACTATTTAATTATTTATATTGTAATTTTCACTTTATTTTGTGTGGATATATTATTGATACACATAATCACCCCATTGAAAAATTCTTACCTCATTTATACAATCTTTGTAAGGGATTATGAATCAATCTCCTTTAATTGAGGAATATCTTGATACTTGTGTAGATTTATTATCCTATAAGGTGTATATACTTCCATTTGACATATTATATCAGGAATATCCTTATTCTTATGATATTATTGGGTTTTTAATTTGATTCTATAATTATTTTTATTCAAGTATTTTCTCAATTGGTAAGGGACTCTTTAACTAAAACATAGTTCTAATTGCTTTAAGGATTTAATCTTCTATGTATTTCCCATTAATTCCCATTTATTCAAAATGGTTTTAGGAATTTATTTATATCGACATTATTATTTTAAAATTTTAATTCCTTTAAAATTTTCAAATTGGTATAAAACACTTTGATTCAAAAATATCTTTATTAAATGTTTTAATGGGTTTGTAAATAGATTGAATATTTCAATATCTTGAATTAATTTCTTGTGATTGATGTTTTAAATGTTTATAATTTTAATCTTTTATGTGTTATGATTATATAATGGTACTTGGATATTTGACAGGTGGTTACGTGATAAACCAAATACGAGTGGTTCCGTGATAAACCCAGGGTTGGTTGTAAAGACCTGAAAATTTTAATAATATTTATTTCTTAAATTTGTGTGTTATTTAATTTTATACTCAACAAAACTATATCCTTTAATTAATTAAATGAGTATAATTAAATGATACTATTGGGTTTTGAATGTTATATTGCCATTAGTCAATATGACCATTGGAATCTAAATTCTTAATGTCACAATTATTGATTATAAATTCGAATGGTCTTGGTTAATTAAAACATAAAGAAGAGTAGATGACATCATCTAGTAGACTCGGTCCATATAAAGCCCATCTGTCGGAGCTTGGTAAGGAGGTAGCATCACTGGGATTTTCTCTGGACCATGCCCAAGCTGAACTTCAATATGTGAAGCTTGAACAAAATCTCCTAAGGGAGAACTTCAAGTTGATAGAAATCGCCAATCGGGCAATGTTGTCCAAGCCAACCCAGGATTCTATCACCATTGCAGACCTTACACTTTGGTCCTATGCTGGTGTTATAATGGGATATGTAACGATACCTTAGCTACTAAGGGTAATCCTTTCATATAAATAAAATTTTTATTTCGTATTATGGTAAAGTTTGTAAATTTCAAATTTCCAGATAAATATAGGATGTATATTATTGTTGAATTAAAAAAAGGGGTATTTTAAAATATTTTTTTATTCTTTAAATAATTAATAATGTAAATTTATTTTCAAAAAATAGTCTTCTATAGTTTTGTTTTGTTGGAAATTTAGATTCTAATAAGATCAACATAACTTTCTGTAAATAGTTAAGTATGAATAGTAACATACCCATATGAACAGTAATGAATAGTAAATTGACCAAAAAAATAGAAACTTCACACATGGATGTATAAGTACAATTTAGACAACATAAAAGTGAAAAAATAATCATAGTATACGTTTTGGTATTTTTGATTGTCAAGAAATATTTTGTTTACAATTTTATAATTAATTTAATAATTTAAAATGATATTTAGTTTCATAAAATTTAATGATAAATTGTAACTTTATTGTATTACAGTTATACGACAATTTTATGGTACCTTGATTACTTTCATAAGGTGTAACATAATGAGATGTTATTTTAAAGTCATATTTTTGGAATAAATAATAATTTTTTCTAAAAATTAAATTAAAAATATTTAGAAAATTATTTGAAAAAATTTTTGTTCATTTTTGACTTCAGAGCATCGATTTTAGGTTAGGGGGATTTTTTGGGATTCTTCTGAAATAGTTGAATTTTTTGTGAATAGTAAAAATACAGTTGTGAGTTTCGAGTGTTTAATGACATCATTAATGATGTAATAATTATGTTCGACCAATGAATAGTAATATATGCTATGATTTGTCCAAAGTGTCTAATACCATGATAAAATACCATTTACAGGCCCATGGTTTTTCCAATACCACCGATGAGTTGTCCCTTGGAAATTAATAATTCATTCCCTCACTTTTAAAATAAATATCAATCCATTGCCTCATTCATTTCATTCCATAACCCTAATCAATGAACTTATAGTCTTTTACCTCCCAAGGAGTCCTCCAAAGTTTCCCTCAAGCCACACAAGGTCCCAACCTTCAAGCGTTCAAAGTTACTCTTCAAGGTAAAGGAACCTTTTACCCTCCCCTTTTACGTCATGACTTCTTTTATGGAATGTATTCCAGTTTCCATTTTATTACGTGGGTGTTTGTCCTTATTTATACATAAAAATTTAAATTTCATGTCCAAATTAATGGATACCCTTTCCACTCTAATAAATTTATTTTCTGAATTTTTATGTGACGTCGTTAGGCTGCCGAAATTTTTGTAAAAAAATCACATCTTCTCTTTTCCATTGAGTTTCATTTTCATATGGTATTTCCTTAAAATATCCATTAAATGATCTTATTTATTTCTATTCTATACCCCTACTATATAATGAGTTATTTATGAGTGTGTGAGCCCTGTCCCCTCTCTTTTCAATGTTTTCTAAAACCACGTTATATAGTCGTTATGCTGCAAAACATTCATCTCAAAATTTCACTCTCTTTCTATCAAGAAATATTCTTGTTTTATTTATGTGAATACCCAGAACTATTTCTTTTATAGGGGTGTTCATAAATTCACATAAAGTGATATATTTTATTCTTTAATTGATATAAATATAACCCTCACTCCCTTTACATGGGTTATAAATGACATAACGATAATTTTTTTTATGAACTTTTAAAATGTCCCGATTTTGAAATGAAACCCATTTCTTTTATTCTATATGGGTTATTTATGAAATGTTTGATTATGATATTTCTGGATCATATGAAAATAAATACATATTAAGGGCTTTCCCTGATATGTCTCTAATACATTGGTTAAATAATTAATCTCTAGAGATGACAAGTTTCAAGATACCGTGGTGAATAACCTTGGTAAAATTTTTATGAAACCTTGGGGATGGTCCTTGGTAATATGTTCATGAATGTATAAATGAAACTTTTTAGTCATATATTAATGTTATGGTTCATTTTCTTTTCATTATGAGATTTTATACTTTTATTGCTCATGTATTTATGTTTTTATCAAGTTCTTATTAATTTCACAATTATACTGATTCCCTTGTTTTCACAAGTGGGCCTTCTGCTCACCCTTTCCTTTGATGTATGTCTCTAGGTTATGAGATGCAATAATTGTAATTAGTATGAACCTATGATAATGCTTTACATGTGTATTAGAAGTATTTTTAAGTTGTTTTCATTTACTATGTTCTTGATTCCCAAGACAGTAGACATTAAAGATCATCTGTATGTAAAATGTAATGAAACGTACTGTAATAAAATGGCGGGATTCCATACGGGTGACCCCAAGATAGCTCTCCAATGTATTGGGTAAAATGATGGTGGTATAAATTAGTGTTTCTCACAAGATATTTAGGTAATATACTATGATGGGCATTCCAACGTAACTCCCTATGTAGGTGTGAAAGCTACAATGTAAGTATGTTATGGATGCCAGAAATTACCTTTATGGCTTATGATTTCTACGTGTTATTCAAAAATATTATGATTTAATGTGGAATTTTAAAGATATTATGTTTTAGGATTGAGAAGTATGATTTAATTGATTTGTATGTATTGATGGAGTAATGCTTTCTTTCCTTATTTTATAACCATTACTGAGTTTTTTATGCTCATCCCAGGTTTTTTTAAAAAAAATTCACAGGGTATAATGAAGGGTAAGAGAAAGGAAGTATTCAAGAAGATTTATATCAAGAAAATAAATCTTGTTTTATTTAAATAGTTTCTGTTGTTGTGAAAAATATGGATAATTAGTATAAGTGTCTTCTTTTTTATTTTTGAGATGTAATGTTATAGTTACAGCCTAATTCTATAAAACTCTAAACCTTAAAATATCATCAATGTCAATTATTGACTTTACTCAATATTATGTAATGTTTATGGTTGGGGCCTTACAGTTGGTATCATAGGTCGGTTTAGAAAAAATTTGGGATTAGTATTTTTGTTAAACACATGGTTAGCATCTATGCCTACTCTTTGAGTTAAATCCTTATTTTGTATCTTTTTCAGATCACGGATAGTCTATTATAAATGGAAGGAGGAGGTTCACAGACGAAATTCCTATCTCTTCTTGATGAATTTCATGTAATAATTATTTCAATATCATTTATAGATGACTTTGAAACATTTTCTAGAATACAACTCACTTGAAATCAGTTGTTTGAGATATCAAAAACCTCTACAATACCTCGATACCATCGTGGAGCATGGGTTGTATTTAATAAAACCATATCAACCTAATATTCTCATATTTACAAGAAAGGTAAATATTATCAAGGAATTTTCAAATATTTTACCTTATCACAAGATTTTGAAGAATATTATGATTTTTAAAATGAAACTAAAGAAGGAGAACCTTCCACAACCTATTTATATTTTCTTTTAAATTATAGTCCTTCAGCAAATACTCATGGTATTTTAAAAGAACCATTTATTGAATATTCCAACTTGAACTCAGTATGAATACTTTTTAAAATGAATGTTTTATCATCTCTTTTGAAATTATATGTCATGCATTATTATTTTCTCAAACAATTGTTTTGTGAACACCCATATGAACCATGATGTATGAGGTGTATTTGTATAATGGAAGCAGATGATTTTGAAGGATATTTATATCATTGTTACAATGCATAGACCATATATCTATGTGAACATGATGACAATTAAACACGGTGGACACCAGGATCAACATACAATGTTCTTTATTTGGGAATAGTGTTATTTTATGGAGGTAAAAAATGTCAATATATATAAGATATCATGATTTAAAACATTAAGGTCATTATGAGTTGGGATTAAAATGAGAGGTATAAGAAAACCACTGAGGTTAAATAATGTTATGTTTATTTTTGAGTTTTATAAAAAGGGACAACATACAAGTTGGGTGACAACCCGTCGCATTTGGCAGGGCCATACGAATCGAACTCGCAACCAAAGGGCGACAAGGGTGCATCACCTACCACTAGCCTACGTGAAGCCTCTGGTTGGTATGACTTATTATATTTAGTTAAATGATTGTATGAATCAATAATAAATTTATTATGGTAACTTATGATTTATCAAATGGATATCCTTATTATAAGAAAATGATTTGGTGATTAAGTGATAAATGTTATTTTAGAAGACGTTCTCTCTTTTGGGAAAACTATTTGCCTAAGGAAAATAGAATGCTATGGGATTTCATTTGTGGATTAATGGTTGAAATTTTATCTTGGGAGAATCTATGTTTTATTGTATACTTATAGATATTTGGGATATTTATGGAAATGATTAACCTATCATAGAGAATATTTTATTAGGTTAATTAATTTTTATTATGATCATTTAAGAGTAGCTGATTTTATTTGGAGATTAATGCTAATCTTTTTTTGGAAGGCTGTGAGTTCAAATCCTTCTGAATTTGGGGATTCAAACATAGTTTGGATTATTTTGAGGGATTTTAAGGAAAAAATTTTATTTAATGGTCATTTTTGAACATTGGGTATTTTTTGTTAAATTTTAAATATTAAGAGTAATATTTCTTTTTATAAAACATTATCCTTTTTGGGATTATCTGATCTTGTTCTAACTATTTTGGTTTTGGTTAATTTCTAAACACATGTAAATATATAGTTCATCTTTTATGGATTATTTTATTCTATAAAAGTTTATTTTACTTCTTCAGGTGTGACCAAGTCATTTGAATACTCGTCATTTAGAGAAAAGATGAGTTTTTGGTAGAAACTTATTAAAGGGTGAAACTCTACAGGAAAAGTAAGTATATTTCCTTGTGTCTATAGTATATCTCATAAATAAATTATCCAAATTTATGAAATGAAACATAAAACAAAATTTTTTCTATTTACTTTTTCTACTGTGAAACCAAGGACTGTTTAACCCATCACAAGAATGTGGTTTTTGTGTTCTCAACATTCTCCTGATTATGTTTTCTATCACACTACATCTGAACTTGACACTTAGATTGTCCTCCATATCCATGTTTTCATACATGGAATCATAGTATGTGTTATCTCGTTTGGCCATTTTACTTCTCTTTCTTTCTTTTTATGTGATAGTTAGGTTGACTATTTTTCCAATGTGGGACTTTAAATGAATTTTCTAGGCCCAATTTTAAAATTGTGCAGACATAATTCCCTAAAAGGGGAAAGGATGTAACATCCCAGTTAAATTAATAACATGAAATTTTCATATTTATTAATATTTGAAAATTAAATATTAAATTTACTTTCAAGGTGATTCAATGTATGATATAATACTCAATACACAACAACGGGTTTCCTTGAAATCTTATGTTGCACACAACATTGAGTTATACTGAAATAAAATAAAATATAATAATTATTTTAAATGGTAGTTAAGGCCTAGAAATTATATTTAAGGGAATGAACAAGACTAACTAAAAAATTATTACACATTTTTTTAAACATTTTTACATTTATTCAATAAATTTTCGAGTCATAAAATAAGAGTGAATCTGATTTTAAGCATGAAATACTCTAATATTCTTTAAAATGTCGATTTATCACCTTTTGATGGAGAACCCTTTTTAAATGTAGTTTTTGACACTTTAATATGATCCATTTGAAAAAATTACCATCTTATTTAAAAGTAGGACATCAAAATTTACATTGGGTAAAATTTTGGTATTTTTATGATAATGTTCATTTTTTGATGAATATTGAAAAATACTACATTTTAATTCAAAATTGTATTTTTTTCTAATTTATTTATTTGATTATACTGTCCTATTAATTTCTTTTAAAGTTTAATTATACTGTATTTTTATCATTTAATCCATTTTTGGTCATTTAACTAATTTCACATTGTAATTGTACATAAACACATGTCTATCTTTTGGTAGTTTTTACTTCTTAAAAACATGTTTTTTGGTTTTGATAGAGGAAATTAATTTTAAAATAATTTCTTCAACTTATATGTTTTGAATTTCAAAAAATGGATTCCATATTTGGAATTATTAGGTCCAAATTCTATAAATTGGTAAATTTTATTTTTAGACATTATGAATAGTAACTTTAGTAAATAATAATATACCATGGTTAAAGGATAAATCTTGTAAATATGGGTAAAAGTATAATATTAAAATAATATTAAATTACCCTAACACATTTCATAAATCTATTGGAAGATACATGTACTTCCATGGGAATCTTTGGGTCGATTTTGGGACCCCATGGAGCCACATGTAAGGAAAAATGACATTTTATAAAAATTACTTTAAAGTTAAGAATAATGTAACATAAACATATATCTTTTAGTAATATAATTTTTATATGGGGTTATATAAGTGCTATTTTCGAATATAAATATTATTTATAAAGATAATATTTCCTACATTATGATATTTTATTTATAATTTTTAACAATTAAATATATAAATTTAATTACGACACAATAGTGATGTAGTGATTGTTTCATTAATAAAGGATTCAAAAAAATGATATTATAAATATTAAAATCAATGTATTTTGATTATTTTGATGTCATCCATTAATTTTATGGATTATATATACATGTTATCTTTTTATTAATAATGTTTTTTTGAATCAATAAAGTTGTTTTTTATTTTTCAAAAAAATTACGATATGAATTGTGTAAAAATTTACATAATTCCTATTTTAAAATATAAAATATTTTATTAAATATAATAAAATTCCAATAAATATAAGATTCAGAAAAATAGTTATCATAAGTCTAAAATTATATTAATGTCTCTTTAATTGGATATTTTTCACCTTTTGGTAACTATTTTGATTCTCAAAATATTAAATTCTTGATAAAACGGTTAGAGTAACCAAGTGTTAAATAAAAACGATAATGATTAAAAAATATCCAAAACCTATCCAATTCTTATTATATGATTTTATTTCTACTTATATTCATCTTATCTTACAATTTAATAATATTTGGACCTTTTGAAAATGAAAAGAATATTATAACAAAATAAGACTTTCAAACATTCCTAAAGATCCTCTCCTCCATTTTATAAAAGCCCACTACCTCTAACCCATAACACACACCTCACTAGCCCCTTGGCTTGTCCAAACTCTTCTAAAAGAAGAACCCAACATCCCCATATTCATCTTATAGGCCTTACCATAGTAATTAGGCAATTCAATAAAGCCTTTTGGTTCAAATAAATGAGAGTTGCACGTTTCAAGAGGAAATTAAAGAACAAACGAGTCAAGTCGGACAAAAGGTAAGAGAACTTCTTAACCCAATTTATAGTGCTTGGGTTAATATTCTAATTTGGGATTATGTCCTAATATTATTATATAAGTAATAAATTTTGATCTCCTATATTTTATTTATACTTGCTTTATGTGTACTTATAGTGAATACATATAATAGTTCTTTTTATTTACAAAATGAATTTATAAAGGAACCATTGACCCTCCTCTTTTATTCAAAGACTCCTTTTATGTTATGTCTTTTAATATATATTTTATTATGTTGGGATATTTTATTCAATATCCTTATTACTTTAAATTTTATTTCCAATTGATGATAGACCATTTTTTCTCTAATCAACGCATTTTCGAAATTTTTAAGTCACAAAGTTAGGCTACAGAATTATCGTAAGGGAATTTCTAAACTCAATTTTCAATCAATTTTTTTTCTACATACTTCGTTGATTATTTATGCCAATATTATGTGTGGAATCAATTTTTGATTAATATTTTATATTTTTCACTTCTTTTTTGTGGATATACATTTACTACACATAATCACCCCGTTGATAAATTCTTACGTCATTGATACAATATTTGTAAGAAACTATGTCTCAATATTCTTTTCTTGAGGAATATCTTGATATTGTGCACCTTAATTATGCTATAATGTGTATATACTTCCATTTAAAATATTATATCATGAATCTTTTTATTATAAAGATATTATAGTTTTTTTTAATGTTATTCTTTAATTATTTTAATTCAAGTATTTTCTCCAGTGGTAAGTAACTCTTTAACTAAAACTTAGTTCAAAATGTTTTAACGATTTAATAATCTAAATATTTCTCATTAATGTACATTTTTTCATAATGGTTTAAGAATTTATTTATATGGACGTTATTATTTTAAAATTTTAATTCCATTAAAATTTTTAATGTGGTATGAGACACTTTAATTCAAAAATATCTTTGTTAAATGTTTTTAATGGTTTTGGAAATGGATTGAATATTTCAATATATTGAATTGATTTCTTGTGATTGATGTGTTAAATATTGATAATTTCAATCTTTTATATATTATGATTATATAGTGGTACTTGGATATTTTACGAGTTGTTATGTGATAAACCAAATATGGGTGGTTCTGTGATAATCCTATGGTGGGTGAGCCCGAGATAGCTCTCCAATTCATTGGGTAACATGACAGAGGTAAATTTTAATGTTTCTCCTTTGAGATTTAGAGAATATATTGTGATGGATATTCCAATGTAACTGCCTTTGTATCTATGAAATCTATAATGTAAGTATGTTATGTATGTCATAAGTTACCTTTATGATTTATGATTTCTATGTGTTATTCATAAATATTATGATTTCCTGAGGTATGTTAAAGATATTATGTCTTATTATTGAGAAGTATGATTTCATTGATTTGTATCTACTGATGGAGTAATATTTTCTTTCCTTATTTTATAACCCTTACTGAGATTTTTATGTTCATCCCATGTTTTTTAATTTTTTTTCACTAGATACAATGAAGGGTAAGAGAAAGGAAGTATTCAAGAAGATTTATATCAATAAAATAGATTTTTCTATTTATGGAGTTTTATTATTGTGAAACAAATTTGGATACTAAGTAGAAGTGTCTAATTTGTAATTTTTGAGATTTAATATAATAGTTATGGTCTAATTAAAGAAATTATAAACCTGAAAATATTCTCAATGTTAATTCTTGACTTAACATAAGATTATGTAATGTTTAAGGCTGGGGACTTACAGTTCAAAGATCTACAATCCACACATATTTGAAGGGTACCATTCACATTATTAAGAGAAAAGCAGGAGAGATCCTCATGAACAATGGTTAGGCCATATAAAACCGTAGGACTCAATGTCTTATAACTACCACTTGATCTCTTTGATCTTAGATGGTTACATCGTGTAAGGAGGAATTGACACTGGAGATGCTCGTGGAATGAGCTCAATCGTAATCTCAACATATCTCTCATGAGGTAATCTAGAAAAATCATCATTAAAATATGTCCCTAAAATGATCTATTATTGAAGGGAATTCACCGTTATTTAAGTCCTGATCCTCCATGAATAGATTGGAAATTTGGTCTATCACTCCACCTATACCATAATACTATGTTTAATCTCTACGTGACAGTACATCCCACTCACCCTTTTGTAGATAATTTCTACCCACTGGTGATGTAAACGATATCATGTGGTGATAGTAGTCTACAAAGGCATGATACAAAACCAACCGATCAATCCTGAGAATGAAATCGAAACCCTTCATCTCAAGAACAATGAGGTCCCACAAGAAAAGGTAACTTCCTACTTCAATGGGATAGTACCTACATTGGCGTATTCTATTTTACCATACTCCCAGTAGTGCATCTAAGGTCATTACACCAGAGTCATACTAAATGTCAAGCCCAAGACATTCCATGATAGATAAAGAGATAAAAGAATGTTATTACCCTATATCCAATAAAGAAGATACTATAGTTGAGGCTACTAGAATATTTCCACGTACTATAGATGGTCAAGAATACTAATCCATAGGTAATAGGTGTAAAGAAATAAAAATTCTATATCCATGGACCTATGAAATAATTGGACTGCTATGATCAAAACTACTCTACTAGATCTACCAGTGATCATGATTCTGGATACCACAACCACAACGTCCTCCTCAGCTAGTCATGTCAGTGCAATTCTAACTCCCTACTAGACATGGTGTAAAAGAATCTTCCCCCTGAAGGTGGAGCTAGAGCGGAACCTCATTCACTAGAATTTGATGGAAAGGTGCATCATAATCTATGTTGAAGCCTCATACAGCTTCAAGATCAGCACTCTAATAGGAATCGATCACCCTAAGGATTCAGTTCCCCTATCATCCACATTTGTGAAACACCATTGAACTACCAATACGAGAACTCTGGATTCCAGTTCCCAAAAAAGAAACCATAAGGGAACACCTTCTACTGGTGAAGGTACTACGATCCTTCCATGGCACTAGTCCGATGTTCCCAGTATTGGTTTCATCACTCAGGTTTTTCTCAGCTATAATATACTGATGTACTATTTCGAAATTTAGGTAGGTGAAATATATTCACCTAAGTCAGTATGGCATACTGAATCACATGCTCAAAGCATCTAGTACAGAAAATATAATCACCATCTAGTAGTATTGTAAAGAACTATAACTTAGTGAAATGCCATTAATTTTCATTAATTGACATATAAGCCTCCTTAGGATGCAATAACAATCAATACTTATCATCTCTCACAGTCTGAGAAAAGAAATAATCATGGAAGGAATTCTAGAAATCAGCGCATACCATGGGATGATAGCAGCCAGCCTGGGTAACTAAATCCAACCAATTATTGGTGGAATCACGCTGCATGTAAGATAAAATCATGACCCTCTTCTCTAAAAAATATATAGTTGCTAAAATATATAAAATATGTCCTCTATACAAGACTTAGAAAATTGTGGATCATCATCCCTAAATAATAAGGAAGGATGATACTACTATAACATGCGCATCCGATCATCCATCATTGGTGAGTTCTGTGGATAACCATTCATGGACTGCATCAGACATATGAAACTATCAAAAAAGTCAGTGTTAGTTCTCATATTAGGTAAAATAGGTGTTTCCTCAAGTTTCACTCCTAGAATTATGACTGTCGGATCAGGTCACACCATGCCCGGAGCATAGTCATCGCTATCCTCCAAACGCATGACACGAGGATATCGTGGCATCATCGTTCTACAAATTCCAACAACATGCCTCATAAAAAGCTTTATGTAGAGAGATAGTAACACTAGTGATAGATAAATTTAAGAAAAGGGATCAATATCGATGGTATACAACCCCAATTACCAACCTATACAGTCAGGTATTGGTATGTTCTCAAGTATAAATTTTAGGGATTCTAGTAAAAAAAGGGTCAATGATAACTTTCCTCGTCATTTATTGGTAACCAATTCATTCATTTAATATCTAATTGTTAGGTTCACTACATTACAATTCATAAACATGCCAAGTAGGGATTACAATATGCAACCATTTCATTTAAGAATCCATGTTTCACTCTTATAATTTTCATTTTCTTATTATCATATATATAGATTCATTTAAAATGGATCACAATTCCTATTGAATTAGGGACTATACACCTTATCACATAAAACACCACACGTTTTATTTTAATATAATGGGTTGACTCTATAAATTACCCATTCCAACCCATGGGGGACCATAAAACCTCATGAATATAAACTATAAATCACTTAATCATAGCCAATATGCATCATAATCATGAGCTAAAGATCATAGAATTACTCAACAATCACAGTCATATCAAGAAATTAAAGCAGTAAAATGCACCTATATGGTATGTAAATGTGAATTACATTCGAATTCTAGGTGACAATGATGATGAATGAACAATTACCCTTTACTTCATATCATCAAGACAAGGATGATGTATGAACTCTAACAGAATAATAATAATAACCACAACACAGCATGTGGGACATCCAACAATGAAAAAATATCAACTGTAATAGGAAAAATAGAACATAAATTATAATTTAAAAAACACAGTATTAACCCAAAACATGGGTCCACAATGCCCAATCACAACTTTTGACCAAGTTCCAATAATTCATAATCTCTAATATATTATCTCCAAATAGTAAATCAAGAAATTAAATGCTCTAATACCACTTTGTGATGTCCCATACATGGATTCCACATACAGGTTCCCAATTTTTTTTGGACACATGGCTTCATGTGCATATCCCCAAATGCCAGAGGCTCTTGACATGCAGCGAGGGTCTTGGGTGTGTTAATTGGGAGACTATTCCTTAACAACTAGATTGTATAATAGTGTATCAATAATAATCATAGGAAAATTTAAGAAGAAGAATAAACCGAAATCACATCATAAGATAACTGAATAATAATAATAATAATAAAGCTAGTGAAACTGATATAAATATACAAAAAATTAATAATGATATTTCATGTACTAGAATGTGGGAAAACATAGATAGACAGTAGAAGAAAACCATGAAATAAAAAGTTAGAAAAAACAATACAAAAAATATCCCAAGTATCACAAGGTCTAGCTCAGCCATCTTCTACAATCGCCATCCTAAATATGAATGAAATCAGGTTTTTGAAGCGATATGATTCCATTTGTCAACACCTACATAAATGTAGACTTCCTGAGTACCAATGGTTCCTAGATAGGGTGTGATATAAATCTTAGTAGCCCAAAATAAATGGTTTCTATAACATTGTGTTCATTTAATATTAATGGAAGTAGTGTCAAGTTGATCGTATATAAAAGTAAATTAGTACAGTAATGTAAATACCCAAGTACCTACTTCGTCCCTCATCTATTTTCTGAACATGTTTCCCATTGATTTACTAATTAAGTTTTAATTTATTAAAATGGGTCACATGAGTTAATACCATCCTTGAAAAAAAAGATATGATTGAAATAGTGAATAATCCATGGTGAAAAAAGAATCCATGATGTTATTTATAATGAAGAGGTTCGAAGGTAATAACCAAGAAAACCTATACCTCAATTGTGGCCAACCAAGTACTAATTACAGCCTGGCTAAGGGATAAGAGTGTGATCCAAGAAGCATCATCCAAGGTATTATAAAATAGTGGGATCTAACCTAGTCCAAGGAATACATCCAAGGTAAAATGTGATAAATTATGGCAAGGCACAAGGATGTAACCAAGGAACCATGTGTCTGTATGATCCATGTTGGATCCAAGGAATGTGTACAAGGCATCCTGTAATAGTAAATAAGGGTTCCTATTTAATAGTAAATAAGGGTTCTAACGATATCATATCGGGAATCCCCTGATAGATGAGGATTGATTTTCAAGGTGGGTCTTTCCCAAGGAAACTGGCATCCATGAATCAAAATGGAATCCACAGGTACTCAAGGTGTTCCCTTCAGAATCCAAAAAACTAACTCGATTATAAACACCCCTATAGTAATGTCAAGTTCTATATGTAATTAGACACCATACATTTAATTCATTTATTTAACAAATCCATGAAAAATTCATATCATTTTATAATCAATTTAGTTCGATCATTTCCTTTCATTAGTGTGACAATGTCAAAGGGGAATGAAAAAATTTAATTCATTTCATATTTAATTACTTGGTTCTCTCTTTTACCTTTCATAACCTAATAAGACCGGTCTAAGGATGAGAAGACACATGCAATGCATTTAATAAAGACTAGGCCAAGTGATATCAATATTATATTCCATCCAACTTAGCATTTTACATTCATTAAAATTGTTTAAGCACTTACCTTAGGATGTTCACGTGATTAGAATACATGGTACTTTCCATTTATCGATTCAATAGACATCAATCGAGGATGTTTTACCAATAGTAGGGTCATTCCAAAACACCCTCAAAAGGTGGCTCTAAAAAACATTTCAAAACACCAATACCCCAATTATGAAGAACAACCTAATTTGGATAGTCCAAGTTGTTGACATAACAAAAAATGAGAAATCAAATATATGGAATGGGACTTAGAACATGGTTTTAATGACTACATAAAATGAATATAAATTTAACAAATGATGCTTGATGAAATTGGTGCACCCACACAGAAATTTTTAAAACGATGAATCTTGAGAGTGAGTTATAGTCCACTAACCTCATACTCAAACAACTATCCTCATCTAGTATCAGACATTAATTCATCTTAAATTGGAGTAGATCTAAAGAACTCATCAATTTGTTAAAATTGGGGCATATGAGCCTACATTGTAATAGAATAATTGATATGAATAATAAAATGAAATATTAAAGTGGAATTGAGATACTATCAGTGTGGATCCAATAAGATAAATGATGATAGAATCGGACTCTAGAAGGATGCTTGATCTCAAAGGCTAGTTCAGAGGCCTTTAGGCTTAAAAAGAGATATTTTGTGGGCTGTTGTCTACTAGGAAACAAAATGAGAGTAGGGGAGGATGTAAAACATCATTTAAGGGTAAACCCATTTTTTACCAAAAAATATCCTTTTCATGATTTGGATGAATGGTTTTCCAAAACTGTGTCCAAATTATCAAGGGAATCTATAGGAAAGGGAATACCACGCAGTTAGGCCACATGGTTTAGGAATCATGCACCAACCACGTGAAATTCCACTTTAATTTTTCTACAACAATTCTCATTGTTATGTATCCCAAAACACATTTTTTGGGAAACCTGTGTGCCCCATATCACCCCATTTTCAAGCCATACATGATTAAAACTAATAGTGCATCCTACATTACACAATTTACTCTAACCATGAGATAGGCCAAAAACCTCCACTTTATAGGATTCTAAGCTCCAAACAAGTTATGGACACCCATGAGACTTGTAATAACTCTAAAGGCATCAATAGTAGGTAAAAAATAAAGATTTTTTCCAAAATTAAAAGGATTCATACCTTAGTGAAAACCAGGTTCTTATATTAGGTAAGTAAGAATGAATTATAATGAATTATAGCTATCAATAGAGGTTCACAGTTTCTGAGTTATCCAATGTTTTAGTTAATGAGGAGTCATCATAATTTTAACACATCACATTTCAATAGATTTGGTAGTACTCAAACCTCTAACAAAAGAATAAAAGTTATTTTACTCTCCATTAGAGGTTTTGGTTATTGGAAAATATATATTTTATCAATTCATAACACCTAGTATTGATCGTGCTTCCATCACAATGTTTTTTCATTTTAATAGTATCCTCTATAGGGTAAATACATTGTTATCCAAGATACAATTTCCAGATATGATATAGTGTGTGTAGAGGTTAGACCCATGATGTCCCCTCCCTCATGGAAGGTGGTAAATCATGACCACAGAGGTAGTTAACCTAAGGTCTAGGGAGTGATAGTGAAATATTTGGTGAGAATACCACCTTTAATATTCCAATTTCAGATGTTATGGATGTCCTTGAGATACCATTTTCATATTATATAACACATTGTATAAATTTTTAAATTAAATAACTATGAACTCATTTATTTTACATTCCATAGTTCAATGATTAGAGTTTGAGGTCAAGAGGCTTCCAATTCCCTTATTATTTACTACTCTTGTTGGATGGAGAGTTATCATATAAGATATATGTCGATGTTGTGATATTATTCAATGTTATTACTAGTCTTCAGGATATTTCTTATGTTCATAAATACATACAAATAATGTCATTTACACCATGAAATATATGTATTTGATATATTGTATCCTTGATTACTTCGGTATGAGAGTTACACTATTTATTGATGATAAAGATAATTTTTGGTTCATTTGATTGTGATACTAAAATGCGGGACACATATTTGTTTATGACTAGCCTAATATGATGACTACACTAGTGTTTAACTTAGTAGAGGTTCAAGTAGTTGTGTTTATTAGAATTATGTATGATTACCTTAATGTTTTTTTCAAAAGAAGTTATAATTTTAACCCCACAAAAACAAATTGAGATTCCTATAGAGTTTTTCACATGTGCCTATCTAATATAAATACCTCAGTATAGGATGGAGACTTCAAAAATTTAATATTTTTATATTTAGTTTGATGATATGATGTAGATATGTTTTAATCAACCTAGTGTGTTTACTTATGGTTACCTAGTATTGATTATAATAAAATAATATGGATGACTATGATAATGTATTTATTATAATTACTTGAATAATGTGATCATGATAAACCACTATACCCACCATAAAATTAATAATCAGTTTATTAAGCTAAAGGAAGCTCTCTAGTTTATGAATATTGATTTTTTTGTTAGCATGTCATCAAATATTGGTGATTTATAAGAACACTTTAAATACATCATTCAATTGTTTATGGACACTATGAGCTTGTAGTAATATCTTTTGGTGTGATTAACAGAATATAAATGTTCATGGTACTTATGAAATATCGATTCCATGTATTTTTTAACCTATTTTTAGAGGGGTTTATTAATGGAATCCTCATGTTTTCTAACTCTTATTTGGAGGTTTTTGAGAATATATGAGTCATTTTGGATGTCACATAGCGTCTTTACCTAAATTGTAATTTGTTAAATTTTATGTGCTAGGATTGTGAGGTGAATTTCATATGATATATTTTATCTCAAAATAAAGTATTTATTATTACCTTGAATATTGATGTAGTTCTTTCTTGGTATACCCTAATAATGTTATAGATGTTTAGATTTTTCTTGGTCTTATAGTCTTTTACGTGTTGTTTTCTAACAAAATTATCTCTTATTTTAACTCCTCTGACAGTATTGAACTGAAAGGATTTGTATTTCATATGAACTAACCCATTTCAATCTTCTTTTGACAATGTATCTTATAACATAACATGTTCTCAGAATCAATATATTCCTTATTAATGGGTTGTTTTATAGGTTTTTATCAATTATTCGAGTCACGGGAAAGTGTTAATTCTAATGAATCAAATAATAGTAATTCCTTATGGGGATTAAAATTTATAACCTCATTTATGTAACTACTTTACTCACGATCTTTGTTCTATTGGAGTTGTGTCTACCATGAATGTGTGTTGAAAATATCTCATAATTAAAAAAATTATTCTTTATAGATCACTAGAGATTATGATATATCATCTCTCAATTTTATTTAAACATGTGGTTTTTGGAAATGTAAAGAATTATTAAAGGATTGAAACTTCAATAATTACTATACCCCATGGGAAGGGGATGTAATTGAAAAGACACCAAGCTTGTGGTTTCATAGAGTTGTTTTTTACATGTTGTGAGAAGTCTGTAGAGTTATAGAGGTGTGTTATGTGATGAATCTTGTTCAAAGGAATTTAATTATAGAAAATATCTATAATAGTTGACGGTGAAGTCATCCTTAGGGCGGTAGGTGGTATAATATTAATTTAGGGAATATATGATAGAAGTATTATGGGTTCTTGTATTTTATGTTGATCCCTCTAAGTGACGGTACGCAGTTAGTTAAAATTGATTGTTGTTTTTGGGGAGTCCCTTCATTCCCTCTGTGGTGCTTGAAGTTTTTCATCATGTGTTTCACAAACCTCCATTATTCGTTCACTGGGGATATGGATAAGATGTATCAGGATTTTAGGATTTGGTTTTTGTTGTTTTGAAAGATGAGGTCAGTCACTAAGTTAATATCACGCTTTTATATCATCTTGAAAGTGAAGGTCTGGCAATATGTTCATAATTGGATTCTAAAAATATATAGATATCCCATAGGGTTGGGGGACTTTTTAATGAATTTTGTGTCTATTTCTGCTCATGAGTAGTGTCTGTGTGTGTGATGTTATATGGGTTATTGTGTACCATATATTAAATTCAACTCACTTCATTGATTTTTTTATGAAGTATAATGGAATTACATTTAAGGATCTATATAGTGGAGATCCAAAGGATCTGAAGTATTATAAAGAAACTTTTATCTAATTGGACTCCAAATTTTATATATTGAGTATATAAGGTTATATGTTATGTTTTTAATCATATTTATTCATCAATAAAATTATTCATATAATGAATGGTTGTCAAATGGAGAATAATTTCTAAAATTTGGATGACATATTAAATATATTATTCTTATATTTTAGTGTAGTTTTTTTAAATTACCTCCCCTCGTTGAGTATTCTAATTATAATAAAAATATCTCAAAATTTGTTATTGAATATTTCAATGCACTATATTTCCATCCTTTTAGATTTATTTTTTACTAAGGTTTGCGACTTATAAATTTTTATATCAAAATTGATGTTTGGAATGACAACGAAGGTTGAAGACATATGGGACCAAATGATGGAATCACATGATCATCAGAATACTTATGAATATCATTAGAGGAGTACTATGAAGTTTGAAATTATAGGTTATATATCCATGAAGTTACATCCTCATCAATGGATATAAAGGATCGTTCATGGAAAAAATATTTATTCTGAGTTTTTTAGACATTTTGAGGTGCTAGAGGTATTGGAGATATTTTGTATCAATAATTTATTTCTCCTCATATGGATTAGAACCAAGATATTTTTAATATTTTGTTTCTTTCCCAATATTTTTATTATGACTCCCATGTCATTGAATTTGGAGAGTATGAAGTATATAATGGTAAAAAAAATTGAATAATGGGTAATTGACATTCAGTAGATTCAAGATAATTTGTTTTATTGGTGCATTATTCCTCTTATTCGCATCCTATGGTAATGCGATAGAACAAAAGTCTATAGTTGGGAACATCATTCATGGATTTGTTCTTAATATCTCATGTTTTTTATTATTTATTTTATTTAGATGTTATATATAAAATTTTAATAATTATTGATACAATTTATGATGATTTTTGTTTTTATGCCTTTCCCAATGATGATATGGTTGTACTCTAATTATAGTGAGATCTATGAGTGACATCACATGGATTTTTTTTAATAACATTTTTTAATTTAAATTACCTAATTTGTTTAGATGCCTAAGGAAAATAGCCATTTTATTGTTATATGATATAATGGACCAAATTTCAATGAACCCTTCCTCTGCCATTTCATAGGTTCTAAGGGGATACATTGATATTTAGTGATAATATTTCATGATGGTGATGTGTTTTGGATATTTTTATAGAGAATAATTATTTTAAGGTTTCAAAATAGTGAGATGGGTAATTTCATATGTTTTGTTTTAGTTTGTATGTTTGGTCAACACATGGATAGCTTCTATCATGGTGTGAAGAGTCTTGTGGATAATTTTGGAAATTTGTAGTCATTTAAATAATAGATTAAACACTTCTATATAGATTAAAACTATTATGCCTTTCATTTTCCATATTTTTTCATCGAGTATGAGACATATATATCAAACTTTGAATAAATGCAGCTCAATTAAATTGTTTTTTACTTTCTAGAATCCATTTTATTGTGGTTCATAGTCCATTACATGAGCCTAGTCTAGGGTTCATCTACATAAAGATTAAGGTCAATAGATTTTGTGTGATTTTGGGGTGGTTTATTTATATGACATGACTAAATTATAAATTACTTGAATGACATAGTTATTTTCAAACAAATGATTTAATGTAAAATCACTATCACAGTATGATTCAATGTAATCTAGGTTTTTCTATAACTCCAGGGTTCCTCTGAATTCATTCTATTTTTTATTTATTATAAAAAATCCTAGGTGGTTAATGTATAATTTTGTGAAATCCATGGTCTCCATGATTGATCCTTATGCCTGTTATTTATTCTATAACTACCATTTATCGAAGGTATAACTCTCTTCATATTTTTTAATTATAATTATTCACTTTATCATTCATGGAAACACATTCATATTTTTTATTATTTATTTATGGGGATTTATTATTAATTATTGATTATGTATTCATGGTATTATGATGTACTTAGTTTTTTTTGGATTCATTTTAAGTATATAATATAGTGCTCTTCATTGATAATACCACTTTAGATTGGTGACTATTGGATCTTTGTATTGAGGTAGGGCATTCAAGAAATCACATTTTTGATTATGTGTGTGTGTTTGGGATTAAAATAATTTATCATTCTAGTTGTTACATAATTTCTAATGTACTAAAGAACAAAATAATCTATAAATAAAGTAATGAATAGTTTTTTTAGAGAATGTTCTTTATTTTTTATGTCATTATAGTGGTTGCTTGATGTTGTTAATAGTGGGATTGTCTGGATGGGGTAGAATGGTGTTTTGAATAATGTTGTGATGGTTTTAATTGGTTGGTATCCTAAAAAGGTTCTTGTATTATTATTTCTCACAATTTATTTCTTATTTCATTTTAGGTATTTCGTTTTTTGATGTATTAAGAGCTGTGTCTTAGTACACAAGACCGTGGATGGTAATAATTAATGAATTAATTAAGCGGTGGATTGTTGTTGAACCATAATGATGATTATGATATGTTTATAAGTGGAAACCATTAAATGGTTAAATGATAAAAATATAATGGATTTTAAAACATTAATGATTATTTTTAACAAATGTACAGTGAAGATTTTTTATTAATGTTAATTAATCTTGAATAGATAATGGGATATCATAAGATGATTGGTAATTTATTAATAATGAAGACTAATGTAAGTTATGAAAAATGATGATTGTGTAAATATAAATTTATTATCTTTCTAGTCTATGTTTATGGAATTTGGGTTCTCATGCAAAATAGTTTCAACAGTTATATACGCATATTAGATAATTTCCCTTAAAATGGTTATGTGTTATAAAATTCATTACATTATATTATTCCATATGTTTTATATCCATAGTTTGATAATGTAAATAATACCCATAATAATTCATGGGTGTTTTTTGTTTCCCAACATCACTATTATAAAACAAAATATAATGTTAACTACTCCCCGTACCCTCTTATGTCTTGAATATGTATCACATATTCTCTTATTCCAAGACATCGCAATATAAGATTATAGTATTTTTATATAAACATGATATATGAACTCAAGGAAATGATATAAAAGTTTATGAAGGTTCTGTTAGTATAATGTTATATTTTATAGTTTTATCCAAAATATAATGGATTATAGTTATTTCTTGATAACTTATGTACAATATATAATGGGTTAAGGTTTAGATTAAATTTATGTTGGTTATAAAGGATATAGCTCTTAATTCATGATTATGAAGATGTGTTGGTGATATTAATATGATATGTGATTATGGTTGTGATGTTTTTCATAGATGTGTATTATTACTTATATAGGTTATAGGTGAACATTGACTTGAGACACTAGGGATTATGGTTCATAGATCATTCAGAAAGATGAAGAAGGCTATATTTACTCTTTATATGCCTTTGATATTATATTACCTATTTTGTGCATTACTTGGTAATAGAGCCTTGTTAATTTAGATTACTAGAATTATGTATCGATTTTATTTCTCTATTTATTCATTTGGGATTTAGTATGGGTTTTCAACATTTTCATTAGTGGTTTTTGAATGATTATACTAATTATATGATTATGATCATCCCCATATATAAATTCACTTTTTTGAGACCATAGGTTATAGTTGGTGACTAAGCTAGGCATAACTTATTCATTGATAATGTTTATGGGTTATTGGTGTCCATGGTCACTATCATATATAATTCCAAGGGGTATATATATTTGTTTTCATTATATTACATTACATTATTTTAGAATGGATTATTTAATATTATCAGGTTTTTGAAAGGACTATTTATTTATAACTAGGTATTTTGGGGTAATTCCTCCCTAATTCTCATATTATCTACCATTGGTCCTAGTATCCAACCCATGTCCTATCGTATTAGGTCATCGTTGGTCAATATCATATTTATTTTTATCCTAAGATAGGTCCCAGTGGGGTGGGTTATGAAATTATTCATGTTGTTTCATCTATGAATTTCATGACTAGTCACAACAAACATCATTCATAGAATATGGTTATATGTATTTTTTATTAATGACTAAAAAATATTGGAATATATTATATTGATCATTTATAAAATCAATGTTCCTCATCAAATTAAATTGTGTCAATAAAAGTTTGAAATTAAAGAGTTTATTTTATTATAAAATTTGAACAATTAATGGAACAAATCATAATGAAATGGGAATTTAAAAAATATCTATAAATCCATTGGGTATGGAAAAAGTAGTAATAAATTCTAAATCAAATATATTATTATGGTGTATTAACAATATAATCCTTAAAATTTACAAGAAATAAATAAATTAAAAAAAATAAAGATTTATTTAATGGAATCTATGTCAATTATAACATATAACAATACTAGACTTTTGTTTTATCTTTGGGAATTTAAGACTCCATAGTAGATGAGTCAAGAAAATATTTCAAAATTGATATATTTTTAAACATTTTCCTTTAAGTATTTTTCTCTCATTAATGGAAAGATACATGGGATATTTGACTGTATGGTGGGATATATGTATTTTTAAAGCATTTATCTAAAATAAATTATTATAAATTATAAATATTTTTTTATAAAACATAGTTAACTGTAAAATATGCATTTTAATAAAAGAACATAGTTATTAAAATGAAGGAAATATTATAATTTTATAAAATATGTTATTGAAGTTAATGTTTCGAGAGAATATATAGAGAAAATGTGTTTTTTAAATATCAATAATTATAATAAAAGTGATGATTTGTATTCAACAACATAAAAAATAATTTAGATGGTCATAATTTAATAAACAGAAAAACATGACTGAATATTAAAATCATGTAATAGTTTAGATGATGAATAATCTAGACCATAAGGGTTTTTTATTTTTAATAGATCCAAATTAGATTAAATATGAAAATCAATTTTTGTGTTTGTTTTAATAAATAATTAAATATATTAAAAAAAATTAAGAAGCATAAAATATTGGATATTATTTCATGGAATGAATATAAAATTATTTTATAATCAATTTCTTATCTATAACCCTTTAATTGATAATGGAAAAGAGATTTATATCAAGGACCAACTACTTTTAATCTCTTAACCCTAACTAAATCCATTCATTATAATGGAACATTCTCTCATGATGTAATATTTGTTATGGTTTTATTATATTTTTATATTTAAATATAAATAAGTTAAAGGTATTCAATATTGATGTTAAAATTTTTTAAATAATAAAGTATTGATTGAAGAATAATTAAATAGTAAAATTAATTGATTTCTCATTATTAGAGGATATAATAATGTGTATATATAAAATAAGGCATAATATGGATTTAAATAGACACTAATATCATTGTCTTATAGAAAAAGCTAAATTTACAAAAAAAATGATATTTAAAAGTTTTGGTGTTGATTAAAATATTTCTGTGAAAATTTATTTTGAGGATATGTTTATAATGAATATAGTTATGACTAAAATAATCATTACATAATCAAATGAAGAATTATGTGTGGAATTCTAGAAATAAGTGATGAAAGGGTTTGATTTATCAGTGGTTGATGAGTTAGTTAGTTTTTTATTTTCATAATGTATTAATAAAAAACACTAAACATTTTCATTAATTAGTATATCTATTTAATGGAAGAATATAAAATCATTCATATAAAGGGAATAAAACTAGTGTTTATGCTCATTTGAAGAAAACATTTAGGGCCACCACTTTGCACCACATCTTCATTGTATTATGATACCATGAATGTCGAGAATATCAATATTATACCACACACCCCCATGGATTCCAACCAATATTATCTACATCTCAAAAAAATAATGCATCCAATATATATATATGTATACGATAACCAAATTCTATTATATCACATGTAAATATATATATTGCCTTGATTGATCATAGGAAACACTATTTCTATAGTGAGAGCGGCAAAGAGAGGGAAATTGAAAATATGTTTCCTCGATAACCTAGATATTAGAGAAAATCCAAAAAAGGTGTCATAATGGATGTATAACAATGGTGTTTATGCAAAAAAAATAGCAATAAAATACTAGGGTTATATTGTCCACACCCAATCCCAACCAAAGGTTTCTGCCAAAACTAACATTACCATTATCCACAATATCCACTCTATCACTCATACTAATTTCCCACAATTATTTTCTTCACTATACCACAAACTAACCCCATATATACAGACACAAAGACAACCGTCATAATATTATAAACATCACATTTCATCATTCTCATCATTAAATTCTAGATATATTTTTACCAACCACACTCAGCTAAAATAATTATTTATAATCTATTAATTATATATCCTTTTTAAAAATTTATTATACCAATAAAATTTTTCAAAAATTCCCCAAAATAAAATATTCAATACAAAACCATTCATTATACCACTCACTCATTCAACACGTTCATTTTTTGCATTTTTTCAAGAATTATCATCAACAAATTAATAGTCCATTATTTTACATTCTCATCCCACCATTACTGATTTCAAGAAGTCCAACCATAATCCTTTCTTTCGAGAAGCTATAATACAAACTAATACAACCAATATCATGACTATAATGACATAAACATAACCCATTCGAAAAGATACTATAATAACACATCAATCATATTATCACTATATCATAACTATCCACATTCTGTATCAAGCAAAGATATTATTTCAATAATGATCACACAATAACCCATCAATAAAAACATCAACAACATTCACCTCTCATCAACCTATCTAGATAAAATTACAAATGGTACTCCTCTATTAACAAAAATAAATAACCCAAAAATAATATCAATCAATGTAAATCATAGTAATAATTAAGATTATTTGAACTACTATTTATTAGTCTCACACATTATTTAATAGTCAAATGCATAAAAAACATCACTAGAATACTAATTACTATGGCTCCAATTCATTACCACAAATATTTAGTTATCTAATTGTAAATGGTGACATAAACATATCAACAACACCAAATAAGGTATTTTCAATGGAAAAAATCAATCCAGAATCATTAAATTATAAAAAACAATAGGAAAATTTTCAAAACACATGTGAATCACCAATTTATATTTCCAACTCCATTTTTATAATTTATTTTCTAATATATGGTGGTGTTTTATTTCCACCAAATCAATGAATATGATATATAGTTAAAAAATTACACATAAATAAATAAGGATAAGTCTTTTAACTCCATCCATAATAATTGTTCAAAAGCAATAATTTTAAAACTATATGAATTAGATGATAACATTACAAATAACACATAAAAACCTAAAAAATTACATCAAACTATAATAAACTTAATAACCCAACAACGCAAAAAAAGAAAATCTACTATAACAACCTCTATTGAATTTTTTATCAAGGAGAGAATGAAAAGAATAGTTGAGGAAATTCATATAAGTAATAAAATATCATATATATAAGATGATGGAAAAAATCAATAATTTATGGCTTAAGGTCTACCATGATACACCACTAGTCTCCATGGCCATTAATATTGGAAATAGAATTTTAAGAAAATCCAAATGGAATTTTGAATTTATAATAAAAAATGAAAAATATAATTTTAGAGATTGATAGTGCTATTTATATTAAGTCACAAAATCAATCAAAAAATCATAGTGTAATATCCTTTATATATCAGAGTTCTACCCACTTTATAAATAATGCATTCAATGTGTTCCATAGTGAAACCCTGGTCTCCATTCCATGAATTATCAACTCTTGAGGAACATGAGGTGATTATTATATGCCACTCTTCATGCCTGATTCATCTTAATAAATACTATGAATTTGATATTAACTCTATTTTATATTTATAAAAAAGAAAAAATAATGATAACCAGCCACCCATGCTTCCATAGTAGAGAGGTCATAATCACAATATTGTGTCCTGTGTGTAAGATTAACAATAAACCACCACAATATACACCATACCAAAAAAACTAATCTCAACAATGTGACTAAATCCACATATTATTAACTAAAGAAAATTATTACATAATTTAAACATAACCCAAATTCATTCTTTCATCAATGAACATACACCACAATACACTTGAATATTTACAAAGAGAGAGTGGCAATGATGTATCATGAATACCCATTAATTTAAAAATACTAAACTCATTCCAGATCCTAACTCCTTACAAAAAAATGAAAGGGGAAATAGATAAACCATCTCATTAAACCATTTTACAACGGTTAATCACATAAATTCACACTACAATACATTTAATCAGCCAAAATTGTGGATCCAAAATCTCTTCAAATCGTATAAGCAATTCTCAAAACCTGTAACACAAGAATGATAAAAAATAATTTTTAGATAATGTTCTGGAAATTATATTTGATACCTCCAAAATTATTCTTATCTTAGATAATTAAAACCAACCTAAAAACCTATAATTGTACCTAACACACATACATATTCAAGAAAATCATCTAAAAGATAAAAAACCATCCCCAAAATATTAATCATTACAATGAAATTTAATCTAAATAAAATTATGAAAAAATCATGAATGTCAACATCAAAAAAAAATAACATTTAAAAGTTTAAATTTATTGATCATAAATTGATGTCTCGATTTATTATATAGAATCCCCCAACCATTATTCTCCCATATTAAATTAACCAAGTGATTTATACACCCATTAAACATTATCTTGTGATGATATTACACCTTTATCATCCACTCTATGAACATTTCATCACCCTCAACATCCACCTTATCATAATAAATGATATGTGAGACATCATTTACCCATTAATAATTGAAACATGAGGACATTGTGAATATTATTTAACTATATTGGGAGTTAAAACTTATACGTCGAAACACTTAGATACCCTATCACCATGTAATATTAGATGAATCAAGGACATAACTAGAACCCACGAATGAAACTCTACTACCCATAGTGAGAAGAAATCATAAAAAATGGATGATAAAAAAAATCAAACTCCAGGGGTATAATATTATTCTATAGATAATAATTTTTTTATCTATTCTTTTCCTTTTTTATATTAATATGAGAACCTACCCAGAAAAGAAGGGCTCTTTTATTTATAAAAAAATTATTTCAAATCAAAATAAGTCTAATAATTGGGAAACAATATCTATCCCTTTGAAAAAAATATCCAAATGGATTTGATCATACCAAGAAACATCCTCTCCGTCTGCTCCCTTGTTGGAATGACAATCTGATAATGCGTTAGTGTCCCTGTAGAAAATGTGTATTCAGGTAATGAGGTATAGGAGGGACCTTGCACCACATGTGCGCCACACATCACAAGTGAGGCCCAAGGTGTCCATACATGGGCTTGGGTGGATTCTAATTGGGGTATAGGGTCCAAGAACAATTATTAAAGGCATCTCAGGAATTTCCTTCTGAGGAATCAAACCCATAACCTCTGGTTCAGGTTTCCACATCCATAACCACTCCCCCATTCCACTGTGGGAAAACTTCTATTCGAGTAATGAGGTATAGGTGTGGCCTTGCACCACTTGTGCACCACACATCCCTAGTGAGGCCCAAGGTGGCCAACCATTGCCTTGGTCTAGTTCCCAAAAGGGTATAGGGTCCATGAATAATTATTAATGGCATCTCAGGCATTGCCTTACAAGGACCCAAACTCTGATCCTTGGGGTCATGGTGGCACAACCATACCCACTCCACCATGCCCCTACAGGAAAATGTGTATTCGATAAATGAGGTATAGGTGTGGCCTTGCACCACATACATTCCAAACGTCCCCAGCGAGGCCCAAGGTGTCCAACCTTGGTCTTTTCCAAGTTTCCAATATGGTAGAGGGTCATGGAATAATAATTAAAGGCATCTCATGAATTACCTTGTGAAGACACAAATCTAGAACCTCTGGGTCATGGAGCCACAACCATAACCACTCCACCATTAGACTATGGAAAAATATGTTTTTATGAGTAATGAGGTATAGGTGCATCCTCACCACCTGTGCGCCACACATCCCAAGCAATGCCCAAAGTGGAAAAACATGGGATTGGGCAAGATCCATAATGGGTTAGAGGGTCTAATATAAATTATTAATAACATGATTTGATCTATTCCATAGGATGAGTAATTCTTATTTTTATAAATAAACTCAATAAATGGGTCTTTTCCCAAATAAACCTATAAAATTTAAAACACATGAAAAAATGACCTTTATAATGTAAATGGTCCTCTTAGTTTGATTAAACATCTAAATATGAAATATAATGATAAGTCATATTTTAGATCCAATAAAATGATGAAATAATCTATAGAATCATGATGTTAAATAAGAATATATAATCAAAATAATTTTCTTTTGACCACTGTAATTATTTAATAATACATATATGTACCACCAATAAAATGTATCCCATTTACATAAAACCTTAATTGATAATATATTAACTACTTTTTTCTACTAGTCCACAGTCACCCAAATAACATCACATATCATTTTGATAAAGGTAAAAAAAATTAATAATATCCATTGATATCGTCATTATATTTAACTCATAAATATCTAATATCTCTAGTGAACCCCTAGGAACACAATTCTCTATTTTCACATACTAGAAGACTTGTCACCATGATATTAACTTTACCACTAACTACTTCATCCATGGACACCAAAATAACTACTTTATAGATTGATATATCTTAGATATACTTATATTCATAGCCAAGGGTGAGTTATGAAACTAATGAAGAACTAACTATTTCATCACCTACAGAATGGAAAATTTTCCTTCAAGTAACACTTGATGTTTATAATCCTCCTTCTTTTCCTCAACAGAATCACCAAAAAATTTGGTATCTTGCAACACCTCTACCTATATGTATCTCCACATGGACTCTTATTCCTTCTAGAATATGGTTGATTAAAATTTTATCTAGTACATTTAACATCCACCATCAACCTACTACACATCATGATGAATGACTTCAAGATCCACCATTACTCTCTATGAATATTTTGATTACCGAAAAATATCACCATGTTACATCTTACCCATGTAATCAATAAAAAAATTCATTTTCACTACGTTGTAATATATCATTAATTCATAGAATTAGACGAACTATATTGACTAATACATACACATATTCCGATCCTAAAAATGGAACATATATTTCCATATCTTAGGGTCCATGAAAACCAAAAAAAACCCCAATGAGGTAATGTTTCCACTACTTTAGAGAGAACACCACTACTATTAACATGAGATTATGAGTTACATTGTTACACTCATTAGTATGTAATTTCCTATAATATTAAGAGATAAATTCCCATAATTATTTAACATGAAACTGAAACTATGATTATAAGAATCATATATTACCTCAAACATAACTCACACATCTAGAATCAAATGGGAAAGAGTGTTCATTAACCTCTATGTTGGGTATTAAATATTGTGCTAGAGTTCATCATTAAATATATTGACCTAGTCCATAATATTCAATAATATAAATGGTTCATCATTCCAGGAAATATTAGAAATGAATCTCTTATAATAGCTTAAAATTATAAGGAAACTATGAAATACTTCATCATTATTATTAGTATCCCAAGAAACAACCCCTTAAATCAATAATAACATGACATATTGTCCCTATTAAGACACCAAATTACAAAGATAGATTCACCACATGAATATAATACATATACTTTCAAATATTTTTTAAGGATAATCTATCCAAAAAAATTCAGGAACAATTATCATATTCTTAACAAGATCCCCCTTTGACTTCAAGTAAATAATGATATCATCCATAATAATTACCAAGAAATGATATAGGGAATCATGAAACATGGTGTTGATGAGTTCCCATAAAATAGTTGGGAAATTTGTGACGCTAAAAAAATAAACAAGATTTTTAAATTCCCAGAATTATAGAATAATTTAGTCTTTAGAATATATTACTCAATCACACTCATCTGATGATATCTATATTACAGATCAATATTCTAAAAAATATTGCACCTATAAACTAATCGAAGTGTAAATCTACCCTCTGAATCAAGTAATAATTCTTGACTATCACCTGGTTCAACCACTAATAGTATATTTAAAACCTCAAAATATTACTAGCCATTTTAGTTAATAACATAAGAGTGCCCCAAAATGATACATTTGGGTAGCTTAAACCCTTTTACTACAAGTAATCGATCGGAATATTCATATCTCGCAATATAGAATTTTTCATGTGATTTGGATCCATTAAAATCATAGAGATAACATGTTGAAAATATTTCTGGGTTATGATATCACATTTAGAGGGTAGTGTCACAACCTATTATAGGAAGTCATCCAATAAATACATAAAAATAATATAAAAAACCAATACCTGAACCACCACCAAACATCACAACTCTTCCCATGGAAAAAAATGATTTAAATGCCTACAACCCATCTAATAATTCTGTTTACAGAATAATTCAAAACAATAGTTGTAAAAATCATGAAATACACTCTTCTTTCATAAGTAATCAATAACAAAACATAAAAAGGTAAAATGAAACATGTTTAAAATGACATAATATGGTTGTATCCATAGTAAAAAATAAATACCTAATGATTTATATTTCCCCATTATCAACTCACAACACTAAGACAAATTAATGAATATTTAATGAACTCTAACAGGCATAGTCAATACTAATTATACTATAATAATTAACACCATCAATCCAATAGTGTAAACTTAGTAGGGTTTAATAAATAATATATAGAAATAGAATCAAATTTAATGACAGAAATGAAGGTAAAAATTAAATAGAACCATATACAATATCTAACCCACAATGAATTGGAAACTAAATGGAAAGAAAATGACCATTTCATGCTCCTTCGCCCCACGTAACCTACATATGATGACCTATAAAATCATACTCAACCCTATATCCCTAAGATTGAGGAATATCATAAGTATTTAAAAAAATCATTATCTCTCCACTATTAACCAAAATACAACAAGTACTATTACTAATAAGTTCTTATGGAAAAATACTATTATGGGTGCATCAGAATACAACCATCCTTTCCACATTGACCACTAAGATAATTTGGTAATGATAACTAATGATGGCCATGATCGTCATAGGAGAATAAATTGGAATATATCTCTCAATAGGTGATTGATAACTACCATCTCCATGGAAACCAATGTATACTACAATGATAGAATCCCTTCTAGTCCAATACTTGATTTCCAGAATATCTACAGTCCAAGATCTAAAACATTTCTCATTGGGAAGATCAGATTGATCCTCTCTTTGGTTGTCCTGGACCGCGTATTCATCATCTAAATTGATTATATATTATCCATCCCCTCTAAATATATAGAAAATTTAATTTGGTGACATAATCAGAAATAATGGTATGTTTCACCTCCTAAAAAAATTTATCTTACTTCCTCATACTGGAAAAGTTTGGGGGTACACAAGAGAAGGTTATTGATTTAAATCTCAAGATCCATCATTCTCATAGATACCTTAATGAAGATATAGAAGCTAATATTTCCTAGACATAATAATCATTGAATAATGAATATCTACAATAACTATATCCCAATAATAACCCAATGAATGTTTTTACTCCTCACGCTCCCCAAGGAATAGGAACCACCACTAACATGAATCTACACTTAATTGACTAAAATATACTAAAATTCACAGCTCCTTCCTAATAAAAATTAAATTAAAGGGAATCTATTACACAATCATCTAGTTCTATATTACATGATTAGATATATTCCCAATATAATTCATTAAACACATATAATAGAACTCATGCATTGACTTTCTATAAGACTCATCCTCCTCAACCACATTAACTATCCATTTCTCAACCTAACCATCATTGTACACATCACTAACATGGGAAAAAATAATTTGATGTCCACTATCCATACCTATAAAAATTGAAAACTCCTAAAACTATCAAAAAGTTAATAAAATTATATTTTTTAAATAAATTCAATTTGATATCCCTAGAATAACTCTATTGTGATCACTTGTTTCAAAAAAAATGATGCATATACCTTTTCATGGTCTATACAATGAAATAAATATCATATTTTATAGAATATTAATTATTATTAAGGTATATTAACTAGATCATAGGGGTCCATAATTTTAATGACCTATTTAATATACCATGTTATGTTGTATGATAGGTTTTATCAATACTGGTACCTACCAAACCCATATATTTTTAAATAGTGTGTAACTCTAATAACCATATTAATACTCATTAATATATTTGATATAATACTATCATGTCCCTCTCAAACTAGAAACCCCTTATGGCTAGTAGTGAATACATGTTGACCTTTAGAGCCTATAACTACTAAGCCTTAGGTTGGAGACGAGCAACGATGGTATATAAATACACATATGGGAGACATTACACTAAAAATACAAATAATTTATAATAAACCACCAATATAAACATATAATATAAAATAACCCAATCTAAAACTCATATTATATGACATATAAATATGGTCTCCAAAAAAAATAAAGGAATTGAAACTCAAATGATTGTGAAAACAACCTCTATCGTGACCCCCATGAGCTAGTACATTCTATAAAGATCATAAAATCCATCCTCGAAACCAATAAAATATATTTATAAATATATTGATATGATAATATTGCTATAATCACCATTATCTTAATCAAAACATATTATCAAAATGTGGAAGATTAATACTAATTCCTTTATAAAGAAATGGAAGAAAAAATATGGAACTATGACATGTAATCTATCCTAAAACATCATTGAATATCAGTCATCCAATATAATATCAATGTATAGTAAAATAGGATTGAAATAATATATATTATAAAGGTACCCTACATCAACTATCCCAATAACCTTTTCGTTATCACATTATAATGACACGTGTCTTTTTCTTCAACCACACCCATGTACACAAATCTATATATATAAAAACAAAAACCATGTATCATATCTCCACATAATAATTACATATAACAATCTCATTAATATCTTATACTTTGAAAATGATGGATTTAAACCTCATGACCTACCCATCCCATGCACATCCCGCAATATGAAACCACATGACAACCAAAAATAATGAAATAAAATATATATAATATAAAAAGTAACCATTAGATATAATATATATAGATATATATATATCAATATCTAGAATCTATCATATCTCTCACAATGTATTAATGGAGACTAGGGAACAAAGATAAATCAGTCACATATTCCCTCTATAACTTTTATTTTGGAGAAAATACCAAGAGACATAAACCATATTTGAATAGGTATGTTTATCAAACTTGGGTACTACTTAATAAAAATAAAAATATAATATAATATTTATAACAGTCACACAAAAATATATGTTAGGGTTCCACACATAACCAACATTACTATAACCCACAACTACCACTAGGTTATTACTACCACTTTCTCTGAGTCATAACATCATTTGGCCACAATATAACACAATAAATTTTAAAAATGCATCTATAGTAGATTTACTAACTTCCTATTTAATCTTTATCATCATTATATTAATAATATTTTCCTACAACCCACACCATTATTGTTTATATTTATATATTTTAGGAACTATTTATCGTTTTTATAGAATATATTATGATAATAATATTTTAAAATAGCCACCTGAATTCCCACATTTATGTCCAGACCATTCCTTAAAACACATTTCTCTACAATACATTTATTATTTTTTCATAAAATGTTTTTCCAATAATTATCATTAGTAATTTTTTAGTAAATAAATTATCATTTATTGCTCATTATCAATTATTCATTTTATTTACTCTATCCTTATTCTATTCCATTTAGTAATTACTAGGGTCACAATTTATTCCATATATCACATAGTAATTAAAACTATAAAAATCATCAACCATTCCATTAATACAGTAGAACCACTATCATTTCTCATCAATGTCACGACCCGTCCCCCAGGGCCCATGTCATTACTACCCCAAGCCCGCCTTCTATTGGAAAGGGGTTGTTGACTTGCACCAGAAAGGTATATCCTTGAAAGTGGGTAGGAATTTCTATTAATCCTACAAAAACATAGAACAAGAACACGAAAATATGAAAACCACGTAGTAGAACTGCAGTAGTAAAAGTGTGTTCTGAAATTAAATCGACCAGAATAGAAGCCCAAATGAATGATACAACTACAATAGTAAACAACCCTTGAGATTTTCCACCAAAGATCCCACTTGAAGGGTAGGTAGAGCTCATCTCAGTATCTCTCCATGTCAACCAGTCACCTCCATGTACCACCTGGTCCTAGATCCCTAATGTCTCATCCAAGCTTCTTGTCGTCTGTACAAGAAACAACAAGGTGTGAGCGAAGCCCGTGCAAGGGTGTGTATAAAATTACCCAGTAGGGACCCCACGAAACCCGAAGGTTTCTCAGAAATAAAAAAAGGAAAACCAAAAATCATGATCTAAAATATTAACCACAATGAAAAAGACTCAACTCAAACTAGGTATACAACTCAGAGTTTAGGATAAAGATGATTAGTCTTAAGCTATATCATTTTATTCCATTAGTATGTTTCCACAACTAATCCATGAAGAAGTTGTTCCATTTGCAATACACACAAGGTCGTATGTCGATGATCCACGATGGGCGACCATAATGCAATTCCTCATAGGGTCGCTCACTGCTGATCCACATAGTGTTTCTATAATGTTGATAAATACAGGGTCACTATGATGCTAATCCACACAGTGTCGCTAGAATGATGATCCACACAGGGCCGCTAAAATCCTAATCCACACAGGGTTTCTATGATGTCGATCTACACAGGGCTGCTATGATGTTGATCAACATAGGGTCGCTATGATGCTGATCCACACGGGGTCTCTATGATGCTAATCCACAGAGGGTCTCACTTTAATTAACATCCAGCCACAGGATTCCCCGCACTTGGTGCGCTTGAGTTCCATAGAATCCTCTCCACTAGATATTGGTCGTGCCTCAACTACCGTGATGTTTGGCATATAAGTAACCCAATGGACCGCCAGGTTGTAAGGGTCCCAACACGATAGACAGAGAGTCATTCGGACTCCCAGTTTGTGAGTTATAGGCTTTTTATTATTGAGGGTCCAGGTTTATTCCGGTTCGATCCAACCCATCCATACTACATCATTCTCCAAAACAAAGGTTGAGTATCTCAAGAGGAAAATATCATTTCAAGGATTCCAATGTCATAGATGGTTCATCAAATAGATGTATGACATGTGAGATACGACCTTTTAAGCATATTTGGGCCGAAAAGGGTCTAGGTTCGGTCCGACCTAGTCGGGCCGACCTGACCCACCCTGACCTAGGCCTATGAAACTCAGATCTGACCCAAACCGGCTAAGCCAGCCCAAGTGGGCTGGGCCACGGTGGGCTCGGCCCACTGGGCTGTGGCCCTGTGGCTGGTGCGGTCCGCCAGCTAGGCGACCACCCCCCTTCTCGAACAAAAAAGGTTTTCGGGTTATTAAAATCTACGGCGCCACATGGCACCTCCCTCCTATTAGCGAAGCCCATGGGGAGCAGGTCCCCTCTGCCGCAACTCGATGTCTCAGAGTGCAATGGTGCGCCTCCATCCACCAATGATGCTAGCCGAGGGTGGGCCACCCCAACAAACTATCATGGCTCAATGTCACAGCATCCCTCCGCGACACGTGATAGAACACCGCCCACTACCATCGCGGTCGGTCGATGTTGTCTGCCACTAGTGGAACTTATATGGGCCACCAGGTGTGATTTTGTGGTCTGTTTTCACATCTGAACGCACCAAAATCTCCCCCGGGATGATTTCATCACTACGTAGCTTCCAGATTCATGTTTCCAAAATTTTAAAACTTTCCCCATGAACAATGCGACAAAAATCGAAACAGCGGATGGTTCGGGCCCTGTTTGTTTGGCCCGCGCCCTTCATGTTGGCATCATATCAACTGGGTAATAGTTAAATCATCAATGATAAACTAAAACCCATTTAACACTTCATCAATTCATTGTGATTTTAGAGAACATGGAAAAGAAACAAATTCTAATGAATATAAACATAATCAACCCCTACATCGAAATGGGAGGAGACGTCATGGTTGAGGAAGAAGAATCCATGCTTGATGAACCCACTGACGTTCATTGATCTCAGATACATTCCTCCAACATTGGTGTCCAAGCCTCTATTCTTTGTTGGGCGAAGACATAGCGGTACTTATTTAGAGGTTCGTCACTCCCCTGTCAAAAAACCAAGCCCGGACCTCATTTAAAAAGAGAGGAAGGGTGATTAACACATCAAAAGATTAATGAGGTTCATTAATGATTGAACCTCTTAGCTCTCAATGGAGTTGTTAAAAAACTGAAGAGTCATGCCATTAAAAGGATTGACAACTCAGTGGTCCCTCCACCACCACTCAATAGTTTGTAGAAGAACAAAATAACATTTTTATGTTCTTTTATTAATCTTCAAACAGCTGTAGAACTAACTTTTTCACCCGAACTCCTTCAGTCGAAGTTAAGACACCCTTAACAGAATCCCAATGTTTCAGATTCAACAGTGCACTCAGATTTCAATTTCGAGCACCAGTTTAAATGATAGAAATCACCTCATTCATGTTTTCTAAACGTACCTTATAAATAAGTTAAAAAATTCTATATCGGTCACACCAAAACTCGTAATCATGCTCCGTATGGAATTTTCGTGTCTTTACAATCGACCAGATATATTATCCAAAAAAATCACATTATTTATTATGTACACCTACCAAAGAAAATACATAATCTCATCTTTCCTTGTAGACATGAAAAATTACCATACATCCCTATTTAATAAAAATAATGACATAAAATACACTAATAAAAAAAGTTAAATATAACAACAATTAGCACTAGAAAACATATTACTATTCTTTATTATACTTTAGTATAAAACAACATGAATAAACAATATAAATATAAATATAATTTAAAATTTAATAATTTTATTACTATCATAACATGATTATCATTTTTTTCAAGTTGATTCAAACATATCATCAACACTAAATTGATGCCACTATAATATAAAAACGATTCTAGAATCATTCTTATAAAAAAATAACATGGATTTTCCTAAAACACTTGTGATTCACCACTTTACATATTTAAATCGTATAGTAAAATTCATTGCATTAATTAAATTATTACGTTATATAAAACTAATGGAATCATAGGAATGGTGGATTTATAATTTCATTGAAATAAAAAAGAGATGTTTAAAATCCCTTATCTTAATTATGTTTCAAAAATAGTAATTCAAGAATGAGAAAATCCAAATTTTTAAAACACAGGGAACCGATACTGAAAATTCACAATATATGTACATTAAAAACCCATAAACATTGTTAACCAATTCCATCAAAGTTGTGATGTCCCGATCCGACTAATTACTAACACAGTAGTTGGACCAGTGGGTCACATAGCCTCATGCTCACTTCCCCATATGCCAAAGGCTGGTGACTAGTAGTAGGGATGTAGATATGATATAGAAGGGAGAAATAATCTCACGTCAGAGTATCATAGAAATGTATCAAAAAATGAACAAAAATAAATAATGGAAGTATTATAAAAATGACAGACAATTAAGTATAAGAATAAAAAAATATCTGAGTAAAAGTGGACAACAATAATATACAACTAATGCATGTATTTCATCATGATGATGCATAACAAAAACATGAAATATACAACATGATAATAGATAATTTATAGATTAAGAAAAAAAAAGAAAAGTAAATCCTCAAGGTCAATATCCTTGAGCATCCTAAGCTTTAACTCAGTCCAGTTCTCCTAAATCCTAGGTACAGGTAAACAGATCAAGCAATCAACCAAGTATCTGCTAATATAAGGTCTACGTAGGTACCACAGTGTAATTGAGGCACAGTCATGATTTAAGATAATAATCCCTATAGTTTCCCACCAATGGTGTCTATGATTGAATCTAGTCAATGAAACATTATGTAAATCAATGTTTAGATATAAGCTGAGAGAAAAATAAACAGTGTTGAATAAATAAGGAACAACCCATCCATGTTTTTAAAGGACACATGGTGGCTATACTTAATTTAGCTCATAGATAGAATATGTTTCTAATCAGTAACTATATATATTAATAAGTTTATATATAGGTTATTTAAATATTTCTTCTACCTATATGAACCAAGTGGGTGCGGATGCCTAAAGACCATATACCAAGAATACTATTTGATGGCTAGTCCAGGGTATAACTCATAAATCTATAACTAGTATAAAAGACCCTATAAGATAAATAAATAGTGTACATTCCCTACATCCCAATAGAGTGAGATACATCTTTCTACAACATTCGTGATGGTGAGTGAGCCGCCTTGTAAACACTGTAATCATGGTATGTTTAGCCTCAGTCTAGCACACATATTGTATTAATTTTGTGAGGCATCATGCTAAACACCTGATGTAAGAGAGCATGAAACAGCTATACTCAACATAAACCTTACCATCATACATTGCATACATAAAGGCTTAATTATGTATATTGTATATGACCATGAGAAAATACTTCCCATTCCATACATTTATCCAGACCATATAAAAGCATCATCATTTTATAAATGCAAGACATTAGTCATTACCATCCATTCTTTTCATTTTTATAACTCATTATAATCAAGGTAAAACTATTTAGAACATTTCAAATTAATAATGCAATAAACTTCATGGCCATTCCAACCTTTACATTTCATTTAGAATAAATAGTTTAATTCAATTCACATAAGTTATTCTTGTTAATTTATAACAAGTGGTGTGGCCATACCACCAAATTAATTTCCATTTCACTTTAATCCATTTAATTATTTAAATTATATTTAATCAAGAAAACATAGAGATTCCATTACTATGTTCATAGAGTAACATAGTATGTTCCATGGATAACTTGGAAATTACTTATATGGGTAATCCCATTTACTAGGAAATTTAAACACTTAGGAGGTGCTCGATTCAAATAAGAAATTTATCAAAGGATGTAAATTTCAATTTAATAATATGTATAAAGGCCATGTACAAAAAAGTAATATATCCAATAAATACATTCAAGCATAGAGATAACCCAAAACATCATGCCAAGCATTATTTATATCACTATTCAATACATTTCTTTAGAAAACAGTGCACCTCAGTCCAGGATTTTATTATAAAAATTCTATATTGTTTCCAAAACAATTCACTAGACATAATTAAACATCCAACTCAAATATCACAACTCTATTCATCAAATATGAATTTTAGAAATACTACCAAACATGGTAATTCATGTTTTAAATGTTCGACATGTCCCTTAGGATGGGTTCTCTTATTTTGAAAAGGATGTTCAAGGGTAAAACCCATTATAAATCTAAGATGAACACTTAGAAGGCATTCCAGACATTTAAAAAATTTAATTATAAAGGTCAAAACAAGTCATAACACCCATGGGATTTCTATATATGATTTTTGTATTCTCAAAATAACCAAACAAGAATCAAAGGATTTATATCATGGTGAAAAATTCAATTTTATGTGAAGGAACCAATAATAAATTATTTTAAAAAAATGGACAGCATGAAACTAAACATTAAAATTTATAAATTGATTAAAACTTTGGAAATAATACATAGAACGCCTACCTTGTACATGCGACGACCTACAAGAAGAAAAAAATAATTTATTATTGGAAGAAGTGTACCTTTTCCATGATGATTGGGAAAATGATATCACACCGAAATAGCATTGCAGGTATGAAATTAGTTGACTAAATATTTAAAATGAATCAATATCGTACCGATGAAGATCTATAGAGACCAACAATGATTGATTTGGAGTCTAGATGGATGAGATCCATCAATTCCAATAGGTAGGGGAGGAAGCCCACATTACACAAGGGAGGGGAGACACCCATTAGATGGAGAAGAAAGAAAAGGGAATAAGTATAAAGAATTTATTAAGGTATTTTATGTAATTTCAACCCAAAACAAACTTACACGGTTTAGCCGCACGGTTTGGCCGCACAACTTGGCCAAATCGTGCACTAGTCGTGCAACAACATTGCTTCATAAATCACCTCTTATGGTTTGACCCGCACAGCTACCCTAACCATGCAACAACTATGTGTTGAATAGTGCTTAGGTACTTTCCATTTTCGCATGAACCATGCTGGCTAGGTGCGCAGTTTGGGTAAACCATGTGTAGCCCATGCGGGGCATTTGTACTCCTTTGCTATAGCCGCACAGTTTTCTACTAGAGGACACACATTTTCAGAAAAACCATTCACCTTTTTCAATCCTCTTCTATTTCTATTTTTTATATTCCAATCATTCAAAACATGAAAAATAACTGAGGATCCTTTTGTGACTTCAACTACGTCTAAAAACAACACATTTAAGTGTTCTGACTAAGAGAATTGCGTCCTGAAGCTCGATTTTAAAAACAACCCATCCATTAAATTCCAATGGTTCAAATTCTGTTTTAATTTCACCTTGTCACAAAACACATGATATTACAACCTCCCCATAGTAGAAATTCTCATCCTCAGGAAGCCATCAGGAACAATGCAAACATCACCTGACCTATAGGGGTTGTAAATTTTCATTCAAACGGCCACATTGTGTTTCTAAATACCCAACTCTCCTTTAATAATTCATTAATACCCTGGCACATTAGACATCAAGACTCGAGCCAACTATCTTATTCCAAATGTAGAATTGATATGGAGCTTACCTGATCTCATTTAACTAATGAAATGAACACGTTATTATATCTATAAACATCTATACCAAGGTGCTTCCCACATTAGGCATTTACATAATGATGGGGCCAATTCTGAACCACAGAATATCCACCATTGGAATTTCATTACAAATCATGCCTATAAGAATTATAGCAACACATCTATTGTGATTTCTTTATTCAGGTGAACCCTATTGCATATGAGGTCATAGAAGATATCTCACTGAGAGAAATGGTAAAATATAGTTTAATCCAGTAAAACCAGCCTTGTATGCTTTCCAAGAATGACATAGATGAACCTTTAAACAACACCAACTTTAACCTGGGAATGTAAGCTAAATGTTTTCATCCTACTGTAGACACTTAACAAGAGGAATAACTGGTCGATGCACCTCTAACTGACCATTCTCAAAATTCTCGGCTTTGATAACCGACGTAATTCCAATAGAACCATAATGGATTCTCTCAAGGAAGCTATAATTCACCATGGGGATGCTCACCGAAGTCCATATATGAAATCCGGTGACATTACCTAATCAAAAAATTAATTGGTCATTTAAACTGTCATGCCTCAGCATGGTCAAGAGTGTAATCTAGATCCAAACCACTGGAATCATTACCCATTTTAAAAAATAGCCTCAAGCCCAACCACAATATAGGGTAACATGAAATTAATCAAACTAGAGTCCAAGGAACTGAACCAAGTATTCCACACACTATAACAACAAGAGATACATTGGAAAAAATCCTTAAAATATACATTATATCATTGAATGAGCCCAGAGTAGAATCTTCCTAGATGTATAGTTAGAGAAGAATGGTTGGTTTCCAAGAGTCTGTTCAATTAATTCCTACACAATAATCCTAGTTTCACTCAAGACTAACCAAACCTCAAAGAAAACCAAAATTCCTACATGTAACACTAAGGAAACATACCAAATGATCCCATTGACATTAAAATATTTTATCATGGCATAAGACTTATGCTCTCTTAGTGAATCAATGATGAATTCCATATAAAGGACATGCTTGTCATTAATAGATGAACAATATATTTGGAAACCAAGAAAACCAAAAGAAGAAAAATAGAACCATGATACCTTCACCATCTATGGCCATCCAATGGTCCTTTAATCATAAACAACAATGTCAACCAACAACTAATAGAGTTTACAAGGTTATTTATAAATATCCAAAATAATAAATTTTTTCTTCCATTAAAACACTAGCGGTGATCCACACTTGCTCCGATGGCCTCTGATCGACACCGCTCATTCATCACGTTCTAGCGCAACTAAGCAAGTGTCTTGTGTCGGTCATTATTGAATGCTTGTTTTTCATCCTTGAAGAAATTATCTCATTATTGATAGGGGAGAGAAGATGATTTTATAGAGAAATTGTTTGGATCAACAATTATCAATTCACTAGGCGTGTGGTGTAGTCTATGGCACAATAATCATACTTGTTTATTTATATACATGGAATTTCTATTACAATATTTAATTGAAAAGTATAAATTAAATACATTAATGAACATAGTGAAAACCCATTCTAATAATAATAATACCACATAATTATTTATTGTACGTCAACGTTCCCAAAATTAAATTATAAATAAAATTTCACGTCACAAAATAATAGCAGAGCCATTATTATTTTAAATTGTACCAACGAGTTAAATAACTATTTATCATCATGCAAATAATTATTTTACTATCGGAATGGATTTGGTCTACTCAAACTCCACATCCATTTATTGAACACCCGAATAAATAAATAAATAATTTATTCTCTTAAATAAATATTTTTTTTACAAACTAGTAAATAAATATTTATTAAATGTTCAATAAAATAAATAAAAATTTGTTCTTTAATTTTTGTGATCATTTTAACTTGAATAAAATTATTCCATGGTAACGAGAATAATATTTATTTCATTAATTAAATTCAAATAGAATTTAATCGAGGCCACCAAAAACACTTAGTGTCTAGCCCTCTAGGATTCATTTTCCTTGGAATTAGGTGGGCTTGCCTAAAGTCCAAGAGTACTTTCTCGCAACGAGTCAAGGCACCCAAGAGAAATAACGTAAAGTCGGAACAATGAAATTCATATACAAACATTCACTGTGTAATATAATTCCTTTTTCAAAGTATCTCATCAAGTAGGTTTCATGATAGTTTCATCATCTTTTATACTTGATATGTCATTCATTGACTACCTGAAATAAACTCATTGTTACACCATGGACATTTAATTTCACGTGATAGTTCAATTTCAATCAAAGGGTCAAGATATCAACATCCATAAATTGAAGGGAAAAATCCTTCCTCGACTTATCCATTAATAACATGCCACTCATGACATGCCCAACATACCCTATTTCCAGCCAATAATCTTTGTGATGTTTTTCATCAATAAATCAAAGTGAATGAGTTTCAAAACGTATTAATGATAATATTAATGTTGAAGTATCATTACTCACACTCACAAATAGAAATATAAGATGACACCAAAACATGCATAATTTCTACTATCGGGTCTATTCACACAATATCATGTCTTGGAAATTACCAAGTGTGAACGTTATAAGAAGTAGTATCATTTTCTTATGAGTAATCACACCTAATTGTATGCATGCTATGTATCCCATCATTGAATGTCATCCAACCGCAGAACTGTATTTAAGAATATTGTTATATAATTTATAGGTTCTCATCATAACGGAGAACTTCCAACACCTTATCAATGCAACAAATACTCTTGGACATTATTACATCATAGTCATGAATAATAATGAAAAATATGTAATAACACATTAAAAATCCATGTAATCAAAGTAAAACTAGTTGGTTCTAGGAAACCAACTCTTAAAACTCCCACTTGGACTATAGAGAACTGCCTAAAACATTCAGTATACTTGACCTCACATGGTGATCTTGTTTCTGCTGAGTCAAGGATTTAGTCAAGGGGTCTCCACGTTGTCTTTAATAGAAATATTTCTCGCTACAACTTGAACCCACTGAGAAAAATCCCTCAAGAGATGATACTTCTGAAGTATGTTCTTCTTCTACTGATCTGACCTTGGATCTTTTGGGAGAGCTACCACTGTAGTATTATCACAATATAGTGTGATGGGATCTTTACTGCTAATTATCACATCTTTCTCCTGGAAGAATCGTCTCATACAAACTGCTTCTTTAGCTACCTCAAAAGTTGTTTTATACTCGAACTCTTCTGTAGAATCTACAACCACACTCTTCTTTGATCTCATTTAGCTCATTTCACCTTCATTCAAAGTGAATATGTATCCCATTTGTGACTTCATGTCATCTTGTTCAGTCTAGAAACTAGAATCTTCATATCCACTAATGACTAGTTCATCATCTCATCCATAAACTAAAAACACATCCTTACTATTCCTCAGATACTATACGATATTCATGACTGCCATCCAATGGCAGTCACCTGGGTTAGCATGATATCTACCTACCATACTCAATGAGTAGGAGACATCCAACCTAGTACATATCATTTCATACATGACTATCCCAATCGTCAATGCATATGGAGTACTTTCCATTATCTTACTTTCATCATGTGTCTGATGACACATTTTCATGGAATTATGAAAGCCATGTGATGGTGGAAACAATCCCCTCTTGGATTTTTCCATTCTGAATCTATTTAGTATCTTATCAATGTATGTTCTTTGACATAGGACTATAAATATCTTGGATCTATCACGATGAATCCAGATCCCCACGAATATATGATGCCTCTCCCATGTCCTTCATGGAGAAGCATATATTCAACCATTCTTTAACAGACTGTAATATTGATATCTCATTTCCAATAAGTAATATTTCATCAACATATACTATTAACAAAATGACTCCACTCCCACTTAACTGTTTGTAGACATAAGGCTCACATTCATTATTGATAAAACAAAATTATTTTATGGACTCATCAAAATGAATGATCTAGGACCTAGAAGCTTTCATTAATCCATAAATGTATTTTGAAACATTCATACCTTATAGGAATCCTTTGGAGTAAAAAACCCTTCAGGTTGTGTCATGTAGACATATTCATGAAGGATTCCATTAAGGAATGTTGTTTTGGCATCCATTTTCCAAATCTTATAGTCATTGTATGCCGCAATGTATAGTAGAATTATGATGGATTTCATCATTGAAAATGGTGATAAGGTTTCATCATAGTCAATTATTTGACGTTGTTTAAACCCTTTTGCAACCAATCATGCCTTATAGGTGATGAATTGTCCTTCCATGTCTCGTTTCTTCTTGAATACCCATTTGCAACCAATAGGATTTACATCAACTGGAGGATCTACCAGAATCCAGACTTGGTTTTGGTACATGAAATCCATTTCATAATTATGGATTCTTTCCACTTGGCAACATTTGTGCCACTTATTGCTTCCTTATAGGTTATAGGATCATTATTATCAACTAATATTGAGTCACCATCCTTTGTAACTAGAAAATCGTACCATTCTGGTTCTCTAACATCACTTGTACTCCAACGTAGTACTTGTGCCTCTGGAACATATTCTTCTTCCATGGGGCTTTGTGGAGTCTATTCATGTACTAACTATTGTATACCTTAATGTAATACCCCAAGCTTCTACAGTATGTTTCCCTTTGAATAATGTAATAGCTTGCGATGTACGCAACTTCGAGGTTCTAACACACCACGACCAATCAAAATAGCTGTTATGAATAGTAATAACCACTTTTTTAAATTTTAAAAATTTTATTTTTCAAAATTGACTTCATTTTCGAATTCTTAATATCAAAATTATCTTACGGTGAATTTTTGGTATTTTTCTGAAAACATTCAATTTTTGATGAATAGTGAAAACACTGCGTTATTGTTTAAAACCAACTTTTTAATTAAATAATTAATTATTTTATTTAAATTTATTTTAGGTAAAAATAGATACATAATACCTATATATTTTCAATGTCATTCATTGGAGTCATTTTGTAATAATTTTTTGATATATAAAAATTTTATTGAACTTTTCACCGTCTTTTACCAACCTCCTAGGTGAATTTGAAAATTCACATAAAAATTAATTGTATTGATTCTATGATTGGAGTTTCAAAAATACTAGAGAAATAGTTTATATCAGTAACAAAAACTTTTTTCAGTAAGATGAAAATATTTTTTGGTGAATAGTAACTTTTTACTTTTATTTACCACAGTTAAAAGTAAATAGAGTAATTAAGGGGAAAATGATATTATTCTTACCCTAACACATGTCCTAATACTATTGGGTAAGTTTAATTCAACCAAAAAACCTTAGGAATAAATTATGATCCTTTATGTCCACTTGTTTTAGGTTAATACATTTATTATTATTTTATTTAAAGAAGAGTTAAAAGAGTTAAAATCAACGTTTAATAACTAAAACCTTTTTAATATATGGTTACATATAAAATAAATTCGACTATAAATATTAATTACAAAGATAAAAAGATTTCCTACATAATTATATTTTATTTATAATTTTTAGACATTAAATAATTTAATTTATTTATGACCCAATGATGATGCAGTAATTATCTTATTAATGAAAGATTAAAATAATTGATATTATAAATACCCAAATAAATCTAAATTGTAACTTTTAATAAATTACACTAATTTTATAGGTTAATATGACATGTTAGGATTGAAAATATGAATTTATTTCTATGTAATAAAGTTTTAAGTACTTTATCAAAAATCATTTATTAAATAATTTCAAAATATACATTAAAGAGTTTTTAAAAACAATATTATATTATTAATTTAAATATAATTCATAAAAAACTATGGTTCGTAAAAAGGTCTTAAATAATATTACATATGTCATTAGTGAACAAATTGAGGTCCTCTTGGAAGATTATTGTATATTTATTAACCATATAATATAAAAATACAAAGAGACATGGTAAATGTCAAACTAATTAAATAAGAGTTAAATCTGAAAGATAAGGTTAATATAGTGACCCAAACCTATCTAAAACCAATTCGTTGAGTATTTTTAGATCCATAACCAAATTATACTCGAAATAAATCATTTTATTGCCATTATAATCCAAAAAGTATTTTATTATAAAATATTATTTCTATCTTTTCCTAAGGTGCCCCTCACCCCTCTTATAAAAGGGAACTTTCCGTTCTCTCAAAATCACACCTTCATAGCCATTTTTCATGGCCAAAACCTACCCAAATATCCTCTAAACTATCCACCCTTTATCCTAGAGGCATTAATTTATTCATAAAGTCATCCTAAATATCCATTTTGATCAAATCAAAATGAAGAATCCGAAGAAGAGGTAAATATTTCATCACCTCTTACAAGTTCTTTTCCTCATCCACTTCCTATTTATTTGTTTTTTCCTTTCTAAAATAATAAATCAAGTATATTCTATATACTTTTAAGTTACTATAAAAATAGTACAACCATATTCATTATTTTATCCATCCTAGAAATGACATGTCACCATACGTGCTTGTGCACGACTTACCGTCTCCACGTCGTGGAGTAGTTTGTTATTCAAACACTTTATTTTTTGGATGGGTATAATAATGAGTATAAATGATGTAAATAATAAATATAACATGATAATTATTCTGTATATATTATATAAAATCCAAATATATACTATTTTAATGATATTGTCGCTTTGCGTACGTACGGATTACCGTCTCCATGAACACGATGAGATTCATTCCCCATCGTATCCATTCAAGACTAATTTTCATTTGATGATTAAAAATAATGTTTAATGAATTAATATAATTCATAATGTGACTAATATATATCATATCGACAAAAAACATTACTTACATAATAAATCATATAAAAATAAACGAATCAGTTAACACCTGAAATGATGATACTACTGAAATATCATTAACAAGGAAATATTAGAAGATCATGTATTATATAATAATAATGTATATGGTTCTGGTATAATTTAATAACAATAATATAACCATTATACATTAGTTGAAACTACCAATGACCATGAAAAAGTACAATGTAAGGGTTAATTTGACAATCTCTTCATTATTCGATGTTGTTTATATGTAATTATCTACTGGGATATCATTGTCATCCACATCAATGTTTCTTAAAAATGTATTTCAAAACATTTTTACTATTTACTATAAAATGGGTTAAAGTAATTTATACCCTTATTTGAACTTATATGTTTTGAAATTAATCTTGTCTTCATTTTCCAAACAGGGTACTCTATGACCTTTTCGACAAAATTAAGGAAAGAATGTTTTTTTAACTTATATGGAAGGTGCAGATATTTTCCACCGTTATAACATCATCAAAGATTACCTAACATTATTATAAGAATATTTCCAAAATAAATGTTTTCTTTAATAATTATATTAATTTTAAATGATTTCAAAATAAAAAGAGATATTTCTCTAAAATAGTTTTTTATTTCGTCTATGTCAACATACTTTGACGGATTTTAAGCTTATTTAAAGTTGATTTATTATGATACAAAACATCCATATTGTATTAAAGGTTTTGTGATATGTTTGACTATGGATGTGTTATTTTAACACCATTCATGTTTTATGGATAAAGTATTGACATTTTGTATGCTATTTTTAATACAAATGATTATGTTATGTTTAAAACTTTTCATATGAGGAATGCATTGGACTTAGTATGTGATGGGTGAAGCCTGCTATAGCTCATCAATGCATCAGTAGGTCTCATGAGACAATCTAGTGTCATGGCACAAGTCCTTCAAAAAATCTTATTTGTATTCATGGTACAAGGCCTTGACTATGTGGTTATGAAGTCTGGAATTATGAATTCCATCATTATGAAAGTGGCTATTGATATTGCATGTGATAATTTGACTCGTAGAATATCCTTGTGCATAAGTAAATGAAATTATTTGATTTTATCTTTTCCATATTATGTGTAATTTCATGTTTAAAAGGATTTGGTTTTAGTCTTATACATTTCCTTAAATTTTTATGCTTATTAATGAATGTTTCTGCTATATTGTTATCCTTACTGAGCATCTAAGCTCACCCCTTTCTATGTTTTATTTTTCATAGGATGTGAAGAAATATATTCTGACTAACCTGTAGGTATAGTCTATGGAATATGAATGTGTTTAATGAACACAATGTTTTTTTTTCATTTCATGGTGTAATGTAAAACTTATTAAGGTATCTAGTATTTCTAATGCTACTAAACTGATCGGTCTTTCCAGACATGATATTTTTTATCATGATGATGTTATGTAATAATGCACTGATTTTGGGTAACTGGGTTCGGAGCGTTACAGTTTGGGTCAGAGTATGTTTAGTACAAACCTCGGAATCTAGATTTAGATAAACTCTGATTAGAGAACATTACCCTAATATATACTTTGAGGATTAGTATTGATGAACTTCCTAGAATTTTGGTATTGTAGAGATTTTTTGAGTTCTCCAAGCAATACATCACTGTCTGGATACGAGTAGGTAGAGGATGCTCTGGCACATATGTACCTAGGGGTAAAACCGAAAAATACCACATTGAGCTAGACTCGAATGGAAAGTGGTGAACGATAACAAGCCTTGTTTCACTCTTGGTTATGACACTCCTGTGGATATTCTTAGGATAATTATAATTTTCTTTACAAACAATTATGTGGGGTTTATGAGTACGTACTTCTTTAAAGAAAACATTTTAATGATTATGGATTATATCCATAAACGGTTCAGTTTATGTTAACTTTTTTACATGTTTGGAATTATGTATTTCAATTCATAGACTAATCTAGTTTATGACATTGTTTAGAAATGGTTCCTTATGGAAGGAATGGAATCCGTATCAATTCACATAATCCTTGTACGGATTTCTCTCCTACACAAGATAATTATAGTAGATCTGGTGAAGCAATTGGTGCTGATCATCTTATCACCATACTGGGAAAACTCACTTAGGTAATGAATAATAACCTTACCCGTATGGAGCACCCTAATCCACAACATTGAGGATCAATGTTTGAACGCTTCATGAGGAAACAACCACCAACATTAAATTGGAGAACAAATCCATTAGTAGTTGAGAAATGGATAAATTCCTCAGAGAAAATATTCCACACCTTGGGGGGTAGTGAAAGGGAAAAGGTTTTAATGGCAGTTTATCGCCTCATAGGAGATGCTGATAAATCGTAGTCATTGATTCAAAACACAAAGGAAGATGATGAATTATAAAATATGGAATGGAGGTAGTTTAAAGATATTTTACTAGAATAATACTTTCATCATGACCATCGAGCGGATATGGAAAGACAATTTCTGAGTCTGAGGAAAATGGAGGTTGAGAATGTCGTAAAGTCTGAAGCTAAATTTAAAAGGTTAGTGAGGTATGATGTATATTATATACGTAACACAAGAAGTAATATTGATCATTTCATTTAATGGTTAAAACCATTTCTATAATGAGAATTATTCTCACAGTCTTTCTCATCATATGAAGATATTGCCTCATGTGCCATCAAGATAGAAAAATAATTCTCTAAGTCTTATGACTTTAAATAAAAATAGGAGAATAATAGATCTGATAAACACACTGGAAATGAATAGAATGGGAAGACAAGAAAATTTGAATATCCATCCTGCAGTATATGTGGGAAGAAACACCTTGGTACTTTCCTAAAGGCAATGGGATTCTGTTACAAGTGTGTTGAAAAAGGCCACCAATCTCGAGATTGCAAGGGGAAGAAAGAGGTTTTCAATGTTGAATGCTACAATTGTATATAAAGGGGGAATTATGAAAATTAATGCCCTATGTTCCAAGGAATATTACCTCAGACTAGGACAAAAGATCAAGTCCAAGCTTATGTTATCACTAATGTTGAGGTTAAAGCTCCGAAAGACATGGTGGCATGTTATTTAATGGTTTCCTCAAGATTAGAAAATGCTTTATTTGATTCGGTATCATTGTATTATTTCATATCTTCTTAGTTTGGTAAGAAAATTAGATATTTCCAATTTGATTTAACAAGGGAGCTTTTATTCAAAACTCCTAATGAAAGTATGATAGCAACAATGTTTTGTGAATCAGTCCCCATTAGGGCATATAAATGTTCGTTATCTACTGATCTCATCGTCATTCCAATGACTGAATTTGATATAATCCTTGGTATGGAATGAATTTTAGAACATGATGCAAAAATTTATTTTAAGAAGAAGGAGGTTACAATTTTTTATGACAATGATAAAGAACACCTTATCTTTATAGAAGAAACATCACCACCTGATTCTTCTCTAGATTTACCCCCAATAGCTCAACTAAATTCAATTATTTGGGAGGAAGAGAATGAAATAACTGTGGTTGAGGAAAATAACGTTCAAATAAAATATGTACCTATTGTGCATGAATATGTTGATGCATTTTCAAAGGATTTACCTGGACATCCTCTAGAATGAATAATTGAGTTTTCCAATGATTTAATTGCTAGTTCAAGGCCCATATCGAAGGAACCTTATAGAATGGCCATTGTAGAATTAGTGGAACTAAAGAAACAACTAGAGGGACTGAGTTATAAGGGATTTATTCATCCTTGAGTTTCTCATTGGGAATCCTGTAATGCCCCGACCCTAGTTACCTAGAGTCGGTGAATTATTACATAACATTGGCATGATCACAAGAAATATCAAATCTCGAAAGACCGATTGGTTTAGTATCCTTGGAAACACTAGATATATTCATAAAGTTTTACATTTCATCATAAAGTGAGAAACTACTACAAAAACATATTGTATCCATAGTCCACACTATTATCCCCTTATAATATCCTACTAGGTCATTCCTAATTTACTTCTTCACATCCTGGGAAAAATAAAACATAGAAAAGGGGTGAGCTCAAATGCCCAGTAAGGATAACAATATAGAGGAAAAATTCATAAATAAGAATAATCATTTATGGTAGTGTATAACTAAAAAAAAGTCATTTAAACTTGAACTTCAACATAGTATGGAAAAAATAAAATGGAATAATGACATTTACTTATTCACATGGATATTCTACTAATCGAATAATCACATGCAATATCAATAACCACATTCATAATGATAGAATGCATAATGCCAGACTATCATAAACACATAGCCCAGGACTCATTCCAAGACTAAAAATAAGATTTTTCCAAGGCCTTGTGTCAAGACACTAGTTTGTCTCATGAGACCTACCGATGCAATTTTTTTAGAAGATACTTACGTTTAAAATTGCCCAAATATACTCTAGTGTTTTCCTAAAAACATTATGCAAGATTCTGAAAACAAAATAACTAATTCTAGGACTGCTCGACTAATTATAAGCAATTATGAGTCCAAGCCCAATCCCTTCATGTTTACCACACTCGAGAGTCTGGTTTTCTGAAAACATTTTTAAGCTTGCTTTAAATACATATACATTTGCACTGTATTTTCATATATTTGAGAGAAATATCTCTTGTTTTTGAAATCATTTAAAAACCACATAATTATAAAATAAAACCTTTATTTTGAAAATATCTTTATAAGAGTGTAAGGGAATCTTCAAATGTGTAATAATGGAGGAGAATAACCGCACCTACCGTATAACTTTAAAAAACATTCTTACCTTAATTCTGTCGAAAAGGATAAAAAGGACCTTGTTTGGAAAACAACGGAAAGATTCATTTATAAACCACTTATAAAAAGTCAAAGAAGGGTATAAATGACTTTAACCCATATTCTGTAAAATATCAAGAATGTTTTGAAATACATTTTTAAGATACATGGATGTGGATGATAAAGAAGTCCCAGTAGATTATTACGTATAAACAACCTTGGATAAAGAATAGATTGTGAAATAAACCCTTACCTTGTACTTTTACTTGGTTGGGGGTAGATTAACCTCCTTTATAATAGTGAAATAATTGTTATTAAATTATAAAAGAATCATATACATTAATATTATATCATATATGATCTTTTAACATTGATTTGTTAATAATATCTTAGTATTATCGTTGTTTCGGGTGTTAACTTACTCATTTTCGTTTTTATGTTTTGTTACGTAAGCCATGTTTGTAATGGATAGGTTGTATCATAATCATATCTATAATGATATCAAGTCCTTAGATGCTATTATTAATCATCAAATGAGAATTATACTTGAATGGATACGATGGAGAATGAATCTTATCGCGTTCGTGGAGACGGTAGTCCGTACGTACGCACGAGCGACAATATCATTCTTTTGATATTAAAAAAAATATATAATTGGATGGTATATCATATATACAGAATCATTATCATGTTATATTTATTATTTACATTAGTTACAAATCATTATTATACCCATCTAAATAATAATTTATTGAATAACAATTACACCACTACGTGGAGATGATAAGCCGTACGTACGCTCGTATGATGACATGTTATTCAAAAGGATGGATAGAATATTGAATATGGTTGTAAAATATTTATAATAACATCAAAGTATATATAAGATACTGGAGTTATTATTTTAGAATGCTAATAACAATTAAGGAAGAAGTGGAAGAAGAAAGGAACTTGGAAAAGTGTGGTGAAATCATTACCTCTTCTTCGGGTTCTTCCTTTTGATTTGATCTAAAGGGATATTAGGATGGATTTATTACTAAAAGAAGGCCTCTAGGATAAAGTGAGGGAAGTTGAGAGAGTATTTGGGTAGGGTTTGGCCGATCCAAAAGTCTTTGAAGGTGTGAATTAATGAGAAGGAGGAGTGACCTTTTATAAGAGGGGTGAGGGGCACCTTTGGAAAAGCTATGAATATTATTTTATAATAAATTAATATTCGGTTTTTAATGGCTCCAAAGTGGATTATCTAATTTTTATGGTGGGTATGGGTCGAAAACCACTCAACCAATAGAATTTAGACAGGTTTGGGTTACTATATTAACCTTATCATTAAGTTATAACTCTTAGTTAAATAGTTTCACTTTTACAATGTCTCTATGTATTTTTATATTATATGTTTAATAAGCATACTATATACATCCAAGAGACCTTAAAGTGGTCCATTAATGATACACCTATCTTGATATAAGTCTCTTGGCCGAACCTTAGATTTTTAAGAATTTTAATATCAATTAATAATAAAATATATATTTTAAAAAAATCTTTTATGTCAATTTTGACACTATTCAATAATTGATTTTCTTAAAACTCATAACAGAATTATTACTTCGAAAAAAGATAATAAAATCATTTATAACATGTCGTACTAACCTATGAAATTAGTTTAATTCTTAAAAAGTATCAAATTATAGTTATTTGGGTATCTATAATATCAATCTTTTTAATTTTTCTCTATTATGGTAATTACTACATCACCATTGTGTCATAAATAACATAAATTATTTAATGTCTGAAAATTATAAATAAAATACCATTATGTATTAAATCTTGTTATCTTTATAATGAATATTTATAGACGAAAATACAACATATATAACCCTATGTAAATATTATTTTTTAAAAGATTTATGCTTGTGTCATTTTTATATTCATTTTAACTTAATTAATATAATGTGTCCCTATCACATACAAGTGGCACCATGGGGTTCCAAAATCGACCCAAAGATTCCCATGGTCAGAAATGTATCATTCAATAAGGTTAGGACACGTTTTAGGGTAATTTTTTAATATTATAATATTATTTTATAACCCTTGTTTACCGGATTTACCCTTTAACCTTGGTAAATAAAATATTTACCGAAGTAATTATTCAAAATGTCTACAAATAAAATTTACCTATTTACACAATTTGAACATCCTGATTTCAAATATGGAATATATTTTTCCAAATTCAAAGCACAAAAGTGGCAGAAATTAATTTAAAATTAATTCCTGCTGTCAAATCAAAAAGCGTGTTTTTAAGTTATAATAATTATCAAATGATTGATACTTGTTTCTGTTCGGTTTAATTGTGAAATTATGTCCAATGACCAACATTTTATTAAATGGTAAAAATATATTCTAAATATACTTTAAAACCACTAAAATTCATAATTTATCACTATTAATTATTTTTATTAAAAAAGATGTTTTTAATGAAAATTTAGTAATTTTCACTATTCCTCAAAATATTAAAGTTATCCGAAAAGTACCAAAATATTACCTTAGGCTAAATTCGATACTATGAATCCAAAAATGAAGTCCATTTTGAGAGATAAAATTTATAAAATTTCAAAAAGTAGGTATTACTATTAATAACGGCTAGTTTGATTGGTTGTGGTGTGTTAGAACTCGATGTTGCGTACAACACATGCTATCGTATTATTCAAAGAGAAGCGTATCGTAGAAGCTTGGGGTGTTACATTCTCCCCTCCTTCAAATAATTTCATCCATGAAATTTCTAGAATACTACCATATGAAAAGACTCGGGTGGTTCTTCATCATAAGTTCCTTGGGTTCCCACATTGCCTCTTCCATCTTATGGTTTCTCCCCAAAACTTTTACCAGACGCGTCGTCCGGTTTCTCAGTACTTGTTCTCTTGTATCAATAATATTGATGGGTTCTCCACAATAAGATAGATTGGGATACGGTTCTAATTCCTCATTGGTGAGTACATGCATTGGGTCAGGCATGTATTTTCTCAACAGAGATATGTGGAACACATCATGAACTTTGGAGAGACTTAGCGACATTGCCAATTTGTAAGCTACAGCCCCAATTCGTTCTAGAATTTCGAAAGGTCCGATGTACCTGGGACTCAATTTACCTTTCTTACAAAAACTTATGACTCCCTTCCATGGAGATACTTTCAGGAAAACATGATCATTGACTTGAAATTCCAAATCCGTCCTTCGATTATCAGCATAGCTCCTCTGCCTATATTGAGCTTCTTTGATGTGATTTTGGATTACCATCACCTTTTCCATCGTTTCCTCCACCAGTTCTGGACCTACAAGTTTTCTTTCACCAACGTCATCCCAACAGGTTGGTGTGCGACATCTCATTCCATATAACTCTTCATATGGTGCCATCGGAATACTCGAATGGAATCTATTGTTATAAGAAAATTCTACCAAAGGTAAATATTGATCCCATATACCCTGAAAGTCAAGTGAGAAAGATCTCAACATGTCTTCTAATGTTTTAATAGTCCATTCTAATTGTCCTTCTATCTGAGGGTGGTAGACAGTTCTCAAATGAAGATCAGTATCCATGGATTTTTGAAGACTCTTCCAGAATCATGAAGTAAAACGGGGATCACGATCATAAACAATCGATAGGGGTACTTCATGAAGTCTCTCAACTTCATTAATATATAGTCTTTCTAGACATTCCAGTGGTAGATATTCTCTTATAGAAAGAAAATGTGCTGACTAGATAAGACGATCAACAATAACCCATATTTCATCGTTCCTTCTAGGAGTCTTTGGTAGCCCCATGACAAATTCCATCGTAATATTGTCCCATTTCCACTCCGTTATGGGAAGAGGTTGCATGACTCCTCCAGGTTGTTGCCTTCCATCTTTCACTTGTTGAAAAACCATACATCTTGACACAAAATCAGCAATTTCTCTCTTCATGTTGTCCCACCAAAAATGTTCCTTCAAATCTCTATACATTTTGGTGCTCCCAGGGTGTATAGAGAAATTGGAACTATGAGCATCATCCATCAATTCTCTTTTTACATCAGGTATATCGGGAACACAATGGCTCTTCCCGAATTTCAAAATTCCATCTTCATACACATAGTCTCTCAATTTTCCACCATTCACAGCTTTAATATTCTTTTGAAATTCTCCATCATCGGTCTAAGAACTCTTAATCCTTTATAGTAATGATGGTTTGGAAACCATTTAAAAAAGCATTGATGTTTCACCTTCCCTGGTTATTCCCATGTCCATCTTCACTAGATCCATTGAAATTGGAACCCTTTCAATTATCATATTGTTCAAAACTCCATGATCTTTTCTACTCAAATCATCTACCACCTTTTTTGCCTTCCCCAGGTGGTAGTGTATTGTGCAATCATAATCCTCGGGTAATTCAAGACATATCTGTTGCCTCGTGTTGAGTTCATTTTGTGAGAAAATATACTTCAAACTCTTGTGATCAGTATAAATCTCACATTTTTCACCATAGCGGTAGTGCCTCCATATATTCAAAGAAAAGATCACATCTGCTAACTCGATATAATGTTTATGATAGTTTTTTTAATTAAATTTCAATTGTCGTGATGCATAGGCAATGAGCCTATCATTCTACATAAGAACACAACCAAGTCCTTTCTTCGATGAATCACTATAAATAATGAACCCATAATTCCCTGATGGTATAGTCAATATAAGAGAATTGACAAATTTTCTCTTCAGTTCATAGAAACATTCTTCACACTCTTTTGTCCAAACAAATTTAACCCCTTTGTGTGTGAGCTTCATTAATGGGTTAGCCAATCGGGCAAAATTCTGGACGAAACGTCGATAATAACCTGCCAAACCAATAAAACTGCGTACCATAGTTATACTCGTAGGTGTTGGTCATTCATGGATTTCCTTGGTCTTAGAAGGATCAACAGAGATTCCATCTTTAGAGACAATATGGCCTAGAAAATAAATCTCCTAAATCTAGAATTCACACTTTCTAAACATCCCATATAATTCATGTCTTCTCAGAGTCTTCAGGATAATGCACAAGTGATTTTCATGATCATTGTATCTTTTTGAGTATACCAATATATCATCAATAAATACCACCACAAATTCATCGAGATATTCCTTGAAATCTCTATTTATCAGATCCATTAATACAGAGGGTGCATTAGTCAATCCAAAAGGCACTACTGTAAACTCGTAATGCCCGTACCTGGTTCGAAATGTTGTCTTCAGAATGTATTCCATCTTCACACACAACTGATTGTATCCAGATCGAAGTTTAATCATTGAAAAGTATTGAGCTCCATGCAGTTGGTCAAATAAATAATCATTGCGGTGTAGGGGATACTTGATCTTTATTATTATAGCATTTATCTCCCTGTAGTCGATAAATAACCTCATAGATCCGTCTTTCTTTTTAACAAAATGAACAGGGGCTCCCCATGGAGAAACACTAGGGGGAATAGATCCCTTATTACTCAATTCCTCTACTTGTTTCTTTAGTTCAACTAATTCTACAGTGGTCATTCTATAAGGGGTCTTCAATATAGGCCTTGATCCGGGAATTAAATCAATGGAAAACTCAACTTCTCGTTCTGGAGGATGTCCAGGTAATTCTTCCGAAAATAAATCTACATATTCATTCACAACAGGTACATCCTCTATTTGAACATTCCTCCCCTCACCCACAGTCATTTAATTCTCTTCCTCCACAATAATTGAATTTAGTTGAGCTACTGGGGGTGGATCTAGATAAGAATTAGGTTGTGACGATTCTGCTCTAATAATAAGGTGTTCCTTATCATCATCATCAAAAATAATAACCTCCTTCTTCTTACAATAAATCTTCACATCATAGTCCGAAGTCCATTCCATACCGAGGATTATATCAAACTCAATAATAGATATGATGATGAGATCGCTAGATAAAGAACATTTATGTGCTCTAATGGGGACTGATTCACAAAACTTTGTTGTAATGATACTTCCCTTAGGAGTTTAACTGGAAACTCCCTTGTTAAATCAAAATGGAAATATCTAATTTTTTTAGCAAACTGGGAAGATATGAAATAATGCGATGATCCAATATCAAATAATGCAATTGCTAAACTTGAGGAAACCATTAAATTACCTTCCACCACGTCTTTCGGAGCTTCTACCTCAGTAGTAGTGATAGCATAAGCATGGCCTTGACCCCTTGGACTATTCTGAGGTAAGTTCCCCTGATGATTAGGAAATTAATTTTCCTAATGCCCCATCTCCCTGCAATTGTAGCATTGAACATTGGTAGCTTCCTTCCTCCCTTTTCAATCACAAGCTTGGTGGCCTTCTTCACCACACTTTTAATAGACAACCATTCCCTTCAAGCAAGTACCAGGGTGTTTCTTCCCACATTTACCACAGGATGGATATTCAACCTTTACCTTATTCCCCTTATTTCCATTCCCAGATTGATCAACAGATCTCTTCTTCTCTTTCTTTTCTTTAAAGTCATAAGACATAGAGAATTCCATCTTTGTCTTGATAGCACATGAGACAATGTCTTCGTATGATGAGAAGGATTGTGAGACTAATGATCGATGGATAAATGGTTTTAACCCATGAATGAAACGATAAATATTACTTCTTGGGTTACGTATATAATATCCAGTATACCTTTCTATCCTTGTAAAGTTAGCTTCATACTTTGCGACATTCTCATCCTCCTTTTGTCTCAAACTCAGAAATTGTCTTTCCATATCCGCCTGATGGTCACGAGGAAAGTATTTTTCTAAAAATAGATCATTTAACTCCCTCCATTCCACCATTCCATATTTGATGCTTCATCATCTTCCGTCATGTTTTGAATCAATGACCACCATTGATCAGCATCTCCATTGAGGCAGTAAACTGCCATGATAACTTTATCCCTTTCACTACTCCCCAAAGCCTGAAATATTTTCTCTAGGTAATTAATCCATTTCTCAGTTACTAAGGGATTTGTACTCCCATTGAAAGTTGGTGGTTGTAGCCTCATGAATCGATCTGACATTGATCATCCACGCTACGGATCAGGGTGCTCCATATGGGTAAAGTTATTATTCATAACCTGAGTGAGTTGTCCCAGTATGGTGATTACATGATCGACACCAGTTGCATCACCAGCTCCACTATAATTATCTTGAGCAGGAGGGAAATCCCTACATGGATTGCGTGCATTGATACAGTTTACATTTCTTCCACTAGGCACCATTTATAAAAAATGGCATAAACTAGATCAGTTTATGAATCAAAATACATAATTCCATACTTATAAAACACTTAACCTAAATTGAACTATTTATGGATATAATCAATAATCATAAAAACGAATTCTTTGAGGAAGTATATACTCATAAAAACTTAATAATTATATGTAAAGAAAATGAGAGTTATCCTAAGTATATCCCTCGGGAGTTTCTTAACCAAGAGTGCAGCAAGGCCCGTTGTCGTGCACTAGTTCCCATTCGATTCTAGCTCAAAGTTGTGTTTTCGGGTTTTACCCCTAGGTACATCTTTGCTAGAGCCACCTCTACCTGCTTGTATCCAGATAGGGATGTATTGCTCGGAAAAATCACAAAATCTCTACAATAACAAAATTCTAGGAAGTTATTCTATACAAATCCTCAAAATCCATCATAGGTCTATGTGCTCTAATCAGAGTTTATCTAAATCTAGCTTCCAAGGTTTGTTCTAAACTTCCTCTGATACCAACTGTAACGCCCTGAACCCAATTACCTAGAGTCGGTGCATTATTACATAACATTGTCATGATCACAAGAATGATCAAATCTCGAAATACCAATTGGATTAGTAGCCTTGGAAGAACTAGATATATGCATAATGTTTTAAATTACATCATAATGTGAAAAACTACTACAAAAACATATTGTCTCCATAGTCCACACTATTATCCCCTCATAATATCCCTACAGGTCATTCATAATTTCCTTCTTCACATCCTGGGAAAAATAAAACATACAGAAGGGGTGATCTCAAATGCGCAGTAAGGATAACAATATAGAAAAAACTTTCATAAATAATAATAAACATTTAAGGCATTGTATAACTAAAACAAAATCCTTTTAAACATGAACTTCAACATAGTATGGAAAAATTAAAATGAAATAATTCCATTTACTTATTCACATTGATATTCTAATAATCGAATAATCACATGCCATATCAATAACCACTTTCATAATGATGGAATGCATAATGCCAGACTATCATAACTACATAGTCAAGGCCTCGTGCCAAGATTACAAATAATATTTTTCCAAGTCCTTGTGCCAAGACACTAGTTTGTTTCATGAAACCTACCGATTCTATTTTTTATAAGATACTTACTTTTAAAATTGCTCAAATATACTCCAGTGTTTTTCTAAAAACATTATTCAAGATTCTGAAAACAAAATAACTAATTCTGAGACTGCTCGACTAATTACAGGCCATGATGGTTCCACACCCAATCCCTTCCTGTCTACCACACTCAAGAGTTGGGTTTTCTAAAAACATTTTTAATCTAGCGTTAAATATGTATACATTTTCCCTAGATTTTCATATATTTGAGAGAAATATCACTTTTTTTTAAATCATTTAAAAATAACATATTTATAAAATAAAACCTTTATTTTGAAAATATCTTTATAATAGTGTAAAGGAAGCTTAAAAGGTGTAATAATGGAGGAGAATAACAGCACATGCCGTATAAGTTAAAAAACATTCTTACCTTAATTCTGTCGAAAAGGATAAAAAGGACCTTGTTCGGAAAACGACGGAAAGGTTCCTTTATAAAACACATATAAAAATTCAAACAGGGGTATTAATGACTTTAACCCATATTCTGTAAAATTGCAAGATTTTTTTGAAATACATTTTCAAGAAACATGGATTTGTATGAAAAAGAAGTCCCAGTATATTATTACGTATAAACAACCTCAAATAATGAAGAGATTGCGAAATAAACCCTTACCTTGTACTTTTCCTTGGTTGGGGGTAGGTTAACCTCCTGTATAATGGTGAAATAATTGTTATTAAATTATACAAGAATCATATAAATTAATATGATATCATATATGACATTTTAACATTGATTTGTTAATAATATCTTAGTATTATCGTTGTTTCGAGTGTTAACTTACTCGTTTTCTTTTATATGATTTGTTACGTAATCCATGTTTGTAATGGATAAGTTGTATCTTAATAATATCCAGAATGATATCAAGTCCTTAGATACTATTATTAATCATCAAATGAGAATTATACTTGAATGGATACGATAGAGAATGAATATTATCGCATTCGTGGAGACGGTAGTCCGTACGTATGCACGAGTTAAAATATCAATATTTTGATATTAAAATAATATATAATTGGATGGTATATCATATATACAGAATCAATATCATTTTATATTTATTATTTACATGAGTTACATATCATTATTATACCCATCCAAATAATAATTTATTGAATAACAATTACACCACTACGTGGAGACAGTAAGTCGTATGTACGCACGTATGGTGACATGTTATTCAAAAGAATGGATAGAATACTGAATATGTTTGTACCATATTTATAATAACAGCACAACATATATAAGATACTGGATTAATTATATTAGAATGGTAATAACAAATAAGGAAGAAGTGTATGAAGAAAGGAACATGGAAAAGGGTGGTGAAATCATTACCTATTCTTCGGGTTGTTCTTTTTGATTTGATCAAAAGGGCTCTTAGGTTGTCTTTATGACTAAAAGAATGCATCTAGGATAAAGTTAGGGAAGTTTAGAGAGTATTTGGGTAGGTTTTGGCCGAACCAAAAGGCTTTTAAGGTGTGAATTAATGAGAAGGAGGAGTTCCCTTTTATAAGTGGGGTGAGGGGCACCTTTGGAAAATCTAGAAAGAATATTTTATAATAAATTCATATTCGATTTCTAATGGCTCCAAAGTGGATTATTTAAAGGTTAAGCTGGGGGGGGGGGTCGAAAACCACTCAACCAATAGAATTTCGATAGGTTTGGGTTACTATATTAAGCTTATCATTAACTATTAACTTTTAGTTAATTAGTTTTACTTTTACAATGTCTCTTTGTATTTTTACATTATATGGTTACTAAACATACTATATACATCCAATAGACCCCCAAGTGGTCCATTAATGATAAAACTATCAAGATATAAGTCTCTTGGCCGAACCTTAGATTTTTTAGGAATTTAATATCAATTAAGAATATAAAATTTGTTTTAAAAACTCTTTTATGTCATTTTTGACACTATTCAATAATTGATTTTTGTAAAAATTATAACAGAATTACTACCTCGAAAAAAGTTAATTAAATAATTTCTAACATGTCATATTAACCTTGAAAATTAGTTTAATTCATAAAAAGTTTCAAATTATATTTATATGGGTATCTACAATATCAATCATTTTAATTATTCACTATTATGGTAATTACTGCATCACCATTGTGTCATAAATAATTTACGTTATTTAATGTCTAAAAATTATAAATAAAATAACATTATGTAGTAAATCTTGTTAGATTTCAAATTAATATTTATAGTTGAAAATACAACATATATAACACTATGTAAAAAAAAATTTCAAAAGGATATATGCTTCTGTCATTTTTGTATTCATTTTAACTTAATTAAAATAAAGTGTCCATATCACTTACAAGTGGCACCATGGGGTCCCAAAATCGACCCAAAGATGCCCATGGTTGGACATGTATCAACCAATATGTTTAGGATACGTTTATGGTAATTTTGTATTATTATAATATTATTTTTTAACCCTTATTTACCAGATTTACCCTTTAACCATGGTAATTAAAATATTTACCGAAGTAATTATTAAAAATGTCTAAAAAAAAAGTTACATATTTACACAGTTTGAACATCCTGATTCAAAATATGGAATCCATTTTTCCAAATTCAAAACACAGAAGTGGCAGAAATTAATTTAAAATTAATTGCCACTGTAAAAACAAAAAGCGTGTTTTTAAGATATAATAACTATCAACATTTTGATACTTGTTTATGTTCGGTTTAATTGTGAAATTATGTCCAATGAACAACATTGCATTAAATAGTAAAAATATATTATAAATATACTTTAAAACCACTAAAATTCATAATTTATCACTACTAATTTTTTTATTAAAAAAGTTTTTTTTAATGAAAATTTTGTATTTTTCACTATTCATCAATATATTAAAGTTATCCGAAAAGTACCAAAATTTCACCTTATGCTAAATTCGATTCCCTGAATCAAAAAATTAAGTCCATTATGAGAGATAAAATTGATAAAATTTTAAAAAGTAGGTATTACTATACATAACATCTAGTTTGATTGATTGTGGTGTGTTAGAACTCGATGTAGCGTACAACACACGCTATCTCATTATTCAAAGAGAAACATACCGTAGAAGATTGGGGTATTAAAAATCCCCTATAATTTTTTTAATAAGAAAGATGGATCTATAAGGTTGTTCATTGAATATAGGGAGATCAATGCAATAATAATAATGAACAAGTTTCCCCTACCTTGCATTGATGATTTATTTGAACAACTTCATAGAGCTCATTATTTTTCAAAGATCAGCCTTTGATCTTGAAACCATCAGTTGTGAATGAAGAAGGAAGTCATTATGAAGACAACATTTCGAACCAGGTATGGGCATTATGAGTCTACAGTAATTCCTTTTAGGTTGACTAATTCACCCTCTGTCTTCATGGATCTAATTAATAGGGTTTTCATGGAATATCTTGATGACATTGTAGTTGTATTTATTGATTATATATTGGTATACACTAAAATCTATTAAGATCATGAAAATAAGTTGTTTATTATCTTGAAGACTCTTATAAGAAATTAATTATATGGGATGTTTAGAAACTGTGAATTCTGGATTCAAGAGATTTCTTTTCATGGCCATGTTGTATCTATGGATTGAATATATATTTATCCTTCAAAGAACAAGGAAATCCAAGATTTTATAGTATCGATGAGTATAACTGAGGTATGCAGTTTTATTGGTTTAGCAGGTTATTATAGGTGTTTCATCTATAATTTTTCCCAGTTGGATAACCCATTAATAAAGATCACACGTAAAGGGGTTAAATTTGTTTGGGAAAAAGAGTTTGAAGAATGTTTTCAATAAATGAAGTGAATATTAGTCAATTATCTTATATTGACTCTACCATCTAGGAATGATGGGTTTGTTATTTATATTGATGATTCATAGAAAGGACATGGATGGGTCCTTATGCAGAATTATATAGTTATTTCTTATGCATCATGACAGCTAAAAATTCAAGAGAAAAACTATCATAATCATGATCTTGAGTTTGTAGTTGTAATCGTTGCTCTTAATATATCGAGACATTATCTCTATGGATAAATATGTGAGATATATACTGATCACAATAGTTTGAATTATATTTTCTCACATAAATAACTCAACATGAGGCAAATGATATGGCTTGAACTACTCAAGGATTATGATTGCACTATACACTACCACCCGGGGAAGGAAAATACGGTGGAAGATGCTTTGAGAAGAAAGTACCATGGATTTTTGAACAATATGAGAGTTGAAAAGCATCCTATATACATGAATATAGTAAAGATGGATATGGGAATAACCATGGAAGGTTAAACATAAATACTTTTTCAAATGGTATCCAAACCATATTTATTAGTAAGGATAAAAATTTCTTAGGCTGATGATGAGGGGTTTCTAAAGATGATTAAAGCATTGAATGATGTTAGATTGAGTGACTTCGTATATGAAGATGGGATTTTAAAATTTGGTAAGAGAATTTGTGTTCCTAATATACCTAATCTAAAAAGAGAATTATTGGATGATGATCATAGATCAAATTTCTCTATACACTCTGGGAGTGCAAAAATATATAGAGATTTGAAGGAACATTTTTGGTGGCACAAAATGAAGAAGGAGATAGTTGATTTTGTGTCAAGATGTATGGTTTGACAACAAGTGAAAGCTGGAAGGGAATAGCCTAGAGGAGTCATGAAACCTCTTCCCATACCTGAGTGGAAATGGGATAATATTACGATGGAATTTTTCATGGGACTACCAAATACTCTTTGAATGAATGATGCAATATGGGTCATTGTTGATTGTCTTACCAAGTCAGCACATTTTTTTTCTATAATAGAATATTTACAACTCGAATGTTTAGCAAGACTGTATGTTAATGAAGTTGTAAAACTTCATTGAGTACCCCTATTGATTGTTTCTGATCATGATCCCCATTTTACATCAAGATTATGGAAAAGTCTTCAAATATATCTGGATACTGAACTTCATTTTAGCACTGTCTACCACCCTCAAACTGATGGACAATCAGAACAGACTATTCAAACCTTAGAAGACATGATGAGATCTTTCTCACTTGACTTTCAAAGTATGTGGGATCAATATTTTCCTGTGGTAGAATTTTCCTATAAAAATATCTTCCATTCAAGTATTTAGATAACACCATATAAAGTGTTATATGGAAAGATATTTCATACACCAAATTGTTGGGATGATGTTGTTGAAAGAAAAATCGTAGGCCCGGAACTTGTTGACGAAACGATGGAAAAGATGAAGGTAATCCAAACCCACAACAAAGCAGCCCAAAGTAGGAAAAGGAGCTATGCTGATAACCGAAGGAAGGATTTGGAATTTTAAGTAGGAGACCAAGTCTTCTTAAAGGTATCTCCATGAAAGAGTGTTATGCGTTTTGATAAGATGGGTAAATTGAGTCCCAGGTACATCGGACCTTACGAAATTCTATAATGAATTGGGTCTTAAGCTTACCGGTTGGAAATGCCGCCAAGTCTCTCAGAAGTTCATGATGTGTTCGACGTATCGTTGTTGAGAAAATACATGCATGATCCAACACATGTACTCACCTATGAGGAATTAGAACTGGAAGCCAATATGTCTTATTGCAAAGAGCCTACCAGGATTCTTGATACAAGGGAACAAGTGCTGAGAAACCGAATGAATCGTCTGGTTAAAGTTCTATGGAGAAACTACAAGATGTAAGAGGAAATTTGGGAACCTGAAGAACTTATAATGAAGAACCACCTGAATCTTTTTATAAAGTAATATTCTAGAAATTTATAGGATGAAATTATTTAATGGAGGGTAGAATGTAACACCCCATTCTTCCACAGTACGTTCCCCTTTGAATAATGCAATATCATGCATTGTACGCAACTTCGAGATTCTAAGAGACCATGACCGGTCAAACTGGCCTTTATGAATATTAATACCCAATTTTTGAAATTTTATAAATTTTATTTTTCAAAATGGACCTCATTTTTGAATTCGGAATATCGAAATTAGCTTAGGGTGAATTTTTTGTATTTTTCTAAAAACTTTCAATTTTTGATGAATAGTGAAAAACACTGCGTTATTGTTTAAAACTGACTTTTTATTTAAATAATTACTAATTTTATTTAAATTTATTTTAGGTAAAAATAGATACATAATAACTATATATGTTCAATGTAATTCATTAAATACATTTTGTAATAATTAAATATATATATATAATTTATTGAACTTTTCACCGTCTTTTACCCACCTCCTAGGAGAATTTTCAAATTCACATAAAACATAATTTTACTCCGTCTATGAGTGTAATTTCAAAAACCCAAGAGACACGATTGATATTGGTAAGAAAAATTTGGTTTAATAAAATGAAAATAATGTTTCATGAATAATAACTTTCTGCTTTTATTTACCACGGTTAAAAGTAAATAGCGTAATTAAGTGTGAAAATGATATTATTCTTACCCTAAAACATGTCCTAATTCTATTGGATAAATGTAATTAGACCAGAAACAACCATATGAATAAAATATGATCCTTTAGGTCCACTTGGATTAGATTAATACAATTATTATTATTATATTTAAAGAATAGTTAAAAGAGTTAAAATAAAATTTAATAACTAAACCATTTTTATATAGGGATATACATAAGATAAATTCTACTATAAATAATAATTATAAATATAAAAATATTTCTTAGATAATGATATTTTATTTATAATTTTTATATGTTAAATAATTTAATTTATTTATGACACAATGATGATGTAGTAATTACCTAATTAATGAATGATTAAAATAATTGATATTATAAATATCCATATAAATCTAATTTGATCCTTTTAATGAATTACACTATTTTATAGGTTAATATTACATGTTATTACTGAACATATGAATTTATTTCCAAGTAAAAAAGTTGTAAGAACTTTAAAAAAATCATTTATTAAATAATGTCAAAATTGACATAAAAGAGTTTTTAAAACAAATATTATATTTTTAAGTGATATAGTATTCCTAAAAATCTATGGTTTGGTAAAAGGTATTAAATAACAATATATACGTTATTAATGAACCACTTGAGGTTCTCTTGGATGTTTATAGTACTTTTATTAACCATATAATATTAAAATACAAAGACACATGGTAAATGTAAAACTAATTAACTAAGAGTTAAATCTAAATGATAAGGTTAATATAGTTAACCAAACCATTATAAAACCTATTAGTTGATTAGTTTTAGACCCATTCCCACCTTATACTAGAAATAAATCATTTTGGATCCATTAGAAACCGAATATGATTATATTATAAAATAATATTTTAATATTTTCCTAAGGTGCCCTTCACCACTCTTATAAAACGGAACTTCCCCTTATCTCAAATTCACACCTTCAAATCCATTTGGATCAGCCAAACCTAGCCCAAATATCCTCTCAACTGTCCTACCATTATCCTAGAGCCCTTTCATTAGTTATAAAGCTATCCTATAGAGCCCTTTTGATCAAATCAAAAGACAGAACCCGAAGAAGAGGTAAATATTTCGTCACCTCTTTCAAGATCTTTTATTTTTCCACTTCCTATTTCATTATTGTTTCCATTCTAAAATAATAAATCAAGTATCTTCTATATATTTTTATGTTATTATAAAAATGGTACAACCATTATCATTATTTTATCTATCATAAGAATGACATGTCACCATACGTGTGTATGTACAGCTTACCATCTCCATCTCGTGGTGTAGCATGTTATTCAAACACCTCATCATTTATATGGGTATAATAATGAGTATAAATGATGTAAATAATAAATATAACATGATAATGAATCTTTATATATGTTACACCATCCAATTATATACTATTTTAATGATATTGTCCCACCGGCGTACGTATGGATTACCATCTCCACGAACACGATGAGATTCATTCCTCATCGTATCCATTAAAGTCTAATTTTTATTTGATGATTAAAAATAATTTTTAAATAATTAATATCATTATAAATATTAATAAGTTACATCATATACTCAACAAACATTACTTACATAATAAATCATATAAAGGGAAATGAATTAGTTAACACCCGAAACGATGATACTATAGAAATATCATGAAAAAAACAATATTAGAAGATTATATATGATATCATATTAATTAATTTTTTTCTTGGATAATTTAATAACAATTATTTTTCCATTATACAGGAGGTTAACATAACCTCGGCCAAGGAAAAGAACAAGGTAAGGGTTAATTTCACATTCTCTTCATTATCTAAGGGTGTTTATATGTATTTATCTACTGGGATCTCTTTATCATCCACATCCATGTTTCTTAAAAATGTATTTGAAAACATTTTTAATATTTAATAGAAAATGGGTTAAATTCATTTATACCCTTATTTGACCTTATATGTTCTGAAAGAAATCTTTCTATCATTTTTCAAACAAGGTACTTTATGACCTTTTTGACAAAATTATGGTAAGAATGTTTTTTAACTTATACGGTGGGTGAAGATATTTTCCACTGTTATAACATCATCAATGATTTCCTTACAAGCTTCTAATAATATTCCCAAAATAAATGTTTTCTTCTATAATTATATGAATTTTTTATGATTTCAAAATAGACAGAGATATTTATCTAAAAAATGTTTCGATTTCATCTATGTCAACATCCATTGATGGATTTTAATCTTATTTAAAGTTGATTTATTATAATACTAAACATCCATATTGTATTGAAGGTTTTGTGATATGTTTGACTTTGGATGTGTTAGTTTTAAACCATTCATTGTTTATGGAAAAATTATTGGAATTTTCTAGGCTATTTTTAATATGAATGTTTATGTTATGTTTAAACCGTTTCATATGAGGAATTCATTGGACTTAGTATGTGACGGGAGGAGCCCACTACAGCTCCTCAATGCATCGGTAGGTCTCATGAGACAAACTAGTGTCTTCGAATATGGCCTTGACAAAATCTTATTTTTTGTCTTGGCACAAGGCCTTGAATATGTGGTTATGAAGTCTGCCATTATGCATTCCGTCATTATGAAAGTGGCTATTAATATTGCATGTCATAATTCGACTAGTGGAATATCCATGTGAATAAGTAAATTGAGTTATTTGATATTATCATTACCATAGTATGTTTATGTTCAAGTTTAAAAGGCTTTTGTTTTAGTCTTATACATTGCCTTAAATTTTTTTGATTATTTATTAAAGTTTCCACTATATTTTTATCCTTACTGAGTATATAAGCTCACCGCATTATATATGTTTTATTTTTCCCAAGACGTGAAGAAGTATATTATGACTGACCTGTAGGTATATTATATGGAATATGAATGTGGTTAATGTAGACAAAGTTGTTATTTTTTTTCATTTCATGGTTTAATGTAAAAATTATGAATGTTTCTAGTATTTCTAAGGCTACTAAAATAATCAATGTTTCAACACTTGATTTTTGTGATCCTGCCGATTTTACGTAATAATGCCCCGAATCTTGGAAACTGGGGTCAGGGCATTACACTTAAGCCTCAACTTCATCAAAGTCTATCTTGGACCCACTATATCTTTTGGAGAAATGGTCCCTATCAAGGAATATGGCATGTATTTCCACTATAAACATTTTTTCTGAGGGGTTGTATATATAATATCCCCTTAATTCCTTGGTGTATCTTATAATGGTATACTTTGTGCCTTGGGGTGTGATTTTTCTACCTAAAGAAGCCTTAACAAACTCTTTACTACACCACACATGTAAATTTGATAACATGGATTTTCTTCTACTTGAGAACTCATATGGAATATCATTTATTGATTTATTTTTTACTTGGTATATTGTCTGTGTCATTGTTTGGAATGCATACCCCCAAAAGGATAATAGAATACATTCATGACTCATCGTTGATATCATCATGTCCAACAAGGGGTGCTTCTTCCTTTTTCGTACACCATTCCATTGAGGTGTGTAAGGAGTAGTCAGTTTCGATAGGATCCCAAACTCTCATAAGTAATCAATGAAGTCTTGATTAAGATATCCCCACCTCGATTTGAGTGTAATTTCTTTATCTTTTTTCCAAGCTGGTTTTCAACTTTATTCTAGTATTCCTTGAACTTATCAAAGGAATCTGACATATACCTCGTTAAGTATATATATCCATATATACTAAAATCATCATTAAAAGTTATGAAGTATGAGTACCCATCCATTTCTTCTACTAGAAATGGTCCACAAACATCATTGTGAACCAATTCCAGAATCTATTTATCCCTTTCACCTTTCCCACCAAACATGGCTTTGTCATTTTCTTCATAAACATGCATGACATACGCCAAGTGGTTTTAGTTCAAAAGAATATAAATATCCATCTTGATGTAACTTTATCAATCATTTCTTGTTTACATGACCTAGCCAGAGATGCCAAAGTTGGGCATGGTATGAGTCATGTGATGTATCTTTATCATCAATTTTCATTAATTGGATTGTGTAATCCAACACATAATGACCATTGTATAAATTTTCCCTACCAAAACAAATGTAATCATTATAAATAAGAAAAATTCATTTCCGAACTTGAAAAAAATCCATATATATCTAGTTTGGATATAGAAATTATGTTTTTGGTTAATGAAGGCACATAAAAACAACCCTTTAACAACAGTATCATCCCAGTTGGAAATGTGAGGGGGTATTCCCCAATACCTATAGCAGCAAGTCTGGTTCCATTGGTTACATGTAGATCTACCTCCCCTCGATCAATCTTCCTAAATATACATGGTTCTTATATTTTTATACATATGTGAGCACCACAGGCTATGTCTAATACCCAATTTTTTGAAACAGATATATTTCATTTGATAATAAATGCACATGAAGCTTCCCCGTGCTTCTTAAACTGGGTGTAGTTCTTCTTCCAGTGGCCCTTCTTACCAAATGAGAAATAAATAGCCTCTTATACCCTTGCCTTCCATTTGATCTTCATTTTCTATGAAGTCTATGAAGAAGCTTTCATATTAAACCTCTTCGCCTTCCCATTCCTCTTAATCACCATAAGGAAAGAAGGATTTCTGCTCTTCATATCTTTGTCCACTTGGTGAATGAGGATAAGAAGATCAAATAAAGACTTCTCAATGTTGTTCATATTGAAATTGACAAAAATGTTAGATAAGCTATGAGGGAGTGATGTGAGAATGAGATCGGTGCCTAATTCCTGAGGGAGTTTAAACCCTAGAACCTCCAGGTGCTCAATATATCCAATGAGCATGACTACATGAGGCCTAGCTGGGGCACCTTCTCTAATATTACTCTGAAAGGCTGCCTTAGAGATCTCAATCCTTTCATGTCTCTCTCTCTCCTCGTAAAGACCATATAGGTTATCGAGCATACTATAAGCATCCATGTTTTCATGAGACATCATGATCTCACTAGACATTTATGATAACATCCAACATTGAATGTCGACCGCGTCGTTCATATGTTTCTCATAGACCAGGAAATTCTCATCACTCGCCTCCTTGGCAGGAAGATCTTGTAATGTTGACTCTAGAATATAAGACTTCCATTCATGGAGTATGATAACCAGAATGAATATAAAAAATTCTTGGAAGTTACTACCATTGAGGATGTTGCCTTTATCTAGAATCGATGGAAGATACAGTGTGGTTGATGAACGTATCATTTTTATTCTAGAATTAAAATATCAAATCATTGTTACATTCTTGATTACATTTTATGAGAAATAATAGATTTTATTAAGTCTCCCACTATTCTATCAAGTCACAATGGCCCTAACCATTGAAAATGGAATGTCTAATATCTATGACATTATAGTGTCAAGGATCTATATTTCTCTTCAAATAACCCCAACAAGGGTTGGTCAAGCTACTTGTAGATATTTAGGTAGGTAGATATTTTCCAACTACGGTCTTGTAGCTCCTTGATCTGTTGAGTGGACTCCCCAATCCTAAAATCATGAATTTGGATTTCCTAAACTATTTCCTCCAATATTATACCATGTAATGAAATGGATAAACATATTGATGTAATATGGTTAAATCAACCTGAATCCTTTCATAAGGGCTTTCTGTAAAAAACTAAGTGTCCCAGTAAGGGTTGGTCAAACACATAGTTTTATTGAATTTTTTCCTTAATCATGTAATGGAAGGAATGGCCTGAATTAATATTTTATTTGTGGGATATTTATCTCTTATACGCGAATTTATTATTATCACATACTTGGCAATATTAAGTGGAACTTACTTAAATGATTAACCAGGTTTTGATAATATTTACGCATAAACCTAGTTTATTTTTGTTCCATCTTGAATGATTGTTTAATTCATTAATTATGTGATCCTAAGAACACATCCATAATGATAATCCATGAAAATAACAGAAATAATATAAAGTTAATGGCATGATCATGTGCATTTATAATGGTTATTTTATCTAGCGGTTGATAAACTAACCCTAGGCTAGGGGAGAAATACCTTGAACCTTTTGTGTTCGTGCTAGTAGCTTCCACCTATCCACCTTTGTATCTCCTGGGATTGGTTTCTTCTTTGATCCATCTTGAATCATCTCAAATTTCGTGGGAGTTCCATCCATTACATATGCCCTTTTCAGAATCACATGTCGGCGAGGGGTAAAGGGGGGTTTTACAAAAAAAAGGCCTTGGGCACGTAGGCCCTGCATATTAATGAGGATAAGGCTCACAAGCTAACAAATTTAATTCAAATAAATAAATTAAATGAATCCATCCATATACAAAGGTCTGGGTCTAGATCATGATCATCCATACATGAAATGATATTTACGCATAAATAAAACTATAATTTAATATTTTAATCATTCTTGTTTAAGATAAATCACGCTCGAATCAATTAATTATCATCATTAATTAATCAATCCTTTTATCTTAAATACTTTTCTAAATTTCCTTGAGATTCTCATCCATAATTATTTTAAACAAATAAATTCATTTAAATTTATCTTTATACGTAACTTGTGCCTTGGAGGCAACCCGGTGAATTCCTATTCATAACTACCCCATGAGTAGAAATGAAAATTAAATAGATGTTAAATTAAACACACATATATATAACACCTATGACATGTTTTTAAACATATTTACACCCACATTATGGTACACGTCTCATGTGACTGTATAATATAATAATAAATTTTAATAAATCTGCATAAATTGGATGAGTACAAGATGTGTACTTCCAACTACATGGTGTGTACTATTGTTCAGCATCCATCTGAAGTACACGCCTGGTGAAACGACATGTGACTGTACATTGGATATCTTCGAAGTACATGGTGTGTCCAGTTGGCCACAAACTATGTAGTTCCACATTACACAGTCTCCAACTGGGTTATCCATGTACGAGGTACATGGTCCCACCCTAACCCGATGGGACTAAACGTCGTGTCCATTTGGTCTACATGACGTGTAATCTGGAAACCACATACCACCTATTCCTTGTTAACACACTGTCATTTAAGACATAGAAAGACTCTAACACACAGCTTGGTTTGGTGGACCGGTCTGGTGCATTAAGCCTTGGGACATCTGGATGAGATACCCTATTTTATTTTAATCAAAATTAAAATAACAGATCATTTTTGTAAGGTGAAAAAGAAACAAAAGAGGAGGAAAATATCAATAGATTCAGATTTGAAGAATGATTAACTTGAATTGAAACAACTAAATTATTAAATGTGTAATTCATCAAATAAATATTTAAATAATTATAAACTATGATGTATCCACACTAATACCACTGGAAGGTTCTGGGATCAATGGAAGAGTGGTTGGGACAACACCCAACTTTGATTTTTACCATGATCAATGATTATTCTGAGATCAATACGATGATAAATGCCAGTCTCCATAGAATATAATCAAATATTTAGATAAAGATGAAAGAGGCCTAAAACCTTTAGAGAGGATCTTGCAAATCAAGTTTATAATTCATTTAATTAATTTCATAACAAAAAATAATACATGGATATTTAGTATTTTTCTTCCTTGATGATGTTGATCATCTGGAATGACCCTTTCAGATTATCTCGTTGTGCTTGTAGGGATCCAAACTAGAATCCCTCTAGTGGTGATCCACAAATTATCTGATGGCCTCCGATCGACACTGCTTGTTCTTCGGGTGCTAGCACAGTGATGTGAGTGTCTTCGGTCGGTCATTCTCGATCGCTTGTTCTTCAGTCTTGAAGAACATATCTCATTTTTGAGAGGGGTAGAACAGGATTCAAGAGAGAAATTTTTTGGCCCAACAATTCTCAATTCACTAGGCATGTTGTGCGGTATATGGCACAATGGGAATACTTGTCTATTTAGATACATGGAATTTTAGTTACAATATTTAATTTCAAAAAAACAATAAAATACATTCCTGAACTTAGAGAAAACCCACGCTCTTAATAATAATACCCTTCATTATTTATGGTGAACCAACATGTGCAAAACGGAATTATAAATAAAATTCCACGTCACAAAATAATAGCAGCATGATTATCACTTTAACTTATGCCAACTAGTTAAATAATTATTTACCATCTTGGGAATAATTATTTTACTACCGGACCGACTTTGTTCCACTCGAACACCACTTCCATTTATTGAACACCCGAATAAATAAATAAATAATTTATTCTCTTACATATATATTTTATTTACAAACTAGTAAATAAATATTTATTAAATGTTAAATACAAAAAATATTTTTTTTTATTTAATTAATGTGAACATTTTAACTTGAATAAAATAATTCCACAACCTTGAGAATAATATTTAATTAATTAATTATATTTAAATATAATTTAACCGAGACAACCAAAAAACACTTACTGTGTGGCCCTCTAGGATTCTTTCTCGTTGGAATTAGGCACGCTGGCCTAAAGTCCAATAGCATGGTCTAGAAATGGTTCAAGGCACACAAGAGAAAGAATATAAAGTCACAATAATGACATATACATAAGAATGCTCATTGTGTAATATAATCCCTTTGTTTCAATATCTCATCAAGCAGGTTTCGTGATATTATCATCATATTTTATGCTTAAATGTCATTATTTAACTACCAGAAATAAAATCATCATTACACCAAGGCCATGGAATTTCATGGGACGGTTATATTTCAATCAAAGGGTCAAGATATCAACTTCCATAAATGGAAGGGACAAATCCTTCCTTGACTTATACATTAATAACATGCCACTCGTGAGGTACCCTACGTACCCTACTTCCCACCAACTGTCTGTGTGACAGCTTTGTCAGGAAATTAGTGTTCGTGTGTCGTAACACGTATTAATGGTAATCTTAAATTATAATGATCATTACACATGCTCGTACATAGAAATATCTGAAAACACCAAATCATGTGTAATTACTACTAGAGGGTTTGTTCTCACAATCTCATATCATGGAGATTACCAATTGAAAGCTTTATGAGAGGAAGTCTCATGTGCTTATGAGTACTCTCACCTGACAGTCTACATGCTATGTGTCCCATCATAGTATGTCATCCAACCACAGAACTATAATTAAGAATATTTTTATTGCATTTTAAGGTTATCATCATAGCAGAGAACTTCCATGAACTTATCAATGCAACAAAAACTCTAGGACATTATTACCTCATAGTCATGAAGAACAATGAACAATATGTAATAATAAATTAAATATCAATGTAATAAAAGTAAAACCAGTTGGTTCTAGGACCCCAACTCTTAAAAGAACAAACAGAGAGGAAACCAAGAAAACCAAAAGAAGAAAAATTGAACCATGGCTATTTTACCATCTATGGTCATCTAATGGTCGTTTAAGCATAACCAAAAAAGTCCACCCACAAACAATAGAGTTTCCAAGGGTTTCATAAATATCCAAAAAAATAAATTTGTGTTTACAATAAAACAATGACACATTTCAGAATATTAAATCGTAATGTGAATTCAAGAAAAATCGGCCATCTCCCAATGGTCCTATTTTTTGTTCTCCTTTTACATTGAAGGGAACATAACCACTAGAAATAATGTGATGCTCCACACATTAGGATTTAACATGAAGTTCAAACAAAAAATAAAGACTACCCACTCACAATCATGCTACATCCAAACCACCTTTAGTGCATGTTTGAAACACCTCTAAGTCACTCTCACATTCGTCAAATCATACAATGAAATATAAAACCAACCTGACCAGCATGTTAAAACACTTGATCCTCTTGTAAATTCATCTCGAGCATTGGTATGAACTACCTTATTTAACACTTAGGTATCTCTAATATAGAGATTGCCTATGAAAAAATTGAATAACTCAAGACTCAACAATTTCATCAATCTCAACTGATTCGTTATATCATTTAGCACTCAATGGGAACGACATATGTGAAGGAATACTATGTAAATGTTTCAGAAAAAAGACAAAACATCCTTGATACTATTCAAAGGATGTCCTCCCTATGAATACAAGAATCAAATGGCCCATATAAGAGATTTAACCCATAGTCATATTGCCTCATATGACCATTAACCAAGATAGAGACGTGGCATTCTATCCATCACGGAGGAAGTAGAAAGTTTCAAATGACCTATGAAGTGGGAGATCATGCTTGAGCTATGTCTAACATGATAAAACAGGGCATTACTCAATTATCATGACCACATAAAATTCTATTGAGAACATGACCACATGTCTATACAAGGGTTTCATTAAGAAGATAAAATTCCTACTATGGACAACGACACCTGAATGATACCAAACATCAGAACTCACGACATTAAACAAGGATTTTCAGCTCTGATGGTGCTACATACCATGGCCTAGCCCCTTGCAAAAGAAAAAAATGTCAACCCTATCACTAGGTCATGCTAACATAATTCACCTTCTCATGGGCCTATCATTTAATCCATTTATAAAAATAATAAAGTCCTATAGAAAAATATCACACTAACAAAAAAATTAAACTCAAAGAGTTAATTATAATACCCTTACACGAGGGTTTAAACAAAATGATACCACCTAAGGTTCCATTTTCATGTCATTATATTGATTCAAATAAATCTTTATACATTTAATATTTTTTAAATAGAACATCAAGGTATATCAGGAAATCTATATCAACTTCCTTCTTTAATCATTAACCTTTAATTGAAATCCATTCATAAGTTGGGAAATTCATCACATAAATTCCTTTTTATGTTATAAAAGATGAGGCGACCTATAAGGGTCCCATTATAACAACCTGGGTTAATCAAAATGCAACCCTGTAGTAGTTTCCTAATTTTAGAAATTACAAACACCTAAACGATTAATTTCATAAGAAACATGCCCTATATGACCTACATGGGCCTAGTTGTTCATTTTGGTATTTAATTGATTCCTTATAAATTAAAATTAAACTAATTTTAAATTCATAATAATTTAAAAAATATATGATAGTCATATAATCAAATGTTCAATTACATTGGTTTCCACCACCCCAATCTATAAAGATCCAATACACATTATAGAACTAAGACTAGATCCCATTTAATCAAAACCATCCCACTTTAACACGTAACTTTAGAAACCTTTTTACATTTTAATCAATATTCAATAAACAAATTTAAATCTCAAATATGGTTATAGTATACAAGATACCTTTTCCCAATTATAAGGTGCTCATACGCCTTATAATTGAAAACCATATCATGTTTAATCGTAACCCAATTAATTATCTCATGTGACCTTTTAAATATAAATAATAAATCTATCATTTAATTACAAACAGTAAACATAGAGGGAATTCTATAAACAAAGGATCATGAAAAAATTGTAGAACATGGTAAATAAAGAAGGAATAATGGCATATCATTACTTAATCATGGATGCAAATCAACATGATAATAAAATAGCCTAGCATGTTATAAAATTAGGCATGATAAATACAATAAAATCATGGCATATACACTCAAGGAACACAATCCAAAATATCAACCAATAAATAAAACTAAATGGAATCGCATATGTATGACTTTTGAATTTATAGGAGCCTATAATTATGCATGCAATGATTCATCCGTTTCATACCAAGCCAAGGGGAAATACTATAAATTCATAAATCATTATGCAGAAGAAATTACAATAATAACTCAATGTGAAGTCATATCAACTATAATAATAAACAACATGAACATCAATCTCATCCCTGACAACTTGGAAATTTCCCTACAGGTTGGGTTATTAGTCCTATAAATGGCTAATTACCAAGTGCTGAAACATTCTTAGTCTCCTTTCTATTATACCAAAATAGTAAGACAAAGGAAAAACTACTTATGATACCACATTGTAATGTCCTGGCCCAACTAGCCACTAAGACGGTAGTCAGACCATTGGGTCAATTCATTGATGCACGCCTAACCATATCACTACTAAAAATATGGCTTATAATAGCGCTAAAAACAGCCTTTAACAATGCTAAAAAAAAGCATTGTTAATCTCGGCGATGATAAAGGGATGTCCCCTTTACCTGTGCTAAAACTAGCGCTGATAAATGTATAATATATTAGCGCTAAAAATGGCGCAGATAAAAACTACCTTTATCAACGCTATTTTTATCACTGATAAAAACAACATTTATCAGTGCTCAAAATAGCGCTGATATATTATCCATTTATCAGCACATAACTAGTACTGATAAAGGCCAAAAATCCTGTGCAAAACCAAAACATGCACTTAACTTGCACAGAACCTGCACACATTATAGAACCTGCACACAGCACAAACAACAACTGCACACAGCACAAACCACACCCACACACAAATCATAGAAGAACAAAAATTCTCCATACATTTACTTAAAATCATGAATACAATACAACACACTGATATATACATTTCAATAAATGTTTAATTTTGTTACACTAACAATTATTCAACACAATTAAAAAACAATGATGTTCCATCCTTTTTGCATCAATCCCCTCTAAAAAATTGTCGTCCATGGTGGCGGTTTCTGAACAAAGCATTCAAACTCAAAAAAAAAATGATCTCACCTACATTAGAAAACAAATATTATGTTCTTAATACAATAATTGTAATGGCTCGGACCTCTCTGGTACATTACATTGTTGAATTGTGGTGTTGGAGGTGTTCCAAAAGGTCAAGGTGACTTATCCCCAACACTTTGCCGAATTTACAGTTCTGTGAACAATGTTTCCAGAATGGTAACCTTCTAATAGTGACCTTCTAATAGTAGACATGAATAGTGTTTCTAGAATGGTAACCTTCTAACAATGACCTTATAACAGTATACTAGAACAGTGTTTCCAGAATAGTAACCTTCTAACAGTGACCTTCTAACAGTAGACTTGAACAGTGTTTCCAGAACAGTATCCTTCAAATAGTGACCTTCTAACATTATACTTGAACACTGTTTCTAGAATGGTAACCTTCTAACAGTGACCTTCTAACAGTAGACTTTAAAAGTGTTTCCAGAACAGTAACCTTCTAACAGTAACCTTCTAACAGTAGACTTGAATAGTGTTTCCAGAATGGTAACCTTATAACAGTTACCTTCTAACGGTAGACTCGAACAATGTTTCCAGAATGGTGACCTTATAATAGTGAACTTCTAACGGTATACATGAACAGTGTTTCCATAATGGTAACCTTCTAAAATTGACCTTCTAACGGTGGACTTGAAAAGTGTTTCCTGCTTTCTACAGTTTCTCCCCTTTGACGTTTCCATTGACATAAAATACATTTAAAGCATTATTTTAAGGACTCTTAAGGCCGATTCAAATTCCATAAATCCTATATTAATTATTCCAATGGGTTGGGATGTTTTACATGGTAAAACTGTGTGGGTTTTTGAGATCCACTTTTAATGTGGAATTAAACGTATCTTAAACTGTCTCCCCATTAAATCTTAAAAAATGGACGAGATATCATTCTCCCTTGTTCTTCCTCTTTGTTATCAGCTATGAGATGCTAGTACCTTTAAATCCATCATGTAGGAGTTTCACAATCAAAAATTACTCCTAGGATTGGTTCTGCTCTGTTTTGATGCAACCGAGCCGTATCGATCAATCTTCAATATAAGGTATGTTGTATCATAGTTATTTTGGGCTTAATATTCTCCTGTTCTAGATTCCATATTATCGAATTTAATCTCCATGCTTAAAATAGGTTTTTCATGGGGTTTGGTTGGTGTTGTCGTATCATGGAATCCTTTTGTGGATGTAGTTGTCGCGAGAGGAGGATTGTGACCCGTTGTGTGGATAAAGAACGTCAAGAATTGTTGAGGTAGGGGATTCGTGGATTCTCTAATTGTATATGTGAAATCATAGAATTAGAATTATTTACACCTTAGGATCACAATGAAATTGATAAAATTAAATACATGAACCTGATTAAAAGAATTGGTTGATGGCATGTTGTTGCTTGTACCATGATAATGGGTAGCCTCATGTTTTGCAAGATAGAGTTATATCTATGATTTCTTTGATTAGTTGTTCGTTATTGATGGAAATTGATAATGAATGTAAAGCTGGAATAAATTGTTAATTAATTGGTTAATTATAAAGAGGCATGTAAATGAATCTGGTTGTTTCCATTGTTGTAGTTGTTCTAATTTGATTTTAATCAAGTTATGGAAGTAATCATGGTTGTTTAATTGTGATATCTTTCTGATTAGGTATCCCGTAATTGGAACCTACGAATAACAAATCTGCTAATTCAATATGCATTAAAGAACATATTGTGTGAGAACTTCTTAAAGGGTTCTGAGTTACCCTCTTGATTGATATAGGGCCAAGATCCCATTGATGTGATGTTTGTTTTCCTGCTGCTTGTGCTGTAATGTCAGCCTGGATGGCTGTTGTGATATGTGGAGGCATGGAGACTTTTGGTTGTGGCAACAGATGGCGTCTAGTGTAGCGAGATGCATCGGTTTATGCATGTGGGTGTCGGGGCGGACACTAGGGATGATTGAATGGAATGAATGTGTTTTTTGGATGCTTGATGGTTCTTTGGTTGCTTATCTTCTTTACTTTTCCCCACTTCTCAAGGCAGTTGGTCTTTCTTACCCTCCTTTCGAAGGAGGTGAAGACTCGTGGGTAATCCCACTTGCTTTCCCTGTTTATCTTCTCGAGGGAGAATGGGTCTATACTCTTGCTATATGCGGAAATGACTCGACGGGTAGTATATCTACTCACCGTGTTGAGCCCCCTTTGTGGTTAGTAGCATAGGATTCCTTTCTAGAATGCCTGGGAATATGGGAAAGTAATTCTGCAATGAATGTTTGATTAAATGGAGATAATCCACAGGGATGGAGATACTGGAATGTAAAGGTGATGTGAATATTAAAAGTAGTAGTTGATTTTGAATGTGATGCCAATTCAGTTTGATGTGGAATTGTTAATTGTTAATTAATGTTTAATGAATTAATTAAGATACAGTGGAACTGTTAAAATGAGAATGGATTAAACTAATAAAGGCCTTCAAATGTTTGTGTGCTTATAGGATACCTAGTATTATAAGTAGCATCCTGGAGTCTGAGAGACATTAGCTACAATTGTATCTAAGACCATGTAATGCCCATAGTGTGGATGTGAGTTATATAAATATTCTATAGTTTTTTTGTTTCTATAATCTACTCCACCCTGTCTGTAAGGGCAACTGACACCCCGGGGATTCTGAGCCCTGGGGGGTTTTTTCCCCAACATTCTGATGGGAGGTCAAATGGCTGACAACCCCCTTTGGCCTCGCTCTCTTATCATGGTAGATACATGTGCCAACAGGCACAACAGTTAGTTTCCCCATATATGTGTGTAGAGGGCTATAATGGCTTGTGGTTATTTCACACACATATATTCTGGATATAGAATCCTATGGACTACTATAGGTGTAACATGTATAGGTTGTGATGGCTTGATGATCCCTACTCGGTGTATGGGACATAATGGCTTGAGGTATAATACACGATGTATGATACACGTTATACGGGCTGTGGTGGCTCTCAGAACTTACCTGGTAACTTTTGGTTGTGAGGATGGTGTGGTGCTTAGCCCAGGTGTCTGCGGGCAAGGATTTGTGGTGCACGAGGGGTAGATTGTGAAGCTTAGCCCAGGTGTCTGTGAGAAAGCCATCCGAGAGAGATGCATGGGACATATGTCATTGGGGAAAAGTGGAAAACTAGTGGGGAAGTAGTAGCTGGGTACCCTTGATATTCTTTACTATATGCTATATTATTGTATGAGTTACTTGGAGAGAGTATCCATGGTGAGGTTGGGGACTTAGTATACCTATTTAGGTGACGAGTTAGTTTCACTTGTTTTCACTGGGCTTTAGCCTGCTTTCATTACTTTTCCACGAGAGGCTTGGGTAGGATCCTACTGAGTATACTATTATACTCACCCTATGTATATATAAATTTTTTTTCAGGTCACATGAAGCAGGTTGGTGATCAAGCTGATTACTACTAGCTTGGGGTTGGAGGAGCTATCTGGGCTTGTGTTCGCTACCATTTTACTTTCTTTTGGGTACTTTTAGTTTCCCCTTTTAGTTGTTTTACTTTTTTCATGACATTTCAAATATGTACTTGGGTTTCTTTTATAATTTCAGTTGGAGTTGGTTGGGGTCTATCTTATCTCTCTCTTCCGCATGTGTTCTCTTAGAGGGTAATGCCTCCCATTTGTGTGTTACTATACTCTCGGTGCTAGTTGCCAACCCGGGGCTTACTAGAGACGGGAATCGGGGGTCATTATCTCCATTCTCACATTGTCGGCCCAGGAGGGGTACACTTTGTGGGGGGGGGGGGGTTGTGACATAGTGGTATCAGAAGTCTGGTTGAGGGATAGGATGGAGTTTGGAGTTAGGCACACGTGAGGTTGCATGGGTTGGTAGGGAAACAATGGAATTCTTGTTTAGCAAGTGAGGTAAACACTATATACCTGTTGAGAAATAGGCGTTTAGGGCCCCCTATGTTCAGAGGTACGAACCTTTATGTTTAAAATGGCTACTAAAAAAAGTGATACTAGTTTTAGGGTTGAGACCTAGGAAAGCATCATGCATCATTCTTACTTGTTCCTGTGTTTGAATGGGTATACCTTGGGATAGGTTAAACTAAAATTAATAAAAGAAAATATTTAATTAATTAATGTTGAGTCTTCCATATTACAGGATTAGGAGCTCTAACAGTTGTTATTTTATAGGTATGGCTCCAGGTCGATGTCCTCGTCAGGTTTGCACAGAAGATGTCCAGTAGGCTGTTCCAGCAGATCGCCGCCGGGTAGAGGTTGACGACGATGACACTTAGAGGAACACACTCTGAGAGTTTCAGCGCCAGAGTCTACAGAAGTACAAGGGCTCCGTTTCAATGTCATCACAGAAAACTGGTTGGAGGAGGTCGTGATAGGCTTCTGTTCTACTCGTGCTCGGAAGGAACACTGGGTGTCCTTGGTTGTGACGATGCTGTGTGGAGCAGCGAGGTAGTGGTGGTTCTTGTTCCTCGGGGATCGTGAGGAGACAACAACCTCATGGGAGGAGTTTTGAGACAGGTTTAGAGTCGAGTTTATTTCATCGACTGTGAAGGGGTCCAGTCACCAGGAGCTTCTTACCCTTCGAGAGGGGAGCTCCAGTGTTCGAGAGTTTGGAATCCGTTTCAGGAAACTTCTACGATATGCTTCAGACCATTTACCAGATGAGGAGGCCAGGGAGAGGAATTTTGAGGAGGCTTTGCGTCCAGAGATCCAGCGCCGGGTCACCCCATTTATGCTAAAGACATATCTTGAGGTGCTAGCGAGGGAAGATGTTATTCGGAGGACTTTTTCTAGGACCGGATCATCACGAGAGGGGAATCGTCATGATTCCTCACGAAGAAAAGCTGTGGTATTGGGATCCCGGTTTTCAGGAAGAAGGGTTTCCTTTCACCTAGGGGTTGGTCTCAACCCTTCCCATCTCGTTTCTCCAGAGGCAGAAACTATCAAGCCTATGCCAATGGATCAGGTGATCGTTTTTCTTGTGGTGATTGTCGTCATCAGCAGGGGGAGTGCTTGACTTTTCAGAGCAGTCATCGTGCAATGGGCGCTCCACTCCAGGTTCCTCTGTTGAGGTAGTTTTAGCTGAGGCAGCAGCAACAGGTTGCACCAGCTTTAGATCACCAGAGGGTAGATGGAGCAGGCAGAGGACAGACCCATGACGCTACATGTCCTCCGAGAGCAGAGCGCAGCCATGGCGGTGGTCGTCATCAGGGTCAGAGAGGCCGTGGAGGATGTCATGGTCAGCTTCATGCTCTAGCATTGCCAGCCCCAAGTGAGCCAGATGTCGTTCGAGGTACGCTTTGATTGTTTTCTACCTTGGTGTATGCCTCGTTTGATTTAGGAGAAACACACTCCTTCATATCACATATCCTTGTCCATGCTTTGGGACTTGAGGTAGAGAGGATTCCAGTTCCCTTAGCGTAGAATATGCAAGTTGGAGGTCGAGCCGACTTGTTTGATGTATGTAGAGACTTTGAGCTGGTGTAGGGGAAACACCGCTCTTGGGTAGATTTCATATGTTTATGAATACAACCATATGATGTCATCCTTGGCATGGATTGGTTGTATTCAGTGCAGGGTATTGTGGATTGCTGCAGGAAGAAGGTTGTTTTCTTTGATGCAGATGGAGATAAAGTGGTGTTTGTTGGTGAGCGAGATCCTCAGATGATTCATAGATGAGTTCCATATTTATCATCCATAATGGCTGAGATGATGTTGAGTTCTTCATAGGTTCAGCAGTTGGCGTTTCCTAGGGTCATAAAGGAGTACCCTGACGCCTTTCCAGAAGAGGTTGTAGCCTTACCCCCTCCATGAGAGATCGAGTTTGGGATCGAGCTACAGCCAGGAGAATCTCTTATCTTTATGTCTCCGTATAGGATGTCCCCTTCTGTGTTACGAGAGCTATGATGGTCTATTGTAGTGCGGTTTTGTTCGGCCAAGTGTGTCACCGTGGGGTGCACTAGTTTTTTTTTGTGAAAAAGGCTAACGGCAGTTTGCGGTTGTGCATCGATTATTTTTGATTAAACAAAGTGACAATTAAGAAACGCTATCCTCTCCCACGGATTGATGACTTATTCGATCAACTGAAGGGTGCATGTTGGTTCTCAATGATCGAATTACGGTTAGGATATCATAAAATGCGTGTAAAGTATAAGGATATCTTGAAGACTACTTTCCGTTGTCGTCGTGGGAATTATGAGTTTTTTGTAATTCCATTAGGCATGATGAATGCTCCAGTTTTTTCATGTGGTTGATGAATGACGTGTTCCGTGAATTCTTGGACAAGTTTGTTGTGGTTTTCATCGATGACATCTTTGTGTACTCCACATCTGAAGAGAAGCATGTAGAGCATCTATGTGCCATTTTGGGAGTTCTTCGCCAACATCAATTGTTTTGGAAGTTGTCAAAGTGTGAGTTTTGGGCTCGAGAAGTTAGTTTCTTGGGGAATGATGGGTCCCAACAGGGAGTAGCTGTGGATCCGTCGAAGATAGAAGTAGTGGTGTCTTGGGCAGCCCCCACGACTGTGTCAGAGGTGTGAAGTTTCCTAGGTCTTGTTGGCTATTATAGAATGTTTGTAGCCAATTTCTCCAGAGTTGTGACTCCTCTGAAATCTTTGACCAGGAAGGATCAAGTGTTCATATAGACTGATCAGTGTTAGGTAGCTTTCGAGTATCTAAATGAGAAATTGGTAAGTGCTCCAGTCCTTTGTCTTCCATCGGAGGGAGTCCAGTTTGACGTTTTCTGTGATGCTTCACATATATGGCTAGGATGTGTTCTAATGAAGTAGAGGTTAATTGTTTCTTATGGGTTTTGACAGTTTCGTCCCCATGAACGCAACTATGACAACCATGATCTTGAGTTGGCAGTCGTAGCGTTTTCTCTAAAGTTTTGGAGACATTACCTCATTGGTGAGCACTTTTTGGTTTTCACTGATCATAAGAGTTTGAGGTATGTCTTCTCCCAACGTGACTTGAACTTGCGGCAGCGTAGGTGGATGGAGTTCTGGTAGGAATACAACATTGAAATATCGTATACCCCTGGAAAAGGGAATGTTCTAGCTGATGCACTGAGCCAAAAGTCACGTAATGATGTTGTGTGTGAATCTGGTGATTTCTGGAGAGTAATGGAGGAACTGTCATCTTTACATCTTGATAAGGAAGAGGTTGGAGGTAGAGGATGTCTTTTCTATATGATGGTACAGTCGTCCCTGATGCAGAAGGTGGAAGTGTCCCAGTTGGGTGATCCAGATTTGGATGTTTGGAGAGAAAGAGATGTTTGTGGTGAGGCCCATGATGGTTGGTCAGAGGATGAACAACACCGAGTGTTGTATTATGGAAGGATTTTTGTTCCCTAGGCGATGCACAAGATGGTTCTCCGAGAGTTCCATATTTCGCCATTAACAGTACATCCTGGTGTGACAAAGATGTACCAATCCTTGAGGAGTCAGTTTTGGTGGCCTGGGCTGAAGCGTGCGGTTGCAGGGTGTGTGTCTTGATGTTTAGTGTTCTAGATGGTGAAGGTTGAACACTATGTTCCTGGTGGTCTTATCTAGCTATTAGAGATTCCTCAGTGGACGTGGGGGTACATTTCAATGGAAATTGTTATAGGTTTACCTCGAGCTCCGGGAGTACATGAAGCTATATGGGTGGTAGTGGATCGTTTAACAAAATCGACTCACTTCATAGCGATCAAGGAGTCGAGCTCAGTGGAAGTTTTGTCGAGGTAGTTTCTAGAGGAGGTGGTGAGAATTCATGGAGTCCCTAGGATGATCATTTCTGATTGAGATCCATGTTTTACCTCAAGGGTTTGGAGGGGTCTCCAACATGCTTTTGGTTCTCATCTATGCCTTAGCACTGCTTTTCATCCTCAAACGGATGGTCAAATAGATCGAACCATCTAGTCTCTTCCAGACATGTTGCGCTCTTGTGTTCGTGACTTTGGACGTTCATGGATGAGGCACCTACCCTTGGTGTAGTATTCTTACGATAATAATTTTCACTCCACCATTGGTATGGTGCCATTCGAAGCCCTGTATGGTCGGCCTTTCCGTTCTCCGTTATGATGGACTGGGGCTGGAGAGTCAGCAATCCTTGGACCGAAACTAGTGAAGAATACAATAGAGATGATTCAGGTGATTCTTGAGTGGATGAAGACAACACAAGGTTGTCAGAAATCATATGATGATCAAATAAGGAGACCCTTATAGTTTATTTTTGGGGATCATGTGTTTCTGAAGGTGACTCTCCGTCGTGGGCAGCGAAGTTTTGGTCGTGGAAGTAAGCTTTATCCCCGATTTGTTGGGCCCTTTGAGGTGTTAGCTCATGTTGGAGCTGTGGCGTATCGAGTAGCACTTCCGCCTTAGATGATTCGGATACATGATGTTTTCCATGTATCACAGCTCCGTCATTATCTTCATGATGAATCTCATGTTATCTATTGGGGATAGATCGATATTGATGATGAAGAAACCTTCGAGTATAGACCTGTGGAGATCCAAGACCGCAAGGAGAAGGTGTTCCGTGGGTGTTCTATTCCTTTGGTTCGTGTCTTGTGGTGACACGGTGGCATGGAGGAGAGTACCAGAAAACGTGAGTCACAGATGCGTGTCCAGTACCCAGAGCTATTTTATGTTGTTGTGCTGAGTTTTATTTGATCCTTTCTTTTATGTACCGTTGATGTGATGTTATGATTGAATTGTTTGGATATGGATTATTTGTTCCATTACTCTCGGATGTCATGGTTTTCTTCCATCTTTCGAACAACTCATGGCGATTTTCCCCTGAGAGGTATCTTATGGGGTGGTTGTTCAGACCCCTCTTTTCTTCTGGGATGGTTTTTAATTCTCGAGGACGAGAATGTTTTGAGAGGTATCTAATGTAATTTCCTGGACCTCTCTGGTCCATTACTTTGTTGAATTGTTGTGTTGGAGGTGTTCCACAAGGTCAAGGTTACATATCCCCAACACTTTGTCGAATTTCCAGTTCTGTGAACAGTGTTTCCAGAACGGTAACCTTCTACAGTGACCTTCTAACAGTAGACTTGAACAGTGTTTCCAAAACGGTAACCTTCTAACATTGACCTTCAAACAGTAGACTTGAGCAGTGTTTCCAGAACGGTAACCTTCTAATAGTGACCTTCTAACAGTAGACTGGAATAGTGTTTTGAGAACGGTAACCTTCTAATAATGACCTTCTAAAAGTAAATTTTAACAGTGTTTCCGGAATGGTAACCTTCTAATAGTGACCTTCTAACAGTAGACTTGAATAGTGTTTCTAGAACGGTAACCTTCTAACAGCAACCTTATAACAGTAGACTTGAACAGTGTTTCCAGAATGGTAACCTTCTAATAGTGACCTTCTAATGGTATACTTGAACACTGTTTCTAGAATTGTAACCTTCTAACAGTAGATTTGAACAGTGTTTCCAGAATGGTAACCTTCTAACAGTGACCTTCTAACGGTGGACTTGAACAGTGTTTCCATCTTCCTACAATTTCACCCCTTTGACGATTCCATTGGCATAAAATACATTTAATGCTTTATTTTAAGGACACTTAAGGCCTATTCAAATTCCATAAATCCTATATTAATTATTCCTATGGCTCGGGATGTTTTACTTGGTCAAACCATGTGGTTTAATGCGATCTTCTTTTAATGGGGAATTAAACATATCTTAAACTGTCACCCCATTAAATCTTCAAAAATTGATGATATATCATTCTACCTTCTTCTTCATATTTTTTATCAGCTATGAGACGCTAGAACCTTTAAATCCATCACGTATGAGTTGCACAATCAAACATTACTCCAAGGATTGGTTCTGTTCTGCTTTGATGCAACCGAGTTGTATCGATCAATCATCGATATAAGGTATGTTGTATCAGCGTTATTTTGGAGTTAAACTTCCCATGTTATCCTTTCCATATTATAGAATGTAATCTCCATTATTATAATGGATTTTTCTTGGGGTTTGGTGGGTGCTGTCGTACAGTGGCATCCTTGGGTGGATGCAGTTGTCGCGAGAGGAGGATTGTGAACCATTGTGTGGATAAAGAACATCAAGAATTGTTGAGGTAGGGGATTTGTGTCTTCTCTAATTGTATATGTGCAATGTTAGAATTATCATGATATAGCCCTTTGGATCACAATGAAATTGACCCAATTAAATATATGAACCAGATTAAAAGAATTGGTTGATCACATTTTGTTGCTTGTACCGTGATATCGGTTTGCCTCATGTTTTTCTAAATATAGTGATATCTATTATTTCTTTGATTAGTTGTTCGTTCTTGATGGAAATTGATAATGAACATAAAGACGGAATTAATTGATAATTAATTGGCTAAAGATAAAGAGGCATGTAAATGAATCTGGTTATTTCCGTTGTTGTAGTTTTTCTAATTTGATGTTAATCAAGTTAGGGAAGTAAGCATGGTTGTTTAATTGTGATAGATTACTGATTAGGTATACCGTAATTCGAACCTATGAATAACAAATCTTCTAAATCAATATGGATTAAATAACATATTGTGTGAGAATTTCTTAAAGGGTTTTGAGTTACACTCTTGATTGTTAAAGGGCCAAGAGCCCATTGATGTGATGTTTGTTTTCCTACTGCATGTGATGTAATGTGATCCTAGATGGTTGTTGTGATATGTGGAGGCATGGAGACTTTTGGTTGTGGCAGCAGATGACGCCTAGAGTGGTGAGATGCATCAGTTTATGCATGTGGGTGTCGAGTAGGACACTAGGGATGATTGAATGGAATGAATGTGATTGTTGGATTCTTGCTGGTTCTTGGATTTCTTATCTGCTTTACTTTTCCCCAATGCTCAAGGCATCTGGTCTTGCTTACCCACCTTCTGAAGGAGGCGAAGACACGTGGGGTATGCCACGTGCTTTCCGTGTTTAGCCTCTCGAGATAGAATGGGTCTATCCTCTTGCTATAGGCGGAAAAGACTCGACTGGTAGTATATCTATTCACCGTGTTGAGCCCCCGTTGTGTTTAGTATCATATATTTCCCTTCTAGAATTCATGGGAATATGTGAAAGTAATTCTGTAATGAATTTTCGATTAAATGGTGATAATCCACGGGGATGAAGATACTAGAATTTAATGGTGATGTGAATCAAAAAAGGAGTAGTTGATTTTGAATGTGATGAAGATTCAGTTTAATGTGGAATTGTTCATAGTTAATTAATGTTTAAATAATTAATTAACATACAATAGAACTGATAAAATGAGAAAGGAGTAATCTAATAAATCCCTTCAAATGTTTGTGTACTTATAGGATACCTAGTCTTAGAAGTAGTAGCCTGAAGTCTGAGAGACGTTAGCTGTAGTTGTATCTAATACTAGGTAATAACCATAGTGTGGATGTGAGTTATATATATATATATTTTACTTTTTGTGTTTCAAAAAGCTACTCCACACTGTCGGTAAGGGAAACTGACACCCTAGGGATTCTGAGCCCTGGGGGGTGTTTTCCACATCATTCTGATGGGAGGTCGAATGGCTGACTACCCCCTTTAGCCCTGCTCTCTTCTCTTGGTAGATACATGTGCCAACATGCACAATAGTTATTTTCCCCATATATGTGTGTAGAGAGTTGTAATGGCTTGTTGTTATTTCACACACATATATTCTGGATATAGTTTCCTATGGACTACTGTAGGTGTAACGTGTATAGGTTGTGATGGCTTGCGGATCCCTACTCGGTGTATGGGCTATAATGGATTGATGTATAATACACGATGTATGATATACGTTATGCAGGTTGTGGTGGCTCCGGGAACTTACCTGGTAACTTTTTATTGTGAGGATGGTGTGGTGCTTCGCCCAGGTGTTTGTGGGCGAGGCTTTGTTGTGCACGAGGTGCAGGTTGTGGAGCGTAGCCTAGGTGTCTGCGGGAAAGCCATTGGAGAGAGATGCATAGGAAGTATACCGTTGGGGAAAAGAGGGAAACCAGTGGGGAAGTAGTAGTGGGTTACCCTTGATATTTTGTACTATATGCTATATTCTTGTATGTGTTACTTGGTGAGAGTATCCATGGTGAGGTTGGGAACTTAGTATACCTGCTTAGGTGATGAGTTAGTTTTACTTGTTGCACACTGGGATTTAGTATGCTTTCATTACTTTCGCATGAGAGGCTTGGGGAGGATCCTCCTGATTATACTGTTATACTCACCCTATGTATATATAAACTGTTTTTCAGGTCACTTGAAGCAGGCTGGAGATCAATCTGGTTACTACTGGCTTCTGGTTGGAGGAGCTATTCAGGCTTGTAGTCGATGTCGTTTTACTTTCTTTTGGGTACATGTAATTTCCCTTTTTAGTTGTTGTACATTTTGCATGACATTTCATATATGTACATGGGTTTCTTTTATAATTTCAGTTGGAGTTGGTTGGTGTCTATCTTATCTCTCTCTTCCACATGTGTTCTCATAGAGGGTAATGCCTCCCATTTGTGTGTTATTATACCCTCGGTGCTAGTCTCCAGCCCGGGGCCTACTGGAGGCGAGACTCGGGGGGTCATTATCTCCCTTCTCACATTGTCAGCCTAGGAGGGGTAATCTTTGTGGGGAGGGGTTCGTCACAATAATGATATAAATTAAACATTAATATAAAAGAATACATAAATAAAATTTCAATTGTTACCTGTTACATCATTTATTTTCATTACTTCATAGGTCTATGAGAGATGACTAAAGAGTGAAAGTTCCTTCCGTGTTGTGATGTGATGACCTTGGTAGGTAAATATTTGTCAGATTATTTGTGGATTGTGGGTACATTCATGAGGATTTCAGGCTATGATGACACATAGGGGACCCAATAACATTCCCAAGATATATGCGCTCATGTTAGTCTATATAAGAAATGAAAAACCCTCATGAAACGAGATGCTAATTTACTCAGATTGCTAGAAAACTACCGGGATTCCTAGATAGTAGAAGAGGACTCAATCTAGTTATACCTAGACGTTGGTTTCATCCTTCTTTTAGATAATATTGGGATACGTAAATCCTATTAGATTCAAAAATAGATTCTATTCCAAAAGAGATTGTATAAAAAGATTGGTGGATACTTGGGGAGAAGTCCTGCAAAGGAAATTCACTAATAAATGCCAAAAAAAAGATAGCATAGAGAACGAACCATGATGAATCTTACAAAATTGTTTTATTACTCAGATCGGAGGGTAGGGAAAGACCTCCAAATCTATATACCTAGATAATAGAAAGGTAATCACTTAATAGACATACATGATTCACCTCACTCAATTCTTGACTAGCGGCGTGAGGGGGAGGACTTGGGGAGCTCAGTTGGGATAAGAGGTGAAATACCTCTTCTGGTAAACAAATAGTTATTGACTCAGATATAATGCGCATACTTATATTGATATTTCCCTCTAGAAGAGACTCCTTCTTGTAAATATACTCGATCGTGATACCCAGCTAGAGAATGACTCCATTTATGCCTTTTGTATGCCGTACCCCTTATAGAAGGAAGAGGTCTTTTAACACCTGATTGTAGACCAACCATAGGAGTGTCTGAAGGAGAGAAACCTTTTTAATCTTCTTATAGGACGTAAAAACTACCTAACCTAATGAGGATATAAAAATTATATTTTCAATGTATAACAGAGACCATCAGGAACTATAAAAGAGAAGGCGACCAGAGGGAGGATTATAGGTTGTTGTTGTTGATCTCTTCTAGATAGAAAAATAGATAAAGACACTATGACTCAAGATATTTAGGTTGTAATTAATGTAAGTTTATGTTAAAAATAATCTAATAATATGGGATAAAGAATGGGGTTGCTAAATGTAATTATACTAGTGAGGCAAAAAACATAAAATAACAAGTTAACCAAGAGACACAATTAGGTCAATGCCCTTACCTCCACCAGAAGTCCAATAAAATATCTTCCGTGCATACCAACCACAAATGAGTCCATGATCACATGTATTAATGTCCAACAACATTAAATTACGTAATTAGATAATTTTAACCAAAAATCCAGCATGATATAATAGGCTCCAAACTCATCGTGTAATCCAACAAATCCAGAATACTGGGAAACTATGTGTGATCCACTCCAGATTCACCCCTAAGCCTAGAAAACACTAAATCCCCATTGAATATTACTAAATAAATGACAAATTAAGCCTAAATTTTCAAAAACCCATAAATAAACCTTCTAGAAAATATAATCTATATCAAATAATGATTCATTACTAGTTGATGAAATTTTGAGACATGCTCTAAGAGTAATATATAAAAGTCCCATGAAAAACAATGATTTATCCATACTATGGTATAATAATTACACCTAGAACCCAAAAAACTGAATTAAAATCTTTGAGAAAGAAGTTAGAGAAGCAAGGAAGATGTATGAGAAGATACCACATTGACTCAAAATGACGAACACCCGATAATCCACTCACGTCTATGGGGAAAGAAGGAGGGGAATGGGGTTTGGCCACCCCCGAAGAACTTGTTGCCCAAACGAAGAAACCTGAGGAGGTTTATAATTTATTAACCCATCACCCACATAAAAATATGTTTTATATCATGTTACATGAAATGAACCAAGTGGTGACATCAATATATTTTGGGTCCAAACCCTTACTTGAACCCTTTTCCCCATTCACGACCATTATCACCCTATTAAATGCATTCATTTTGTGAATTACCCTTTCAAACTATGAGTAGCCTAATGCTACTACATTTCAATCGAATGACTACCCAAATCATCCTTGATTTCCTCCCAAAACCCAATGACATCCCTCTAGCCCCAATACAAGTCTGAAACACCTATTAGAGGTGGTATATTGTACCTTTTTCGATGATTTTTTTTGTTATTATGGAATTCCAAAATTCCCCATTGGAAGTGTACAAATGTACTAATCAGATGTTATATGATATACCATGAAGATTCATGTCTCCATGTATTATATGAGATATCAATGAAAATTTATCTCATTATTATACATACCAACACATCGAATCCGAGCATTAGAGACCTTTAGGTTTTCTTCAACGACTTCCAGTTCTGACATGGAAGTGGGAAAATATTTTTGTAGGATATTAGGTTAGGTTTTTGTGTACCCCTCGATGGAAGAATTAAATATGGGTTTTGGTCAATTGGATGACCAAATAATCTCAATTTATATACATTTTATATGAAAAAATTATAAGAAAATCATAATTCAATTTTTAATTGAGATTATTTTTTTACATGGAATTAATTCTACTATAGACTTTTATAGGGAACCTCATTTTACATCATGTTTTTTGAGAGGTCCTTATGAGAAAATGGGATTCCCTGTATGATTGAGCATTACATATGTTTCTGACACTTTCTACAGGGGCACATTCCCTGGAGCATGTCGACGTTCGATGGTGGTGCATTGTACCACACATTCATTCGTTACAAAGGTGAGTGACATTCATCACATATAAAGAGATGTATTCTATTTGATTGAAATAGGGTGATGGGATGTCGTTCATTCCATCCATGGATTCCTCCTCAGAATTCATTACCTAGTATGAGTCTCCCTTATAGAATAAGACATTTTTCGGGAAACTTGTTCTTGGTTCCATCTCTTTATGGATGATTTTTAATTACAATGATTATATTTGGACATTCCAAAAGTTCATTCCAAGGAATAATACATCGATTAGTAAATCATTCACATTGGGATTCAGTGGAATGTATGTACATTAGAACATTGGTCACATGTATTCATCGTCGTCAAAGGGATTCTCAAAGAAATGCAATCCCATGTTTAACATGTGGTATTCCATGAGTTTAACATGCCAAAAGGATATAGGGTCATGATTTAATGTCTTATAGAGATGTAATGGGTGGATCAAAACTCTTATAAAGGTGTATTAGGTAGGTACATCTCAAGGAGGGAGCTCCTAGAAAGTTTACCTGATAGATGGATCAAAACGCCCAATGAGGTCTGACCCAAGTGTGGTGCATCCCATAAAGGTAAGGTTTCTCATTTTGAAGACTTATCCAGAACCCACTAAGGGAAAAACAGGAGGGAAAATAAGAGAAGGTGTACACTAGTGAGGGGGTTACAATAGTTTACCATTGGTAGGGATTTAAAGTCATGGAAGCTTCCTACGTACCTTATTTAGAATGCAATGATCAAACCCAAATATTTAAAATAGGTATGATGTGGGTATTACCCATGGTTAGCTTCCCTTCACACTAGGAATACTCTTGGATGGATGAGTATAGGTTATGTGGGTCTTATGCATTATCAGATTCCCAGGTTATTCCAAGAGTAGAAATGGGATGAATGGGACATACGTGCTAAGATGGACCATGTGAATGGTGTGATCCTACCAGGATGTGGTGGCCTGAGTAAAATTTGGATGGAAATGGGGGAAGTATTAATGTGGAATGGAATGGATGAGATAGAATCGAAGTGAAGATGAAATTGTTGGGATTGAACCTTGAGGGGAATTCGATGCACCCTAGTAGTCTATGAATCAATGTCCGCGTAGTTATTATAGGGGAATTTAGGGCTTATGCATGGTTATCCACCCAATAAAAATGGTACATGTGGTTGGGTATTTTGCATGGTTAGCCACACATTTGGACCCGAAGCAAATGTGACCTTTGAGTGGGTCATAATCCTCCTGAGGTATAGTGGCTCAAGGGAAAGGAGAGAATGGGAATGGATGATGATGGATACAGATATTCTGGATGTGGACCCCTAAAAGGAGGGAACCAGGGTTTACCAATGGTGTTCATTGAACATCTGGGAGGCTTCATAAGCACCTATTTAGAATATAGGGATCAAAACCTATGTAGTTAGGTGGTTTGAGGATTACACATGTTTAGCGGCTTGTGTGTTGGATGATAGGGCTTAATCCATGATGGATGCCCAGAATAAGGGTGTCAAAGAAACTATTAACCTCAAAGACACCATGAATAATGCTCGGTGTGATAAACAATAAGAAGAAGTAGAACAAATTAATGTGTCATGAATGTTGTGTCAGTGAGGGATGGTGTGGGGATTACGATTAGAAGTAACCCATGATGATGTAGATTGGGGCTTACTCTAGGGGTGATTCCCAAATAGGATCTTATTCTATGTGAGGATGGTGTCATTATCTACTGTGAGGGTAAGGAAAATCTCACTACCATGGAGATTAGTGGGAATGGACAATACATGATGTGCAACACCCCATGTGAATTTCTTGGGGTGAGGATAATGTTTAACAATATTTTCTAAGTACGATTGTGCTTGGATGTTTTTTATCTAGAGGCTTGGACACGGGGGACTCACTTCTCACCCATTTTACTTACATTACTAATAGCCTCCTTCAAATGTGTACCTATGCGATGAAGCACTAGGTATAGAAACGAAACAAGGAACACCATACAAGGGACTATAAAATCAATATGTACAATCATATAAGGTCGCAAGGATGATGGACTCACAAATATAGGGGGATCGTAGGTAGGATCATTGTGATGTTTTGGTTCTTTGCTGAGGATAGGTGGATTCATTTTTCTATTTAATTTTTAGTGATTAAGGGCACCAAAAAATGGATCTTGGAAGGAAAAATGTCAGGGTAATGATGATTATGTGGGGGGATAACTATTTATAGGAAAAGGGGGATTTTAAATGCCCAGAGGCACAACATGAAGAAAATGAACCAAGGGGTACACATGTGCTCAAATACTGTCTATTCAAGTTGAATCTGATCCCTCTACTTTAATTTCAGCTATATTTATATTTAGGCCCTATATCTAACAGAAAATGGTGGATATAGACCATATTTGTTGTTTCCATCCATCGTTTGTTGGAAAATGGATTCTTTTGATCCTTGATGATTTCTTCGTTCACCCCGTATGCACTGTACACCATCATGCCTTACTTCAATATTTATTAGTTCAAAGATCAATAATATGAATCCGGGGATAGAAAACATTGAGTAATAAATTATGATTTCAATACATCGGAGAATTCTCAATCCACAATTGGTACATATCCATCGAAGGGATCGATCTGCTCAAACTCTTTAATCAACAAGGGTGTATTCATAAAATTTAAGATTCCTACTCGGATATTGAATCATTTTTCATAAAAAATCATTCTATCTAATGATTGAAGGAAGTTATTGTGTTCATTGTATCTCGATCTTCTCTAATATTTCATTTCTTAATCATCCAAGGGTATTCACCAAAGAAGGTTTTGGGATAATCAATGATCATATATATATAACATAAGTAGTAGGAATTCACCTTTATCCTATTTGTGTACAATCTTCCATCAGGTATGTTATCAATTCATTTCTAAACACATCTATATCATCTTCTGAATATGAGTTTCTGCGATAGACATGGTAGTACTAAAAAAATATAAATACACAAAGGATTAATAAATATTTTAAATGAACACATAATTATTTTAGAAAATACCTCGTTAGGGATGCTAGTTTGTTGATGAAATACGATCTATTTCATAAATTTATAAACATAATACCCACATTCCTTTCCATTTGTTTGTTTTGGACACTGTAGAAACATTGACAACAATAAGTAATTTGTTTTGATATGTGTTTCGATAGTGCAATTTTACTATATATAACAGGATACTTTTCCAGTTGTAGATCTTGTAGGCATTCTTATCCTTAGGTCATGGATTCATTCCTGGCATTAGATGATATTGATACACCGCCCTATCATAACATAATCCTCATTAAAATATAAAATAAATTATATAACTAGATATTTAGTTTAAACATGATGCATCTAGTGTATTCCAAATTAACAAAGGCCATCATGCGTGGTCGGTTTGTTGGATATCCATGCATTGTATCCAGAAAATAAATCTTTGGAGTATCCAAATTGACAGAAATCCGCATCCAATGGTTCCTAAAAATACAAAAAAGAATAAGTAATGAAATAAATGAAAATATAGTAGATATGATTAAATTGTAGAGTTTTACCCCTGCATCATTTCTATTAAAAAGAGTCTGTTATCCGTAATTTTATTTTCAAATGATTTGAGCAGGGATGACATTATTGCAGCCTCATTATCAGAATCTATATCGTCTTTTGAAGATGTGATGTGAGGACTAACGAGTCCAAATTTTTGTTCATGGGGAAATCCCTTCAATTATTTTTCATATATATTCCTGTGACAGATATAAAATGTATTTAGTCATAATTATCAGAGTCTATCAGCTTTTGTAAAATCTAATCATGAAAACATACCTCATGTATACATTTAAAACTAAGGCGCCTAGCCATTCATTCTTGAGGAGTTCATTTACATTTTCAGCCCTAATGAAATATGATGTTTTCTATCCATACATTTATTTTTCGAAATCAACTATGTGAGTATTTCCGTCTTTCAACATTGTATCCACATGAGCCTGCAATGATATTATCTATGTATATAGAATGGGTGGGGTGAAGGTGTTCTAATTAGATCGTTTCAATCGGTTGGTTGATCATTGGGAAAGTTTTGAGCTGATATTTCCTTTCACCCCCAGTCTTTTTTAATCTGTAATAACATTCATCGGTTCAGAACTTTTTTCATTAAATGATAAATGTCCAGGTTGAAAAAAAATGGAAATGGATACGGTTTTGTTGACATGTTTTTTTACAAGAACTGTTGGCCATGCGATGAATGTTCCAACATCCTGTTCAACCGTATGAATGTCGTCATAATAATTTGGAACAGGTATCTCGGCACTAGGCTCATTAGCTACGTTAATTGGAACTCTAAGACGATCTTTTGTAAGCTTTCAGTTGTTTAGCATGTCGTTTTTCATGTTGAACACCATAGCCCTCGCTACAAGGTGATAGGTGGGAGTTGATAAATAAAAATCACAGTCATTTTCACCCTATGGAATATTAGTATAGGAAAGGTATCAGTGTCTATTTGAATAACATTTCATAGAAATAATTATTAAAAAATTTATTACCTCATCTATGTCAGGATTTTTAGGGGAATGTCTCACATCAAAGCTGGTGGGGGTGGGGCAGGATCATCACACACGAGTTGTTGTTGAGTTATTTCTTCTCTTTGCCTCTCCCCCATCAATTTTTCTATCATCACTCTATGGTATTGTAAATATTCTTGAAATATAGATAATTGTTCTTGCAGCTTTTCTATTTTTGCATTTTGATCCTCTGTTTGTTTTTGTTTTTTGAAAATACGTTCGGGGTGTCACCCCAAAAACTGCACCTATGACGCGACTATACTTTTCTGGCTGCTTCAAGGATGCTGAAATTATGTCTGCATCTGGTGCAGTTGTTGTTGATTCTTGTGACTATGTCAGATAGAAAATATAGAAAAATAAGTAGTTATTGTAATGTAATAGCAATTTAAAGAAAATCGAATTTATAGTATGTCATACTTACACATGTTTCCCACACATTTTGTTTGTTTTCATCTATCAATATACCCTCTTTATTTACATGAGCCTCCTTCCATAGCACATGGCATGAGATGAATATGGATTTCGATTTCGATTCATCAATCTACATATAAACATAGAAACATGGTTATGATGTTTTTTATGTCACATACTGGTAGTAGGGTAGATTTAAAAGACGTACCAATGTTTTATCAAGTTTAGCATACCCCATCCTTGCATTATGGTACGGGTATGCTGGTTCTGTTGCGCGTTTTTTTATTTTCATCACTCAGTAGCTGTTTCATAAATAAAAAACTGTCAATCAAAGTGATGAATACAAGAAAACATCAAAAAACGTATTACCCCACACAATGTACCTGAAAAGTCTGCACCCCATGACGGTTGCTAAACGCATCCCACCCTCCTTGGGATATCAAGTGTGCCTAAAGTGGAGGTGGGTGCAGCTTGATTTTCCCTTCTGAATCTTTAAGAAGATATTTCGTTAAAATTGTGTGGAAACCTCTTTGAATCCTTCCTGCAACTCTTAATACATATTCCATGTGCAAGGAATCTACTATAAATGCACTTTGCAATGGATAATGATGAGTAAGTCAATGTTTTGGTATTTTATTTTATTTTAATAAATTAATATAATGATATCATAATGTTCCCGTAATCTCTTCCCACATTAGTGTCTTCAGCCCGGTGACAACATTGTTCCATGACTATACATCAATCAGCACACGTTGTTGAGTGATGATTCCAATGTATCTACTAAAGATGGATCAGTTGGGGTTAACATGTTCGCCTCACTTATTCCATCCCACCTCAAATATGATGCCTTTTTCTTTTGCCTTAAGGATTTTGGCCAACACTGTCAAACTACAATGCTCTTGTTTTTTTCACTTTCAGAGTTTCATTTCCTACCATTTCCTCAGAAGTAGCATCAATATCTTCCCCTAGAGTACTAGTATCGGCAATGGGACCAGTAGAAATAGGTTGAGAAACTTTTTGTACCTCAGCACTGGGACCAGCAACAATAGGTTGAGAATCATGTTGTTGCTCTGCACTCGGACCACCAGCATCTGGTTGAGAAACATGTTGTTGCTCTGTAGTGGGACCACCAGCTGCTGGTTGAGAGTCCTAATCTACCTCGGGATTGGGAACATCATCAGTTTTAGAAGTCATTATCTGCAGAAGTGGTTTAATATTTAATTTATATTACATAAAAACAGAAGCGAATGTATAATAACATGACGTAACACAATGAATGTTACAATAAACAAATAACCTGATTATTGTACTCTCTCTTTTATTCTTTAAAGGCTGAAGAGATTTAAATCCTCTATCAACTATATAAATTCCTTCATTGTGGTCTCCTCAGACATAAATACGCTGTCTACATTGGGACCACTGCAAAATTATTTTGGAGTCCCTATAAAAGGGTCATCCTCCATTGAAATTTCATATGAACCTTCAGTTGTTTTCATCGATAACAGAATAATTGACCAATTTTGGTTTGTGGGGTTTGGAACATAAAATACTTGTACTACCTGTGATTCCATTATAAATGGTTCGTCTATCTCAGCTTCCTTACTGAAATAAACTTTCACGAATCCTAAATCATCTATTTTGACAGCACTCCTGTTATCAACCCACTTGCATTGAAAAATTGTCACTTTTAATTTCGTATAATCTAACCCTTATATTCGTTTCATGATGCCGAACTATGACATATTCGCTTAAATTGGATTTTTTTTCTTAGCACCAGAAACAAGCATCACATCTTCCACAAGTGTAACCCCACTATTATTCATGGTATTGTCTTCCTCATGTTCATTAGTATATAATGTATAACAATAACTGTATAGGGATTGTAAGATAATGCGTACACACTTGCTCCTACGGCTAGCCATTAAAGTTGTTCTGAAATTGAGTCTTGATTTTCATCCAACTACTTAAAAATATGGTCTCGAAACCATCCTATAAACTGTTGATTATGTGTATTTGATATCCATTTTTCAGCCCTAAAAGGATTCGAACGCCTAAAAATTTTATTGTTGGTTTGAACATATGGGTTAACGTCGAAACAGTTATGAAAAACGTAAAGGTGGGCCTACTTCTAATCTGTAATATTGATTGTGACAACCTCCCTTCAAGAAATTACTTCACCCTCAAGCAGCACAGTGTGACGAGATTTCGGTAGGCCAACGATTTCCACACCAGACGGTTATTCAGTACAAAATTCAACAGCTTCCTCAACAATATATTGCTTCCCAATACAAACCTCTGGCCGACAACGGTTTTTGACATACCCTGTTAAAATCTTCATATACCATTCAATGGGATACATCCATCTATAATGTACATGACCACATAGTTGAATCTCTCTCACCAAATGAACCATCAAATGAACCATCATATCGAAAAATCTCGGTGGGAAGAAAATTTCAAATTCAAATAATATGAAGGAAATTTATCTTTCCATAGTTAGCAATTTCGTTGGGTCTATTACTTTGTTGCACATAGCATTGAAGAAGAAACAAAGCTTCGTTAATGTATAATAGACATTCTTGGGAAAAATGCAACATACATTTATAGGAATTAGATCATGCTTCAAAACATGGCATCCATGTGATTTCAGACCCTTTAATTTTAAATCGCTCATTGACACAATTTTCTTGATATTTGATGAATACCCCTCTAGAACCTTTACGTCATTCGAGAAGTTGCAAAACGGATATCTCTCTTTCCTGGAAATAGTGTAAGCAGTAGGAGGAAGAAATGTTTGTTTTTCACCCTTCATTGGTTCCAACTCGTCTCGTATTTCTATCTCAAGCATGTACAATCTATCCTTAATTCCATCCTTTGTTTTGACAGGTGCATTTAGCAACGTGGTGATGACACTATCACATACATTTTTTTTCAACAAGCATAACATCAAGAAGATTTCTGACATACATACAATTCACGTATGGTCATTCAAAAAAAACTGATCACTTTTTCCAACCAGCTTTCGTAAGGTTTTTCAAAAACGGGTTACCAAAAGTAGTGTCCAAATATTTTACTTTCTCAAAAAATTGATCACCTGTTAGTGGAGACGGTGTTGTACGTTCTTCTGAACTTCCATCGAATGATGTCATCCCAGATCGGTACTTATTTCATCGGGGTAGAAATCTGTAATATCCTAGAAACACGGTTTTCGATCAATGATTCAAACTAATAGACTGTGTACCTTGTTCACAAATGGGACACCCTTGAGTTCCTTTAATGCTATATCCTGACAATTTTCCATAAGCAGGAAATTCATTTATCATCCCGTACAAAATGGCTTTCAAAGTTAAATGTTCATTTTTGTAAGGATCATACAACATAACTCCTAAATCCAACAATATTTTCAAATCCTCAATCAATGGGGCCAAATAAACATCAATATCATTACCCGACTGTTTTGGTCATGATATAAGCATAAATAACATGATGTATTTTCGTTTCATGCATAACCACAGTGTTAAGTTATAGTTTACCAACATAATGAGCCATGTATTGTGACTGCTGCTTTGAAAACCAAAAGGATTCACCTCATCTATAGATAACGCCAGACGGAAGTTTCTCGGCTCGTTCCCAAATTCAGGATAATTGTGATCATTTCTCTTCCACTAAGAAGAGGCTGTCGGGTGACATAGTTTCCCATATTTAATTCTTGTATCTAAATGCCATTTCAATTGTCCTGCAGTATCCTCACTTCCATATAAGCATCTAAACCTTGGAATTATTGGAAAGTATCATACAACTTTTGTATGACTAGAATCATATTTCTTGTATCGGGAAGCACCACACATTGGGAATTCTTTAAGTGATTTTTGTTCCTTTCAAAACAATATACAATCATTCGGGCAAGCATGTATTCGTTCAGTGATCATACCCATCGATCGTAGCATTCGTTTGGCATCATATGTTCTTCTTGGGAGTTTATTATCTTCTGGGAGCATGTCATTCAAGAGAGCAAGTAGTTCTATAAAAGTGGTGTCACTCCACCCGTTTCCTACTTTCAAATTATACAGCTTCAATACTGCTGACAATGTTGTATATTTAGTGCAACATTCGTACAATGGTGTTTTTTCACAACTCTTTAACTTCTCAATCAATTTTAGGAAATCATGAAGTTCATCTTCTAATGTCTTTGTCATTTCCTCAATATGATCTTCATCACCATTCACATATGAAATCACACCCTCCATACAATCTTCTTCACTATTCACTCTTCTAATCATATCATATGAACTATAAGATGTCGTGTTCTCTGAGCCACTACCTACATTAGTTTTTCCCCTGTGTTTATTCCAACATGAATAACTTTGATCTATTCTGTGATAGATCAGGAGTTCGTCAAACTCCTATGGACTAATTTGTCTTGAATAACAACAGCGTAAACACGGAAAAAGGATTTGAGAAGGGTCACATGCATGATCTTCTGCAAACTTGATAAACTCTTTCACGCCATCTCCATACTCTTTTGTCAACCGATTTTCATTCATCCATTCTTTATTCATATTCATCGTCTTTATGGGTTCGATCTCATACATTCCTAATATTATGTTTTAATTAATCTCGTAGCATTTTTTGGGTTTTATAAAAACAAATAATGGAAGAAATGCCATTAAAATCATGTGAAATCCATAAACATGGTGTGTGCAGTAGGGTGAACATCGTGTATATATAAGATACCTGATTTAATCTTACATATATCAATTTTTTCTAAGTTATTATTACAAAGACTAAATGATTCCAATGAAAATACATGACATTTAGAACAACTTGAGATAAAGGCATGTACTTTAGATACATATTGAGTCACCTCAACATCTATGCATCACATTTTTTTGGAATACACGGTGTGTAGTCCTTACATGACCACTATGGGTTTATAGTCTATACACATCAAGTCTATATGGTATCTATACATGGTGTGATTGAAGTTAAACACATGTCATTACGTTTTACCATTATTTCATGGTATGTACATGGTTTCATTCTGAAGTATATATCTTGGAGATACATTTTGTGTGACCTAGGTTTACATGACATGTAACATTTAAAAAGAAACTTATTCCATTCTTAAGTTAGAAGATTAGTCATGTGGTGTAAATTTTGGAGATAAATGTTGTGTGTCATTAAAATCTATATGAAATCCATGAATGGTGAAGCATGTTCCATGTATTTTAAAGTGTCTCATTGAGTCCTCTAGATGTGGTTTTCTAGGATTCAGTGGAATTGCACTAGTAACAAAGTGGTTGTGCCATTGAAATGGGTAATGTTTGGATTGATATTTAATGGTGAAATAACTATAACATGGAAAAAATGGCATATCAATCAATCCAACAACCGCAACACCATACAAAAACACAATCGTGATCACAATCGCAACACCATACAAACCAAACAATCAAAATTTAATATTTTACAAAGCATCCATTATTCAATTTTGTTTGTTAATACAGGGGTTATCATAGATGTTTTATCATCTTGGGGTGTTCATTCATAAGTCAATTATAAGGAAATTACCAATTTTTATATTCCAATGTTCAATAAGAACCAACCAACATTCAATTCATTTATTGCGCAAACAAGGACTACCAACGTCCATGATTTTCGACGAGGCGTTTAGCCTGAACATTTCACATTATAACCGTCAATATGAAACTGTAATAACATGAGAACAAGAGGAAACCAATGAGTAATAGTAGAAAACTAACCACGAAGGTGTCTTTAAGCACACTGCAGAGGTGCGCTTTTGGTAGAGGAGAGGCGCACAATAGAGGAGATTTCCAACTGAAAATAAAACATGAAATAGGAGAAACCCATGAGAATAAAAAAATCTAAAACCGAGTACACCGTTTACCACATCCCACAAACCCCAAATGACAATGCATGCAAATAAATTTAAATTTATTGATAGAAATCACTCTCTGATCACTAATTTTTATCCAAACCATAGGTGCAAACAAATCCAAATAAGAATCATAAGGATCACATATATACCTCGAGAAATGAAATCCAACCATAATAGTGATCAAGCATAGAACAATGTGAACTAGATGGGAGGGAGTGACCTAAAATATTATCGGGATAAAGATCTATCCAAGAGGATAATTTTGTAAAAAATATGAAGGCTCAAAAACTCTATGGATCCCAAAAAACCATTTCTGTGACATTGACACTACATTTAATACATTTACACGTCGTGTAATCCTTTTGAATAAAAAAAGTCACTTTTTATTTAAAACATTATATTTTTTATTTAAAAGATATGAAACCATTACAACGTTTGAAAAATTGTCACATTGTGCATTCAATTAATGTGTCATTTTTCGGTCATTACATGTCATGTACTCCATTTACAAGTCAAGTAATTTCTCATAATATAGTAAAAAATGTTTTGTTGTTTCAAAAAATTCCTTAAAGATCACTAAATTTACCAATAAATGTGTCGTCCAAATCATTTCTCAGCATTCCTCGACCAAAAAAAATCCTAAAAAATGTTAAAAAATACCTCACATTAAATGTAATGAGACTTTATAATCTCCCGACCATGAATGATTTTCCCCCAGAAATCCCTCAAGATCATGTATCCTCTAATGAAGAAGGAAACTAATACCTCATCAACGAGTCATTCCACCATGTATCATGGATATATTGTCTGAACTACCACATTAACTAGACTCAGGGTCATTTAATCACGTAGTACCTTATACTCTAGATTCATAATCTGAATTGGCTGGGGAACCAAAGTATTATCAGGATCAAGATCAACATCCCCCATCTAATCACGTGTATATGATCTGGTATATACCTACTCAAAAGGAAAATATTAAACACATCATGGATAACTATCAAACCAAATGGTAATTGAAACCAATAAGAAATAATCCCTAGTGACCAAAAATCATTATGCTTATCCCATTACTCGGTGCAAACAAACATTGATAACCTAGCCGCTGATGTCCCAAGTGATGTGAAACTACAATAAAGACCTAATCACTAACATAAAACACCAGAAATTGATTCCAATGGTTCATATTGAATTTATTATGACTCCGTGTAATGATTAAATTCATCTAGATCAACCACTCCATCTCATTCTATACTTGAATGTTTAATGGATAAAAAAACCACACAGGTCTCTTATGCTCCTCTATAATTCTATATTATGTTAGGAACCATGAATCCAAAACCATTATCAACAATATAATCCATTGACTCTTGCAATAACACCTTAAATCAGGATTTCACACGTAAAATTCATGTGGTAGAATAAAACTTTACCTGAAAATAAATATCAATAATGGTAGCGGCGACGGTGAAGGCAGCGCTGAAGGCGGCAGCGACGACGACGGCAGAGGCGGAGGTGGCGGCGACGGTCGCGGTAGTGGGGGTGGAGGCGGTAGAGGCAATGGCGGTCATGGAAGCGGGGGCGGAGGCGGCGGCAGAAGAGGTGGAGGAGGAGGACGAGGAGGGGGATGGACCAGGAGGTGGAGGAGAAGGAGGAGGAGGACGAGGTCATGGTGGCGAGGGGCCTGGTTCATCTTCTGCGAATGCCTGACCGCGTGTGAGCGAGGATGGCATGTTAGGGTTATTAAATAAAAACTGAAGGAGCCTTTATCAGCACTCGTAAAAAGCACTGATAAAGGTATGTTTTATCAATGCTAAAATAAAAGCGCATATAAAACATTAATTTATCAGCTCTTTTTTAGCCCTGATGAAGAGATACCTTTATCAGTGCTAAAAAAATCACTGATAAATGTTACCTTTTATCAGCGCATAAAAAAGTGCTGATAATGGTGTGCCCTTTATCAGTGCTAAAAAAGTGCTAATAAAGGTGACCCTTTATCAGCTTTTATTTTAGCACTGATAAATGTATCATTTATCAGTGCTTTTAGATAGCGCAGATAAAGTCATACCCCATTATCAGCACTTTCTGTTTAGCACTGATAAAGGGCAGCGCTTCCCTTGCCCTATTTTGTGGTAGTGCATATGCCAAATAGCAGTGAGAGTGTAATTATGTTAGAGTGGGGAGACTATACCCTCATGTTAGAGTATCACAACAGTGTATTAGTAATTTAAAAATAGGAAACAACGAAAGTGGTATACAAATTAAATACAAAGAGTCTAAAGAATAATATAACATATGAATAAAAGTATCCAACACTAATATTAAATTGGTGCATGCATGTCCGGATGATGATACATAATGAAAAAAACCTACAGCATGCTACAAGACATGATACAGAATAAGAAATGAATGAAAATTAAATCCCCAAAGAATATCTACATTTGAATCTCCAGCTCGATCTCGATCTTGTGTTCCTAAATCCGAGGTACTGGTTAAACAACTCAAGAAATCAACCTTGGTTCTGCAAATATAAGGTCTACTCGGGTACCCCAATGCAATAGAGGCCTGATAAGGGTGTGAGATATAAATCCCAATAGGTTCCCACCCATGGTGTCTTTGACTAAATCCAATCTATGAAACATAATGTAACGAATCATTCATATAAAATAAGAAAGATAAAAAAGTTGTGCTGAATAAATAAAAAACAACCCACCTAGGTTCTAAAGGACACCTAGTGGATTTACCAAATATAGCTCATAGTTATAATAAGTGTATGGTTAGTAGATATATATATTGATATATATATATATATATATTTCTTGTATATATTGCATCCATTTATATGAACCACGTGTCTGTGGATGCCTAATGTCAATAAAACTAGAATAATAGTTGCTGGATGGATTAGGGTGTAACTCAAACATCCATAACCAATATTAATGAACCTATAATCTCAATAAATAGGTTGCTTTCCCTACATCCCAATATAGTGAGAGAGATCATTCCACAATACTCGAGATGGCGAGTTATTTTCCATAGATACACTCTCATCATAATATGTGGCACCTCATCCCAATTACCATATAGTATCACTAGTGTGAGACATCATGCTCAACACCAAATGTAAGGGATCATGATACCTCCATTCTCAAAATTACCTCTACCATCTTACACAGCCTACATAAAGTCGTAATCATGTATATAGTAAATTGTTATGAAAAAATACCTCTCATTCCTTACATTTATCAAGCCCATATAAAGGCATCATCATTTTTGTAATACACACCATGAAGAAATACCTATCATGATTTTCCTTTATATTACCCCTTATAATCAAGGTAATTCCATTTATAAAAATTCAAAACAAACATGCAATGAACAGTGTGTCCTTTCCATCCGGTCCATTTCATTCCACATAAATAGTTTTGTTCAATTCACATAAGTCGTTCTTATTAATTGATAAAAAGAGGCGTGGTCATACCACCAAATTCATTTCCATTTCAATTTAAACTATTTAATTAAATAAATTACATTTAATAAAAAATAGATATTCCATTATAACGTTCAGAGAGGAACATAGGAGGTTCTATGGTTTGCTGGTCAATTACCTACATGGGTCATCCTATTTACAAGGCAAGTCCAGAACATAGAAAGTTCTTGGTTCAAATTAGACATTTACCAAAGGAGGGAAATTTCTATTTAATAATATCTATGAAGGATATTTAAAAACATTCCATATAGCCAATAAATACATTCAATAATATATATATCCTAAAACATCAAGGAAGCATGATTTATGTCACTAATAATTACCTTTTGGTTTAGTAGACAATGCACCTCAGTCAATGGTGTTTTATTATAAAAACATGACATTGTTTCCAAAACAATTCACCTCACTTAACTAAACAACCAATTAAAATATCCAAACTCAATTAATTAAATATCCATTTTATAAAAACCACCCAAAATGGAAATTCATGTTATAAAAGTTCAAGAGGGAACATAAAAGGGACCATTCTCATTTAGAGAAGGAATTTCAAGGGGAAAACCATTATCAAACCAATATGAATCATGAGAAAGAATTCCATGAATTTAAAACATTTAATTATAAAGGGAAAACAATCTAGAACACCCATGTGGTGTCTATATATGAATTTAATATTCTCTAAACATCCAAATAAGAATCAATGTATGTATATCATGGTATAACATTCAATTTGATATGATGGAACAAATAAAAAAAGCATGGAAAATTCTAGGATGAAGCAAAACGAAAATATTTATAAATTTATGAAATCTTTGGGAACTAGTCATATACCACCTACCTCACACTTATGACGACCTACTCATCCAATATCAAGGTTTTCTTCGATCTTGTTTTGATGAAATCAATGAAACAGACCTTTTCCTTGAAAATACGAAAATGATCTCACACCTAAGTAGTGTATTAATGAGGAAATTAAACAAATAATGGTTCAAAATGAATTGATAGATTACTGAGGTAGATCCATATATACGGATGGTGGTCGATTTTAATCCTAGATGGATGAGATCCATCAATTCCTAGGTTAGGGAGGAGAGGAATCCCACGATGTAAAATGGATAGGAGACACCCACTAGAGTGAGAAGAAAGAAAAGTGAAGAAGGATAAATCTTTCATTAATGGAATTTGGGTAATTTAACACCAAATACCAAGTTACACAGTTTGGCAGCATGGCTTGGATAAATCGTGTGCTAACCCTGTGACACCTCCTTCTTAAGAAACCATCATGCACAGTTACCCTAACTGTTCTTCAACCATGTGATGAATATTGCTTAGGTACTGCCATTTTGGTATGAACCACGTTGGAAGGGCCTATGGTTTTGGTAAACCATGTAAATACCATGCATGGAAATTAATCTCTTTTGATGTAGCCACATAGTTTTCTGCAAGAAGCATCATGGTTTCAGAAAAACCAAGTGCATCTTTCAGTCCTCATATATTTTGGGTTTTCATAGTCTAACCTTCCCAAAACATAATAGAGAACTCAAGGAAAATTTTATGACTTCACCCACATCTAAAAACCACACATTGAAGTGTTCTAAATCCTAGAATAATGTTCCAAATCTCAGTTTTTAAAATGTCCCATCTAATAAAGTCCAAAGGTTCAAATTCACTTGGAATTTCACCATGGCTCAAAACATGGGATGGTACTGAAGAAAACAAAACACATATTTTATATCCTCCAATGAAGAAATAACAATAAGTGAAAAAAATAAGGGAGAAAATATCCATGTATCGTTAAAATTATTATCTTTTAGTTGGGATCCATAACTAATCAAAAAAACTCTAATGATATAAAACTACTCCTAACTAGTAACCTAAAGTTCAAAATAAATTGGTGTAATTAGAATAAAATTAAAATGGAATTTTACATGTATAATAAAACATAATTACAATAGAATATCGTGGTTTGATATTTTTTATTAAACTATGACATATGCATGATTAAAATATTTCGGAAGTGACATCATCCATTTCTTAGTGATTGAACCACTCTAAAATTGATTCATTAAATTAATAATGTGACATAATCTTCATGTCTATTCTATGAAATTATTAATATCTATGATTATAGCATATTCCTTATCCATCTCTCCTCAAAAATGATCTATCCTAATCCATATATTTTCATGTGAGGTCCTTCAATACATAATGGTACAAAATAAAAAACAATTTAAATTTCTTACCGAAGATACCATATTGTGATGATCATAATCACACCATAGTATACCACATATAATATGAATACAAAAATACCTCAAGATTCTCCATGATATAAACCAACTCAGCATGCCATAATTGAAACAATATAAAATTAACACAATAAAAAAGAAATAATATATATTATTATACAAAATTTATTAATGGTGAAATGGGAATCAACTATAATACAACCAGACTTTTACGCTGAGACATCATGACATGAATGTAGCATAGTTCCTATAAAATTCTATACTATAATTACTACACTACATAAAAACCCCTTATTTTGTGGTAAACTAGGCTATATAAAATCCCCTTCCTCTAGAAATTTTTTCATGGAACATCATATCAATCCCTGCCTTTATGCATTCCTTCACCTGAAATTCCCACTCCATCTCCAAATTCATCTCCTCTTCCCTTTACTCAACACCTCCAACACATAAATTCATTAATGTAATATTCCTAGTATATTTTGTCCATTAAAAAGAGTAATTTTGGGTTTCCTATAACATCATGTGGTGAGTGGAGATCCAAATGTTTTATCAAGGCCGTGAGTTTGGACTCGGGTTATATAATACTAATTGCATTTCTAAATATATATATATATATATATAAGCCTTTTATTTATTTAATTTTTTCAAAAATGATGATAATATATTATTGTATCATTAAAATAATAAATAATATATTTTCATTCTTGACATGTCCAATACTTAATTATTTTAAATTTTAAATTTTAATTATATGGTTAAATAATTTATTATCTTTATACTATTTATATATGATCATATTAAGCTCTAAGTGATGTCTAAGGATGAAGCGGTTTCTTTGGAAGATTTATTATTTCACATCATGTATGTACATAACTACTATGAAAAAATAAAATATGCATAACATTTATGATAAAGTAAATCAAACTAAATAATCAAGTAATCATATAAGGGTAAATATTGGTGGAATTATCTATGTGTTTATAGGCATATAGAGGGTCTATCCATATATTATTTTCATGATAATTTCAATTTATATTTTCATGAATTGATGAATTGAATTTTTATTAGTTTTTTTAATAATATATTTTGTTATTTAACACTTATGCGTATTTTTATGAGGATAAAATGATTTAAAATAGCATATTATTATTATTTTCCACATTATATTGATATTATATTTTTAAAAATATTTCTATTTTTAGTGGTCCATTAGTTTTTACATCACTTATCCTATGATAATTACAAACCCTCATTATTTATCACTATCCTATGGTGATCGTGGGAGTAATGAGAGTTCATGTGATGTTATTTATCAATGTAATAATTGTTCCTTGATGTCACATTACATAATGGTATTAGAGTTATTTCATTGAAATAGTACTAATGTTTTTATTATTATTATTAGAATTATGATTAGGACCCAAGACATGATTTGGAAGTTATATGTTTGTTCTTAAAGAGATTGACCATAATATATGCCCATGTTACCTAAGAATGATAGGATTGCATTTTATTGATATTTAATACTTATATTAAGGAGTGACACTCACTATAATAGAGGGTTATTAGTGGGTAATTCATGATAACTGTTTTCACATAGTGACACATCATATGTGTTCACACATGTGATTATGTGTGATTATTGATTTAATTCATATAAAATGGTTAAATAATTTATAAACTAATTAATGTTTTCTAAAATATGTCATTCTCAATAGAAATGTTAATTTCATTCTATATGATAAATTTGATTTTGTAACATGACAATTTTTATTAGTCTAATTACATTTTTTTAACTTACAAAATATGATGCATGGTTTTTTTATTGAAAATTTTTCATTTTAATTACTACATAGTATGTTTATTTTTATAGATTCTTGTAAACCAATAATCATTTCAATGATCCCTATGTGGAGTAGTTTGTAGAATATCATTCTCACATGGAGAATATAGAGGGAGATACAAATATAAGTCCTCCGGTAAGAGAGATCAATACATAAATATAAATGAATGTTATTATGAATCAATGTAAAGTGATTCATATTATGAATGAGTGTCTATCATTTGGGATTCTAGTGGAAAATATTTTTATTCTACATTTTCAATCACAATATCCTTCTATGATTAATAGATCTATTGAGCCTCATGAATTGGTGGTGTTTCTTGAGGGAATTGATACATTATTTGATCTTAATTATTAATTATGGGGGGAATAAAGATAACAAATTTAATGCATTATGGATAAGACAAGGTTATATTGTATATTATTATCAAAAAATTACAGAATAATGGATTGATGGTAAATGCATCTCGGCCGCTCTTCTTTGGTAAATTTCACTAACTATCACTAAATACATATTTTTTTGTGAGGTTAGTGGAGTTCAATTCTATATATATATAAATTCTTGATTAAACCACTATATTTTATTGATGTGATATTTTTTTCTCTGTACTTGGGTGACTATGGGAATTTTAAAGATCACTGCTTCATGTATGGGATAAAACTGGGATTTCATTCGAAGGTATAACTCTTTTTTATTATAATTTTAATGAATATTTCAACGTTTATCTTATAATATTTGTGAATCATATAGATGAAAATAGGGATTCAATGAGATACTATTGATATAGATGGATAATTATGAAAAACATGTACAATATTTGTAGAGATGGTGAGTGACCATGTAAAATGGTGATAAAACTTTCTCCTCAATCATATACAATTGGGGTTTAAATATTGTGTTATTAATGTGGTTACAATTCCATACATGATCCATATAGCCCAGTGAGGTAGTTAAATGTCATTCTTACTATAAAATAATAATTTTGATAAATATTTATAAAACAAAAAATTAGGTTGAACTTCATATTCCATTCTACCATTTTTTCAATTGAATAGTGCACTATAATAGAGATTTATTTGTATGATATTTGGGAGGATTATTTGCGGTTATAACTTCTTCTCGAGGAAATATTTTATGAAGATATATATTGTAAGGGAGTAAGGATTCTTATAGATAGGGTACAAAAGTATGTATTGTTCAGTTATTTTTTGAAGGATTGTGATCTTTGAACTTAATAATGGATCATCAGTGGTTCTAGATTCTATTTTCTTTACCTGGTTCCTTATTATTAAAATTTTTAGATTTTAGTGTTTCTAATTGGTCTAATAATTCTTTTTTATCCAATACAAGAATAAATTTTAATTTTAATTTAGGGTTATGATTGTTAATACTATATTTGGGAGATGTGGGAACATATTTACAAATGTTTATCTTTTATAGTATATATTTATATATAGGTATATAATTATTATTTACTTGTTTTGGAGATAAAATGATTTCATGAAATTATTGAAATTAATTGGTATCTACATTTATAAGAATACATGGATTGTTCTAAATAATGTGTGGCCTTAATTTTATCATGTGATGAATATGATGTTAAATTGGGATAATGGGAGTTTAATACTAAAAGGTGGGATAATATTTACATTAGTTTAATCTCAACTCATCAAATATAGAATGGAAAATATTTAGATTATCTATGGGGGTTGTTATTGTTTTTTCCATAATGTGTAAAATTAATATTTTGATTCTTTGACTCAAAGGCTTCTCGGCCAATTCATTGAGAAAATTTCCCCCAAGGACTCAGTGGGGCATCCATAGATTCTATAGGATTCCAACTAAAGGTAAGTTCCTTTGATAATACCTTGGTAAAACTGTGCACCCTAATAGGAGTAGTGATAGTAGTAATAATAAAATAAATAGATAAATAGTCTATATAATTTTTGGAATAAACCCGAGGGGATCCACTAAATAAATGAAGAAATTATATATATTAATAATTTAATTCATTATAAATACCAATTATATTTCTTGTTTGTGGATGATAGATAATAAATAGTAATATGATGAGAAAAATTAGGGCTAAAAGCCTAATCCAAACTAGTCTTGATTTCTAGTTAGTCCAATCATGTATCATCTCAGCCTAGGTTCCACACACTTGTGCCTCAAGGTGGTTGGTTACATGACCTCAAGCATGCCTCCCGTTATAATAGAGGCTATAGACTAGTAGTGAGGGTCAAATATATACCATGGGGAGAATATACACTATTTATCAAAGAAGCACAACAGTGGAAATAAATAAACAATAATCAAATGATATTAACCAAAACTATAATACTACCAGTACCACAAGATAACCAAAATAGGCACAATACTCAAGCCAAAATAAGAAACATGTCATACTATATATTTATCAAGTGTCAAAATGAAAAACTAAAATAAAGACACGCTAACACTACCAAGCGGGTCCTGAAACCAAGTTTGGTTCCCTCATCCATGCTCTATCCCAACTCAACCATCTAACATATGTATATTTCCCTTATCTTGTCATACAAAAATAAATTCTATTTGGGTATTGATCAAGAATCCCATGTAGGGTGTGAGTACAACTCTGTAGGCCACCACCAATGGCATCTAAATAAATATTCATTCAATAACACTATTTTCAATTGTATAAATAATAGATTACTCTCAATAAAGTAAACAGTTTTCATATTATATTACTCTTTATTTAACAACATTATTTTCTAGGGGAACAATATGACACCCCAACCATCAATAACTACTTCATCTAATGTTTTATTTTGAACCATATCAAATACTTAAATTCAATTCATTTTAACATCGGATTTCATTATCTATTTCATTTTGATTCATAATATGGACACTTGGAAATATAGTCTAATTCCAATATCATGAGTATAGAATGTAATGTCTAGAACCCCATGGGTATTGGGAGAATAAGTCATTTTCCCAAACTACATGTGTATTTGGAGTATCATTCCATATCCCATAAAATAATTTTCAAATTCATGCATTTCGGCCTAGAATTTCATGTCTGTCCCCCCATGGGAATTTGGAGCATCAGTCCTTATCCAAGACCCCATGTATCAATCATTCATGTATATGACACATATCACTTTTAATAAGATTAATGATAATTGACACTCTTATCAACACTTAACATCATGGTATAACATTTCATTTTTTCAACATAATCCAAATGTTTTTCATTAATCACATGGAATAACATAAACAATTCATTATTAAACAATCTATCAAAATTTATTGACATAAAACATTAAATTTAAAGGTTAAGTTAACCTTCCCTTTATTCCCATTATCCATAAATTCTAGATCTAAAAAATAACCCCTTGTATAATACCATTAATTGGCCAATTCCATAATCCTAATATCTCATACGCTTCATAATCACATCATTCCATTAATTAATTACCTAATTAAATAATTCATCCAATTCTAGATGTGATTGAGAAACATATAAATTGCTATTTGATAATTCTATACAAATGAATATAATTAAAACTATTTTATTTTAAATTTATGCCACATGACTCATGATTTTTTTGAGTGTTTTCCATGTTGTAAATCCCCATGTTGAAATGGAATATTAAATTGCACAATGGAGAATGAGATCTAGAAACAAAACCTAGATCCAAGATCAAAAGGTTTTAGATATATCAAAAACTATATCTAAATCCACTATAATGGATAATATAACACTCCCATTTATCCAAAAATAGTGGTGGGATATAGAGTAATCCAATTTCAAAGAGATCACATACAGGGTGAGGAGAAGATTCGTCGACTAGAGCTTTGATTAGTCAATAATTGTGTTCGTAGATTCGTAGAACCCCCCCTGGAGATTCAAAAATCATTGGAATTTTTTTAGGTTAGAGTAGGAAGTATTATGGGTTAATACATAGGGGTTTCGGATTTTAAAATAAATATTTGGATAAATTAAAACTAGTGCGCATGGTTTTCTGGGTAGGGGGCACAGTTTACCAAAATTTGCACCCTAGCCATGTACCTCACTTAGGGGTCACATGATTACTATTAATAGGGTGAACTATTTAAAATCACATTCATCAACCATTTGATTACCAATTGTTTTGGATCAAACAATTTTTTGGGGTAGGGTGCATGGTTTGGGAAATTGTGAACCAACCGAGAATTTCCCAAAACCCCTCCAAAAATTTCAAATTTCACAAATCATTTCTGTTGGTGCCAAAATATGTGTAGATGGAAGGGTCACATAGTGGAAACCTATTCAAAAGGGAATACATCACGAAGCTCATTTAGGGATCCCCTAAGCACTACAGCATTCCCAGATCCCCTCAACACCACGGTCGGTGAAAAGATGAAGTCCACTCTACAGTCGCCACCGAGTAAAAGAGGCGGGAGGCTTTGCGGTTACGACGCAATTGATCAGGAACTTTGTGCTGCAGATGGAATTGGATCAACCTTTATGATCCCTTAGAATATGAAGGAATCCTTTGTGGGCATTGTGGAGGGAACCAAGAAGAGCTCCACGTTGGGGAGGGGATGACGGTTGTCACCGCATTTATGACAAACATGATGCATTTTGCGACCGATCGTGGAGAGACACATGTATTTTCACTGAGTTTTCCCTACTTTGGGTCACCTCTCGCCAATAAATACAAAGATTCCCACATTAAGCAGGGATTCCCATCACTGATCCCATGGGCTACTACCAAGGAGGGGGATCCCTAAGGGGACTCGGTTATTCGCAAAGCACTCATTCTTTTCAAATTACCCTCTATACACATGTGAACCACCTGCTAAGCCAAGGTCACTATGTTTCGCAAAGCACATTTCTTCATAGTGCTATACTTTGTAAGGTACCCTCGCTCCGTGAATTCCTACTATATGAAAGCCTTTATACATCACAAATAACCCTTCATATGCATATATACCCTATGAATAGGCTAGTCCACACCACTTCATGGAGAATGCACCTTTATAGAGTCCCTCTATTATGTGGAGCACTGGATTTTCACGAGTTCCATTCATGTGAACCCATATTCTTCACAAACCCTTATCCCGTATGACCCTCCAGGTTCATATGAAGTGACTTCAAGGTCCCTTGTGTGGTGCTTCACATTGTGTTTCTTGGATTTATGCTTCTTCATATATGCACGCTAGCAGTTATTACTTCTTCACATATCCACGCTAATGTGATCCCCTTAATGGATCACTCTATATAACTGCCACATAATGGAATTTCTCATGCATTCCATTCCCCAAGGTTGGGTGAGTATCAATTATGTAAGTCCTAGGGGTGCATAGTGAACCCGCCTCATCTCAGCCGCAAGATGTTAAACTACCAAGAACCAATTGCCTCATCACATGATGTTAAACGATGGCCTCACCCCTTGAAATATACATGGGTTCCCCACCTTGGACATTTTCCATTCCTTCTCACCACCACAAGAGTGGTATCTTCCTCACATGGATGGAGAGCCCCTTTGTCGGAGGGGCATCTGTCCATGGGGTATGGAAACCATCCTAGTGTAAGACCTTGGCCTTTATTATTGGTGGTAGAATCCCTTATCCTCCACTCTTATTTAGTTTCAAAAACTATATGAGATATGGGAATTGGGACCTTCATTACCCCAACCCTCTCCCTCTAGTATTTTTCCCCATCGGGCCTCCATCTTTGAGTATGGACCAACCACCATCTCCCTAGGCTACTAACCACGCATAAGACCAAATTTCTTCATTAGGATGATAACCACACATAATCCCCTGGTTCTTCTTGAGGCTGCTATCCATGTGTATTCCCCACTCCACTTCCCATGGAATCACCTTTAATGACATGATCATCAGGTCTTTTCTACCTCTTGTTTCTCACACCGAACATGACTCATGTGGGCTTAGAGTAAGAAGTGACCATGGAATCCTTCATGGGCATCCTTAGCGTGTAATCCCCAAATCATACAGAACTACATGGAAATTGATCCTTGTATCATAGGTAGGGTACATAGAAAGACTCCCTATGGCTCAATCCCAACACCTACATGTTCGGACCCCTTCATGTCAGTTCACATTCATCCCGCATGATGTTAAATCGTATCCCTCCTACCAAACTATGTGGACTTCGATCCTTGTCTCCTAGGTTGGATATGTAGGAATCATATCTGAGGTTCATGTCCAACACCTACTTTTCCAAACCCCTTCACATCAGTTCACATTCGTCCCGCATGATGTTAATTTGTATCACTCATTCCAAACTACGTTGACATTGATCCTTGTCTCCCAGGAATGGTTCAAAGGAAACCTCCTTGTGGCTCAAGACCAATATCTACTTGTCCTAACCCCTTCACGTCAATACAAATTTGTCCCGCATATCATTAAACTATATCTCTCATACCGAAATATGTGCACTTTGATCCTTGTCACCTAGGAAGGGTATTTAGGAAGCCTCCATGAGGTTCAAGCCCAACACCTACTTGTCCTAACCCCTTCACATCGGATCACATTCATCCTGCATGACATTAAACATTATCCCTCATACCAAACTATGTGGACATTGATCCTTGTCTCTTATTCAAGGTACGTAGGAAGCCTCACAAAGGTTCAAGCCCAACATCAATCAGTCCTAACCACTCCATGTCGGTCCACCCCCATCCTCCATGACGTTAAACTATATGCCCCCCTTTTTTCCCACATGACGTTAAAATGTGTTCTGCCAAGCTACAAGGTTTTTGATCCCTGTCTCCTAGATAGGGTACATAGGAAGCCTCCTTGAGGTTAAACCCCAACCAATGGTAAGTCATTGGAACCTTAACTAGCAGTAAGCCATTTTAATCCCTAACGAGTGGTAAGTCATTGGGACCTCAACCAACGGTAAGCCGTTGGGACCCCAACCAGTGGTAAGCCATTAGAACCTCAACCAGAGGTAATCCAATGTAATCCTAAACCAATGGTAAGCCATTGGAACCTCAACCAGTGGTAATCCATTGTAATCCCCAACCGACAGTAATTTCTTAGAACCATAACCAGAGGTAAGCCATTGTAGTCCAAAATCGACGGCAAGTTGTTGTAGTCTCCTTTGTTTGGACCCACATATTTGGTTCGCATCCCTTGTGTCAGAACAATTTGGGCTACTAATCGTGTGTAAGCCCCAGTATATTTTCGGGTCATTGTCCTATGTACACACCCTGATGCTATACCCCTATCATAAACTACCTGAACTTTTATTCCCTACCATGGGGATATTTATGAATCCTCCCTAAGGATAAAGGAAATCACTCATTTCCCATCGTGGTCTCTCCCTCAATCTTATGTGTTTCAGATATTCCATTCCTTAACCTGTGTGTTCCACTTCCATTAGGTACCATCTATGCATCCATTTTCACAGGCCGCCTCTTCAGGTGTCTCATAGCCCCACCGAACTATGTGGACATTGATTCCTTTCCACATATATACATAGTATGTTTCTTCGATGATCAAGAACAACATCGTCACCATCCTCACATCGGTTCCATATCATTCTCCATCCACTCTCAACCATCCATATCAATCCTGATTCTTACTCCGGCATCCACATCCCAGTGAGATCATGTCACCGACATTCTCAGTTCTCCTGGCAGCAATCGGGTAACTAACCACCAGTTAGCTCCAGCATCATTATTCCCACCTGGGGTTGCACCCATCAGATCCACTCTTATTAGTGTTCCAATTAGTCTGATCTATCCCTGTAGGGAATTAAACTCATGGCATACCTTGTGTTAAATATCGGAAGCTGAGGAAATCCTCAGATACATGCATATGGCATATAATTCCCCAAACATGACGTGGAATTCCTCGGGATTACACACCCTTGAGAAGCCCTATCATAAGGGGAATAAGTCCGGACTCATCAATGTTACATCATCCATACACGCCAGTGATGTCAAACATGACTACTCCCCTGATCGAAGGTAGCTGAACTGACATGACCCCTTGGAATGTCCTGATAGGAGCAGTGTAATTAACCGGAATCCATGAAGACATGGAATTGGTAAGAGTTTCACGAACAATGTCTTAAATTTATGAGGGAGGCCCGGAATAGGTGACGAGTTCTTGGGAGGAATCAATGGAAGGAGGAACTAATATCCCATTATCATATTTCGATCAAGGACCAAAGATCCCTGAATAAGAGGTGGATGTTGCCCGCCATTGGAAATAGGGAATGAAGGGAAAAAACAGTGTGTCCTCCTCCAAAAGAGTTGATACGTACCCCAGTAAAAGAGTCAAAAATATAAATGGTAAACATGACGTGAAATTATTCTTCTTAAGGTGGAGATTAGTTTTGTTCGAGACAATAGTGGATTATCGTGTCACCGGATCCAGTTATCTAGCACCATGTCCTTCCATGAAAATAGTGGGCCTGGCATGAAACTCACCAGAAATTGGGGTGGTTGAACGTTCGGAATCCCAGTCTACGACGTTGTCAGTGTGGATCCTTCTTACTAACCGTGGAAGACAGAATGGCGTTGGGGAACTTGATGTAACTTTTCCTTCCATCTCAGCACTAATGGTTGAACCTAACTGATTTTTAAGACCCAAGATGTTGTGATAGGAAACCAATCACCACCCACCCATCAAAGCGGGGGTCGAGGAAACGTTAACGCGATAATCCCTCCTAGTCTCGTCTCATCAGCAACGACCTCTAAATAAACATCCAATGGGCGCCCATACCCCATCTCCCCAAATGAAATCATTCTGAGAAGGGTGATTAACGACCTCATCTGATGATACGATGAAGAGGGGGTTATCCCAACCCAAGATATGGTCCAATAAGAATTAGAGGCTTTTACGCCACATTGTTTTCGCCACACCCAAGGACCGCAAAGGGAGCCACTACTCCCCACTCCAACCTACCATCATTTTCGGAGCCTCTCCCTGGAATGCTTAGATGACTCTGTTCAATATACCAATGAGGTTTGGGATGTCTGAGCCATTTCGGTTGTAATCCCACCCTAGGGGATGCCATGGAGGTATCCCACCAGGTTGTGTTAGTTCCACCACATGGCCCCACAGATTTAGGAGCAGGTGAGTTATGCACCTACACCACCATCCCCAGTCCGGTTAACCTGACACCAGCATCAGTTGTAGGAGGAAGAGGACACTTGTTAGGGGAATCATCATAAAAGGCTCTGGTGGCCCATAAAACTTCGGACACATACCATCAATCTCCTATTCATACTGACAAGGGCATCTACATGCTCAGCCTGGATTGAGGCCCCAACCGCCCCACTGACATTTTGGGACAAATATCCTGGTCACCAACACCAATGGCGTCTATTTTGGGTCGTCCCGTGGCGTCAACATCCGGTATGAGGGTCCTCACCGTGCCACCACCAATGAGAGTGCATGCTCGTCCCGCCCCTAAGCTCGACATGGAGGTCCTACTCAAGCCACCATCAAATCGAGCAAAGGTCCTCCCCAACACATTGACACCATGTACAAAGACATCTTCTACACCTATGACCTCAGATATGGTGTTGTTCCTCCTATAACAGGTCACTGATGTAAAGATTCTACACATCCAGTAACCCATTAGCATATGGGTATTTCCCATGTCCTTACAGGAACTGATGAAGGTCCTCCTTGTCTTGTAAATCAATGAATTGGTGGATTGCCTCGCTTCATTGGCACCCAATATGGAGGTCATTCCCATGTTCTGGTTGACTATTATGAGGACCTTCTCCATACCATTGATAATAAAAGGAAATAAGCATGGAGGCCCTACCCATGCCCCCACCAGCTCTATCGAAGGTCCTACCCACTCCAGCAAATCCCATGAAGACTCCCTCTACACGCCAGCCAGAAGACACAGAGGTCCTCTTCGTGTTCCCTTTGAAATTTTCCATGTTCTCTTTACACCCCAGCTCACCCAGGAGGAAGTCCTCTCCACCCCAACATCATCTCGGCTGTGGGTCCTCGTGCTAAAAACCTACCCTGTCTCGAAGAGCCATCCCAAGGTTGGAGGGCAGGCCGCCGACACCATAAGAAGAATACCGATATTTTTCAAACAGTGATTAAGCCCTCCTGGTTCTCAGATTTTGAGGCGGAATGCGATTCAGCAACGGAACCCTCACCTTCATCCCTTGTGTCGAGGGTCAGGACAGGAATGAGGCGTATCGTCTTCATCCTTCTAGAATGTGAGGCCCACCAGATTCTTCCCTCCCACCACAAATACTTATAAAAGCAGGAAGATCTGGCCTCTTTTTAGGGCCTAGTTTTGCAATCCCTCTGTCATCAGTAAGATCATTCTCTACCTCAAACAAAGATCATGGAGTGTTATTCTGGGGACCAATGGAGGATGACCATTAGCATGGACCACCATTAGTAACCGTAGCCCATGTGTTGGAATCCATGGTTTCCAGTCCATCTTATGGGGATGTGGTGTCTCAATCAATGTATTCATCGCAGGATAACCCAATATTCGGTGTCTTGTCAGCTCGTTCGGTGTATTCTCCACCCACCTGTCTACCGTCTCAACAGTCTGCTTCAGTGCCATTACAGGTCCCCTAGCCACCCCCTTTTGATGAGTGGAGAAACCAAGGGCCGGATCCCAAGTCCAAGAAAAGGATCTTGTGGTACATTCTTGTATTACATCATTTACCATAGATGTTCTGGACAATCGCAACCACAAACATTAGTGTGTCGGAATTGCCTAACCAGGATGATGTCGCATGTTTTCACCAAACCCTCTGGGTGATGAAATTATGTCTCCATTATTAGCAAGTGTATTTCCCCAAGAGTCAGGAACTCATTGAAGATATTGACCAGTAATATCGTATGGTCGACTTAGTTAAACTATCTATGGCCCAAAGCCCTGAGCCACCCAGTTGCCATCAGACCCTCCATCAATGATGCATTCCATGCTTTAAAGTTATATGCAAAATTATCAAGGAGGCTTCCTCCACGTTCAATTCCATGGTCGGGGGAAGTATGTTTCCCTTCATTTCAGTTATATCATGAACTAGCCCAACATTCCGGGTTATATTAAGGATGTGCCTCCAGGTAGACTTGCAGTTAAAATGGCCAATCTATCAAAGGAAGAGACCGATATAGAACTCCTTATACAGAGAACACCCCCTAGGGGAGTTCCACAACTATTCAATCCATTGGGAGGGGTTACTCGAAAATAGAGAAATCTAATGGGTCTTATTATTCCCACAAAGTCATTAGTCCTCAGTTGGAATCCTAATAAGGGAAAAGAGAATCTTGTGGTCATAAAACCATTTGACCCATCTGGATTAGTGCAGAAGTTGGAAGATGATCTCAAAAAGGTATCGCTACATCAAGATATCCTGGAGAATAAGAAGATGGTCGATGAAATCCTTACTAAATTCACTGTGAAGAGGCGACCAGACTACGGTGCTCCTCAGCCGGGTTAGTAGGGGAAGGTAAAACTTCCCCCCGACGAGTTGCCTCTGGGTAACTCTGACCATCCTTCCAGCATAACCATGGTAGAGCCCGGAGCATATGGAAAGCGGGCACGGTATGTGTCATCAAATCCACTTGAGCAGCAAGATAATCCTTGAGACCCAGCTCAGGTTCCCCCAACAGCTCCGAAGGTCATCCCACTAGCCGCTCTATGAGCCTCTGGGCCTTCTTATCATGTTGAAAACCTTTCCAATGCAATGGTGTTCAGGGATCCTCATCAAGATAAGAACCCCCGCCTAGATGATCCAATGGTGGTGATCATTACCCATCTTGAGGCTTTGGAAACTTGAGAGGTGGCAATCCTGCCCGATGGTAAGCAATATCCGGCATGGGTGGATGATATGCTAACACCCCCAAGTTTCATAAACCCCAATGTTTCCCCTTTTAATGGGACGGTAGATCTTCTATAGAATTTTTTACATTTCATTTCAGGTTGTGGACCAATTCTTGGATCTCTAGCGCAGAATGATGCTGCCAAACTTTGGTGTTTTGTACATACATTAGAAGGTCCCGCATTTTTCTGGTATATCTAGCTACCCATTTGGTGGTCACCAACTAGGAAGAACTCCATATATAGTTTATTTAACAATTCATCTCTTCCTCCCAGAAGACAAGTATTACAGACCACTTCAAGTGAAAGCAGAGGCCTGAAACACACGTCGCGAGATTTGTCACCATGTGGAAAGGCCTCAACTGCCATTTGGATTTTGTACTGACTCAGGATCATCTGCTAACAATGTGTGTGGGGACTGTCAAAACATTACTATTCCCTTCTATCATTACTCAAAATTACCCTGGGGTGTTTTTAGATTTCTCTGATAAGGCCCAGTGTCTAAACTGATCCTTGCAATAGGCTAAGCAGACACGTCTATTTCCACCCGTAGTTCCCACCAGAAGGGCCTCTAAGGACGATTCTACCACGGTGTCCCAAATAGAGGGCCTCTGGAAATAGGAGTTATTACTAGTGGAGCTACCTCCACATCCTCACAGAGGACTGCCACCTTTGGCGTAGCCTTTGGCCTAGCAGCTCCCACCTCAGAATCAGCAGGTGAACCGCGTAACATGCCACCGCCACCTAGGAAAGATAACCAGGTTCCACCTCCTCAACAAGATCCTCCAGTCCCTTTTCAGGGACAAGCTCACAGAGCCCCCATATTGGAGAGGATAAACTGGAACTACTCATTCAACAAGGCTTCAGGTCCTCGGTTATTTCTAAAGTTCCTTGGAATAGGGAATTCTATTGTTTCTTGAATATAACAGGCCCGAAGAGGTGGATCTCAGTGATCACCCCAACTACTTCCCCTATCACCGGATACTGGGGAACTCCATAAAACAGTTCTATATATTTAATGACAGGCTTCATGACCTATTTGATAACAACATAGTCTGGTTAGACCCATCTCTAACACTGGTGGCATGTGTATTCGTGAAGCCATATAGCAGTAGTGACAGTGAGGGTGAGTGCCATCAGGTTCTTAGCTATGGGTCTATAAAATATGACAACTAGATGGATTTTAAGGTAGTATCACATGCCAAAAGTATTATCCATGCACGTCTTGATCGACCTGAGCCTTCAGAATACACCGCGTCATCCACCGCTACTACTTCTATATTGGCATCCCAGCCTTCCTCCTCCCAAAAGGGCCAGCATCAGCGATGCAAAGGAAATAAAATCCCCCCACTGATGCAATTGTAATCCGTACTCATGGTGAATTCATGCCCTCAGAGATGGAGATTACTTCAAGAATCCATCTGTTGGGTCATGATTCTTAAAATGATGACCAAGGGTACGCTTTGGTTAACACCACAGAGATGGTAAAATCCTACTTGATTCCTGATGATGAGTAATGACGGAAGGATCATAACAATGTCCTCATAATTTTCCTGCATCAATGAATCCATGTCTATATGAGTTGTAGGAATGCCATGATTGGTACTTATAGCTAGGATGTGCATGCCACTGAAAACAGAAAATAGGCCCAACAAAGAGCCCAACAGGCAAAGTCTTCTCAACTGGTGTCATCAAGTCTGCTTTCATCGCCATTTTTGTTACTCTATTTCATAGTTCCTTGAAATGTGTATTCTTGTTTTTTAAGAATCACTATTTCCAGGAGGATTCAATTGGGTTTATTTATGGAACCGGAACCTTCCAACAGTTCTTTATCCAATGGTGTCATGCTTTTCAAAGGAAGACGTTCATTATGTTTGAACTTCACAATACTTAAGAACGTTCATTGGTCAAGAGGATGGGAGGTCAGACTCAATACAACCTTTTGGGAGAAATTATTGTCTACTCTGTGAATCTCTTTATAATTAAAGTTATTTTCATGAATCCTTATTAATTCACCAAGTATATCATAAGTATACTTTGGAATTTTCAATCACTTATTTAGCATGTAAAAAGTTTAAAATCATCTGTATGTATTAGAGGTTCTCCATCAATGGTATCCTCCCATATACTACTTAGATACTCTTTTAATCATCGTTATGATGATACTAGTTTTTAATCCACTCAGTGGGGCACTCTAGAATTTATTTTCATCCAGGGAGATGATGGTTTGGTTTGATCTTGGGATCATATCCATAAATTGGGCTACCTACATATCCCTGTAAAATGAATCAGAACCCTCATAGTTCGGTGACACTGAATGATAAAAATCATACCTCTTAAGTTCATGTGATAAGTACCTAGTCATATAGTTTAATTTCATGTGTTATGGATAGCTAAGAGGAAGGTGCTTAGTCAAAACATAGTGTGGGACTTCTTCTGAAGCTGCCTAAAGAACATGGAAAGGATATGGGTTTCCAAATAGGATCATTCTCTATTGGGAGTATGGACCAAGGAGAATAGTGTTAATTTCAGGTATTGGGTTTGAACCTCAAGGAGTCTTCTTACATATCCCATATATATGGTAATCAAATCCCACATAGTTTGATAAGTCTCATAAGAGAGTATAGTCCTTTGAGAAAAATGAGTTTTGGATTACTTCCTGAAAAGGATGCCTTGGTGATTTGAAGATTTAATTTGGGGATTATATCTAAGGAGGATGCCCAAATTAGGGGAATTTGAGTTGGATTCTTGAAGAGGACATCCAGTGAGCTCGGGCCCTGAGAAGGCTTCCAATGTATCCCAATTATGGTGGCAATTAGAGTTCTTGTAGTTCATTCCAGTGAGTGATTGTGCACATGATGTAATCATCATGAATCTCTAATCCCACATGAGTCATGATCAGTGTGATAAACAAGAGGATGTGAATGATTCAACAATGACACATGAACTTTTCCTCCTCCGCTGGTGTAAGAGGGTGCACCTATAGTGGCGAGGGTGGATGAGGTCGAGGCGACCTGGGAAGAGGGCGAGGTGATGATCCTTACCTCTTGGTCACTTTTACATTGGAAAGGGTTCAATTAAATGAGGAAGGGATGAAGGTAAGGGGCATACACAAGGATGTCTTCCCATTGTGACAAATCCCAACGAGAGAGGGAAAGGGTAACAAAAGTCCCTATGTCCATCTCCCCTATTGTCTTTGGCACCAAAGAAGAATGGAGGATCGGTGATGCTACCTCATCCAAGAAAAGCAAGGGTATTATGCCAGGATGGGTTGCCTAAAATTGATCCTAGTATGGGAGGGAGACTTATTCATTATCAATAAAAGGAAATGTAAGTATGAACTGTACATTCCCCTACCAGAGAACTAAGGTTCCGGGTCATCTCTTCGTGAAGGGAGACGCCAGGTCCCAACCCTCCTCCAAACCGAGAACATCCAAACACTGTTTCTGGGTGAAAGGACAATGTGACTATGGATATACAACCCCACAGACATTCCATTTATCATAACTACCTTATAAAAATAATGTGGGAAACCTTTGACTGTGGAAATACAAACAAAAATAGAAGACAAGATGATGTGCCTTTCCCAAAGGTTTTATAAGTCAGGAGGATTTGGTGGAGGTTTCAACTTAGTCCCTTTCAGATAAGGGATCCAAGGAAGGAGATACCCTATTATGAATGGATTTAAAGAGGTTACTTGAGTTGGTATGTAGGAATTATACCAATCTCTTCTGCATTGGTACCTCATGAATATATGTTGTGTAGGTACCCAACGTTGATGTACCACACAGGTATACCATGCATGTATGTCACACAGGTGTGGTGCGCAGGTACGCCACACAGTTTTGGTGCGTAGATATGACGTGCAAGTGAGAATGATGACTAATGGATGTGTTTCACATAGGAGAACCGAACCTAAGTAAAAAATGTAAAATACTTCCAAAACATGCTTATCCCATTTAATTATCTCTTCTATCTTGTTTTAGAGAGCTACCTGATATAATTTGAGGGATCCAGGTGAACGAAATATGCAATGGGAGCTTCAGAGAGTCTTTCAACTTTTTTAGTTTTGAAATGGGGAGTCCAAGTGTCCTATTTATAGGCATAAAGGGGACATAGTCGAAGGGAAGTTGTCAGCGTAGGTCATCCACGTAGGTCTTCCATGTAGGGGTGTAAAAATTCATTTGTTGCGTTGGTCATCCACATAGGCCCTCCACGTAGGTCTTCTGCATAGGTTCCCCACATAGGGGTGTAAAACTTCATTTTCCGCATCGGTCCTTCTCATAGGTCCTCCACGTAGGTTTTCTATGTAGGTCCTTAGTGTAGGTCCCTTTGTGAAATTTATCCATCTGCCAAGTGCCATAACTTTTGATCTGTAAGTCTGTTTGGGATCCGTGACTAGTCAAATCAAAGGTATTGAAGAGATATACACTATTTGATATGGTAAATACACCATGTCTTCTAGGAAGAAACTCATAAATTTAATTTAATGTGTTGAATGATTTTTATCTTCGATCTTGGGAATCCAATACCTACTCAATGATGGGGAAATCATTCGACCTATCCATCGGTATGGAGTAGTATTTTGGCATGTAGAAATAATGCCTTCATTTTCTTCCTTCATGGTGAAAACATTTTTAATCATACTTTAAATTTATTGTCTATTTGAGAATCATATATTCACTCTACGGAAAAGTTCATGAAAACACATTTTATGTTGTCTACGAACCCCCCTCCCCCCTAGAATTTGATTCATTCGGAACAGAAATAATATTGTTCTAAGGTAAAATTAGGGCACTTTGATGCATTCCAACATCATTTGGTCAAATTTGGAGCTATGTTGCATTTTGAAGTATGGTCAAATTTTCTCCTAATCTATAGGGCTTAATGAGAATAGTTTGACTATTTCTAGGGTCATATAGAAAACCCTAAATAAATTGTGTCTTTTTAATTTTATTTCCCAATATTACCTGAACCATATAAAAATGTACGTTTAGTGAGATGAGACTCGACTTTTTTCCCGAGTGACCTTTGTTGGTTTCCAATCTGGTGAGTACGGTGTCTCTGGATGTTGGATGTTTTGAGTCATGCATATTGGACTATAAATGGATAATGTTTAAGGTCGAATATCTTTGACCATAAATTTGAAAATAATATCCCAAACAAGACTCAGTGTCTAAGAAGTATTTTAATATTCTTCAAATACTTTTAATGGGAATCCTGATCCTTGATTTTTATAGTCACAAAATTTAAAACATATATCAACATAATGTGAGTCACTTCCAAGAAAAAAGTTACCATTATTTGACAAACGCATTATGTGGGGTGTGTTAAGCAGGGCCAAATTGGGCATATGCTTCATATCCAAATTGTGGAATCTTTTGGATGACTGGCCTGTTATGTAGTAAACTTATGAAAGGCCACCTAAGGAAAGTTATTTCATAGTCATGAAAAATAAATCTTAGTAATTTATCATTTTACTGTTGATAGATAGGGGAAAAATAATTGTTGGGTTACTCAAGACCACAATGGGTGGTTTTGACAAGGAAATGAATTTTAATAATGAAAAGGCTACTCTATAATGACATATTTCATGAATAAGAAAACCATTTCTATACAGATTTTGTTTATAAGAAATGGTTAAATTTTATTTGAAACAATAATTTCTAATATCATATTATGCAGTTTTAAGTCATGCAGTGAGGACATTTGTACTGTGCAGTTTTAAGTCATGCAGTGAGTACATAGTGTGGCTTTAAGTTAAGGTATTTAACTCTGGCCAATGCTATGAGACTCTCCCAATTTCTTGATAATTTTTTGTAGAAATATACTACCATATCCATGTATGAAAAGGAAAATTGTAAACTGTAATTTAAGAATTTCTGAATCCAAAGGACGATATGGGAAAAGGGATAAAAGCATTATAATATGTCATTCCAAAAACGAAGTTACCATTATTTGAAAAACCTGTTATGGGGGCTGTGTTATATGGGGAAAATAAGGTAATATTCCGCATAGCCAAATAGTGGCATCTTTTGGCTGATTAGCCTGTTATGTAGAAAACATATACAAGTCCAACTAAGGGCATGTGGTACATAGTCAGGCCAAAGAGATCCCACAAATATGACATTCTACTGCTAAAATCCAAAGAACGTTTATGGATATTCATATTTTTTGAATAAAAGAGTTTGGTTTATGGAGAAAGGTACTTGAATATAGAAAGGGTATTTCGAACCATTATTTTCAATGAATTGATGTAAAAGAACTTATACAAAGGTATGACCCCAATGTAGGAGGTGTGGTGTCTGTAGTTTTATGTCATACAACTAGAACTAAAAATGGAAATAGTATATGATATGTGGCCAAGTGGTTCCATGGTTATTTCATATTTTATTGAACACATGGAGAGAAAAATGTGTAAACCATAGTCTTACAGGCTTTCATATTTAGAGAAATATAAAGGGAAAAATATACCTAAATGAAAATTTTAATACAGATTCATGTATATTGTCATAAAATTTGAAGGGAACAAAGACACTATAGCCAAAAATGAAATTACCATCATCTAACAAACTGGTTATGAGGGATATATTATGAAGTTCCAATTAGGGCATATGCTACATAACCAAATAATGGAATTTTTTGACTGATAGGCCCGTTATGTAGGCAACTTATGTAAGGCCACCTAAGGACACAAACTTCATAGTATGGGAAAAGTGTTCGCAGGTATTGAAAACTTAGTCACCAGAAATGGTAAGAAATATTATGAAGGTCTGAAATTTTTAAAGATTAGGAGTATGAAAAATGGAAGGAGGTAATGCTCAATGAATCAGAGGAATATTTGAATTAGTATTTGTAACAGCCCAAGATTTTATAAAGAAATATTCTTTTTAATTTTATTAATGTCTTGTGTTGTACGCTACACCAAAAGGAGCTTTCACAACACGCATCCTTGTCTTGCCTTGCATTACACGCAATCGCGACCTTCCTCGATAGCGTGTGTAATACGCAATACCGAGTTTCACTAAACAACGATGTGCTATTAAAATATTATTAAAACTAGCCGTTATGAATAGTAATAACCACTTTTTAAAATTCTGTAAATCTCATTTTTCAAAATGAACTTCATTCTTGGATTCGGAGTATCGAATTTAGCCTAAGGTGAAATTTTGGTACTTTTCGGATAACTTTCATATTCTGATGAATAGTGAAAAATTACTAAATTATAATTAAAAACAAATTTTTTAATCGAAATAATTAATAGTGATAAATTATTAATTTGAGTGGTTTTAAAGTATATTTAGAATATATTTTTACAATTTAATACAATGTTGGTCATTGGTTGTAATTTCACATTTAAACCAGACATAATCAAGTGTCAATCTTTTGATATATATTGTTTCCTAAAAACACGCTATTTATTTTAACATCGGGATTTAATTATAAAATTAATTAATGAAACTTCTATGTTATGAATTTGGTAAAATAGATTTCATTTTTGAATTCGGAATATGAAATATAGCTTAGGATGAAATTTTGGCATTGTTCTGAAAAACATCAATTTTTGATGAATAGTGAAACTACTAAGTGGTAGTTAAAAAAAACTGAATTTTTCATAAAACTTAATTTTTCCGCATCTGTGAATGGAATTTCGAAAATCCGAGAGACACGGTTAATATCAAGGACTAAAATGTGGTTCAATGATATGAAAATAATTTCTTGGTGAATAGTAACTTTTTACTTTTTTACCGCGGTTAATAGTAAATAGGGTAACTAAGGGTAAATATGATATTACTATTACCCTAACACATGTCCTAATTCTATTGGACAAGTGTAATTCGACCAAAAACAAACTTAGGAATAAAATATGACCATTTAGGCCCACTTGGATTAGATTAGGACATTTATTATTAATTTATTTAAAGAAAGGTTAAAATAGTTAAAATCAAAGTTTAATAAGTAAATCATTTTTAATATGGGGTTATACATAAGATAAATTCGATTGTAAATATTAATTAGAAAGATAAAAAGATTTCCTACATGATGGTATTTTATTTGTAATTTTTAGACATAAAATAATTTAATTTATTTATGACACAACGATGATGCAATAATTATCTTATTAATGAAATATTGACATAATTGATGTTATAAACACCAAAATAAATGTAATTTGAGATTTTTTATGAATTCCACTAATTTTCTAGGTTACTATGATATATTAATGTTTATTTAATCAACTTGGTTCGAACATTTAATTCTGTTATGACTTTCAAAAAAATCATATATCAAATAGTGTCAAAATTGACACAAAATAGTTTTTAAATCAAATATTATATTATTAATTGTTATTGTATTCTTAAAAATCTAAGGTTCGGCCAAATGACTTAGATAAGGATATCTATATTAATAATATACAATTTGGGGTTCGTTTGGCATGTTATAGTAAGTGTATTAACCATATAGTGAAAGAAAACAAAAAGACACGGTAAAAGTTAAATTATTTAACTTAGAGTTAAATCTAATTGATAAGGTTAAAATAATAACCTAAACTTGTCTAAATTCTATTGGTTGATAGGATTACGACCCCTCCCCACCTTATATTCGAAATAAGACCCTTTGGAACCATTATAAACCGATTTTGACTTTAATATAAAATAATATTTTGAGATATTCCTAAGGTGCCCCTCTCCTCCCTTATAAAAGGACACCTCCTCCCCCTCCTCCTCACACCAATTTGAGCACTCAAGCTCGGCCAACCCCTGCCAAAATCCCTTCTCCACTTCCCTAGAAACATCCTAGAGGTTCTGGTCTTCCTCAAAGACCAATTCTAGTGCCCTAAGAGGAGGTCTCAAAGAGGCACTTCAAAGAAGAGGTAATTACCGTTACCAATTCTTTCATCTTTATTTCTTCTTCCACTTCTTCTTCTTAGGTTGTTTCATTATGAAGTAATAACATCAGTATCACTCATATACTGATATGTTATTATAAGTATGAAACAACCCTATTCCACCATCTATCCATCCTACGGAATAAGAAATCACCGCGCGTGCGTACGTACGGAATACCGTCTCCACGCCGTGGTGTAATCTATTTTCCACCACCACCTTACATGGATGGGTATAATGGTTTAAAGAATAACAATACATAGTTATTACAACATCATATTGATTCTGATATATTGTATAATCCACTCCAATTCAATTCAATATTTATAGAAATGATATCATCGCTCGTGCGTACGTACGGACTACCGTCTCCACGACGCGATGAGATTCATTCTCCATGTTAACCATTTAAGAATGATTATAATGTATATATAAGAAATAATAATGAAATATATGAAATTATAAAGCTACTGTATTTATGTATATATATACATATGTATGTCATCTACTTACTTCCATTTCAAGACAATAAGGAAAGGAAAACAGCGTTCATGCGTACGTACGGACTACCGTCTCCATGAACGGTGTTTTTCATTTTATTTATCTACCAATTATATATATATATATACTGAATATATATGATAAATAAATCATATTTTATATTCTGGAAGTAAGTAAATCATGATATAAATAATAATGATGTCAAGAACAACAAGTCAAAACACCTACGATAAATGAAACGATTTTACCCAAAACGCTTCTTTATCATGGAATTTACAAAAGAACGGGTAATATAATGTCATAAGTGAACCATATATGATATCATAACAATGAATATGATTCTGTAATAAGTCAATGACATTATTTAAATCATTATACAGGAGGTTCGGACACATACGAAGCAAATTCGACCTAAGGTAAGGGAAATATCACAATCTCATTTTTATCCGAGATTGTTTATTCGTAAGTATTTACTGGGGTGTATTTTATCATCCACATCCATGTTTACTCAATATGTAATATTATTTCCATCCACCTAAAATTTTTTAAATCCATTTTTACCCTTCGTTGAGTTTTTAGTAATACGTATGAAAGGAATCTTTTGTCGTTTTTCGTACGAGGTATTTTTGACTTTTCCGACAAAAGTACGAAGAATGTTTTTTTTTAACTTATACGGCACGAACGGATTTCTACTGTTTTATAAAGCCTTATTTTCATGAATCTTCCTCTAAAAGATTTCATGAATATTTTCAATAAAATCTCTTTCTTTTAAAATTGCATGATGTTTTGTGAAAAGAAATTGATTTTGAAGAAGAAAGGATATTTTCCTCAAGAATTCAATTCAAGTGTATTATCAAAATTATTTTCCATCTAAGATAATAAAGGGTTCTGTTTCTATCCATATTTTTACATTGATTTGACTATTTTGTGATGGAATTATATTTATGAATTCCTTTATCTTATATGAATGGTTTTATGATGTCATGTTGTTTAAGAATCCCATTTTTATTACATGGGTTACGCTATGATGTATGGTTTATGATCATGTGGCACACATAAGAAAGGATTCATTATAAGATGGGTGGGACCTATATCTCCCTCCAATGCATTGGGTAAAGATTTTATATCTCATGAGATAGACATGGCTGGAATGGTAGGTTATACCGGTTCAGTGAAACAGGACTGAAACGAGGGTTACTCGATTCAGAAAGGGACTTTGTCCACTAAGATAGTCTTGGCAATGAGTCTTGACTAACAAGAAATGATTCTCTATGATTATGTGTGAATGCCACAAAGTTTCATGTTTTATGTTATGATTATTGTGATTACATTTCACTGCCATGATTTATCCCATGTTATGAATTTTTGATCTCTTTTGCAGGTTAAGATTTCCAAAAGTTATGTGCTTGTGTATATGATGTGATTGATATTTCTTTTTTTTACCTTTACTGAGCATTTGAGATCACCCTTTTATGTTTTCTTTTCCCCAGGATATAAAGAAAGGTTTTAGGTTAAAAAAAAGGGAAGATCTTTATGGGAGATATTGAAGATCTTTCACCATGATTAGAAGATTACGTTCCGAGTTTCCAAAGACACTAAACTATTATGATCCTTTAGTGTGTGTTTTTGTTATGTACTAAGTATTCTGCAAATGTAATGTAATGTCCATGTACGTCAAGCTTCGGGTCTCTACAGTTGGTATCAGAGGGAGGTTTAGTCAACCTTTGGAAACTAGGACGCGAAAACGTTAGTGAGATCCCTAGAGATATTTCTAAGGTATGTCTAGGGATGTCCCTAAGGATAAGTATACTTATAGAATATAGTCATATAACTACGGTAACGATCTTAGAATTTAACCTAAGATGTTAGATATTGAGGGTGCTCCCCCTTTACTATGTTGTCTTCCCTAACATGATTTCGCCTCTCACAAAATTCTTTTTGTGTTTTAGTTAATGGAGGGAACCAGAAGGAATTCGGTTAACATTGAATCCAATGGGAAAATTGGTGACTTTGAGCAACAAAATTGTGTAATGCCTAAAGATAAAGTTATTGTAATTATGCCGAATCAGTCATCGCGATATATGATTAACAAGGTGAAATTTAGCGGTATGACAAATTCATCAAAGAAGAGGAAGATAGACTATTATGAATGTTCGCATGTTGAGGAACATAAAGAAAGGAAGATTGAGATTTCTAAAGAAGGGAAGAAGAACCTTGAGGAATACCTCAAATGGAGGGACCGATGTTATCTGTGTGGAGAAAAGGGTCATAGAGTGACAGACTGTTATGGAGTTCAATGTCTTATTTGTGGAGAACATGGGCATTACCCAACTCAATGCCCTGAACTAAAAAGTTACTTCTAAATCAAGGAAGGACTTATTCCAGGATAATCATTGATGTGGATGGACTGAAGTGTTTTGGTATTCAAGAATAATGTTGTTGAGGTACTTTTATGGTGTATTGAAATATTTAAGTATTGGTCTATTTTGGTTTTCAATAATTTTAAGGTACCAATAACTATGAAAAGTGATTCAAATATTTTGGAAAGTAGATGATAAGTGCATAATGAAGGGATAAGAAGATAATGAGATGTTTGATTGTATTCATGAGCTCATGATTGATATAAGGACTAAGTGATATCATGGTTTGAGTATAAATAATTTTGAGGATTTTGGTATGTGTAAAGTGTTAACTTTTAACTGCATTCAAGTTTTCACTAAGGTTCAATGGGTATTCAAGAGTATACATGATTAAGGACTTTGAATGTTTGGAATGTGACCAACAAAACATATCTTATGATATATGGGGATCAACGATGATATTAAATCTCTGGTAATTGTTTTCACTATGTTATGAGAGTGGACTGCAGTATTATGGATAAGCCTAAAGATTGGAATGGATTGTGTTGGACGTAAGTTAGTATTGTTTAAGGATAGAAATTTTTTTTCTATATTATTGATGGGATGTTATAGTAATATAGTTTTGGAAAAAGGACAACCTGCAGGACGGGCGACAGCCCATCGCTTCGGACAAGGCTGTGGGAATCGAACCCACAACCGAAGTGCGACTGGCCTTTATCGCCTACCACTGACCTACATGAAGTCCATGTTTAGTAGAAACTAGTTTTATTATATTAAGAAGTATGATATATGATGTATAAGTCCATTTTAGGAACCATATATGATTAATCTCACTATAGATCGACTTATGTATATAAGTTTTGCTAACCTTTTGTTTGAGACAGATGGAATGACCTGTCATTCTATCACATGATCTGCTAACACTTCACGAATAACAAATTCAACTTCATTTATTTAAGAGATGAAGTGGAAATTGTTCAAAGCACGAACAATAGTGAGATTGTACCAATATAAAGTAAGTATTTATTCTAATTCAAATTTTCAACTTTAGGGGAAATGATCTTGAAAACCAAAAATGTTGTCCTAGTGATCTTATACCTGATGAATCAGATGGTACCTTATATCATCACAAATCTATGGATTTGTGATTACTGGCTTTTCCATAGCCATGTTCTCTACCACTCTCCATCAGAACATGATGGTTAGATTTCTCTTCCATATCCATATTTTCACCTATGTGGAAACCCAATGATTAGTTTATTTGGGTAACCGTTACATTTCATACTTATGTTTTTAAAAATTGGTTTTGATATTCCTTTTTACGATGTGGGTTTCTATTAAAGAAACTTTCGAATAGTAGACCATTTATAACCCCGACGAATTTCGAGGGTGAAATTCATTTTAAGGGGGGTAGAATGTAACAGCCCAAGATTTTATAAAGAAATATTCTTTTTAATTTTATTAATGTCTTGTGTTGTACGCTACACCAAAAGGAGCTTGCACAACACGCATCCTTGTCTTGCCTTGCATTACACGCAATCACGACCTTCCTCGATAGCGTGTGTAATACGCAATACCGAGTTTCACTAAACAACGATGTGCTATTAAAATATTATTAAAACTAGCCGTTATGAATAGTAATAACCACTTTTTAAAATTCTGTAAATCTTATTTTTCAAAATGAACTTCATTCTTAGATTCGGAGTATCGAATTTAGCCTAAGGTGAAATTTTGGTACTTTTCGGATAACTTTCATATTCTGATGTATAGTGAAAAATTACTAAATTATAATTAAAAACAACTTTTTTAATCGAAATAATTAATAGTGATAAATTATTAATTTGAGTGGTTTGAAAGTATATTTAGAATATATTTTGACAATTTAATACAATGTTGGTCATTGGTTGTAATTTCACATTTAAACCAGACATAATCAAGTGTCAATCTTTTGATATATATTGTTTCCTAAAAACACGCTATTTATTTTAACAGCGGGATTTAATTATAAAATTAATTAATGCAACTTCTATGTTATGAATTTGGTAAAATAGATTTCATTTTTGAATTCGGAATATGAAATATAGTTTAGGATGAAATTTTGGCATTGTTCTGAAAAACATCAATTTTCGATGAATAGTGAAACTACTAAGTGGTAGTTAAAAAAAACTGAATTTTTCATAAAACTTAATTTTTCCGCTTCTGTGAATGGAATTTCGAAAATCCGAGAGACACGGTTAATATCAAGGACTAAAATGTGGTTCAATGATATGAAAATAATTTTTTGGTGAATAGTAACTTTTTACTTTTTTACCGCGGTTAATAGTAAATAGGGTAACTAAGGGTAAATATGAAATTACTATTACCCTAACACATGTCCTATTTCTATTGGACAAGTGTAATTCGACCAAAAACAAACTTAGGAATAAAATATGACCATTTAGGCCCACTTGGATTAGATTAGGACATTTATTATTAATTTATTTAAAGAAAGGTTAAAATAGTTAAAATCAAAGTTTAATAAGTAAATCATTTTTAATATGGGGTTATACATAAGATAAATTCGATTGTAAATATTCCATAGAAAGCTAAAACGATTTCCTACATGATGGTATTTTATTTGTAATTTTTAGACATAAAATAATTTAATTTATTTATGACACAACGATGATGCAGTAATTATCTTATTAATAAAATATTGACAAAATTGATGTTATAAACACAAAAATAAATGTAATTTGAGATTTTTTATGAATTCCACTAATTTTCTAGGTTACTATGATATATTAATGTTTATTTAATCAACTTGGTTCGAACATTTAATTCTGTTATGACTTTCACAAAAATCATATATCAAATAGTGTCAAAATTGACACAAAATAGTTTTTAAATCAAATATTATATTATTAATTGTTATTGTATTCCTAAAAATCTAAGGTTCGGCCAAATGACTTAGATAAGGATATATTTATTAATAATATACAATTTGGGGTTCGTTTGGCATGTTATAGTAAGTGTATTAACCATATAGTGAAAGAAAACAAAAAGACACGGTAAAAGTTAAATTATTTAACTTAGAGTTAAATCTAATTGATAAGGTTAAAATAATAACCTAAACTTGTCTAAATTCTATTGGTTGATAGGATTTCGACCCCTCCCCACCTTATCTTCGAAATAAGACCCTTTGGAACCATTATAAACCGATTTTGACTTTAATATAAAATAATATTTTGAGATATTCCTAAGGTGCCCCTCTCCTCCCTTATAAAAGGACACCTCCTCCCCCTCCTCCTCACACCAATTTGAGAACTCAAGCTCGGCCAAACCCTGCCAAAATCCCTTCTCCACTTCCCTAGAAACATCCTAGAGGTTTTGGTCTTCCTCAAAGACCAATTCTAGTGCCCTAAGAGGAGGTCTCAAAGAGGCACTTCAAAGAAGAGGTAATTACCGTTACCAATTCTTTCATCTTTATTTCTTCTTCCACTTATTCTTCTTAGGTTGTTTCATTATGAAGTAATAACATCAGTATCACTCATATACTGATATGTTATTATAAGTATGAAACAACCCTATTCCACCATCTATCCATCCTACGGAAAAAGAAATCACCGCGCGTGCGTACGTACGGAATACCGTCTCCACGCCGTGGTGTAATCTATTTTCCACCACCACCTTACATGGATGGGTATAATGGTGTAACGAATAACTATACATAGTTATTACAACATCATGTTGATTCTGATATATTGTATAATCCACTCCAATTCAATTCAATATTTATAGAAATGATATCATCGCTCGTGCGTACGTACGGACTACCGTCTCCACGACGCGATGAGATTCATTCTCCATGTTAACCATTTAAGAATGATTATAATGTATATATAAGAAATAATAATGAAATATATAAAATTATAAAGCTACTGGATTTATGTATATATATACATATGTATGTCATCTACTTACTTCCATTTCAAGACAATAAGGAAAGGAAAACAGCGTTCATGCGTACGTACGGACTACCGTCTCCATGAACGGTGTTTTTCATTTTATTTATCTACATATTATATATATATATACTGAATATATATGATATATAAATCATATTTTATATTCTGGAAGTAAGTAAATCATGATATAAGTAATAATGATGTCAAGAACAACAAGTCAAAACACCTACGATAAATGAAATGATTTTACCCAAAACGCTTCTTTAACATGGAATTTACAAAAGAACGGGTAATATAATGTCATAATTGAACCATATATGATATCATAACAATGAATATGATTCTTTAATAAGTCAATGACATTATTTAAATCATTATACAGGAGGTTCGGACACATACGAAGCAAATTGGACCTAAGGTAAGGGAAATATCACAATCTCATTTTTATCCGAGATTGTTTATTCGTAAGTATTTACTGGGGTGTATTTTATCATCCACATCCATGTTTACTCAATATGTAATATTATTTCCATCCACCTAAAATTTTTTAAATCCATTTTTACCCTTTGGTGAGTTTTTAGTAATACGTATGAAAGGAATCTTTTGTCGTTTTTCGTACGAGGTACTTTTTGACTTTTCCGACAAAAGTACGAAGAATGTTTTTTTTAACTTATACGGCACGAACGGATTTCTACTGTTTTATAAAGCCTTATTTTCATGAAGCTTCCTCTAAAAGATTTCATGACTATTTTCAATAAAATCTCTTTCTTTTAAAATTGCATGATGTTTTGTGAAAAGAAATTTATTTTGAAGAAGAAAGGATATTTTCCTCAAGAATTCAATTCAAGTGTATTATCGAAATTATTTTCCATCTAAGATAATAAAGGGTTCTGTTTCTATCCATATTGTTACATTGATTTGACTATGTTGTGATGTAATTATATTTATGAATTCCTTTATCGTATATGAATGGTTTTATGATGTCATGTTGTTTAAGAATCTCATTTTTATTACATGGGTTATGCTATGATGTATGGTTTATGATCATGTGGCACACATAAGAAAGGATTCATTATAAGATGGGTGGGACCTATATCTCCCTCCAATGCATTGGGTAAAGATTTTATATCTCATGAGATAGACATGGCTGGAATGGTAGGTTATACCGGTTCAGTGAAACAGGACTGAAACGAGGGTTACTCGATTCAGAAAGGGACTTTGTCCACTAAGATAGTCTTGGCAATGAGTCTTGACTAACAAGAAATGATTCTCTATGATTATGTGTGAATGCCACAAAGTTTCATGTTTTAAGTTATGATTATTGTGATTACATTTCACTGCCATGATTTATCCCATGTTATGAAATTTTGATCTCTTTTGCAGGTTAAGATTTCCAAAAGTTATGTGCTTGTGTATATGATGTGATTGATATTTCTTTTGTTTACCTTTACTGAGCATTTGAGCTCACCCTTTTATGTTTTCTTTTCCCCAGGATATAAAGAAAGGTTTTAGGTTAAAAAAAAGGGAATATCTTTATGGGAGATATTGAAGATCTTTCACCATGATTAGAAGATTACGTTCCGAGTTTCCAAAGACACTAAACTATTACGATCCTTTAGTGTGTGTTTTTGTTATGTACTAAGTATTCCGCAAATGTAATGTAATGTCCATGTACGTCAAGATTCGTGTCTCTACAGTATTGAAAATGAATTTGGAATCCCATATATAGATCTTATTAGTATGTAAAATGGGAACATTCATTGTTTCCTTTTAAATTAACATTGTGATGTGCAGTTTAAATTCATGAAACGAGGACATTATATTGTGCAGTTTTAAGTAATGTAGTGAGGACATTATATTGTGTATTTTTAAGTCATGTAGTGAGGAAATTAATATCCATATAAGAATATGGGACACCTAATTTATATGAAGAATAATTTTAACCAATTCCTAAGCCCATGTGAGCTATGCTTAGTGTGAGAAACAAGGAGTAGTAAGGGATTATTTTATAACACAACGGTGACACAAGTAATGAATATGGGTGTTAGATTTCCATGAAGTTTAACATCATTTGGTAAGGACAAAAATGAGCTGATGTAAAATGAAAGTCTTGTTGTAGCTGGACCAAGTGATAAAACCCAATTGTATCTACATGTCTTGTTGAGGGAAATAATCATGACATATTTAGTTCTTTAAACATTACCTACATAGGTTTTATTCTTATACAAAGAATAAAGGGTTTTTTATTGAGGCTGGGTCCAAGATTGGAGATCAAGATGACTCTACATATATAAAATATATGAGAATCAAGCCATATGTAGTTCTCTAAACAATCATTCCTCATGCCAATTGAGTTTGAAATGAAGAGTGGGGGATTTTGAAAAGTTCTGGGAGAATGGTAAATCTTAAGACATAAAATGGTATAAGGAGAAAAACATATATCTTAAGGAAACACCCTGTATAGATCTGATTCATATAAAGGTGGAGAAAAGAAAATAAGAAAATTTTGTGATTGCGGCTGGGCCCAAAATTGTAGATTTAGGCGTCTCTATGTATCTCATTGAAATGAGAATCAATCCATACGTAGTTCTTGAAATAAGGTCTATATGAAGATCTAACTCTTATATATGAAAGAGAGGGATTCATGTGAAACTAAGGAGTAGCAATTATTTCAATGATGTTTGCTTATGGAATCTTCAAACATCAAATAGAGAAAATGTTAGTCATGATGTTTAATGTCATGAAACGAGGACAAATGATGTTAGGCAGTTTAAGGTCATCCGATAAAGAAAAAAATGCTATGAATATTAATGTCATGTAGAATTGAAGCTTATGGTTTTTATTCTATTTAATGTCATGCAACAAAGACGTTATATTGTGAAGTTTCCAGTCTTGCAGCGAGGACAAGAGGGATGTGCAGTTTTTTTAGTCTTGCAGCAAGGACATTGTACTATGCAGCTTTAAGTCTTGTAGTGATATGTACAACTACACAATTTATTTCTTTATGAATATTATATTGGTTGGATTCTTAATAATCTCTCCAATAGTTTATATTTAGGCATAAGATCCATTTTAATAGACCTTATATATGTAATAAGGTCCTTCCCACTTTGGCTCAATCATTGGAGGTTTCTTCCCTGGTATCATGGGAGTACTAAGGACCAATACCAATTCTCCTTGAAGAAATGAATGGAGGTGAACATTCTTGTTAAAAATATGAACTATTCTATTCTGATAGACTTCTAAATAATGAAAAGTATGTAATATTTTCTAGTATAATCATTCTGGTTCATTGAACCATTTTTGAGAGCTCTCATCTATAGACAATTGGTCAGAGATTGCAACTCTGAGTGAAGGAAATTGCATTTCAATTGGCAAAACTTTTTTAGTTCCATATACCAATGAATAAGGAGTTTCTTGTGGGGTAGTACAAGTAGTTGTCTGATAAGCCACTAAATCATTCAAAAGTTTATCAGGCCATGATTTCTTATCTTTATCCACCATCTTCTGAAGTATATTTGATAGGGCCTCGTTTAAGGCCTCTATCTGTCCATTGGCTACTGCATGATAGCAAGATGAATGGTTGGATTTGATATTATTCTCCTGATATAACTTTTTTACCACAATCAAACAAAAATTGGTGCAATTTTCCATTAATAAAGTATGATGGACACCGAATCTAGTGATGTTATTAGTTTTTACAAAACAAAAAATTCATTTGGATCCAACTTCTTTGAGACGTATTGCCTCATCCCATTTAGAAAAGTAGTCAGTAGAAGTAAGGATATACTTGAATAGCTTATCTGTAGATGGAGGATAAGGCCCTACTACATCCATTCCCCATGTGGAAAATGTCCAGGAGTATTTAGTTGTATGAAGAAAATCTGGGGGTTGATGAATGATGTTGGCATGCACTTGGCATGGATGACATTTCTTAGTGAAATATGTGCAATCCTATGTCATTGGATTCTAAAAGTATCCAAGCCTTCGGATCTGGCAGACAGTCTGTGCCCAAATAGGTGGGCACCACAAGCTCCTGAATGTACTTCTTTTATGACAACTGCAGTCTCTTACCCATCAATACATCTAAATAGGATTCCATTAAATCCTCGTGTTTAAAGGATCTTCTGATAGTCTGGAAAATCATAAAGAGTAAAATTTGTTGCTCGTCGTCGGATCTGTTCTTTTCCATCTATACCTGCTGGATGTACTCTATTTTAAATTTATTCCTTGATGGGTACTCTATATCTTGTGGTATAACCATATGGGTCATATATAGGGATAATTTCATTAATTTCCTCTATTCTAGTTTGAACAAATGGTAAGACCACACGACAATGGGCTATGATGATGACTGTCTCATCCCAATCCGGGTCTGCCGAAGCTGTAGCTGCATTAGCCAGTGTATCAGCTTGGTCATTTTGTGATCGCAGGACATAAGACATTGTTGGGTCTATGGGAAATTCGTCCATTAACCCTTTGACATAATCACACAAAGGGATTAACACTTCTTTTATAATAGAATATTTTCCATCGATTTTCATGATTTCCAATTCTGAATTACCTTTTACCTTTAAGTGATTCATTTTCACCTAAAGTGAAAATTCCAAACATGTAATGAGATCTTGATACTCTGCCTCATTGTTGGTTCCACCTTCTAATAATAAGAAGGAATAAAGTAATACTACCTTTTCTGGGGAGATAAGGACATTTCCTAACCCAAATTTGTTGAGATTAGGGTTTTCCATTATCTTCCCTCTTGGACATCTGGAAGCTCCATCAAAGTACATTTCCCATGTTTGGAAATTATCCTTAATAGAGAAGACCTCTTCATCTAGATGTACAGTATTTAATGTTGTATCTAGTACAGATGGATTCTCAGTAAGAAATTCATCCAGTGTTTTTCCTTTTATTTACTTTTGAGGCACAAACAAGATATCAAACTGTTGCAAAATTACTACCCATCATGCCAAACTCCCTATAAGCATAGGATGACTGAGGATAAAATTTATCAGGTTATTTCGAGATACCAATTGGACCTCATAATGTTGGAGGCATTGCCTCAATTTCTGAACTACAAATATTAATTCTAGGAAACACTTTTCAATACTTGAATAGAGAGTTTCTACATCCAGCATAGTTTTACTGAGAGAGTAAAGGTTGTTTTCATTCCCAGTATTGTTCTTTTAAGAAAGGAAGGCACCCAGTGATCGCTATAAATTCATCTCATAAAGAATAATAGGATTTCCTTCAACAGGTGGCATTAATATTGGTGGAATCAGAGATATTTATAGAGGGTAAAAAATGCTTCTTTATAGTCTTCATTCCATTTGTAGTTGACTCCTTTCTTCATTAATTTGGTGAAGGGTAAACTCTTGCTTACGAAATTGGTGATAAAGCACTAAATGTAGGTCAAGTGTCCTTATTGTCCTCTTAATTCTTTCAAATTTTGAGGAGGTGAAATACCAAGGATTGATTTTGTTTTCTCATGATCAACTTCAATGCCATGATGGCATACAACAAAGCCAAGGAACATTCCTTATGTTACCTCGAAAACACATTTCAAGGGGTTCATCTTCAAACTATATTTCCAAAGTTTATAAAATATGGTCTCCAAATCATCCCAGTGATTGGAACATTTTCTATATTTGACCACCAAATCATCAACATTAAATTCAATAAAATCCCCTAATAAGGGTTTGAAGATATGATGCATGTCACATTGGTATGTTGCGCCTGCATTCTTTAAACCAAAGGGTGTTACCTGATAGTAAAACACACCTGGAGGGGATCTGAAGGCTATAGAATCTGCACCCTCTGTGGCCATCGAGATTTTATTGTACCCTAAGTAACCATACATTAAAGAAAGAGATTCATATCTAGCCATTTCATCAATTAAAATCTTTGAAATCGGAACTAGAAAATCATCTTTAGGACAATGCCGGATAAGATCATTGAAATAAATGAAAACACAAATTTTCCCATTCTTCTTTTTCACTAGGAAAATGATGGCAAGACATTTGGGATATTGAAATTTTATGAAAAAGTTATCCTTTATAAGCTTATCAACTTCAACTTCAATTTTTGAGTGATGAGTTGGGTGTGTTATTCTTGCTGATTTCTTGAATCCGTGGTGTTCTTCTGAAAAACCCAAATGATGGGTGGCTACATCGGGATTAATTCCTGGTATTTCTGTATAATTCCATGCAAATATATCTTGATTTTTTTTATAAATTATGTATACACCTCTTTCTCTTCAAAGGTCATGGTCGCACTAATTAGAGTGGGGCATGGATCTATTTTTGTACCCATATTTACTTCTCTAATATCATCCACGGTGGTAGAGACACATTTTTCAAATGTTGGAGGAGAATCCCCAAGATCTTCCTATTCTTATTCATTATTTACTACCTCTTCTGTTTCCCTTTAATTTTATATGACAAAGAAAAACTCCCAGAGTTATAGGGGAAGTTAGTATTTGAACATACTGAAGAAGAGGCCACCATATCTGACCCTACTAATTAAGAAGGGTCTTCCTATAGTGATAAATAGGAGATGATGGATTATGAATGAACATGTTTTTATTCCATTAACATTGATAGAATTCCTTCTACTCTGACTGAATATGTAGAGTCTTGATGTAGTTCAATAGATGAAATGAAAACATCTCCATTTAGGCTTCCATCACTAATTGGTAAATCACTAATCTATCCCACGTTATCAAGATCAATTACAACAATTGATATTATTGATGTTATTGGAAGAGTGCTTGCATTTAGTTTTACCTTTTCAATTTTATTGATTGGTAGAACGTAATTTGTACTCAAATTTATGAATGGATTTGTTGAGATCTTTTCTAGTCCATTCAGAGAATTAACTCTTGTTATTTATTTTGTCATGGAATTCGTTTGTTCTGTGTGATAAAACTTCATCTCAATGTATTGAGATTCACATGTTTTGAAGAGATCTTGGTCACCATACAATGTCCCGATTTGACCATTAAAATAGAACTTAAGACATCGGTGTTATGACAAAGGTATGGCTGCATGTTGATGTAGCCAAGGCCTTCCAAGAAGGATATTGAAGGTTGTGTCTTAATGAACAACCATGAAATATGAATTAGACACAAGATATTCAAACTATGTTCTGAGTGTAATCTTTCCCATAGGTTCTTTTTCATTATTATCATATCCTTGAATCATTAAAGTTGAAGGATATAAGTCAGATTCAGTTAGGCCCAATCTAAAAAGTGTACGAACATGAATGAGGTTGACTCCAGAACCATTATCATTGAAGGATCATCGAATGTCTACATCATTGAATTTTCCAAAAAAATACAAGGGCCTAATATTTCCATGTACAACATCATCTTCAACTTCATCTGTATAAGATATGACTACATGAAATTCTATAGGATGATTCTCTATATGGTAAACTTCAGTAGTAGAATCTTAGGTTTCAAACTCTTGAGGACTTGACAAAGCCTTAATCAGTTGTTCTTGAAGATATTTTGATAGATTCAAAGCATCCAGAATTGATAACATGACTTGTAATTGGGCCAATTATTTCAGGACATCATACTTTTAGTCCAAAGGTCTACATTTTCCTTCATGAAAATGTCGTTTTTAAGGTATTTGGAAGTTGATTCTTCTCATATAGACGTACCTTGTGTGAGAGAAGAAGCTAGAAATACTTCTGGATTTGGTAGATTAGACTAACTAGGTCTATTCACTTGATGAGAGGAAGACAGTGTGACTTCTAATTGTTCCTCCAAAATAATCGTGTCAAAACTGAACCTATTTTAAATTCAAGGAACTCCTTGTTCTTGGTGAGCCTGCAGAAGGTCTCTTCCATGAGTTTCTAGTGCATATATGGTTCCAGCAGGGGTAGAGTTAAAATGGTGGTTTCTAGAATTCCCATGTATTCCCCTGTATCCTTGACCTTGGCCTCTTCCTCTGGTTCCTCAATTATGTATAAGGAATTCTGGCTCACTATAATCAGAATCACTATTGGCATACAAATTTCTTAAATGGATAACATTGATAGAAGCAAAGATCAATTCGTCATCTGATAGAGATTTTTCCTAACATGTTAATTTTGATTTGGTTGTTTGGTGGGGCGGTTCCTGTGCTTTTGAAATAGATGGATTGAAATATTCTAGGGTTAAGGAAGACTTTGGCCTTAATGTGAGATCATATTCTTCTGACTGTTATTTTTCCTTGTGATTGCTTCACTTCTTTGAGGAATAAATTTTTGATGAAGGTGGTTTTACTATAGCGGAAGTGGTGGAAGCCACAATCAGTTGTTTCAAATTTGTTTTTAAAATGGAATAAGTTTATTTGATCATTTTCCTGATCATCTAATCATCATGTTTCCACACATTTTTACTTTTGACTTCCATCCATTGCCTTTCTTCCTCTGGATCGGTAGCAGTAACACATGATACTTGAGCTGACAAACTTTTCATTTTCACTTATCTATAATATACCATATATTTCAAGAGGTTCTTGAAAAAAAACATTTCTAGATGGGATGCCCTAATATCTGGTGAAAGGGAAAATAATTCAGAAGATCTTCATATCCTTCTTTATTGGTTTTCATCGTCCTTGGAAACTAAACCAAATTGTTATCCAGAGCAGAGATTAAGTAACTAGGAAATTCTTCATTCTGGAAATTATAAACTTTCTTATTGAATTCCTTAAACTATTTCAGCCTTTGATCTCTTTGATTATCTTGATGATGCAGTCATTTATACTAATGCTCAGGAAGAAGAGCCCTTTAGTATGATCATGGTATTAAAGAAGAAGTGGGAACATGTTCCTACTTGAGTGTAACTGTAGAAACTTCTACATTTCTTATCCTCCTCCCCAGAGCTGATGAAATTACACAAGTTTTAGCCTTAGTTTCTTTAATAGCATCTTATATCTGTTGATTGATTGATGTAGGGCCTCTAAAACCTCCTATGTATTTCACATGGATCAATGGTAAGCACAACTCATCACATAGATTTTCCACACAAATTGGCCGCAATTATTCTTAAGGGAGTGTTAGACTTAAGGAATATGTTAATACATTCCATCACACAATGAAATCTGAAACAGTTTTATTATACCTATGTTCACAATTTTTAAGATCAAAAAATGTCATCTTTAGTATCGTTGAGATAAATTGAAGAATGAATTAATGATGGAGAACTTCCCATCCAGTAATTGATCGAGATTGTAAACTTATATACCAGAAAAAATCTGGTCCCTGTAATGACTTCACAAAACACCTAAGCTTTACTGCTTCTTATTGTTGAAAAATTCCAATCATGGGATCACAATGAGAGAAAAAATGTGTTATGTTTTTTTCTGGATATCATGAACCATTAAATATTGGGAATGTGGTATTCACAAAATTTGGTGAGGGTGGAATTTCATCAACCCATTCATGGTAAGCTCTATTTTCTGGATGAACTAGTGCATTTCGTTTTTCTATAGCGTCCAATTGACTCATTAATGTCTCAATTATGTTCATAAGAATTTGGGGAATATCTGGATGATCTGGAACCTATGGAGCTATAACAACTGGAGATTGAGTCGGTGTAACAACCTGAAAACCCACTGATGGTGGTGCTGATATTTTCCTTGGATAACCCACGGGAACAGGCCTATCCGGATGTGTCTAATCCTATTTTTATTTTGTACCAAGTGGAGGGAATTCATTGTTCACATATGTAGTTACTAAAATTCCTCTTTTCTGAGGAGCTCCTATAGGATGTTCAAGTTGAGGACCTGCCTGGGGAGTATGTCTAGTAGAAATGCTGCTTCTTAGTAACTCTGTATTGATTATTTTCAACTCCTTCATTTCCTATTCATGTTTTCAAACTCTTTCTTTAATTTAAACTGATTGACATTCCCCAATTTAAAATTGATATGCAACCTTAATTTTTTCCTTTCCCCTTGTTAGATGCATTTCGGAGGGGTAAAAGTTGGTTATTTGAAGGCATACCTAGATTCTGGGTAAGCCTCTGATTTTGGGTATGCACACCTTCTTCATTTTCCTTAGTGTGTACCATATTATGGACAAGAACTTAATCTTCTAATTCCCCTGAATTGGACTCATTTTTTGAAAGATCTTCTACAGTGGTGTTAATGACATTCGCTAACGCATAATTCATCGATGGAATTCTGTCAGTATTTTTGTAAGATCATATACCTCTGTATCTTCCATGAGACTCGATTCTCCTATATGTTGAATTCCTAGGAACAGTTTGGTAGAAAATAATACAAAGATAATCCTTAGATAGTTCATTTGTACGCTCTACTTGTGGCTTCTTCCCAAATCAGGAGAAAACTGACATTCGTTAAGGAGGGGATTGCATATGTGAAAAAGCCCCCAACCCTGTAAGGTGGAGATGTTCATATTCTTTTTCATCAAATCTTTGAACATTGTTTAATGAATATTTAGGTTTAATTAAATGATCCCCCAACCTTGAAATCTGGGGTTATTCTTTAACTATTGTGGCTGAAATTTGTGCAACTGCTCTTTTGATTTTGCAAATTTTGGTTTGGAAATTACCTGGGTGCATTATTCGACAACCACAAAAATCACCTATTTAAGAATATTGACTTTCTATTTCAGAAATTTTCATTCTCTAATGGCTGACATCCTCTAAGAGGGATGCCTACTCATGATTCTTATATTATTGATGTAAAATTAACTCAGTAACTTCTTTTCTTTGGGTCTGACTCTGATGAGAGCTGGTTGGGGCCCGTTCTTGAGCGTACATTCGATTACATACAAAATCAATTGATTGTGGCTAACTATGGGAAATAACATTGCATGAGACCGCTTTTGGTGGACATTTCTAATTTTGGAGTGAAGTGAAATGAAATGCTTCATGTGCACTCCATCCTTTGAAATGAACACTAGATAGGGAATCAGAAATTAACTAGCATATCCTCGTTAGGGAATTGAGGCATGCACGTCGAAGGATTCCATGCTATTTTTCAATTTTTGGATGTTGGGAAACTGAAAGAGATTCCAAGTAAATTTGGCATTGCAACCCTTCTATTACCTTTACATGATTTTGATATTCATCATATAGTAATACATTGGTTTTCAAAAGACAAATTATCTTATGTATGTTGAGGTGGATATAATGAATGAAATATTCTTCAATCAATTATGGAATTTTATACTAATAATTTTCGAAATGGTAGAACATGACTAGTACTTCTCCCTTAGCCAATTGTTTCCTCATGTTTAACACATCTTCATAGTCTTTCACTAGAGGTTTATCAACTTGGTCTGACCAAAGTGGATTCTCTGTATTAAAAGACAAATGACCCAAGGGTGGTTCAGAGAATGACCATCCTCTTATGATGTCTTTTGGTAGAGAAAGAATGTCACCTATCAATGCCAAGGAATCAGACATGACTGGCCTTGTGTTTGCAAGTGCCTCGAGATAGGAGGGATTTCTTGTCACTACATTTTTAGTTATAAAATTGTCTTGAAAATGTGAAATATTACTATGGAGAGAACTTTCAAATTGAATTCCATCATGGGTAGGATCACCATGGTGGATTAAAACAGGGGATAGATATTCTTGCTCCTTGTTCTTCTGGCCGCACAGAGGGTTGTCATGGATCTCATCTAGAGATAGGCACTGTAGATTGACTGAATTTTCATGAATCGAGCATTCATGATGAAGTGTCTGATGAGGAACTTCATAATTACTACTACCACTCCCATTATTTTATAATTAATGGATCAGATATTGAGCTGCAACAGATAAATGTCTAAGGCCTTCAAGAACTCCATCATTAAGAGGATTAAAATCACATCTTGACTCTTGATTTTTTAACAATGTTTGGAAATAATTCTAATAGGATGTTATCTTATACTTTGTTGGGACCACTTGCTGGGAAAATTGGTTATCATGGGACGGTGTATGTGCCTGCCTTGGATTGGTTACCAGAACAGACCGATTACCTTTAATTGGAAAGGGTGCATGTTCATGATCTTGTTGTCTGTATGATATGGGGGAGTATGCCCCATGACCCTCCTTGACTGGAAAGATGTGTGTATCTATTCTAGGATGGCATGTCAATGTTCCATCCCTTGTTTGGGGACAGATTTATGTGTCTGTTTCCTTGGTACTACTGAAGTGGTTTTTATAATATCCTGTCATGCTTCCAGAATATGGCTAGGGATTTGTGTTTTCCCTTTCACCATCGATAAGATGTGTTTGTAGAATTTAGCGGTCGGAATGTGAATATACATCCATTTCGTATCTAGATTAGATGTATGTGCCTGATCCTGTCCTTCTTTTCCTATCAATGGGTATTGGCAGTACTAATGTATGGGGGAAGAGAATTGGGTCTTCCCTGGATTTATCGTCATAGCTTTCTGAATGACTTCTCTGGGTGCTACCAAACAAAGATGCTGGCAGACTTGATGAACATTGGTAGGTGTATGTTCCTGTTGGCTATTTCCCATCAAGTATAGTTGACACACTTCCTTCAATAAAAGAAGATGAGACTGCTAGAAGAATTGGTGATTGTAAATAGGTGTATGTTCATGTTTACTAGTTTCCACCACATTAGATTGGCGGGCTTCCTTAAATGAAGTCAGAAGAGCCTACTGACTGGCTGATAACATGTAAAAATGTGAATGTTACTGTTCACAGTACTCCCTCAGATTTATCTAATAGGATTGGTGGGTTGCTACTAGACGAGTCAACTAGATAGTAAAATTAGGAAGGACTAGTGTATGTTCCCATTCATTGTTTCCATCAAGTTAGATTGATAATGTTCTCCTGAAAGGGTAGAGGTAAGAACCTGCTCCCTATTGATCGGATGTTTTCCCATGTGGTTTTTCATGCATGACCAGTTCTGATATAGCTGGGCAGAATGTCCCAAGACAACACCCTTTTCATGTAGGGGGTTCACTACTACATGATTCTGCTAGCAAAGATTACTGATTAGAGTCCTTAGGAAGGACTCCTGCGTTCTTGAATTGAGTCCTTGAGTGTCCTCTTGATCTACCTCCTAGTAGTACGGGAGTTATTGACTATTTTGTTCTGAGAATAAGGACCCTAAAATGTTGAAGACGATGGTTAGAACCATATGATTCTTGATCCTTGGTCCTCATTGGCCGGATGATCGAGGATTGATATTGACCTGGATGGACTTCCAAGCAGTATCTAAAGTCAGAATTGTACCATGCCGGTGATATTTCTTTACCATCACATTAGAGATCCAGCATTGAGGATGATGGGTTGGTGATTACTTCCTTCTCATGGGTGGGGATCCATCTTTAACAGCAGCCAAGAAGTACACAGATGTCGTATTGAAATAATCTATTTTGGAGTGAAGGTAATTCTGAGAAAAACATGAAACAACAATAAAATCCATTAAGGAAACATATTTTTAGATGGATACATGCCTGATTGATTCCTTTTTCTGGCCTTCCATTATCACGTGATAAGATCCTAGCAGGTGTGTAACATTATTAACTTGGATAAGGATTCATGTCGGGTTCACCATTTTTGTTTTGTAGTTCCTTGAAACGAGTATTCTAGTTTTTTAAGAATCTCTTATATTTTTTTGAATACTTATTAATTCACCAAGTATATCATAAGTATCCCTTGGAAATTTTAATGACTTATTTAGCATGTGAAAACTTTAAAATCATTGGTATGTATAAGAGGTTCTTCATTAATAGAGATATCTTTATGTATTCGAGGTTCTCCACCAATGGTATCCTCTCGTATCGTACTTAGAGACTCTTGTAATCATCATTATGGTGTTACTGGTTTTTAAGCCACTCATTGGGGCACTCTAGAATTTATTGTCATCCAGGGAGACGAAGGTTTGGTTTGATCATGGGATTGTGTCCATAAAATGGGCTACCTATGAATCCTTGTAAAAAGAATTAGAAACCTCGTATTCCAGTTTCACTAAATGGGACACATCATACCTTTTAATTTCATGTGATATGGAACTATATTTATAGTTTAATGTCATGTGGTATGTACATCTAAGCAGAAGGTTCATAGTCAAAACATTGTGTAGGACTTACACTGAATTAGGACAAGGAACTTGGAAAGGATATGGGTTTCCAAGTAGTATCAGACCCTATTGGGAATATATCCATAGGAGAATAGGGTTAATTTAAGTTATTGGGTATGAACCTCAATGAGGCTTCCTACGTATCCCATATATATGGGAATCAATGTCCACGTAGTTCAATAAGCCTAATCGAAGAGTATAGTCCTTTTAGATAAATGACTATGGGCTTAGTTCCTAAAATGATTACTTGGTGAATTGTTTATTTATTTTGGGGATTATTCTTAAGGAGGGTTCCCAAATTAGAGGAATTAGGGTTGGATTCATGAATATGACTTCCAATGAGCACAGGCCCTGAGAAGTCTTCCTACATATCCAGATTATGGTGGGAACCAGAGTTCTTGTATTTCATTCCAGTGATTGTTTGAACACATGTTGTAATCATTACAAATATCTAAGCCCACATGAGTCATTTTTGGTGTGAGAGACAATAGTACGTAAAAGATTTAAAAATAACACATGCACGTTTCCTCCTATGCTGATGTAAGAGGGTTCACCTATAGTGGTGAAGGTGGACTAGGTCTAGGAAAATGGGAAGAGGAATAGGCGACGAGCCTTCCCTCTTGTTCACTTTTACACTGGACAAGGGTCCAATGAAAGGAGAAATGGATGACGGTTATGGTATGACACCAGGATGGCTTCCCATGGTGACAAATCCAAACGGGAGAGGGAAAGGGTAACCAAATTCCATTTTTCCATCTCCCGTCGGGTCTTTGGAACCGAAGAAGAAAGGAGGAGCAGTGATGCTACCTCCTACAAGAAAATCCTGGGACTTACTCCGGGATGGTTTCCCTAAAATTGATCCTAGTATGGGATGGAGACTTCTCCTTTATTTTTAAAATGAAAAGTATGTATGATCTGTACGTTCCCCTACCAGATACATGAGGTTCTGGTTCATCTCTTTGAGAAGGGAGAGCCCATGACCCAAACCTCCACCAAACGGGGAACTTCCCAACACTATTTCTGGGAGAAAGGTCCATGTGATTGTGGATATACAAACCCACATATATTCCATGTATCCTAACTCCCTTATAAAAAAAATGTGGGAAACCTCTGACTATGGATATAAAAACCCAAATAAGAGACACACTAATGTGCCTTTCCCAAGGGATTAATATATCATGAGGTGTTGGTAGAGGATTCAACATAGTCCATTTCAGATAAGGTAACCAAAGAAGGAGATACCCTACCATGAATGGCTTTAAAAAGGGTATTTTAGTTGGTATATAATATTTATACCATTCTTCGTCGCGTAGGTGACTCACACTAGTATTCCACATAGGTAACCCGCATTGATTTACTGTGCATGTATACCATGCAGGTATGTCATGCAGGTGTGGCGCACCGGTATGTCGCACAGGTGCGGTGCACAGGTATGTCGCACAGGTGTGAATGATTACTGGAGAATCTATTTCACATAGGTGAACCAAACCTATGTAAAAAATGTAAAAGGATTTCAAAACATTCTTATCCCATCTAATTATCTCTTCTCTCGTGTTTTAGAGAGGTACCTGAGACAATTTGAGAGATCTAGGTGAAAGAGCTATGCAATGTGAGCTTCATATAGTCTTTCAACTTTTTATGTCTTTGAAATAGGGAGATCAAGGGTCCTATTTATAGGCATGGAGGGGACTCAGTCAAAGGGTTGTTGTCTGTGTAGTTCCTTCGAATAGGTCCTCCACATAGGTCATCTGCGTAGGGGTGTAAAAATTCATTTTCCACATAGGTCCTATGTGTAGGTCTTCCACATATGTCCTTTGCGTAGGTATTCTATGTAGCAGTGTAAAAATTCATTTGCTTCGTAGGTCCTCCACGTAGTTCCTCCATGTAGGTCTCCTGCGTAGGTCCTCCATGTTGGGTTGTAAATGTTCATTTTTTGTGTATGTCCTCTACGTAGGTCCTCCTCTTAGGTCTTCCACGTATGTCCTCCCCATAGGTCCCTTTGTGAAATTTATCCATCATCCATGTGCTATAACGTTTGATCCGTAAATCTGTTCGGGCTCTGTGACCAGTCAAATAGAAGGTATTGAAGAGATATAAAATTATTGAGATGGTAGATACACCATGTCTTCTCAGAAGAAACTCAAAAATTGAATTTAATGTGTCGATTATTTTTCATCATTGATCTTGGGAATCAAATTCATACTCTTGGATGGGGGAATCATTCCACTTATGCATCGGTATAGAGTAATATTTTTGCACATAGAAATCAAGCCTGCATCTTCTTCCTTCACGGTGAAAACATATTTACTCATACTTGACATTTGATTTCTATTTGTAAATCATATCTTCACTCTATTAAAAAGTTCATGAAAACACATTTCATGGTGTCTACATACTTGATCAAGAAAAACCACCCTGACTGCTCCACGATTAGCCATGCACTATTATAGATCGGCCCCAGTCATCTATATCACATTTAGTAGTCACTCAATAAGATTTGACAAGTGAGAAGTGGGACATTCCCAGCACGAGTTAGCCACCGGTTCAGCCGGAAGGACCCAAAATTCCCCCTATAGTAGAATGTCTCCTATAAGTAGAAGAACACGCTTGGCACAAAATTATGATATCCTTAAAAATATTTCCAGATTTTCTGCAAGGCTATATATCCTTGAGGATCTTCTCTTGTCAGGGAATATGCATGAATCCCTCGCTGAGGCTTTAAGAATACCACTCTAGTTTGAGATGGTGGTTGTATTTGTAGAAGCCTTCCATGCTAAGGCAGTTGAGCATGCTGAATTTGATACCATTATCTATTTCTTTGGATAATATGATGGCTCTACCAAACATGGGCACATCTTCCCACAGTACATCACGAACCACTTCAATGGCATGGAGGTTTGTCAGTGTCTTGTTGACATAGGCTATGGGATCAACCTAATCCTGACCCAGACACTTCAAAAAATGGGGTTGTTCAAGGATTATATTAGTCCCTCCAACATGAAAATTCAATGTTATGATAGGATGAAACAGATAGTGGTTGGAAAGAACCTCTTAAAGACCCAATTTTGTGGCGTGGTAGCCAGTACTGAGTTCATGGTTGTCTCCCAGGACACGGTATACAATGTGTTGATTGTAGGCCATGGCTTCACCAGCATGTGGAGGTCCCTTCATCGTATCACCAGTTCCATAAGTACTCCCTTAATGGTTGAGTGGGTGTACTCTAAGGTGACATGTATCCCTTTTCCTCTTGTAAATTCTGCTACCCAGATGTCGACTATTACAAGAGAAAGGTCAGGCAGATTTAGTATAATGAGGTTGAACACGCTACGGCTGCAACTAACCCAAATAAAAGCCTAGATGATGCCTACATTTCAAAATCCACTGATTATAGGCTATGAACCTTGACCTAGGTTAATGATTTGTTCTTCTTGAATGAGGGGGAAGAACATTCCCAAGTCTAGGGGGTGCTGGAAGATCACCTTGTATTCTTACACAAATCAAGCTCGGGTAATCTCAAAGACCCCTACTCTTATAAGGTATCAGGATGTCCACCCCCTAGAAATAGAAATACATCATAATTGATCATTTATCTGGGCTGGGATAAACTATCTCAGGCTGACGTGCCACTATTTTTTTGGTTTCATCAATCATGGAACCTAGGGCCGAAGACTAGATGGGATCGGGCCGAATTCTTCCATCCCTATGGTTTCGGTAGCAGAGGGCCCCCCAATGCGGTGTCCACTACCACTGAAGCTGACACTAGCTTCCCATTAGTATCTTTTGACTCATAGAAATCGCCTCCCACTAAGGATCATGTATCCATGAATGAAGAAGATTATTTAGAGGATGATCCTCCCACTTCTGAATAGTATGTCTCCACCAAGGTTGATGAATTGGTACATGTGATCCTTGATAGAGAGATAGATCTAAAACCTACATTGATCAGTGCTGTTATGCTTTCCGAAAAGCAAAAACAAAATGTGAACTTCCTAAAGCTACATTGTTAGGTGTTTTCCTGGATTTAAAATAAGATTTCAAGACTAGATCCTCAGGTCACCGTCCACCACCTCGGTCTTCCAAAAAATCATTATAGGTTCAAACGACCTCCCATTAAGATACATGCATCTTATGGGGCCATGGTAGAGGATGAGGTTGAAAAGATCATCAAAACCAACTTCATCAATGAGGAGCGGTACCCCCAATACTTAGAAAACATTGTGACTGTCAGAAAAAAATGGAAAGATTAGAGTCTGCATTGACTTTCGGGATCTCAACTATCACTGTCTTAAAGATGATATTCCCCTACCTATAATAGAACTTTTTATTGGTGCCACCGCTAGGTTACAGGAAATATCCATCATGGATGGGTATTCTCGATATAACAAAATTTGAATGGACCCTGAGGATGAAGATTCTACAGCCTTCCAGGAACTATAAGCTACCTTATGCTACCAGGTAATTCCCTTAATTCTAAATAATGTAGGTTCCACCAATCAGCATTCCATGCATCGCATATTTAAGCTGATCCCCAAGACATTTGTTGAATAATACGTGGACGATCTGGTGTTCAAATCATTCCATTTCTAGGACCATCTCAAAGACCTTGATAAAGTGATTGGCTTCCTCCATTCTCACCATCTGAAGATTAACCAATTAAATTAAGCCTTCGTGATTACCTCTAAAAAGTTTCTTGACTTAGTTTTCATATATAGAGGCATCAAGATCGATTCATAAAAGAGTAAGGCCATCAGTAAGATGTCTCCTTTGAGAAATATTTAGTATCTTCAAGGATTTCAAGTCCATTTGGCCTACATACACCGATTCATCATGGATTTGGACCACACGTGTAATCCCTTTAATTTGTCTCATAAAGAAAGGAAATACATATCAGTGGGATGAGGAATGTCAGACTAATTTTGAGGAAATCAAGCAGTACCTGTTATAGCCTCTAGTCCCGATGCCACCCATTTCTGTAAAACTGCTTGTCCATTATGTGACCACCCCAGAAAAATCTCTTGGCACTATTCTCACCAAGAATAACAAGTAGGGAATTGAGAAAAGTATCTACTATCTTTGCTGCATGCTCCTTGATACGAAGACCAGATACTCCTCTATCAAGAAAATTTTCCTTGCGATGGTATTCACAGTGAAAAAAGAGAGACATTACTTTTAGTACCATGAGATAAATTTAGTGTCATGAGTGGATCTACAAAATTGCATCTTAAACCGCCCCATGTTTACAGGTATTTTATCTCGGTTGGCAGTAATCCTCTAGTAGTTCGACATCAGGTTCATCCCCCAGAATTCAATTACGAGGAAAGAATTGGGATACTTTCTTGTCGCCCATCCGGCTCCCGCATACCATTCCATAGTCCTTGATTTTATAGATGAGTAAATCCTATCAGTACGTCAAGTCGTTCCATGTCGGAATATGTACTTTGATGGAACTTCTTGATGTCTTACCAGTAAGAAGACTCAATGACCCCAGACTCAATAGAGTGGGCTTGGGTATTGTCTTCATCACACTAGTACTAGCTATTCTCCAATATTCATTCCTGTTGTCAGTAGGTTGTACCAACAATGAGGCAGTGTATCAGTCTCTCATTACTGGCCTTGATCTAGCCCTCAAGATTGATGATCCTCACTTCCATGTGAAAATGGACTCCAAACTAGTCATCAAGAATATCAATGGTGATTATGTCATTACGAACCTAGAGATCGTACAACTGTTGGAACATACCATCCAGTTGATGGACCTATTCCCATCTCAGCCAGAAGTTACCCATGTCCCTCAATCCCAAAATCATTGAGATGATTCTTTGTCCAACCTAAATGCATCTCTTCAAATCCTGATCAGGATTCTTTTATTATCCATATGTTACACTAGTGATTAATTGCCCATGTGACTCTGGATGATGAGGATAGCCAATAGGTAAGACACATTATTGTTGGTGCCTCCATATCAAGGTCCCCATGTCCCCTTGATGAAGTTTTGTATGTGAATATCAACTGGAGGACCCCCTTTATCAACTACCTCTAACATGAAAGTCTCTTGACAGAGCGAGCTGAGTCTAAGTGAATGTGACATCGCACATTACAACCTACCATCCAAAGTGGTCCTGGACATCAGAAGATCATATACATACACTGGTTTGATGGAGTCCTCCTCCATTTCATTTAAGAAGGTGATATTTCTCATGTCATGTATGAGGTTCATGTTGATTCGTGTGGGGCTCATCAGACCGAGCCGAAACTATCTCATCAGATCCGGAGATTGTGGTTTTTTTGGCCCTCCATGATCCATATCTATATTGAGTTTTTTCATAGGTTTCATGTGTTCTAAATCCATGCTAATTTTTTTGCATCGGTCTTTAGAGACTCTCCACACTACCAAGTACTCTTGGCCCATTACAGACTGGGGACTCGATGTCATGGGACAATATCCACCGACAAAAGCTCGCCAGTGTAGGTTCATCCTGACTGCTACATATTTCTTTTCCAAGTGGGAAGAGATATTTATGCTCAAGGAGGTCAAGGCCAATTCTATCATTGAATTTGTGAGATCCAGCAACATCTAACAATTTGGAGTCCCTCATGATGTCCTCACCGATAAAAGAACTTACTTCTGGGCAGCCAAACTAAACAAGTTTTATGACAAGTATAAAATCCATTATAACCAAACCTCCCACTATCATGCACATGAAAATTGGACAATTGAGGGATTCAATAAAACCCTCTCTAACATCTGGTAGAAAATGGTTGGTCAAAACAAGAAGAGTTGGCCAGACAATCTCCCCAACACACTATGGGCCTATCAAACGACTACTCACAATTCCACGTAGGTGACCCCATATTCCCTGGTGTACGAGACAGAGGTGGTCCTTCCCATATAGATTTAGTTTCCTTAATTAAAAAGAAGTGTATAAGATCAGTAAGAACCAGATAAGGTAGATGAAGCCCATCTGGATGAACTAGAAGCACTCGACATGAACAGGATTCATGCCTTGCACAATCTGCAAAGGTTTCAAAACAAGATGTCTAGAGATTTCAACAAAAAATTTCACCTCCTCTCTTTCTTGAAAGGTGTCATGGTGTTGGATCTGATAATGCCAATGATTCTTAGTAAGAAACCTCTCAAACTGGAGCCCCAATGGAAAGAAACATACATCACTCACAAGGTTTACCCCAATGGAATGTACTCCCTGGTTACCTTCGATGGATAGTGTATAACTCCTCGCAAAAATGAAAAATTCCTTAAGCAATACATTACCTGAGTAAATGGTCCTATATGAATTTAAACTATTACATCTTTCATGACATTAAACTGCTTTTCCTTCCTTCCTGACGTTAAACTGCGAGTGGCAGATATACCTTTATGGTCTGAGATCTAGGACCTTAAACTAAGATACCCCCACATCTTTTCCACATGACGTAAAATTGTATAGTACCTGAAGAACTATATACCTCTTGATTCATATCATCATGGGATATATATAAATTCTCGGATGATTTTTCTTAGAGTCCAACCCCTAAACTATTCTCTTTGACTACACCCTTGGGTGTATTTTCCTTGGATGGTCCAACATGGTGTAGGATAGACTCTTTTGTCCCCACACATGTCAGGGTTACAATGATCCTACCATGTTCCCCACCTCGTTCTTTTAACCTCCCACATCCTCAACACATGACGTTAAACTATAAGTCACTTTTATAACTACGTATAGCATTATTCCCATCCTCATGGGATATGTCGGAATGCACGAACATTTAGTCCATTGGCCTAGCCCCAAACTACAATATCTACCCATGGGTAAAAACAAATGGTGTGGTTCAAGATTTTTCATTAATTAATGTCATGGTCCTCATGACGGTACCGTTTATTTCCCTCCATGGATAACTCTTCACCTTTCATCCCTTCTGACATTAAACCGCACGAGCAAATTCATGGTTCACGCATCCCCTTTATTTGGGACTTCATCGTCTTTCACATTTTAAAGGACCCCTGAACGGTATATATGCTCGGCCTAAGGGATCTCCTACCATCTCGGTCCAAAGTCTTGTATTATTTTGAACAAAAATTTGATACAAGTCTCGCATTGTGAATATGGTCAGCAGTAGATGCTCATTTGATCCCATTTTAGGTCACACAATGTGGATGTTGTGTTTTAAACACGGTCAATAGTCATCCCCCATCGTTAGCACCACCCAAGTATGCCCCAAATATTGGGTGCAGTGGTTCATGTTGTCTTTCTATCCCTTCAAGCATCTTTCTACCTCGTGCAGGAGTGTTGATCTGGTCAGAGTCAACCCTGTCTGATCCTCTTCCCTCATTGCCTTATCCTCATATGTTGGGGAGAGCTTGATCATATTCCTTGTTTCCCACACCAATATTTTCTTGCATGTGATTAGGAGCTTCGGTAATGAAATACCCTCATAAAGGGTCATGTATCTATGGTCTAAGCCCTATGGCCTTAAATTACGATCATTCACTATCATCACTACAAATACATTAAACCGCGAACTAGTTGGGACTTCACGTCTCAGGTCCCTCGACCTTTTTGGACCCCTAGCCCAAGTTCTCTTTTAGGATTGTGTGGTGTGGTGTGGGATTACCTCCTCATTCATGTTGGTCTATTTTCTCCATGCCACAGATATCCCCTTGAGACATCCCTCCTTAATCCATCATCCTTGCCGCAAGACATTAAACTGCATAGATCCCACCATGCTTCATGCATCCCATCATTTATACTTTCATCATCATTATCATCCAAAAGGACCCTCGAACAATAGGGATGCTAGGACTTAGGGATATCCAACCATTTCGGGCCAATGTGCCCAAGGATCCTGGATGATAATTTTATACAAGCCTCATGTTTCAAATATGGTCAACAGTCGAAACTCAATTATTTTCCACCATCCATGGTAACACAATATAGATACTGTGTTGTGATCATGGTTAGTAGTTATCCTTGATCATTGTTTCTGTTTTGTGGCCTCCCACATATCGGAACAATGATTCACCCTTTCCACACATCTTTCCCTTTCACATGACATCAAACTGGGCATCTACGATCTGAGCTCTATGCCCATAAACTATGATCTATAATGTCCTCTCTGCATGACGATAAACTGAACGACACTTCTAGAACTATGTTTGGCTTGATTATCATCCTTTTTGGATACAAAGAAAAACACAAAAAAAAATTCATCGAGTTTAGACCATTTTCATATCCCCTTTCTCTCAGCTACCTAGTATGAAGTCTCTCTTGGAATTATGGATGGTATGGCACATGTGGGATTATTTCCTCATTTAAATTGGATTCTCCCCATGTCGTACACATTCCTTGTCACATCCATACCATGTGATGTTAATCTTTATGGGACTTTCTGAACTATGTGAGGCTAGATTCCCATCCTCATGGGATACATAGAACCGTCCAGACATTTAGTCTTTGGGTCTATCCCTTTGTCTTAGAAACCTCTTCGTCTTACTAGCCCCCTAGCCAGAGTTCTTCATGAGGAGATCTGTAGTGTGGTATGGTCTTACATCCTCATTAACAGCGGGTTTTTAATAGCCATGTCGCATACCACTCCCTCTTGAAAGCTCTTCCTCCCCCTATTCTATCCTCATCTTTTCGAGTAGGCTGCTCTGGAGTTGGGCCCCACGGCCCTCTTTGGTGGTTCACCAATGTGCCCAGAATCACTCTGGTTCAGGACCTAGAGTGTTGGATTCTACATAGACATGTTATCACCCATTTTCAGGCTTCATGTTCCACATTATTTGGGCTTTCGTCATCTTTCACATCTAAAAATTCCCCTGAATGGCATGGATACTATGCCTTATGAATTTCATAACATTTAGGGACAACGTCTTAGAGGATCTCGAATGAAAAAATGATACAAGTCTTGCATTGTGAATATGGTCAGCGATTGATGTTCATTTGTTGTTCCCATTTCAGGACAAATGATATGGATGTTGTGTTTCGAACACCATCAATAGTTATCCTCCATAGTCATTCCACCCCTATCTAGCCACAAATATTGGTTGCATGATTCACATCCTTTTCCATTCCAACATGTCGAAGTGGAATATCGACACTCTTGGTGTTATCCCTCAGTGCGCATTTGCGTGTTAGGAGGACAAATCCATGTTGAGGCATCATTCAGGACTTCACACCATTTTCCCATTTTCATGTATTCCATGTTTCGAAAAGACCTTCTCCGCACTGGTTTCCAACATCGATCACAGCTCACGTGGGCTTAGGGATTTGGTTGAGGTTTGTGCCCATTTGGAAGAGTCTCGCTTCTCTATGGTCTGAGCTCTAAGACCTTAAACAATTATATCTCTGCATCCTTTCCACAAGGAATAAAAAAATCATCTCCTTGAACTATGTACATCTTTATTCCCATCCTTATGGGATACATTTGAATGCCTGGGCATCTTGTCTTCGGGCACAGTTTAGGTTCCAATAATTATATATTTTGTTCAACATTTGAGGCCCTATCTTTCATGGGATTTCATGGTGGGGCGTGTGTGGGATTATATCCTCATTAACATTGGGTTTACAATAGTTGCACCACGTACTCCCTTTTTGGTAGATATTCTCTCCTTCCTCTTGTCCCACATGATGTTAAATTGCACCCTCTGAACTACGTATGGTTTGGTTCCCATTTTCATGGGATACGTAGGAACACCTAGAGTTTTCGTCCATAGGACCTTCCCCATGTTATCAGGAATTTTTGGCCCCATGACCTAAGTTTTCTTCCTCGAAATTGTGTGTGGTGTGGTGTGGACCCCATCCTCATTCACGTCAGGTATGCTTTATCACGCCATGTGTATCCCCCCATAAATCCTCATTTCTTATACATGTGTCCAAGCCATATGACATTAAACTATGCTGCCTAGTCCCACATGACTTTAAAATATTACATCATTACTGTAAGACGTTAAAATGAAAGGGTTTTTCATATCATATGACCCTAAACTATGACAATATATTCCTTGTTGTACAAATAAAAACGACACATACTTTTAATGTCCTCACTTAAAGGGACATCTTGTTTGGTATCGGTCATCCAACATTCCATTTTTCAAGGCCTACATATGGATTTATTTCTATAGAGACACCTAGATTCTCCATCCTAGGTTTGTTTCTTTACAAAAAAAACAATGACAACACACATCCATCCTAAAGAGCAAACAATAAATATCAAATGTAGATTCCTTTGGTGTCTAGGCCAGACCTGCATGACAATGTTGTCCCTAGATGCGGTACCCTACCAATTTTATAATTATGTGTAGCTTTATCCCCATAATAATGAGTTATGTAGGAATCCCAACATAATTTTTCTCAGTCCCGGGTCAAATTTCATTTTGGGTCCCTCAACCTAAAATCTACATAGGGAGCACAAGGTGTGATATGGACTCCAACTATCCTCACTCACATTGGGTTTTATAATTATTGTACCACGTGTCTCCCTCCCTCCATTCCATATATTGTCCAATATCTAGGACCTTAAACTAATATCTCCCCATGCCCATGCCGCATGATGTAAAACATCCCAACATTTTCGAGAACTAGGAGTGGCTTGATTCCCATCCTCATGGGATATGTAGGAATGCCCAAACATTAAATATGTGGGTCCAACCCCAAGAATCATAAATCCTTCCCCACTTTTTGGACCTTTGGCCCAAACTCTTTTGGGAACATGTGGTGTGGCGATAAATTCTTGGGCTCTAAATCATGTCGGGATTGGAAACAACGGCACCATTTGCCTCCCATGTCTTTTCCCAACATGGTCTGAGTTATACGACCATCAAATAAGATCTTTTTATGGGAGCTATGCATCGGGCGTGGCTGCATGGCCACCATTCTAACATTCTATTAAACCGGGTCCCCTTTTAATGGTCCACCCTATGACCTTATGTTAAGAGCATGTGACCTCAGGACCCTTGTCATAGGAAAGATATTTGACCCCCTTTATCCAAAACATCTTATTGGCATACTATAAATCCATGTTTCAAGGAACCCAACGTGTGGAGTTTTCACAAGGAAATTCCCTCATTTCACATCCATGCTTTATGAGACCATTATTTGTATCATCAGCTTCTTCCACATCTGAGGAGACCCCCTCTAGGGTATGGTCTCATGAAACATTGGCTTACCTACCATCTTGTCCCAATGCCCCAGAGGACCTCAGATGACATTTTGGCGATAGGTTCCATGTTTCAAACATGGTCAGTGGTCGACCATAATTTGTTTGTCCCAATGTCAGGATAACACGAAACAAGTTCTGTGTTTCGAATATGGTCAGAAGCTATCCTTTCTCATCATGCCACCATCCTTGTGATCCAGATCTTAGGTTCCGTGATTCACATCTTTCCACTCCATTACATTCATGTATAATTTCAACACACTCAGAATTACCCATCTAAGCATCTATGTCCATTGAGTAACTAGGAAAATCCCATCACTAATCCTTGTTTCCCACACCGAGCATGAATCAGGTGGGCTTGGTGGTATTGGTTGGTTGTGTACTAGTGCAACCAAACCACGCATGTCTTTTGTCCCGCATGATGTTAATCTATTCTTTCAGAACTATGTATGGCTTTATTACCATCCTAATGGGGTATGTAGGAACACCTAAACACTTTGTCTTGGGCCCAGCCCAAATTTCATCATCTTTGGTCTCTGAACCTTAGATTTTTCCTAGGGTTATGTGGTGGGATATGGGATCCTACTATCCTCGTTCATGTTAGAATATGTACCACACCGTGTGTTTCCTTTCTGGGTAACCATGTCTTCAAAAGATGACTTTAAACTTTAGTTCCACCCCGAACAAGTTCAGGATGCCCTGTGATAATTATGGGATGTGTTAGATTCCTCACTAGAGAGGATTAACCCTAGAATCATTGGTTTTTAACCACGTTGTGTTTGAGAACTATGTTTGTCTTGATTCTGATCCTTATGGGATACGTAGTGATGCTCGTGCATTTCGCCTCAGGCCCAGCCCTAGGTTCATTAACCCTTCTAGACCCTCGACCCAGATTACGGTCCAGTCTATATGACCTTATACTAGGAGCCTACAATCCATGTAACATGAAATTAAACTGTTAACCTCGATCTAGGTAGTATGACTTAAAACTATGGGCAAAATATCTGTCATGTGACGTTAAACTATTCCATTCATCATCCACGTCAGTATGATAGAAAATTGAAAATCATTTCAGGTCCTCGCCAAAGAGTTCTTTTCTGGAAGTAGGTATGATCCCTGATTAGACCGATGCGCCCACATAATTTGTTTCCACCATGTTGGCATAATTTTATGAGTGTTGGACTCCATTCAATCAACCCATCACTCGAACCTCCATGCTTTGAGTACCCTTTATTTGGACCCTCATCCTCTTTAATACCTGAAGGATCCCACCTAACATTACCGATGCTCTGCCTATGTATCACCTATTATCTTATCTAACATTCTAGATGACAAAAGGATGACATTTTGAGTCGGACCCCATGTTTTTAACATGGTTAGCGGTCGTCTTTCAGTTTTTATCCATGTATTAGGCTAAAGTGATAGGGATACCATGTTTCAAACATGGTCAAAAGTTATCCTTAATCATCATGCCACCCCTACAGTGTTATTAATTTGGGGTATCATGATTCACGCTTCCCACTCCCTTATATTCATATTGATTCCAAATTCCCTAGCATTACCCTGCTTGTGCACTAGAGAGCATTGAGAAAACAACAATTCAACTGTTCTGAGGGAATCATTCTCCAGTCAAGCCTCCCTCATTTTTCTCATAAATTTGAATCGGTTTTTCAAACCCAAGAATACCAAAGCTTGGTTGACACATTTATATTGAAATGGAATAAAAACGTAGTCATCCCTTGTTTCTCATATTGGGCCCGACCCACGTGAGCTTAGGGATTGATCGTTGGATATTTCACGAATGTGATGGACATGCAGTAAAACAAAACAAATAATTGAACTCATGCATGCCGCCATCATAGACATGAATTGAATTATGTTTTTGAGTTTACACACATTACAGTACCCATGGATTTTCCTCTCCCATGGATGGTTTTACCTCTTCGATAGAGTGTTCCAGCTCTACCACCCTCTGGATTGTGGTGTCTAGGATCAGTTGTTGAATTTTAATCTTATGCTCCTCCTTGGCGATGATGGGTCATAGCTCATCATCCATGATTTGGATCCACTCTTCATCTGTTCAGATGGTATCCATCTCCTCATTGGCTCACATCATCTGTTCTTTTGTCGCTTCCAGTTGGTCCTTCGGGCATGATACGAGCCCTGATTGTGTGTCGAGGAAAGAAGATTACTCATCTTCCCACACCCACAACTAATAAATATCACTTTCAATATCCTAGACCCTCTTGATGTTTTCTGATTTACTTCATTTCCAGCCCACACCAAAGCCACAATCATTCTCCTGAATCTTCTCCTCCATAAAGTCTCCAATGATCATATGTGGATGCTGGGCATCCACTCCCCCAATGCATAGTTTTCGTAACCAATAACAAAGCCTCACCATATGTTATATCGATTGCACTTGTGGGGTCTCCCGGATGAAGCGCTTGATCAGTTTCCATGACTGGCGATGGGTGATTTTGTTATCCTCTTCCTTAAAAGCCATCTTGTCCTGGTATGCGGGGTCAGTTGGTTCTTATGCTGGGAACGCCTCCAAGAACTCATCTGTAGGATCTTGGTATGGTGTCTGGTCGAGTAGGTCAGGACCCATGTCATCTGATTGATCCCCATCATCAGATTCTACCTCAATGATTTCAGGATCAGTCCTGCTGATAGTCCCACCTTTGATAGTGTGTGCTTCATTTTGGTCTGTTGGGATGTCCAATTCCACAACCACCAGCGTTCCACTAGGAAAATTAGCACCATGGGATCCATTCATCCTCACCAAGGACGCCCACAAAATTTGGAGAAATGTGCATACAGAAAGTGCACAAACATTAGTTAACTCGCTCAAAGGATGACAATTACAAATTCTGTGAAAGCTACTTACAGAGATCAAACAGTCGGTCTCTCCCCTAAGCCGTTTGTGTAGGGACCCAGAGGCGTGGCCCTCTGTATATGGTCGGGAAGTCCAAAGGCTCCAGGAGAACCATCATAGGTATCTCAAAGCATCTATATGCATTGATCGTAGTCGTCATGGGTGCATATCTCGTGGTTCCCGCGTTTACATCTACTGTTGTGCGAGAGCGGGTCTTGCATATGAGGCCATCCTACATAAGTAAAATATTATTTGAGAAGGCCTAAATGTCCCCTAAAAGGAGTATAGGAAAATGTTTTAGGGTTTTACCTCAAAATCCTCCACAAACTCTTTATGGCATCCTTCATTTTTATTACATAAATTTTCATTACATTTTACATCCAGATGATCTTTAAAGTCTACTGTCTTAAAAATTAGAGACATAATACATGAAAACAATATAAAACATCCTTCTAATACACTTATAATGATTCATCATAGGATAATACTAAGTAAAATTACTGCATCTCATAACATGCAGACATACATCAAAGGACAGGGTGAGCATAAGGCCCGGTAAGGAAAACAAGTGAAATAGTTGACATGTGATCATGAGCAATACTAATAAGAACATGATAAAATTCATAAAGGCATGAGCAATGAAAGAATAGGAATATCATAATAAACAGAACATGATTCATAACTTGAATATGTGGCTAAAACATTTCATTTAGACATTCATGAACATATCACTAAGGTTTATCCCTGAGGTGTCATAAAAATTACCAAAGATATTCACCAAGGTATCGTGAAACTTGTCATCTCTAGAGATTAATTATTTACCCAATGCATTAGAGAGCTATCAGGGAGAACCCTTAATATGTATTTATATAAATTTGATCCACATATATCATAATAAAAAATTTCAAAAATAATCCAAAGAAAGTAAAAGAAGTGTGTTTCACTTCAAAATCATGACGTTTTAAAGGTGCTTAAAAATAAGATCGTTATGTCATTTATAACCCATGGAAAGGGAGTGAGGGGTAAATGTAATTCAATTACAGAATCAAATATATCATTCTTTATCCATGAACACCCATAGAAACGAAATAGGTCTGGGTATTCACATAAATAAAACAAGATAATTCCTTGATAAAAAGAGAGAAATTTTGAGACGAAATTCCTGCAGCATAACTGCTATATAACATGGTTTTATAAAATTATATAAAGAGAGGGTACAAGGGTATACCACTTATAAATGAACAATTTTTACATAGAGGGAAATAATAAAAATAAATAATATCATGGTGTGGACATTTGAATGACACACCACCTAAAATGGAAACTTGAAACGAAAGAGAAAGCACGATTTCTTTTACAAAAAATTGGCAGCCTAACAGCGTCACATAAAATTTCAGAAAATCAAATGATGAGAGAGTAAAGGGTATATAATATTATGGAAATGAAATGTACATTAGTAAAGATATATAATAACAATCCCCCTCATACTAAAATGAAATTATAAGACATAACAAATAGGAAGTCATGACTTAAAAGAGAAGGGTGAATGCTTCCCTTACCTTAAAGAGTAAATTCAAATTCTTGATGTTCGGGACCTTGGGAGACATGAGGGAACCTTGGGAGGACTCATTGGGAGGTAAGGAGACCAGAACATCGTTGTGGTGGATTTTGGAATGAAATGAATGAGGGAAATGGCTTGGTATTTATAGGAAATGTGAGGGAATAAATTATTAATTTCCAAGGGACACCTCTTCGGTGGTATTTGAAAAACCACGGGCATTCCCATGTTATTTTCCCATGGTATTGGCCACATGGGACACATCATAGAATATCTCAAAATTCATAAGTCTACCATAAATATTACATCAATATTAAATCATTAATGATGTCATTAAACACCTGAAACTCAAAACTATATTTTTTACTATTCACTAAAAATGCAACTATTTTATAAAAATCCCAAAAAAATTACCTTAACCTAATATCAATGATCATAATTGAAAAATAAACTCCACTTTATGAAAATAATTTTCTAATAATTTTTAATTTAATTTTTAAATAAAATCATTATTTATTCCAAATTTAGAACTTTAAAACTATAACTCATTTTGTAACACCATAAAAAAGTAATCATGGTACCATAAAACTATCGTATAACCATAATAGAATAAAGTAACAATTTATGATTACATTTTATGAAAATATATTTCAATTTTGAATTATTAAATTAATTATAAAATTGAAATAAAATATTTATGACATACAAAAATACAAAAACATATACTATGATCGGTTTTCACTTTTAAGATGCTTAAATAGTATTTATACATTCATGGGTAAAGTTTCTATTTTTTGGCCAATGTACTATTCATTACTATTCATTACTATTCATACGGGTATGTTACAATTCTTACTTTAATATTCTCTAAAAATCAATTTGATCTAATTAGATTCTAAATTTACCACTTATCACAACTGTAGAAGACCATTTTTAAAAAAATATTTTCACATTATTAATTATTTAAAGGATAAAAAAATATATTAAAATACCCCTTTTTCCTAAATTCATCCGTAATACACGTCCTATATTTATCCAGATATTTGAAATTCACATACATTACCATATTAAGAAATAACAATTTTATTTATATAAAAGGATTACACAAAGAAGCTAATTTCTCGTTACATATCCCCGTGTAACACCAGCATATGACCTATGTTTAAGGTATTCTATGGCGAAAAAATCATAGGTTAGCTTGGAAAATATTTCCCGAGTGGTGATTTCAATCAGCTTGAACTTCTCCCTTAGGCGATTTTGTTGAAGCTCGATATGTTGAACTTCGGCTTGGGCTTGGTCCAGAGAAAATCCCAGTGATGCTACCTCCTTCCCAAGCTCCGATAGATGGGCTTCATGTGGCCCGAGTCTACTGGATGAGTCCATTCAATCTTCTTAATTTATTAACTAACCATGATAACTGTATTTATAAAAACAAGACGTTAATATTATTGGTTCCAACAGTCATATTGACCAACAGTCATATAACAGTTGAAACTCAACAGTCTCATTTTAATTATAACCACTTCATTAATTAAAGGATATATTTTTGTTGAGTATAAAATAAAATAACACACAAATTTAGGAAACAAATATAATTAAAATGTTCGGGTCATTACATTCTCCCCCCTTAAGATATTTCATCCCGGAAATTTATCTCATAACCTCTAATGATATAGGGTGTGGGTACTTCTGTCTCATAGAATCCTCCGGTTCCCATGTGGCTTCGTCACATTTTTGGTTCCTCCACAACAACATAACAAGGTGGGTATTCTTGTTGCATAGAACCTTATCACTATGATCCAAGATCTCCACCGGTTTCTCCTCATAAGAGAGGTCATGTTCAAGTTGTACCACCACATGATTTAATACTTGTGAATGGTCAGGTATGTACATCCTCAAGAGGGATATGTGGAAGATATCATGAACTCGTGATAGATTTGGAGGAAGTGAAAGCCGATACGCCACTACTCCCACATGATCAATGATTTATTAAGTGCCAATGTACCTAGGTCTAAGCTTACCCTTTTTCACAAATCTCATGACTCTCTTCCATGGTGAAATCCATAGAAAGACTTTGTCACCAATATCAAACTCCAAGTCCCTTCGACGGTTGTTGACATAGCTCTTTTTACGAATCTTGGTAGCCTTAATGTGTTGCTGGATGGCATGGACCTTTTCTATCATCTCTTGCACAATATTAGGCCAAATATTCTTTCTCTCACCACCTTCATCCCAACAAGTAATAGTTCTACATTGTTTCCAATATAGAGCGTCATAGGGTGTCATTTGAATGCTCGAGTGGAAGATGTTGTTGTAAGAGAACTCAACTAAAGGGACATGGTGATACCATCAACCTTTAAATTTCATTTAACATGTTCTCAACATTTCCTTGAGATTTTGAATAGTCCTTTCAGATTTTAAATTAGTTTAGGGGTGATAGGCCATAATGAAATTCAATTTAGTGCTCAAATATTAGTGAAGACTTCTCAAAAATTTTGATGTGAACCTTGTATCACGATCAGATACGATAGAAATTAGAACTCCATGCAGCCTTACCACTTACTTCACTTAAATCCTAGAAAGTTGATCAAGAGATAAATCTTTTTGAATGGCGATAAAATGGGAAGTCTTGGTGAGACGGTCCACAATAACCCATATCGCATTATTTCCTTTGGATGTTCTTGGGAGACAAGTAACAAATTCCATAGTAATATTCTCCCACTTCCATGATGGTATGGAGAGTGGTTGCAATACCCATATAATAAGTTGTCGCACTTCCTTCACTTGATTACATACAAGGCACCTTGATGTGCATTCAGCAATCTCCCTTTTCATATTATTCCACCAATAATAATCACAAAGGTCCCTATAAATTTTCGTGCTACCAAGATGTATAGAGAAAGTAGATCTGTGAGCTTCATCCATCAGCTCCATCTTTATTTCCAGAATAGATGGAAGAAATAGTCTCGTACAAAATTTCAGTACACTTTCATGATTAGTATTGAACTTAGGAAACTTCCCATCCTACATAGCCTCAAAATTCTTTTATAACAAAGGGTCTTCTTTTTGAGATTTCGTGATCTTCTCTAGTAATGACGGTTGAGAAATCATTTGACTTAGGGTTCATGATTTCCCTTCCTTTATAATTCACTTGTCCAGTTTTACTAGGTCATTGATCAAAGGGTCTCATTGAATCCTGAACAACGAGGTCTTTCCTGCTTAATGCATCAGTGACTTTGTTTCCTCTTCTGGGATGATAATGAATTGAGCAATCATAGTCTTTAAAGAGTTCCAACCATATACTTTGTCTGATGTTAAATTCCATTTGTGTGAAAATATACTTCAAACTTCGAATGTCTGTTTATATATCACATTTATCGCCATAAAAATACTACCTCCATATCTACAAGGAAAAAATGACCGCAGCCAGCACCAGATCATGTGTAGGATAGTTATGCTCATGAGTCTTTAAGTGTCGAGATGCATAAGCAATGACCTTGTCATTTTTCATGAAGACTCACCCAAGACCTTTCACAGATGCATCACTAAAAATAACGTATCCTTGTCCACTTGAGAGAAGATTTAACATGGGTGCAGTAACCAATCTCTTCTTCAGCTCCTGGAAACGTTCCTCACTCTCTTTTTTCAAGATAAACACGACCCCATTTCGAGTTAACTTGGTTAATAGATTAGAATGTCATGAATTTTTTTTCACAAACCTCCTATAATATCCCACTAACCAAGGAAAGTATGAATCTCAGTTATTTTTGTAGGTTGAGGACACTCCTCTACAAATTTTGTATTTTTAGGTTCAACTATGATTCCTTTATTGGTAACAATGTGACCCAAGAATGCAATTTGTTGTAACTAGAATTCAAATTTAATGAACTTTCCAAAAAGCCTCTCCTTCCATATAGTTTGCAAAATAACCCTTAGATGATCCTAATGATCCTCACAACTTTTGGAATATATCAGTATATCTTCAATAAAAACTACCACGAAGTTATCAAAGAAGTCCTTAAAGACACTATTCATCAAATCCAGAAAAATAGTAGGTGCATTAGTTAGTCCAAAAGGCATAACAACAAACTCATAATGCTTATATCATGATCAGAATGCAGTTTTTGGAATATCTATCGAGTCAATAAGGTTTCTTTATGACATTTCCATTCCTTCATATTTTGAAAATCACAAACACCTTATCTTAAAAAAAATTTCTTTTTTCCCTAAGATTTTTTGTAATAAGGAAAATTTTCCATCCCCAAGAAAAATTTACCTTTAATGGGTTTTCATTGATCATGTTTTTACTCTCTTTAAATATAACTCTTTTTATTCCTATGTATAAAATTCAGTTTCAAATCTAAAACCTTGGAATTATTTAAATAATTAGATATATAGTATTTGGTTTTTAGGATCCTAATTTAGGTTCCTAATTCTCTGAAATTCAGAATCCGGATTCTGTGAAATTCAGAATCTGAATTCTATATAATTCAGAATCCGAATTCTCTTAAATTTAGAATCTGAATCCTCTTAAATTAAGACTCCGAATTCTAAGAAATTCAGATTCCGAATTCTCTGGAATTTAGAATCTGAATTCTCTGAAATTCAGAATCCAAATTCTCTAAAATTCAGAATCCAAATTCATTGAAATTTAGACTTTGAATTTCTTATAATTCAGAATCCAAATTCCTTAGAATTAAGACTCTGAATTCCTCAGAATCTATACTCCAAATTCATTTGAATTAAGACTCTGAATTCCTTATAATTCAAATTCTGAATCCATTATAATTCAAACTCTGAATTCCTTAGAATTAAGGTTTCAAATTCTTTAAAATTCAATCTCTGAAATCCTTATAATTCAGACTCCGAATTCTTTATAATTTAGACTAAAAATTTCTTATAATTTAGACACTGAATTACTCATAAATAAGACTTTGAGTTCCTTATAATTATGATTCCGAATTCCTTGTAAAACAGACTCTGAATATCCATGTAATATAGACTCCGAAGGATTACTTGTTTAGACTACGAATTCTATTTTTCCTTAGACTCTGAAAAATTTATTTGTTCAATAAACCACATTTACTTACTCTTGTTTTAGTTATAAAACAATTTCGTTCATTTATATTCTAACCAAATATTGTTTGACTGACACGTGTACAGGTCCCTATGAAATTCAAGGAATAATATGACCATTAGAAGAGGGAGCCGACCTTTGGAGATGAGCCTATAAATAGGATCTGATTTTAATGAGCTAAAAAAAACAAACCTTGATAAATGTTCTATGAATCTAGAGGTTACATGATGATAAAGTGATTTCTAGAGAGAGACACTCATGTTTTTTTGTACTGAACATATTGTTCAGAATTTCTTCGTGTGACCTCGAATGTTGTTGAGTACATTCTAGGGCTTCTGGGGATAGGAAGACAGAGGTTCCAACTACCTTAAAGTTCGAGGACTTACTTTATAAGTACGATAGAGGTGGTAACTACCTTGAAGTTCAAGGTCCTGCATGGATAGCAAGACAGACTCCGATATTCATATCGGGGGCTTACCCTAGTGTGGGAAAGACAAACTTTCTTGATGTATAAATAAAAGGACCTTTATCCAGGGTTGTTGGATACCCTACAATTTGGGTTAAAAGTTTTTATACTAGAGACATGTGTTATTTCAAGTTTGTTTTCCACTTCATTTTGTTTGAAAAGGTAAGTACAACTATCTTATACTTTCTTGTACTTATACTCTCATTAATAAAATTATATACACTTTAAGGTAGAATGTTTTTTACTTGTAAACTTTTCATAAGTTTCCTTTCTGGAACCATATTTCTAGAATCTATCAAGATTTTAGAACTAAGAGGTCTTGGGAATTTACCTTGTTCGACATTGTTAAACATTACCATCTTTAAAAGTTACAAAGGAATTATTTAAAGTATACAATCCACCCCCCCCCCCTCTTGTATATTGAGCATCTACATCATTATTTAGATCCTACAATTGGTATCAGAGGAGGTATATGAAATACTTATTTTCACATATAAGTTTTCTTTCTCATGTTTTTCATTGTTCTATATTTTCCTTGCTTAGGATTTTTATCCGAGTTTACAAAATTTTATTACTAACAAGTTTGTGTGGAAAGATATTTTCATTGAGATGGTAGGAATGAATGTTTGTTCCATTGATAATCATAATCCAACTAGAAAACTTATATTTGATGGTAATTATTGTTAATATTAGAGAGATCTTATGAGTAATTTTTTTATTAACCCAAGGTGGACAACTTTGTTATTCATACTAGAGATTACAATATTCTTGACTAGGAAGTCAGAACTTTTAAAAATCTAGATAAGTTATAATATCAACTAAACTATAAGGTATGCAATAATTTTTTGTGTTCCATGACTAGGAATATATATAGCCAAATTTCTTTTTGTGAATCTATAAATTGTATTTGGAAGATGCCTGAAGTCACTCATTTTAGAACTTCCAAAGTTATCGAAACTAGAAGAGATATGCTTAGACCTGAGTATCATGGTTTTTTCTTTCCATACATAGAACTAGTTTGTAAGGTACAACAATGGTTTATGACCATTATAAATAGCTTACAATCCATTGGTCAAAAAGGTTTGGATGATGAATCAGTTGTGGAAAAAAATTGTACATATCATGCCTAATGAGTGGGAATCGAAGAAAATAGATATTAATGAGAATGGTAAAGTCTCATAGAATACTCTTGATGAACTTTTTGGAAGTCTTCTTTAACATGAGACAAGAATGAAGAGAGATGATGACAATTTTTAGAAGAATAATGGAAATGGAAGTTTTTTTTACAAGTACTTCAAATCATAGGAAATCCAAGAATTCTGAGAGGGTTATTAGATCTAAATCTAAAAAGGTTACTATTTTATCTTAATCAAGTGAAAGTGAACATTCTGATAATGAACTATCTAATCATGCTTTAAGGATGATCAATATAGTTGGGAAGAATGATCTTTAGTATAGATATAAGAAGAAAGAATGAAAGGACAATAAAGACTCAGATGTCACTTGTTATGAATGCAATAGAGCAGGGAATATAAGGCCATATTGTCCTATTCTTAAGAGAAAAGATAGAAATGAAAAGAATTATGAGAGGAAAAGAAAAAAGTACCACAAGGATAAATCTAAGAATTTTTTGAAATCCAATGACACCTGGAGTGCTGATGGTGGAGACTCTTCTGATGAATCCTGAGAGTAAGAATCTTCTGGTCAGAAGAATCTTAGTTTACATGCCAAGTTACTTATTAAAAATCATTGTCAAATGGATAAGGTACACAATGTTGAATCCATAACCAATGTATCCTTGAATGATAATTATATTAATAGTAAATATTATGAATCCTTGGATGAAAAATCTTTTTTGATGAGGATTATACATTGCCTACTAATGAAGATGTTTCTAGGTTTGCTAAGCTCATTGAGAATGAAAATTATAAAGGGAAAAAAAGCTTAATAAGTCAAATTCTAGACTTTCTATTCATACTAAGGAAATATCAAATATTTCTAATCATCTTGATAAGAAAACCCTTGATTTTTTAATTTATTTCAAAAAACCTTGAGGAAGTTAATTTTGAGAAGGATAAACTTTATAAGGATCTATAAAAAGTAATTTCTAATAAAAATGTTTTAGAGCCTAACTATAATGATAAAACTAATGTTTTTGAAGGTAAGAACATAGTGATTACACTAAAGTCAAGAAAAATTTCTTTGAAGAAGTGTTTTTAAAACTTTTCCTTAGGTAATGAAAATTTTGATAAGATGTATTCTCAAATTTAACCTCTAAGGAATAATTCTGGTTTTGGTTATACCAGTTAAAATCCAATTTTCAGTAACAATTATTTTTTCCCTCAAAGTGCTCTATTCTACACTAAGTGTCAGTGTGGTGGGAATTGGGAAAGAATTTTCCTTAAATAAAACTCAGTCTTTAGGTTTTCAAAAAGCATAATTTTCAAAGAAAATGTGGATGTCTAAAATTTTTCTTTCTGATTTTTATGAAAACAAGAAATTTTGGATTACAAAAGTCTAACACTCTTATTTTCAGGAAAATAAAGATAGTTACAACATCAATACATGGTACATGGATATTGGATGTTCCTGGAACATGACTAGTAACAAAGATTTCTTTGAAAATATTATTATGAAGAAAGGAGAAACAGTAACTTTATGAGATAATGATAAGGGACAAATTATTTGTATAGGTAACAATGTTCTTCTTGGAAAAACATTGATTTCAAATGTTTTGATTGTTAAGGGTCATAAGCACAACCTTATTAGCATAAGTCAATTATGTGATGAAGGTTACCTTGTGAATTTTAGGAATGAATATTTCTTAGTACACAATTCCAAGGAAGAGTTTATTATTTCTTCTAATAGGCAAGAGAATGTTTACAAACTAAACTTAGAAGAACTTAGGAGACAATATCTACCTTGTCTTAGTGCAATTGATGATTATTCTTGGTTATGTAATATATGTTTTGGATATTGTAACCTTAGGAACCTATGAAAACTCTATAAGAAAATACTAGTTATGGGTATACCGAAGATTAGATTCGATTCTTCAAATGTTTTTAATCCTTGTTAATATGGAAAGAATCATAAATAATGTTTCCAATCAGTCGGTGAAGACCCAAACACTGATTCATTACGGTTGGGGCATATGGATCTTTTTTTCCCACACAAACTGGAAGCATTGGAGGATAATATTATGTATTTTTTTAGTTGATGATTACAATAGATTTATGTGGGTCTATTTTCTAGCAAAGAAACCTGATGATTTTTCTTCTTTCAAAAGTTTTAGAGCACAAGTTAAAAATGAGAAGAACCTTACATTGAAAACTATTCATAGTGATCATGGAGAAGAATTTTAAAATTATGTTTTTGATACTTTTTATAGTAGAAAAGGAATTATTCATAACATCTCAGCACTAATATCACCTCAACAAAATGGTGTTGTTGAAAGAAGAAATAGAATTCTTCAAGAGATAACAAGAACCATGTTGAGTGAATATTCGGTAACCAACCTTTTTTGGGCTGAATATGTAAGTACTTATTATTATACTATAAATCATGTTTTTACTTGAACATTTCTTAATAAAACTTTTTATGTGTTTTGGAATGGTAGAAAACCAATAATTTCCTATTCCGTGGTTTTTGGTGCCAGGGTACTCATTCTAAATACTAAACATAATCTACACAATTTCACATCAAAATTTGATGAAGGAATTTTCATAGGCTACTCTAAAACTTCTAAGGCTTATAGAGTTTTCAATAAAAATACTTGTTCTGTTGAAGAAACAGTACATGTAAAATTTGATGAAACAGATCCTTTTGTTTTTAAACATCCTCATCCTGCATCCCCGAATGTGTTTTCAAAAACTAATTATAAAACCAAGATAGAAGATCCTTCTGATAAAGAAAATTTTCAAGAAAATTTTTCTGAAGCATTTACCCTATAAGACTTCCTACTATACATTGATGAACGGGTTTTACAAAACCGAAATCAGTTTTTTCTTAAAAATCATCCCAGTGATAGTATCATTGGTGATGTAAATCAACCTGTAAGGACTAGAAGTTCCTTATGAAATGAATTAAAAAATCTAGCATTCCTTTCCCAATTAGAACCAAAAAGCATTGATGAAGTTTTGAGGTGATGATGATTGGATAATATCTATGCAAGATGAGTTAAATTAATTCGAAAGGAATAAAGTCTTGACCTTGGTTGAAAGACCTAAGAAAAATTATATTATTGGAGTAAAATGGGTCTTCAAAAATAAGTGTGATGAAAATGGACTCATTTAAAGAAATAAAGCCAGATTGGTTGCTAAGGGATATAATCAAGAAGACGTAATAGAATATGAATAACCCTATGATCTAATAGCTAGACTTGAATCTATCCACATTCTACTTTCCTTTGCAGCATTCTTCAAATTCAAACTTTTTCGAATGGATTTTAAATGTTCTTTCCTTAATGTTTATGTTCCAGAGGAAGTTTTTGTTGAACAACCACCTGGTTTTGAAGATACAAACAACCTGAACATGTTTTCAAATGTACCAATGCTTTGTATGGACTCAAACAAGCCCCATGAGCCTGGTATGATAAAGTTACAAGATGTTTTATTCAAAATAATTATGTTAAGGGAAATTATGATCCAACCCTCTTTATAAAGAACGATAAAATTTTTTTTTTGATTTCTCAAATTTATGTTGATGACATTATATTTGGTTCACCTCAGCAATCTTTAACTGATTTCTCTACGGATATAATAAAATCTGATTTCGAAATGAGTATGATGGGTGAGTTAATATTTTTCCTTGGTTTTAAAATTTTTCAAAAACCAGAAGGAATTTATATATCTCAACATTATTATATTAAATATCTTCTTAAAAATTATGTATATGACAATACTAAGAGTATAATAAATTTCATTGGTACCTCAAATTCACTTCATATTTATGAATTTGGGAAACTAGTAGATCAAACATGTTTTAGAGGTATGATAGGTAGTCTACATTAAATGATAGCTAGTCCTCCAGACATAATATTTTCAGAATGCCTGTGTGAAAGATATCAATCCAATCCTAAGGAATATCATTTAAAGGTAGTGAAAAGGATTTTTTTTCTACGTAAAAGAAACCATGGATATATGACTCTTTTATACTTCTAGAAATGATTTTGTTTTAAATTTTTTTCCAGATGCTAACTTTGCTCGTTTTAGAATGTATATGAAAAAGTACATCCAGAACATGTCATTTATTTGGATATTCATTAGTTTCATGGTCATGAGAAAATCCACACTCAGTATCACTTTCCACTGCTGAAGTAGAATATGTAGCAGCTGGGTGTTTTTGTGCTCAAGTATTGTAGATGTAACACACACTCATAGACTATGGTATGATTTTTACCAAAACACAAATTTTGTGTCATAATACTAGTGACATTGCCTTAAGTAAAAACCCTTGACATCACTCTGATGAAAAACACATAGATATTAGACAACACTTTCTTAGTTATCACACTAAAAAAGGAGATATCAATACATCAATTTATCAGAATGCAATATCAGCTTGCAGATATTTTTACAAAATCTTTACCATACGATAGATTTTAATACATAAAACATAAGTTAGGAATGATAACTGTAAGGTAATATTTCATTTTAATTTTTTGTTGAAACTTATCTCTATACAGTAAGAAACTCATTTTTATAGGGGGTATATTTTCTTGTTAGCCAAAATTTTCTTAGTTAAAAGTTTCGTAGTCAAAAATTTCTTAATCAAAATTTTTGTAGTCAATTTTTTATAGTCAATTTCTTTTCTCCCATAGTTAAAATTTATCGTAATCAAAATTTTTGGAATCTAATATTCTTCAAGAAGAATTTTTCATCATTACGAATATTCTTCTTGGAAATATAGAAGGTATGTTTCCCTTCCTATGTCTTCGTAATATTTTTCCTTGCTAGTATTTGCATTTGTTTTTAAACTCTTCAGATTCACTTTTCCTTAAATCCTAATGTTTTATCTTAAAAACCTCAAAATATCAGAATCTATCAGAATCCGTCTTCGACTATCATCTCAACCATCAGATCTTCTCAGGATGCTTTCAACTATCAGATCAATCTGGGATACTGAACCATCTGTTTGATTACCTATATAAAGGACCCCGAATAGTCATCCCACATAGAACACGAAGCCTCCACAAGATGAATATCTGCCATTGTTTTTAAATTTGGAGGTGACTGAAACCTCTAAAAATTGTGGAAGGAAGAGGAAAGTGAAGGAAACAGAAGAGAAAGAAAAAAGCCTAGTGGATTAGGAAACTAAATCCGCACGTCCAATGCCAGAGAATAAAAAAGCATATCCTGATCAGGTAGTGGCTATGTGGAGAGAAGATAAGAAGAATAGGAAGGAAGGGGAGCTTAAGCTTGGCCTGGACCCTACTGAGGTAAAAGAATTGAAGGTAAAGACTATTGAGAATCTGGAAAAAGAAGAAAAGGAAAATAAGCAAAGGAAGAAATTGTCTGAAGCTGAAATAGTATAATCCCTTCTGAAGGCTGCTGAGAATGCCTCTGAGAATATTCTGGTACCAGAATCATTTTTGTTATAACCTTTACTAGAGACTCTGAGAAATAAGTTAGTGATTTCATAAAAAGATCAAGTAGAAGAAATAGTGAAATAAGAAGAGGTAGAAGAAGAAGGGGAAGAAGGGAGTGGTGATACAGAAGATATCATAAAGAAAGTAGAAGATTATCATAAAAAGGACAGTCCATTAGAGAAATTATCAATCCGAACATCTGAAGGTATGTCTTTAAAACTTTCCACCCCAAGAAAGAATGAGAAGTATGAGGGGGAAGTGAAAAAGATGTCTGAAAATGAAAGTAGAAATCATGATTTTATTCACCTTGGGGATGTTGAGGCAGGAGCTGAAAAGGGAGTATCTGATGAAGATAAAATTGTTCAGCTGTTAAATAGTGAACATGAATCTCCTGATCAAGAATAAGTCATTTTGAAAGATGATAAGGTAAAAAAAGTGGTAGTTGATACACCTAGAAAAAATATGGTAAATAGGAATGATGTTGATGCTTCATCAAAGAGGAAGGATGTTGAATTAGAAAAATAATACTCACCAACCAAAGTCTTGCATTTAGAATCTTCCTCTCTTGGAAATGACTTTGATGTTCAGTCTTTGAAGAATGTTGTTTGGAATATTCCAATATCTCCTAGTATTGATTCTAGATGTCAAATGCTCCAGTATTCATTAAATAATATAACATATTCAGTATCCATGGTGATGGATAAGTGTGACAAACTCGAGGTAGGGTTCAAGACTTTTCTAATTGGCTATGTCACGAACCAACCCAGGTCGACCCTGAATCGGTCACCCAAGTCGATCCGTGACATTGCCTTAGAGGCATTCCTGATCCTCTTGAGCTAGCGACAAGCTCTAGGGCATCAACAGAGATCGTGGGAATGATTTTTCCCGATAAAAATAAAAAAATATCATAATTAATACAGAGTAGTGCATAATAAATAAACCATGTTAAGTGAGTAAACAAGAACAAAAGAAAATAAAACATACCAAACTTGATATCCGAAGTAACTCTATGTGACCTCGTGGGTCACTCTCTGACTCAACGATCAAGTGTCACCCAAGGAGAGTGCACTGAAGTTGTAGCATGCACAAACACTAAATAGAGAAAAGAACTATTGGCGTGCGTATTAAAACATAGTAGGCTAGCCTGATATCTATTTCCAATTCACTACCAGAAAAATTAAGAATCATCAATTCTAAATTTGAACTACAATGTATTGAAATATGCATTTCAATAATTTTTATTTGAAAGAAACGTACAAACCATTTCCCTTAGTAATTTTAAAAAACAGAACAAAAGGGTTTGGAACACATTTTCTTTTGAAAACATTGTCATGGGAGTTGGAAAACCAAAATGTCAAATTTCATGAAAAAACACCACACAATGGTACCAAGGCAGATACAGAAAGGGAAATGTAAATAACTGTGCTAGTATCATCATAATAGTTTAATATCTAAAAGTAACACTAGACATAGGTGAACCTGAGAGATCGAGAATAGCCTAGACGACACTAACACATGTGACCCCATGTATAGTAGCATGCCTCATACGATGAAATCTAATTCTCCAAAACGTATGTCCATCCTTTCTCAGGATGGCCTAGGGAAAATCCCATAGAAATAAACCCAAACATATCCACCTACTATGGGCCACTAGTCAGTAACATAACCTACCAATGCAATACTTGTCTCAGACAATTCCCTCAATATATCAGGTTCGTATGTCGCAAGTATATACTAAAAAAGAGATGATACAACAGATGTCGTCGAGCATAAAATCACAATATATACTTATAAAAAAAATACACATTGAAAAGGAAGGTGTAATCACATCATTTATCACACCCAAACATTGATAAAACTAATTTTAATATATTTTGGCATTACATTCAAGACCCGACAATTTTTTATAAAATCAAAAACATGCTAAAACATAATACATACTTTTTTAAAAACCAAAAAACATGGAAAAAGACATAAATAACCAAAAACATTGTAATTCATGCATCTGAAACATTTATAAAATCTAAAAATTCATTTTACATCACACTTTACTCCAAAAATCCAAACGAGGATTTTATAAAGAAAATAAGGCATCCATTGTTGAATAAAATAATTTCAATTTAACACTCACCGAATTATGAACCCCAAAATCCATTACATCACAAGAAACAAATTTATTATCAAATCCAAACCACTTTGGAAATCTATAAAAAGACCCCAAAACCTAATTTCTCAAGTAGCTAACACTTTAACAAAAACAAACACTACATTTTATATCACTTTTGACACCTAAAAGCCAATTAGGAACAATTATAAAACCAAACATGAAATTCCTAGAAAACAATTTTGGTAGACACTAACAAAGTCATTAAACACCCATTTCTCATGTTAGGAACTTTTTTGAAAGGCATATTCATGTTATACAACTCCAGAATTAGGTGCGGAACAATCGAAACATTTAATTGAAGAATACAGTGTTGAAAACTATAACTGGATGATGCAATTTCAATGAAACAAGGCCAGAACAACCAATTATTCAAACAAAATGATTCAATCAAATGTTGAACAATGAAAAATTAACACCTAGAAAAATAGATAATAAGAATAAATAGGTGAAACCAAAATTATAAAGTCAAGCGCAATAGGACCTTACAATCAATGTGCATTATTTCACAAAAACAAAAGTAAAACCATGAAAAGGATTAAAACAATGCTTCTGCACAAAATTAATTCGAACCAGAGCTTGAAATTAACATATATTAACCATATAAGGTGCGGAATTCATAAAATTAATGATTCATAAATTTAAAAAAATAGTGCATGGGAATCCTACCTCATAACCAAGGACGAAATAATGTGTGTTTGGAACTGCTGTGAGATCTCATTCGTACATCAACTGCACACTCCAGAAGTTGACTCAAACCCAACGCTAATAAACAAACCCAAAATAAATGCAATATGAAAGTGAGAAAAAAATAAAACATGAATAAAATAAAACAAATAAAATTGTATACAGACGGGGAGAGCGGGAGGATGGTCGGACGGCGGCTATGAGGCGGGCCGACTGAAGATGCAGTGGTAGGGAGAAGGCATTGGGTCGGGGTGCTGGGGCGCGCTGCAAGGAGGCAGAGGGCTGGTGTAGGGTTGTTGTGATAGGAGGGTGATGGGGAGGCTAACATCGTCTGGTGGAGAGCAGGCCGGAGGAAGAGGGAGAGCGGGATGTGGAGGTCTCGATGGGGAGGTCGGGCAGGAGGCCGAGGCAGCTCCTGGGTGGCTGGGGAGAAGGACAAAGCCGAGGTGAGGGGAGGGCAGAGGCCCTAGGACGTGGCCAACAGGGAGGGCACGAGGGTTTCTGACGGAGGGACTAGCAAGGAGGGAGGGGCTCGACGGTTTCATGGGGTTGCTGCAAAGGAGGGGACAAGAGCAATGCTACCCACTGGAGGTTTGGGTGCACAATTCCCTAGGTAAGGGGTGCACTTCCAGGGAAAAAGTGGGGGTAGCAGGTATCGCCTGGGGGGGAAGCTTTAGGGTTTTAATTTTTTTTAAAACCTAAACAACTAATAATAATAATAATAATAAATTGATAGAAAATATAATAATAATAATAATGCATAATAATACTAAAGTATAATGATATAAATAAAACTAATAAAATAACTCGTTTATTTTAATAATAATAAAACTATTAACCCATTAAAAATTTTAAATGTTACCATTAATTAACATTTATTTTCCCACTTTATTTCTTTGAATACAAAAAGGCCAAACAATTTCCTAAGAAAAGCCTTGCGGCATCGCGCTTTGCCTGTGCATCCAACGACGTCGAACCCAAAATGCGCACGTTTTACCCTAAGCTCAAAAATATCATCTGCGACTCCACCCAAATACCAAAAAAAGAATTTATGTACAAGTAAATTATAAAATAAAATAAATGCCTAGGTCAGGGTGAGACAATTCCCCCCCCCCCCCCCATAACACATTCCCTCCCTGGCACGAACTAGCTGATCAATCTATATCTAAAGATTCCACACAACATGACCCAACCTCTGAACACATGGAAATTCCATCGACCGCTGGTTGGAATCAACCTCATTTTTTGAAACATATCACCAGCAGAGGGGAGGCCTGACCGGACTCCCCACCATAATGATTAAACTGGCATCTGATAACGATTTGAGATAAAATCCAAAGAGATGGTGGGTCTCCCCACCATATAGGACCAACCATTACATGACCAAGTAGAAAAATGAATTAAGCCTGAACCAGGCCTTATTCAAGATAAAAGGAGAACAAAAATAACATTTGAACCACTCACTCTCATCATAAAGGAATGGGAGTTTAAATGGAAACTTTTCATGAACTGAAAACCCTAACCACATAGGCGGGGAGGGAGGGACCAAGGACTAGATCAATGAAACCACGACGTATAACTACTCACGACCCATCACTTTGGGATGGACACAAAACGAAGTGGCAACTAATTCACATGGGTGGCCCACGCAAGGTCACTGATCAGCAACTTGCATCCAAAAGGCACAACTATCAAAATTGTGCAATGGATAAGTCCATCGCGCACTTTACGACAAGAGGAAAATTACTAACAATAGAGAAACCAGAGAAACAACACCAAAATTGTCTCACCACACGATAGAGTCACAACCTTCACAAGACTCTTTAATGTTCCCAGGGGTTCTTGACTACGCATCGGCTTCACTCCGAGCCCTTTTGGCTGGAGCTCTGATGGATGAAGAATCTCCTACCTCACAGTCAGGTTCTGTTAATCCTAACAAGAAACATACATATTTTGATCTAACAGATGAAAGGACAAGATTTTAAAAAATGAAAAACATACTGGCTTTGAAAATTGAAGTTCATCAAAAGACCCACAACATCCCCATACATTTCAAAACACAGAACACCATCTGTACAACTACAAAGTTAAGAGATCCCTTACACTAAAAGGAAACTTACACAAGAAACATTTAACAAAAACACAACAACACATCAATTTTTAGAAATTCCTTCGCAATGCTTTCTAGAAATGCCCTGACAGAATTTCCGTAAGTGACCCAAGCATCCACAGGCGTGGAAGAGCTTTAGAACACTTTTACATGACTGAATTTTCTGACCTAGCATTCCACAATGATAATAGATGATGATATCTCACTCTGAAGAGGTTGACGAAAGATCCTGAGGCATTTTGATTCCATGACATTCTCTGTCCACTCTCAATTTCATGCTCATATCCTTTCCAGAATCTTTACCACTAGTCATAGGTATCAAAGGAGGGAGGACTACTTTGATCATTTCTTCCATCACGACGTCGACATGAAAACTTGTCTTACCACATCAATAAAAGAAGTTAGGTTGGACTCTGACACCATCGAATGTAGATCAGTGTGAAGACATACCTAGAAGCGTCGAGCCTTCATGGTGTCATTTGTGGCATACCCTGAATCATAAGGGACTAGCTCCAAAAAGCGCTGGAAATATTCCAACACGGATATGTCTCCCTATTGCAGAAAATAAACCTCCATCCCCTTTCACACCCTTTCTTCCTCAGACAAATAATAACGAATGAACAAGGCCTTCAAAAACTCCCAAGTAAGCTCTTGAAGAGGCCTATTCAAAGACACTGACTTCCACCACATCCACAGTGAACCTTCAAGCATGAAGGTCACAAACTTGACCATCCACACCTCAAGAAATTCATATAGGTTAAATTCCCTTTCAATCGTCCACATCCACTACTCTACTATGACAATTTCTTCTTGACCATAAAAGAGAGGTTGATCTATCTTCTGAAACTAAAGCATAAAATACTTAGGTTGATCAATTGTATTATGATCACCCATCAAAGCTTCAAGGGGGTAACCGCTAGACATGAAAATTTAAGAACCCAATGAAGGAGAACTCAAAAAATAAAATACTCAAAAATAAAAATTACATAGGTGACAAGCTCGAAACACAAGAAATAAAGTTATCATAACATCAAAACTTTTCTCTTTGAAAACATCTTTAATATAAAATGATCTTGGTGAGTTTAACCCTCACTATTGGTATCCCTTAGAGTCTGACTTACAAGCATGTATCTGTGCCACCCCTAGAATCTATCCGTCATACCAAAAATCCGTCCCATTTCCAACATACCACTATGCATGTAAGAAACCATAGGAACACCAAGGCCAAAACAAGAAACTTTATTTTACAAAAACAAATCATTCAACCCCTTTCCTCTAAAACAGTCCTCAAATTAAACATGTTATTCCAAACAACCATTTTTCAAAACCAACTTTCCTGATTCAAAACACTTTCAGAAATCAAAGGAAACTCAAACCAACTCAAATGGGGAACTAGTGTCAGTTGGTGACATGACCATATGGTTGGCGGCCATATGCCAAACACGTCACCGACATGGAGAGCCTTTTTGGACCATGACCCTAGCTCCACATGGATTTCCAGAATGTAAGGCTTAGGAGGACTATTAGCCCAACTCCCTTTGTCGCATCCCAATCATAAAAAATTCCCTTAAAAACCCAAATAAATAAATTAAACCAGACTTCCCATCGAAACCTGAGGATCAACACGGGCAAGAGTTCGCGACGCTCTTCCCGAACCTACCCCTCCAATCACGAAAATCCTACTCCATCAACCTTGACATCCCAAATAACAATGGGTGCTCTAAAAGGTGAGGTATGATAAAAGATGACCTCCTCTGATACCATTTTTTCACGAACCAACCCAAGTCGATCCTGAACCGGTCACCCGAGCTGATCTGCGACATGGTCCGAGAGGCATTTCCGATCCTCCCAGGCTGACGACAAGCGCTAGGGCATCAACAGAGATCATGGTAACGATTTCTCCCGATACATAAAAATATAATAGCACAAGTAATATAGAGTAGTGCAGAATAAATAAACCAGGTAAAGTAACTAACCAAGAATGAATGAAAATAAAACTAACCAAACTAGACTTCCGAACTGACTTCATGTGACCCCGAGGTTCACTCTCCGACTCAATGATCAAACACCGCCCAAGTCGAGCGCACTCAATCCAGTATCTTTCACAAACACAAAAAAAAAGAACTATAGACATGAGTATTAAAACTCAGTAGGCTAGCACGATATCTATTCCCATTGCACTACCATTAAAATTAAGAAACATCAATTCTATGTTTGAACTATAATGTATTAAAAAAAATTCTTTTCTATAATTTTTATTTGAAAAAAAAGTACAATCTGTTGCCCTTAGTCAATTTCAAAACAAGAAAAAAATGGTTTAGAACACAATTTCTTTTGAAAACATTATCATGGGAGTTGGAAAACCAAAATGTAACTTTTCATGAAAAAAACACCACAAAAGGGTACCAAGGTAGATATGGAAAGGGAAATGTAAATAGGTGTGGTAGTATCATCATAATAGTTAAATAGTTAAAAGTAACACTAGACATAGGCAAACCCGAGAGATCGAGAGTAGTCAAGATGACACTGATACCTGTTACCCCATCTATAGCAGCATGCCACATACGATGAAATCTAGCGCTCCAAAATGCTCGGCCATCCATTCTCAGGCAGGCTTAGGAAAAATCACATAGCAATAAACCCAAACCTATCCACCTAGTATGGGCCACTAGTCAGTACCATAACCTGCCAGTTCAGTACTTGTCTCAGAAAATTCTCTAAATATGTCAGGTTCGTATATCGCAAGTATATAATAAAAAAATAGATGATTAAATAGATGTTGTAAAGCATCAAATCACAATCTTTACTTATAAAAATAATTCACATTTCTATGGAAGGTGTAAACACTTCATTTATCACACCCAAACATTGATAAAACTCTTTTTAAAATATTTATGCTACACACTCAAGACCCGACAATTCTTAATAAAAAAACAAAACATGATAAAACACTATACACACTTTTGTAAAAGCCAACCCACTTAGAAAACCACATAAAGAATAGAAAAAAAATTTCTTGCATGCTTCTGATACATTTATAAACTCCTAAAATTCATTTTACATCACACTTTACTTCAAAAAGACAAACTGGCATTTTATAAAGAAAATAAGGCATGGATTTTTTGAATAAACCAATTTCAATTTAACACTCATCGAATTATGAACCCCAAAATCCATTATTTCACAAGAAAAACATTTATTATCAAATCCAAACCACATTTAAAATCTATACAAATACCCCAAAACCAAATTTTGCATGTAGCCAACACCTAAAAAAAACAAACAACACATTTTATGTCCGTTTTGACACCTAAAAGACAACCAGGAACCATTCTTATAACCAAACATGAAATGCTTAGAACAAATTTCGGTAGACACTCACAAAGTCATAAAACACCAATTTCGCATGATTGGAAATTATTTAAAATTCTATGTCATGCTCTAAAACACAAGAATTGGGTGTTGAACTAACGAAACATTTAATAGAAGAAAATAGTGTGGAAAAATATAACTGGACGATTCCGTTTCCATGACACAAGGCCATAACTATGCATTCTTCAAACAAAACGAGTCACTAAAATGTGGAACAATGAAAAACTAACACCTAGACTAATAGAAAACGAGAATAAATAGTTGAACCCAAAATTATAAAGTCAAGCCCAATAGGACCATACAATCAGTGTGCGTTATTTCAAAAAAACAGCAGCAATAACCATGAAAGATGCTTAAAACAATGATTGAGCATAAATATAATTATAATCGGATCTTGAAAATAACACATATTAATCATATAAGGCGAGTAAATCATAAAATTAATGTTTCTTAATTTAAAAAAAGAAGGCATGGGAATCATACCTCAAAACCAAGGTGCGACGAAACAATGCTTGTTTGGAACTGATGCGAGATCTCATTCGCACCTCAACTGCACGCTCCAGAAGATGACTCAAACCCAACACTACCAAAATGAACCCAAAATAAATGCAATCTCAAACCGAGACAATGGAATAAAACATTAATAAAATAAAATAAATAAAAAGGTATATCGATGGGCAGAGAGGGAGGAAGGTTAGGCAGTGGTTGTGAGGTGGGTAGGCTGAAGATGCGGTGGTAGGGAGATGGATCTAGGTCGGGGTGCTGGGCCGCATTGCAAGGAGGCTGAGGGGTGGTGTTGGGTTGCTGTGATAGGAGGGTGATGGGGAGACCGACGACGTCCAGTGGAGAGTAGGCCGGAGGAAGAGGGAGAGTAGGATGTGGGGGGTCTTGATGGGGAGGTTGGGCAGGAGGTTGAGGCGGCTCCTAGATGGTCGGGGAGAAGGTGGAAGCTATGGTGAGGGGAGGGAAGAGGACCTGGGACGCATCTACTAGATAGGGCATGAGTGTGTGTGATGGTGGGACCAACATGGAGGGAGGGGCTTAGCGAAGGAATGGAGTTGCTGAAAAGGAGGGGCCGAGAGCGGTGATACCCATTGAGGACTGGTGCGCACAACGCATAGGGAAGGGGTGCGCCTCCAGGTAAAAAGGGGGGGTAGCGAGTATCACCTGGGGGTAGTTTTAGGGTTATATCTTTTCTTTAAAAAAACACCCTAAAACACTAATAATAATAATAAATTGATTGAAAATATAATAACAATGATAATAATAATAATAATAACAATAATAATAATACATAATAATAATACTAATGTATAAAGTTAAAAATAAAACAAATAAAAGCACTAATTTATTTTAATAATAATAAAATTATTAACAGAATAAAAATTCTAAATGACACCATTAATTAACATTTATTAACCCACATTATTTCTTCGAATACCAAAAAGGCCACATAGTTGCCTTAGTGAAGCTGTGCGGCATCGCGCTTTGCCCGTGCATCCAACGACGTCAAACCGAAAACGCGCACTTTTTATCCAAAGCTCAAAAATCGCATCCGTGACTCAACCCGGACCCCCAAAAAAAATTTAAGACCAAGGAAATAATAAAATAAAATAAATGCATTGGTTGTGGTGTGATAGGCTTTGAGGCTCATAAAATATCTTACAATAAGTGTACAAGATGGTCTAAGAAGGCAATAGACGAGATGAGAAACATTGATGAATTCCAAGAAAGTGTCAAGGATGATTTTGACACCAAAGATGTGATGATAAAGGATCACACTAATAGTTTTGAGGAAAAGATAACTCTTGAACATACGTCTCAGAAGTAAGAAGTTTAGGATCTGAATGGGAAGCTAAATTCAGTTGCTTAGAGTTGGAAGAGGGAAAGGGATCTCATAATTGAGATTAGAGAGAAGCTTGATAAGCTTGAAGAAGTTCTAAAATCCCGTGCAGAATCTCATAAGGCTTGACAAGAGATAATCAAAGCCTTAGAGAAGAACACTTATATTCTGGATCAGTTGCTGAAGCATGCATAAGAGGATCACAAGGAGCTCAAGAAGATAAAAACCACCGTGAAGAAGCTGATTCTGAAGGAGAAGGAAGGATAATCTTTTATAAATCTGACCTTATTTTGTATATTTCTTATTGTACAAATTCTTTCAATCTTGGTGAATTTTTTTTCACTTCATATTTTTGGTTGTTTAGTACTAATATTTCAGGTACCATATTTTCCTTTACATTCCATGTATTTATTATTGAAAATCACAAAAGGGGATAAAGGAATGTCAAAAAATAAATCTGAGTAAAGAATAATTTTTTCTACGGGGGAGTTCATCTAAGTGGGAGTTATCTTCATAGAGATTTTTATAAGCAATAAAATGAAAAATCTCTTCCATGAAATTTATAATATGATCCTTACAGTTTCCAAAGCATAAGGGGGAGTTAGTTGTATTAAATTTGATCTTAGAAAAATGGAGGTAATTTTTTATTTACAATCCCATAAAATTTCTAGGTCCTTATATTCATTTTTATAAGGATGTTTGTACTTTCCAAAAAGGGAGAGATTTTTAAGTCAATAAGTTTTCCTTATGATTTTTACAATCCTTCATGTTTTGAAAGTCAAAAACACCCTATCATAATGAAAATTTCATTTTCCCTATGATTTTTAGTAATAAGGAAGATTTTACATCCCCAAGGAAAATTTATCCTTACCTATTTTTCATTATTCATATTTTTAGTCTCTTTAAATGTAACTCATTTTATTCCTATGTAAAAATTCGATTTCACATCTAAAACCTTGGAATTCTATAAATACTTAGATATAGAGTATTCTATTTTTAGGATCCGAATGCAGGTTCCGAATTCTCGGAAATTCAGAATCCGAATTCATAGAAATTTAGAATGTGAATTCTATGAAATTCAGAATCCTAATTCTCTGAAATTCAGACACTGGAATCTCTGAAATTCAGAATCTGAATTCTCTAAAATTCATAATCCGAATTCTCTGAAATTCAGAATCTGATTTCTATGAAATTCAAAATCTGAATTCCTCAGAATTCCGACTATGAATTCCTCATAATTTAGACTCTGAATTCCTTATAATTTCGAATCCGAATTCCTTAGAATTCCAGTTTTGAATCCCTTAGAATTCAGACTCTGAAATCCATATAATTTTGGTTCTGAATTCTTTTGATTTAAAACTATAAATTCCTTACAATTAAGACTCTGAATTTCGTAAAATTCGGACTCTTAATTCCTTATAATTCAGACTCTGAATTACTCAAAATTTAGACTCCGAATTCCTTATAATTCTAATTCTCAATTGACTGTAATATAGAATCTCAATATCAATGTAATATAGACTTCAAAGAATTACTTGTTTAGACTCCAAATTCTATTTTCCCTTATACTCTGAAAATATTATTATGTGATGTAACCATATTTACTTACTCTTGTTTTAGTTATAAAACGATGTCGTGCATTCAGTTTCTAACCAACCGTTATTCGAGTCACACATGTACAAGTCCCTTGAAAATTCATGGAAAAATATGATCATTGGAGGAGGGATATCATCGTTGGAGATGTGTATATAAATCGGATCTCATTTGAATGATCTTAAAACAACCAACTTTGATGAATGTTATACGACTCTATAGATTACATGTTCTTGAAGTGATTTTTAGAGAGAGACTCTCATGCTTTTTGCATACTAAACATCTTCTTCATAATTACTCTGTGCGACTTCGAAGGTTACTGAGTGCATTCAAGGGATTCTAGGTATAGGAAGACAGAGGTGCAGAATACCTTAACGTTCAAGGACATCCATGATAAGGAGGACAGAGGTGCCAAATACCGTTATGTTCAAGGGCATGTAGGGATAGCAAGACAGACTCCGATATTTGTAACGAGGGCTTACCCTAGTATGGGTAAAATAGACTTTCTTGAAAGTACAAATCAAGGGACCTTTTTCCTAGGATGTTGGATTCCCTACTCTTTGGGTTAAAATATTTCATACTTTTTAATTTTTTTGTTTCAAGTTAGTTTTCTGCTTCAATTTTTTGATAAGGAAAGTACAAATATCTTATACTTTTCTATTCCTGTGCACTGATTAGTACGATTCTATATTCTTTAAGGAAGAATCTTTGTCCTTGTTAACATTTCTTATGTTTACTTTATGGAACTATATTTCTGGAATCTAACAACCTTATAGAACTAAGAGGTATTCTGAATTTACCTTGTTTAACTTTGTTAGACATTACTATCTTTAAAATTTCCAAAGGAATTTTTTAAAGTATTAAATTCACCCCCCCCTCTTGTATATTGATAATCTAAATCATTATTTCGATCCTACAATATCTTCTTTTTTCACCCTTAATTGATGATAACCAAATTGAAGATTAATCTTAGAGAAGAATTGAGCCCCATGAAGTTGGTCAATAAGTCATCAATTCTTGGAAGAGAGTATTTGTTCTTTATTGTGATCTCGTTTAGTTCTTTATAATCATTGCATATCCACATAGATCCATCCATATTCGTCACGTAGAGAATAGGTGCTCCCCAAGGAGACACACTCGGTCAGATAAACCCTTTCTCCAAAAGATCTTGGACTTGTTTCCTTAATTTCTCCAGCTCCACATTTTCCATCCTATGCGGGTTCTTTGATATTGGATGATATCCAGGTAGAAATTCAATAAAGAACCCTAACTCTCTTTCTAGGGGAGGTCTAGGAAACTCCTCAAGAAATACGTCAACGTATTCATCGACGATTATGACATTTTCTATCCTCAAACTCACATTTACTTCTTCTTCTTCACATGTCAATTCCATAAATTAGGATATAGGAGGTTCTTATAAACAAAGACCAGGTTGAGATATCTCTCCTTGGAAGACAACTGTAGGTTTTCCGTTCAAGACTACTGATATTTCCTTACTTCTGCATTTGGACGTAGCATTATACTCCGAGAGCCAGTTCATCCCTAGTATAATGTAGAATTCTAGCATGGAAATGACTACTAGATTTATGATAATACTGTGATCACAAAAGTAAATACTAGAGTTTATAAACACTTATGATGCTTGGATAATCCCACTAGGAGCCTTGACTGATAAATCTACTTTTAGAAAGTTGTGGGTTGATTCCAAATTCTTTGCAAACATGTAGGAAATAAAGGAATCTGTAGAACCAGAATCAAACAAAGAACTATCTAGCATTGAGAGAAAAACAAGAGTACCTACTACCACATCATTTGGAGATTCAACTTCATCTGTCGTGATAGAAAAAGCATGATCTTTCTCCCTTGGACTTTGTTGAGGCTGATGGTGGTTCCCCTCCACTGCCCTCGGATTTGGACAGTGATTGTCAAAGTGCCCATGTTTTATACACTTAATGCACTGAAAATCATGTAGGTCTTTCACTATCTTCCCCCTGTCATTAGTATTTGGAAGATGAGGTTTCACCTCACTATGACAATTCCACGTAATATGGCCATCTCTTCCACACTTGTCGCATTTCCCGTTCTCGAGCAGGCAGTTTCCTGAATACTTCTTCCAACATTTATTATACGTGGGAAATTTCACTTTCTTTCCTCCTCTTCCGTAATCAATGGTCCTCCCTAAGCTGGTCTCCATTGATCTCTTTTTTTCGTTTGATTTATGAGACCACTACGTTTCACCAAACTCCAGTTCGTCTTTCATTGCACTTCGTACGATCTCCTCATAGTTGTGATAGTCTTAGTTGGCTAGATTTTTCTAAAGATTTGGTCTCAATTCACAAAATAATATATCTACCATACCATTAGGATTCATGAAAAAGCGTGAGGTATAACGTGAAAGTCTTGTAATGTTCATCTTGTAGCTTCCCACAGATTCATTCTCCTTCTGCTTCAACTCGAGAAAATCCTCTATTCTTGTTCTCATGGAACAAGGGAAATACATATTGAATATGATCCCTCTAAACTCCTCCCACTCCATAGCATCAACCTTCACTCTTTGCCTCATGTTTTTCATTAGTTCCCAACACTGATCATCTTCTTCCTCTAAGTGATAGACAGCCAGGGTGACCTTCTCTTACTCTGAATAGCGGAGCACAGAAAAGATCTTCCCTATAGAGCTGATTCACTATTCATAAATAAATGGGTCGGTCGATCCACTAATGTTTGGTGGTCATTGACACATAAAGGACTCAAAAGAATGTTGTTCCATTCACAGTGAGATCAGTCTCTCATCTTGATTCAAGTTATTTCCTATAACTTGAGTCATTTGGTTCATCATTCGCATGAATTTTTCCATTCCAGCTTCCATTGGAGGGATGTCTGTGCATGGTCCATTGCGGTCACGGTTTTCACAGTTCCTCCTATTTACTGCCATTTCTAAAATAATAAAACTGTAGTGAGGAACTTATTTCATTTACTAATCATTTATCAATAAAGGATTTTATGTCTTAAAACTTATTTAAATAAATACATTTCTCTATAAATCCTTCATAATGATTCATAAAAAGCTTATGATTAACAAAATATATCCCCTGGGAGTGTCATAATAAAGTGTGTTTCAAGGCCCATTTTTGTGTACCAGGGTACCCTGGGTCAAGCCCGAAACTCCTTGTCAGAGTTTTTTCTCCTAGGTACGTCTGTGCCAGATCCACCTATACCTGTTCATATCTAGACATGGATGTATTTTCTTGATAAACCACTTACACAATACTCAACAAAATAACATGAATTTTTCCTATATTTGAAATTTTCTATATTATTTTTCATATATTTTTCATTTCCTATTTTACACAAATAACTAAACTATCCTTTGATACCAATTATGGCATCCTTCCTTTTTATTACATAACTTTTAATTACATTTTACAACTAGGGGATTTTTAAAGTCTAGTGTCTTGGAAATCAGGAACATAATACATGAAAACAATATAAAACATCCTTATAACGCACTTTTAAGGATTCATAATTGGATCATCCTAATTACAATTACTACATCTCATAACCTGGAGACATACATCAAAGGAATGGGTGAGTAGAAGGCTCTGTAAGAAAAACAAGTGAAATAGTTGACATGTGATCTTGAGCAATATTAATAAGAACATGATAAAAGTAATAAATGCATGATCAATTGAAGAATAGTAATATCATAATAAAAATATCATGAATCATAACCTGAATATGTGGCTACAACATTTAATTTATATATTCATGAAAATATCACAAAGGTTTATCCCCGAGGTGTCATATAAATTACCAAGGTTTTTCACCAAGGTATCGTGAAACATGTAATCTCAATAGATTAATTATTTACCCAATGCATTGGAGAACTATCAGAGAGAACCATTAATATGTATTTATTTTCATGTGATCCAAATAGATCATAATCAAACATTTCATAAATAAACCAAAGAGAGTAAAAGAAATGGGTTTCACTTCAAAATCGTAACATGTAAAAAGTGCTTAAAAATAAGATCGTTATGTCATTTATAACCTATGGAAAGGGAGATAGGGTTACAAGTATATCAATTAAAGAATCAAATATATAATTTTTTTTATCTATGAACACCTAGAGAAACGAAATGGGTCTGGGTAATCACATAAATAAAACAAGAGAATTCATTGAGAAAATAGAGTGAAATTTTGAGATGGAATATCTACAACATAACGGCTATATAACATGGTTTTAGAAAATAATATAAAGAGTGGGGACAAGGGTATCGCATCCATAAATGAACCATTTTAAAGTAGAGGTAAATAATAACAAGAAATAATATCATGGTGTGGAAATTTTAATGACACACCACATGAAAAAGGAAACATTAAAGGAAAGAGAAAGCACGATTTCTTTTACGAAAATTCAGCAGCCTAACGGCGTCACATAAAAATTAATTAAATAAATTGATGATAGTGGAAGGGGTCTCTAATAATTTGGAAATAAAATGGAATGTAGTAAATATATATAAGAACATGCCCCCTGATAATAAAATGGAACTATAAGAAATAACATAAAGGAAGTCATGACTTAAAAGAGGAGGGTGAAAGGTTCCCTTACCATGATGAGTAACATCGAAAGCCTGAAGGGAAGAACCTTGGGAGGATTGAGGGAACATTGAGAGAATTCCTTGGGAGGTAAGTAGATCAGAACTTCGTTGAGAAGGATTTTGGAATGAAATGAATGAGGGAAATGGATTGGTATCTATAGGAAAACAGATGGAATAAATTATTAATTTCCAAGGGAAACCTCATTGGTGGTATTTAAAAAACCATGGGCATTCCCATGGTATTTGTCCATGGTATTGGACACATAGGAAACCTAATAGAATATATAACTATTCATAAGTCTAACAGAAATCTTACATCATTATTACATCATTAATTATGTCATTAAACACCCGAAACTCAAAATTGTATTTTTACAATTCACCGAAAATTCAACTGTTTCAGAAAAATCCCAAAAATTTATCTTTACCTAATATCGATGATCTGAATTAAAAAATGAACTCCATTTTGTGAAAATAAATTTCTAAATATTTTTAATTTAATTTTTATATAAAATCATTATTTATTCTAAAAATACATCTTTAAAACTATAACTCATTATGTAACACTTTAAAAAAGTAACCAGGGTCCCATAAAATTATCATATAACCATAATACAATAAAGTAACAATTTATTATTACATTTTATGAAAATATATTTCCATCATAAATTAGAAAATTAATTATAAAATTTTAAATAAAATTTTTATGACATAAACAAATACCGAAACTTATACTATGATCATTTTTTCACTTTTTAGATGTTTAAATTGTATTTATACATTCATTGGTGAAGTTTATATTTTTTTGGACAAATTAATATTCATTAAAATTCATTACTATTCATATGGGTATGTTACTATTCATACTTTACAATTCACTAAAAATCACGTTGATCATATTAGTATTTAAATTTCTCACTGATTACAACTTTAGAAGATCATTTTTTTAAAATAATATGACATTATTAATTATTTATGTAATACAAAAATATTTTAAAATACCCCTTTTTTCTAAATTCATCAATAATACACATCCTATATTTATCAAGATATTTAAAATTCAAAAACATTTCTATAATAAGAAAAAAAATTTTATTAATATAAAAGGATTACACAAAGCATCTAAGGTCTCATTACATAGCCCCTTATAACACCAACATATAACCTAAGTGTAATGTTTGCTATGGAGATAGAATCTTGGTGTGGCTCGGACAACATTTCTCAAGTGGTGATTTCTATCATCTTGACCTTCTCCCTTATGCGATTATATTGATGATTCATATGTTGAAGTTCGGATTGGGATTGGTCTAGAGAAAAGCCCAGCGATGCTACCTCCTTCCCAAGGTCCAATATATGGGATTCATATGGCCCGAGTCTACAGGATGAGGCCATTCAATGTTCCTTCTGTATTAATTAACCAAGATAACTATATTTATAAAATCACAATGTTAAGATTACATTTTTCAATGGTCATATTGACCAACGGTCATATAATAGTCGAAACCCAATGGTCTCATTTTAATTATTCCCACTTCACTAATTAAAGGATATAGTTTTGTTGAGTATAAAATAAAACTACACAAAAAGTTAAGAAACAAATATAATTAAAAAGATCAGGTCATTTCCAATCTCGGGTCTAAATTGTCGACCTCACCCTTTTCCAGAGGGCTCCCTCTACTGGCCTCCTCCCTCTAAGAGGACTGGTCTGATTCTCCCAGTAGAAGGAATGTATCTCCAAATCAGGTTACCAAAAACTATGGAGGGGTTGTTTGATTGAGCAACACCTTTACTCAATCCATCATGGGATGCGGAGCACCCTGAGAGTGCATAGAGTCCTCCATCTCAGCAATGTAATTTTACCCCTCCACCTAAGACACCATAAATTAAACCTTGCATAGATCGATTACTGGAAAATCCATCCTGAAATGGTTCATATGGTGCCACATCTCGGATAAGTTGAGGAATTGTCTGATGAAATCCCATATGTCCCAATCCTTTCAGGAAGACAGCATTCTCAGGCATATCTATGTGGCGCAGCCACTTTGCGGTGCCTGGTTGGGTATCCTACGGAACCCCCTGGGTGTCCTCCCCTCTGGATAACTTTGCCCCTCTAGGACCGCCGGGTCTGCCGCTATCATCTGCCTCTTAGTTGGTGCAGGTCTCACTGGCAGTACATACCTACCACAGCGGGATGTCCTCACTTCCATCTAGCCCTAACCTCATGGTTGATATAATCCCCTAGCCTAAAACCTTACTTAATCTTGAGTTATTACAAGATTACACATTGATGATCTTTTCGGGTTTAGAGTTTTAGAGAATTAGATCATAAAACATTCATTACATTCCACATATAAACAAAGTGGTTACATAAAGATAGTATTCTTCATTCCCATCAATGGAAACATATTTAAAATAATCATGGATTCTTTCTTGACACTTCCTTGACACTATCATCATATCATGTACCTTTCCCTTGACCTGTGAATAACATTTCAAAAAAACTTGGGATGAGCATAAAAAGCTCAGTAATGGATATAAATATATAGAAAGGAAAATGGGTACATATATATATAAGGATGAGATCATACTTTACTCATAAAACAGAATCACTTTAACATACTCATCAAATCATGAATAAATCATAGAAATCATAAGACATAAAGGTAACTTGAGGCATTCAAAACATTCTTACGTAGTGAATAACCCTCTTGGTTACATTTGGAATACCCATCATAGTATATTCCCTAAAATCTCTTCGGAGAAACCTTAACGTTTCACTCCTTCGCGTTACCCAATGCATTGGAGAGCTATATCGGGCTCACCCGCCCTTATTTTATCACGGAACCACCCGTCTTCATAATAATGCCCAAGAACCTCAACATAATCGTATCACATAAAACATGCAAAAGGAAACATAACATTTCCACCTTTCAATCAAAAGATATCAATACAACACATTGATATAAAAAAATTATGAAAACCATTTTCAATACCAAAATAAAAGAAAAGTAAAACATGGTATTTATTTTCCTTTTAAAAAGAGGGTATGGCTTGAAGAGGAAGCCGAAACTCAAATAATAGTCATGACGGCGGAGAAGTCGTTTTCGCCGTATACGTACGAAAAAAATTCCCTTTTGTTGTTTAGTAAACGCTTTGTATAAAAAATATTTCTTTTGAATAAACTTAAAAGTCAAAGTGGTTTATACACCGTATAAAAGAAGGTTGTGTATAAAACAAAATATGGCTCAATGAAAGGAGATTGAGACAAAGTCCCATACCTCGGGTCCGACTTGACTCGGTCGTTCGTTAATCTCCTGAATAATAAACTTGAGTTAATTTCTACTTGTTTATGAACCTTTTTCAAGTTCATTATTCCTTTTATATCACTTATTTCCATGTCATTAACACTATGTAATTATTTAAGTTAATAACTGTCGTTTTAACGATCATTGGTAATTGAGTAAAAAATAAGCCCTTTATAATTACAAGTTGTTCATGTACCCATTATATCCAGAATGGTATTAATGATTTGGATAACATATATAACATATATATTCATCATATACATGTATTTATAAAATTACATCACATTTAGAGGTAAGAAATGAAATGCACCATTCATGGAGACGGTAAGCCGTACGTACGCATGAATGCTACTTCCATTTCTATTTCGTATTTTCTGGAATGGAATCAAAATAATATAAGAGTATATTATAATTCCAGTATAATAAAATATATAATATCATTAACTTTATCTTTTACACATCCCACATATGGTATTAACGAATCAAATCACTTTCAGGGGGCGGTAGTCCGCACTTCCTAAAATTAAGATATCGTGTTTACCCATAATGGAAACAATAATGGAATGCCATAAATGAAAAATACAGAAGCTTAAGGAATGAATAAACATATTATATATCATATATAAAAATATTGACATCATAATGGCCACCTTTGAATGTGTTAAATGAGTATTGAACAATCGTCATTTCGGGAGGCAGAATTTCGCCATCCACAGAAACCGTATGTTCTTTAACCAATTGATGTAGTTGTGTGAGAGTGTAGCTCGAATAAATCTTATAACAACATTCTAGTATATTGATGATACTGGTTTTGTTATCAAAATAAGTAAATAAAAAGTGTTTAGGGGGTTGGAGAAGCAAAATAAAACAAATGAACATGAGAGAATGAATTACCATTAATAGCGTAACTCCTTTTGATTTGAGCCTAAAGGCTTACTTTGAAAGGATTATGCCCAAAGGTAATCCTCTAGGATGATGATAGGGATGTGGAGAGACTAAATGTGCAGGGGATGGCCGAGAAAAAGGCTTGAGGAGTGTGTGAAATGAGGTAGAGGTGGGGGCCTTTTAGAAGAGGAGAGGAGGGGCACTTTTGGAAATCATGAAACTATTATTTTATTTTCAAAAGTGTTTCGAATTTATATGGTCCCAAATTGATATATTTCGAAGATAAGATGATAGGGCTTAGAAATATTCCCATCCAATAGTTTTTGGACATGTTTAGTTCTTAGATTTTATATTGTCTTTTCCTTTAATTTAAACTGTTCATTAATGAGGTCATCGTTGCATCATCATGATTTCATAATTAAATTAATTTATTTAATGTCTAAAAATTATAACAAAAATATCCTGATGTAAGAATTTTTTTTAACGTTCCAAATAGTATTTATAGACAAAAATATTATTAGTATAACCCCTTTTAAAAATAGTTTTAGTAAAACAATTTATGTTAGTGTCATTTTCACCTTTATTTAAAAAAAGGCATTAAAGTCATTATCTCACCCAAGAGGCTCCATAGGGTCCCCTAAATCGACCCATGGGTTGTCTTGGTCGGCCATGACTCATCCAATAGGGGTAGGACAAGTTTCATGGTGTTTTCATATTTTTATAATATCATTTTTACCTTAAATTACACTAATTACCTCTAATCGCGATTAATGAAAAAAAGTTACTATTCACCAAAAAATTATTTTCATACCATTGAACCACATTTTACATACTAATGACAACCATGTATGACGTATTTTCAAAATTCAATACACATTAGTGGTAAACTTTCATTTAACTGAAAAACCAGTTTGCTTGATTACCACTTAGTGGTTTCACTATTCATCAAAAAGTGGAGTTTTTCAGAAAATTCCCAAAAATTCACTCTAAGGTATATTCGATATTCCGAATTCAAAAATGGTGTTTATATTAACTAATTAAAAGAATATAAGTACAATTAATTAATTTAATAATTAACTCCCGCTATCAAAACAAATAGCGTGTTTTTATGAAACAATAAGAATCAAAAGATTGACACCAGTTTAAGTCCAATTTCAAAGTGAAATTGATTCCAATGACCACCATTGGATTAAATGGTAAAAATATATTCTAATTTCACTTCAAAACCAATTCAAAATATAATCTAATCATATAAATAAATTAGATTAAAATGCAGTTTTGATGTAAAATGCAGTATTTTTGTCACTATTCATTAAAAAATGAACATTGTCAGAAAAATACCAAAAATTCACACAAAGTAAATTTTGATGTCCCAATCATAAAGAATAAGTTTATTTTGAAAAAAATAGCTTATAAAATTGTCAAAATATAGATTTAATAATGGTTTTCCATCAAAAGGCAGTAAAACAATCTTTTATAAATATTAGTGTATTCCATGCTTAAGATTGGATTTATTTTCATTTTAAGCCTCTAAAACAGTATCTAGTTCATTAATATACATAGATAATAATATCTATTTATTCATTACTTACTTGGGATGTAACATCCTTCCCCCCTTTAGAAAATTGCGTCCCCGCAATTTATTTACTTATCGAATAAATGGGGGTACTTATCCCTCATTGCATTTTCAGATTCCCATGTTGCCTCTTCCATCATGTGGTTTTTCCACAAAACCTTTACCTGCTTAATCACCTTATTCCGTAACACTTGATCCCTATGGTCAAGAATCTGGACCGGTTGTTCCTCATAAGATAGGTTCTCTTCCAGCTGAACTACCTTTGGACTCAAAACATGAGATGGAGCTGGCATGTACTTTCTCAACATCGAAACGTGAAAAACATTGTGTACCTGAGATAAACTCGGAGGTAAATCCCCTCGGTAAGCAACTGATCCAACTCTCTCAAGGATTTCATATGGTCCAATAAACCTTGGTCTCAACTTTCCTTTCTTACCAAATCGCATCACACTTTTCCATGGTGATACTTTGAGAAAAACATGATCACCTACCTCAAAAGAGAGATCCTTCCTCCTGTTGTCCGCATAACTCTTCTGACTAATCTGAGCTGTTCTCATGTGTTTCTGAATCATCTGAACTTTTACTGCCATCTCTTCTACCAATTCTGGTCCCATCAACTTCCTTTCACCCACTTCATCCCAGAAAGCTGGAGTTTGACATCGCTTCCTATATAACGCCTCAAATGGTGCCATCTGTTTACTGGAATGAAAACTGTTATTATATGAAAATTCAACCAAGGAAAGATGTTGGTCCCAATTTCCCTGATAATCCATAGGGAAAGAACGTAGCATATCCTCCAATGTCTGAATTGTTCGTTCTGACTGCCCATCTGATTGAGGATGAAAAGCTGTACAAAATTTTAATTTAGTACCCAATGACTTCTGAAGGCCTTTCCAAAAGTTAGAAGTGAACCTGGGATCACGATCAGATACAATGGAGAGGGGAGCTCCATGTAACCTGACTATCTCTTTAAGATACAAACGGGAAAGTTGATCTAGGGGAAAAGTATCTCATATAGGAAGGAAATGAGTAGTTTTAGTCAAGCGATTAATAATAATCCAGATTGCATTATTACATCGAGATGTCGTTGGTAATCCCACAACAATGTCCATGGATATATTCTCCCATTTCCACTCTGGCACTGGTAAAGGCTGAAGCATCCCCTTCAGTAACTGCCGCTCTGCTTTAACCTGTTGACATGTTAAACACTTCACAGTTAAATCAGAAATATCTCTTTTCATTCCATCCAACCAGTAATACTCCCGAATATCTCTATACATCTTAGTACTGCCTAGATGAACTGAAAACGGAGAACTATGAGCTTCACATAACAACTCTCTCTCCAACTTTGAATCACAAGGCACATACAATCTCTTCCCAAATCTCAAAACCCAATCATTATCAATCTCAAATTCAGGAAACTTACCTTTCTGAACCAGCTCTACCTTTTTCTACAACTCACTGTCTTGCTTCTGTGCTTGCTCTATTCTATCTGATAGAGATGATCTTACTGATACCTGAAACAAAAAAGAAGAACTCCCTGCACCAACAACTTCTATGCCAAAGTTCATCAAATCCTTAACCGGAGGAACACGTTCCAAATGCAACATTTCTAATGAAGCATTACTTTTTCGACTCAAAGCATCAGCCCCTTTATTTGCTTTTCTCGGATGGTAATGAATTGTACAATCATAATCCATGATTAATTCTAGCCATCTCATTTGTCTCATGTTAAACTCTTTCTGGGTGAATATATACGTTAAACTTTTGTGATCAATATATATTTCACACTTTACACCATAAAAATGATGCCTCCAAATTTTTAAAGCAAAAACAACAGCAGCTAATTCCAAATCATGTGCAGGGTAATTTACCTCATGAGTCTTCAACTGTCGTGAAGCATAAGCAATTACCTGATCATTCTGCATTTGGACGCAACCATGTCCTTTCAATGAAGCATCACTGTATATAAAAAACTCACCATTCTTGGAAGGTAGTGCCAAAACTGGAGCATTCACCAATCTTCTTTTCAATTCCTGAAAACAATCATCACATTCTTTTGTCCAGATAAACTTAACACCCTTCCGAGTTAGCATAGTTATTGGACTAGATAACCGTGAAAAATTTCTAACAAACCTCCGGTAATAGCCTGCCAATCCAAGGAAGCTACGAATCTTAGATACATTTTTGGGTCTTGGCCATTCTTCAACAACTTTTTTTTTGCAGGATCAACAGTTATTCCATCTTTAGAAACAATATGACCAGGGAAAGAAATTTGTTGCAACCAAAACTCACACTTTCTGAATTTTCCATATAGCTTCTTTTCTTTTAAGGTTTGCAAGATAACCCTTAAATGTCTTTCATGCTCCTCTTTACTTTTAGAAAACACCAAAATATCATCAATGAAAACCACCAAAAACTTATCCAAGAACTCATTGAAAATTCTAATCATTAATACCATGAATACAGAAGGTGCATTGGTTATCCCAAAAGGCATTACTACAAATTCATAATGGCCATATCTTGTACGGAACGCGGTCTTCGGAACATCTGCCTCCTCTACGTTCAGCTGATGGTACCCCGATCTCAAGTCAATTTTTGAAAAAAACTGAGCTCCCTGGAGCTGATCAAACAAATCATCGATATGAGGCAAAGGATATTTGTTCTTAACAGTGATATTATTCAAGGCTCTATAATCAATGCAGAGTCTCATTGAACCATCTTTCTTTTTAACAAACAAGACAAGAGCACCCCATGGTGATATGCTAGGTCGAATGAAACATTTCTCTAATAAATATTGCAATTGCTCCTTCAACTCTAAAAGTTCAATTTGAGCCATTCGATAAGGGGGTTTTGAAATTGGCTTAGCATCAGGAACTAAGTCAACAGTAAACTCAACTTCCTGATCTGGTATTATTCCAGGCAACTCATCAGGAAAAAAATTAGGATACTCATTTACCACTGGCACATCATTAATTTGAACAGTTCCTTTATTTTCAACGATGTGTGCAAGGTAACATTCATTTCCATATTTTACAAGTTTCTTGGCCTCTTGATAACTTATCAACAGTAAGGGTTCATTCTTGTACACAAACTGAAAGTCTTTCTGAAAAGAAACTTCATTATCTCTACAGTCAATCTTAGCATTGTAAATAGAGAGCCAATCCATACCCAGGATAACATCAAACTCTACTAGAGGTAGAACAATAAGGTTTGCAAGTAGGTTCTTTCCATAGATAAAGATAGGAAGATTCTTATAAATTCTATTTGCCTCAACATTTCCCCCAGGTGTTTTTACCAAAAGTTCAGGAGTCATTTCTTGAGATGGTATTCCCATTTTACTAGAAAAGGATTCAGAGATGAAAGAATGTGTAGACCCAAAATCAAACAACACACTAGAATAATCTGAAAAAACAAACAAAGTACCTGATACAACTTCATTTGACGGACCAACATCTGCTGAAGTAGTTGCAAAGGATTTCACCACCCCTTTCTGCTTGTAGTCTAACTTTTTCCCATCACTCAAGCTCTTTTTCGGACACTCGTTTTCATAGTGACCAATCTCATTGCACTTAAAACACTTCACTAACTGTAAATCAAATTTGTTCTTACCTTCACCTTGATCCTTTTCAGTGCATTCACGAGCCTTATGTCCCATCTTACCACATCGGTAGCACTTTCCAGAATTCAGAATACATTCCCCAGCATGCCTTTTGCCACATTTATCACAAAATGGAAACTTAGTTTTCTTACCATCAGACTTTTTTGAATAATTCTTACCTTTCTCCTGCCACCTCGTTCTCTTCTTCTGTTGGTTGTTATAGAACACTTGATCATCGGCAAACTCTATTTCAACCTTCTCAGCACATCGAACAAGCTTTTCATAACTTTTAAACTCACGAGAAGCTAATGCCCTTTGATATTTTGGATTTAATATTGAGTAAAAACAATTGATTTTACTATCAAGGTCTCAGATAAAATTTGGAGCATACCTTGCCAATCGAGTGAACCTTTCTTCATAGGTAGCCAATGAGTCTTCCTCTTGCCTCAATTCCAAGAATTGTTTTTCCATCCTAAGTCAAACATCCTTAGGAAAATACTTCTCAAGAAACATACCTTTGAATTCATCCCAGTCAAGAGCATCAATCTCATCGGCGTCCCTGATAATTTTAACCATAGACCCCCACTGAACTGCCTCACCCTCCAAACGGTAAATAGCAAGACTAACCTTTTGATTGTCTGAACACCCCATGACCTCAAAAATCTTCTCCAGTGCTTTAATCCACCCTTTAGCTGGCACAGGGTCAGATGATCCTCTGAATGATGGGGGATGTTGCCTCATGAAATGTTCCACCACTGACATGTTCCTCTGCCGTTGATCTGGCTGATCTCATGTATGGATACCACCGCCATTTATCGCTTGAGTCAACTATTCCATTACTGCAACAAACTATTCAGTTCCAATTCCGAACATCTCACGATGCCGATTCGGAAGGTTATTTCCTTCTATATGCCTTCCTAGCACTGCTTCCATGTTTCCTCTGCGGAAAACCATTCTGAACAAACATGTCTTAGATGAAGCAACATGGTAATCTTCAAATTCTATATCATTTAAAAAAATATATTTTTGGATAATCATTTAATAGAATTCTAACTCCTAAAGTTATCTAAACTGACCTTTGATACCAACTATAAGGCCCCAGCCTTAAACCTTACTTAATCTTGAGTTATTACAAGATTACACATTGAGGATCTTTTCGGGTTTAGAGTTTTAGAGAATTAGATCATAAAACTTGCATTACATTCCACATATAAACAATGTGGTTACATAAAGATAGTATTCTTCACTCCCATCAATGGAAACATATTTAAAATAAACATGGATTCTTTCTTGACACTTCCTTGACACTATCATCATATCATGTACATTTCCCTTGACCTGTGAAAAACTTTTCAAAAAAACTTGGGATGAGCATAAAAAGCTCAGTAAGGGATATAAAAATATGGAAAGGAAACATGGGTACATATATACATAAGGATGAGATCATACTTTACCCATAAAACATAAGCACTTTAACATACATCATCAAATCATGAATAAATCATAGAAATCATAAGACATAAAGGTAACTTGAGGCATTCATAACATTCTTACGTAGGGAGTAACCCTCTTAGTTACGTTTGGAATACCCATCACAGTATATTCCCTAAAATATCTTGGGAGAAACCATAACGTTTCACTCCTTCGCGTTACCCAATGCATTGGAGGGCTATATCGGGCTCACCCGCCCTTAGTTTATCACGGAACCACCCGTCTTTATAATAATTCCCAAGAACCTCAACATAATTGTATCACATAAAACATGCATAAAGGAAACATAACATTTCCAGCTTTCAATCACAAGATATCAATAAAACACATTGATATTAAAACATTATGAAAACCATTTTCAATACCAAAATAAAAGAAAAGTAAAACATGGTATTTATTTTTCTTTTAAAAAGAAGGTATGGCTTGGAGAGGAAGCCGAAACTCAAATAATAGTCATGACGGTGGAGAAGTCGTTGTCGCCGCATACGTACGAAAAAAACATTCCCTTTTTTCGTTTAGTAAACGCTTCGTATAAAAAAGATTCCTTTTGAATAAACTTAAAAGTCAAAGTGGTTTATACACCGTATAAAAGAAGGTTGCGTATAAAACAAAATATTCCTCAATGAAAGGAGATTGGGACGAAGTCCCATACCTCGGGACCGACTTGACTCGGTCGTTCTTTAATCTCTTGAATAATAAACTTGAGTTAATTTCTACTTGTTTAAGAACCTTTTTCAAGTTCATTATTCCTTTTATATCACTTATTTCCATGTCATTAACACTATGTAATTATTTAAGTTAATAACGGTCGTTTTAACGATCATTGGTACTTGAGTCAAAAATAAACCCTTTATAATTACAAGTTGTTCATGTACCCATTATATCCAGAATGGTATTAATGATTTGGATAACATATATATCATATATATTCATCATATAAATATAATATTACATCACATTTAGAGGTATGAAATGAAATGCACCGTTCATGGAGACAGTAAGCCGTACGTATGCATGAACGCTACTTCCATTTCTATTTCGTATTTTCTGGAATGGAATCATAATTATATAAGAGTATATTATAATTCCAGTATAATAACATATATAATATCATTAACTTTATCATTTACACATCCGACATATGGTATTAACGAATCAAATCACTTTCAGGGGGCGGTGGTCCGCACTTCCTAAAATGAAGATATCGTGTTTACCCATAATGGAAACAATAATGGTATGCCATAAATAAAAAATACAGAAGCTTAAGGAAATAATTAACATATTATATATCATATATAAAAATAGTGACATCATAATGTCCACCTTTTAAGGTGTTAAATTAGTATTGAACAATCATCGTTTTGGGAGGCAGAATTTCGCCATCCACGGAAACCGTATGTTCATTAACCATTTGATGTAGTTGTGTGAGAGTGTAGATCGAATAAATCTTATAAAAACATCCTAGTATATTGAAGATACTGGTTTTGTTACAAAAGAAGTAAATAAAAAGAGTTTAGGTGGTTGGAGAAGCAAAATAAAACAAATGAACATGAGAGAATGAATTACCTTCAAAAGTGTAACTCCTTTTGATTTGAGCCTAAAGGCTTCTTTTGAAAGGATTCTGCCCAAAGGGAATCCTCAAGGATGAGGATAGGGATGTGGAGAGAGTAAATGGGCAAGGGATGGACGATCCAAAGGCTTGAGGAGTGTGTGAAATGAGGTAGAGGTGGGGGCCTTTTATAAGAGGAGAGGAGGGGCACTTTTGGAAATCATGGAACTATTATTTTATTTTCAAAAGTGTTTCGAATTTCTAAGGTCCCACATTGATATATTTAGAATATAAGATGATAAGTCTTAGAAATATTCCCATACAATAGTTTTTTGACAAGTTTAGGTCTTATATTTTGTATTATCTTTTCATTTAATTTAAAATGATCATTAATGAGGTCATCATTACATCATCATGATGTCATAATTAAATTAATTTATTTAATGTCTAAAAATTATAACAAAAATATCCTGATTTAGGAAATATTTTTATCTTTCCAAATAGTATTTATAGACAAAAATATGATTAGTATAACCCCTTTTAAAAATTAATTTAGTAAAACAATTTATGTTAGTGTCATTTTCACCTTTATTTTAAAAAAAGGCATTAAATTCATTATCTCACCCAAGAGGCTCCATAGGGTCCCCTAAATCAACCCATGGGTTGTCTTGGTCGGCCTTGACTCATACAATAAGGTTAGGACAAGTGTCATGGTGTTTTCATATTTTTATAATATCATTTTTACCTTAAATTACACTAATTACCTCTAATCGCGATTAATGAAAAAAAGTTACTATTCACCAAAAAATTATTTTCATCCCATGGAACCACATTTTACATACTATTGACAACCATGTATGTCGGATTTTCAAAATTCAATACAAATTAGTGGTAAACTTTCATTTAACTGGAAAATCAGTTTGCTTGATTACCACTTAGTGGTTTCACTATTCATCAAAAATTGGAGTTTTTCAGAAAATTTCCAAAAATTCACTCTAAGCTATATTCGATATTCCGAATTCAAAAAAGATTTTTATATTACCTAATTCAAAGAATATAAGTAAAATTAATTAATTTAATAATTAACTCCCGCTGTCAAAACAAATAGCGTGTTTTTGTGAAACAATAAGTATCAAAAGATTGACACATGTTTAAGTCCAATTTCAAAGTGAAATTGATTCCAATGACCACCAATGGATTAAATGGTAAAAATATGTTCTAATTTCAATTCAAAACCAATTCAAAAGATAATCGAATCATATAAATAAATTATATTAAAAATCCGTTTTGATGTAAAATGTAGTATTTTTTCACTATTCATTAAAAAAATGAACATTGTCAGAAAAAATACCAAAAATTCACACAATGTAAATTTTGATGTCCCAATCATAAATAATAACTTTATTTTGAAAAACATAGCTTATAAAATTGTCAAAAGATAAATTTAAAAATGGTTTTCCATCAAAAGGCGGTAAAACAATCTTTTAAAAATATTAGTGTATTCTATGCCTAAGATTGGATTTATTTTCATTTTAAGCCTCTAAAATAGTGTCTAGTTCATTAATAGACATAGATAAAAATATCTATTTATTCATTACTTACTTGGGATGTTACAGTTGAGGTGGCACCTCGTCCCTAGTACCAACAGTCTGCTACTTTAGCATCTCCCCTAGGTAGGTTTCCTCCCTGCTCTTGGCATACTTCTTCACTAGCTTGTAGACAGCTGTGGGTAGAGGCTTCTCATTTCACATATTCCCATCCTTCCATGTAAACATGATCCACATCTACATCATCACACATTGATGGTCCTGATGGTGTACTCCCATGTAGACCCATGCGGTCAGCTGCTTCATGCACTGGAACTGCCTCGTGAAGCTATGCAGGGTGTACGGATCACAGAAGTGCTTTCAATCAACCAGTGCCACTAGGAATCTAACTCGAAAGACCAAGAGGTAGGAACAATGTTCCTCTATTTTCTATCCATCATCAGTGAACACACATGCTGGAAATGGGAATAGGTGGAGGTTGAATTCTTCCACCTTCCAGACCCGGTTCTGCACTAGCCATAGGGTCAGCTTAGTAGGAAAACATCCCACTACGTTTAGAATGGCCGCGTGGAAATCTGATCCCAGAGGAGAAATGGGGTTCGTATATTCATAGATTCCCCTGATATGTGCCGCTATCCACCAATACAAAAGATGAAACGACCTGCATACCCTGTGTGTCTTCTTTCCTTCGATGATATGCCACAAAACCTTATACATCTTAGTGAGCATTGGGATTCCCGGGTTGAACTGCTCCCCCAACGCCAACATGTATTCCATGATAAATGTGCTCAACCGCACCCCCATGTTCGTGTCCCTCATTGGGAGAATCCAGCTGTAGATTAGTACCAAGATGAACGCAGAAAACCAAACCACCGGTTATTGTTCAGTACTGATACTGAACCCCCATTTCTTCCACTGGTTGTCCTCCAAGAGTCACTAGTAGGAGTGCTCCTTGGTACGCTGAACCACCTTCAGGAAGGTTTGAGACCTTATAAGAACATCTCTATCTGTAAGAGAATTCACGAACTGAGTGAACCACCGCTTAAAGTGGACATCCCTCACTGACTTTTTGTCATCCCCCATCACCAGGCCAATCAATGCCTTTGCCAGCGGTGGAATATTCTCTTAGATTTACCATGTTTTTTGGTAGGGAGGAAGTCATCATACATCACCCCTAGTATCATTACCCCCAAAGATTTTTTGTAGGTCTCTAAGGCTAATGATGACCTCCCCATGGTGAAAATAGAAGGTGTTGGTCCTCAATGACGAGCTGCTCAGCAACTGAGGGATCAACTAATTTGGCTGGTAGATATGGAATTGAGAGGCCCAAGCCACCTCATATAGGCCCACTCACCTCATCTTCTCCCCAAACTCCCTGCACAAAGAACATACCCAGTAGGCCCATGCCAATTCATCTGTGAAGTTGTAGGCCTTGTGAAAATCCCACTCATCGGTCCACCTATTCTCTGGGTTCCCGAGGGTTGCCTTTAGAATGGTGTGGTGCAGCGAGAGGGATAACTCTCGCTGAAATCCCTTCCATTAAACATTGTTCATGTGGTTATATAGGCAGTTAGCATCGACATGTGTATGATCCTCCCAAGTATGACTTTCATCCTCCCAGAACCAATGGTGCTGGAATGACGTGCTCCGAAACTTCTAGGTTGGCTCATAACTACTCGTTTCAGGAATAAAAACATCATCTCGCAGGCTAGAACCATATAGGGGAATCCTATTAAACATAGTGTAGTTCTTATGAATCTCCGAAATCAGATCCACTAAGGACATGTTGTCTGAATGTCTTTGTACATACTCCCCAATACTAGGGTTATCGGCCATATCTGCCCTCTGAGAAGTAACTGCAAGGACCCCCTGGAAGATTCCAAGGGAGCCTTTCATCCTTCAATGTTTTTTATTTTTTAATTCTAGTTCATGGAGATCATTCACAGATCTCATTTGCAGAGCTCATTCACGGAGCAAACTCATAGAGTCGGAAGACTCGTTGTGTGTCATAGAGCACATATGAACTTATTCTCAAAGAACAGTCATAGGGCACACTATGATTTATGAATCGATATCTCAAGTGTGAGATTGAGAATATAAGAAAGGAAAAAAAAGAGTCCAGCCTCCTCTATTTTTAGGCGATGACCCCCTTGGCTTCGCGGCACATCTTGAAGTGAAAAGATTTGCAGTGTTCCCAACCCACACATCACTGCTATGCATCACATCCGTGCATCATGATCTTGCTTTGAAATTCACCTAAAATTTTGGCGATCTTCCTTCTGACATCGACTCTCACTTTCTCCTCGGCTCTAAGTCCGAGGGAGGTCATTTTATGGTGCAAAAATATGTGTAAAGGGAAAGGGTGAAAAGAAGAAACCCATTTCAAATGCTTTTCCTCATGAATTTCATTCATGGATCCCCTAAGCACCACATCATTTGAGGAGCCCCTCATCACTGTAGCTAGAATGAAGCAGAAGACCCCTCTATGGTCTCCATAGAGTAAAATAGGTGAGAGGCTTCGAGGTTATGATGAAATTAGCCGAGAAATTCATGCTATATAGAGGGAAAGATCAACCTCTATAATCCCTTGGAACTTTACATAATCCTCTGTAAGCATCGTGGAGGGAACCAAGGAGAGCTCCACAACCGGGAGTGGATGATGGTTGACTTCATGGTTACAAAAAACTTGATGCAATCTAAAACCAATCATGGAGCGCCACATCACTTTTCATGGAGTTGTCCCTGCTTCACGCCGCCCCCTCCTCAAAATACTCAGCTACCCTTAGACCCGAAGGATGAATACCTTGACCATTATCTTTCATATATCTCAAATCACAAAGCACCATCTTCTCTATGAAACCATGAGAAAAATGAACTGTCCACAGTACTTAAACATTTTTAAGTGCCTTTTTCGTGGCTCGAATACAACCCATCTTCATGCAGGGATGAGCTTTGATGAGCCCATAGGCTACTAAAAAGGGATGAGATCCCTAAGGGGACTCAGGTCTTCTCAATGCACTCATGCATTAGGAAGTACCCTCCATACACTTGTGAACAACATTCAATGGAATGTTCACTATGTTTCACGAAGAAAATTGCTTCATATGGATATGATTTTTATGGTACCCTCACTCCGTGAAGTCCTGCTCTATGAAAAACTTACTACATGGTTAACTAGAGCTTCACAAGTTCATTTCTTGTGAACCCATTTTCTTTGCAAACACTTCTCCTGTATGACCCTCTAGGTTCATACAATGTGACTTCATGGTATCTTGGTTGGCACATCACATTTCTTTTCATGGCCTTATGCTTAATCACATAGGCATTCTAACGAATGTTTCTTCTTCACATAGCCATGATAATGTGAGCCCCATAATGGATAAATCCATTACAATGACCCAAAATGGCATTGATGATGCCTTCCCTTCCCCAAGGGTAGGTGAGTATCAGTTATGTAAGTCCTAGGGGAATGGAGGGAACTCGCCTCATCCAAGTTACAGGATGTTAAACTGCCGAGAACCATCATCCTCATCACATGAATTTAAACGGTGGCCTATCCCCGTCCAATATACACAAGGTTACCCACCTTAGAAATTCTCCACACCCACTCATCCCCATAGGTGTGAGATATTATTTACATGGAATGAGATTCCCTTTGTTGGAGCGGCGTCTGTTTGGGGGAAGGGCAACCATCTTGGGTATAAGCCCATAGAATTTCTAGTGGGGGTATCATCTATGGTCCTCCTCTATTCTTCCATGCCAAATAATAGAGAACATATTGGAACTAGGACCATCATTACCCCATCCCTCTCCCTTTGGGATTTTTTTTCAATCGAGCCTCCACCTTAGAGTAGACCTCAATCTCAATCTCCCTGGTCCGCTAACCATGAAAAATTCCCTATTTCTTCATTGGGTCGCAAACAACACATAACCCCTTGCTTCTTATTTAGGCCACTAACTACATGTAATACCCTCTCCACTTTTTGCAAACAAACCTTTCGTAATGTGATTCTTAGGTATATTTTGCCCCTTCTTTCCACACCGAGAATAAATCGCATGGTATTAGAGTAAGCATTGACCATGGAGTCATTCATGGACCGCCATAGCATGTAATCCCCAAATCATACGAAACAACATGGACTTTGATCCTTGTCTCCTAGGCAGGGTACGTAAGAATCCTCCATGAGGTTCAAGACCAACACCTACTTGTCCCGACCCCTTCACGTTGGTTCAAATTTGTCCCACATCACATTAAATTGTATCCCTCATACAAAACTACGTGGACTATGATCCTTGTCTCCTAAGAAGGGTACATAGGAAGCCTCTTTAAGGTTCAAGCCCCACACCTACTTATCCTGACTCCTTTACATCATTTTACATTCATCCCACATGACGTTAGATTTTATCCCTCATACCAAACTATGTGGACTTTGATCCGTGGCTCCTAGGAAAGGTACATAGGAAGAATCCCTGAGGTTCAAGCCCAACACCTTCTTTTCCTGACCCCTGTAGGTCAGTTCACATTTTTCCCGCATGAAGTTAAAATGTATCCCTCATACTGAACTATGTGGACTTTGATCCATGTCTCCTAGGTAGGGTACGTGGGAATCCTCCCTAAGGTTGAATCCAAACACATACTTGTCCTGAACCCTTCACATCATTTCAAATTTCTCTGAAATGAAATTAAATTGAATCCCTCATAACAAAAAAATCAGACTTTGATACTTATCTCCTAGGCAGGGTACGTAGGAAGCATCCCTGAGGTTCAATCCCAACACCTACTTGTCCCAACTAGTTCACATCGGTTCACATTTTTCCCACATGATGTTAAACTGTATCCCTCAAACTGAACTACATGGACTCTGATCCTTGTCTCCTATAAAAGGTTTGTTGGAAGCCTCCCTGAGGTTCAAGCCCAACATCCATCGGTCCCATGAAATCCATGTCGATCCACCGTCAGCCTGCATGATGATAAACTATACTCCCCCATTTTGTCAGGCATGACATTAAACTATATGTTGCCGAGCTACATGGTTTTTGATCCTTTTCTCATAGACATGGTGTGTAGAAAGCCTCCCTGAGGTTCAACCCCAACCAGTAGGAAGTCGTTGTAACCTCAACCAGCGGTAAGCCATTAGAACCCCAACTAGTGTTAAGTTGATAGAACCTCAACCAGTGGTATGACTTTGTAATCCCCAACTATTTGTAATCTATTGGAACCTCAAATAATGATAAGACATTGTAATCCCCAACCGGTGGTAAGACTTTGGAACCTCAACCAGTAATAAGACATTGTAGTCAATAATCGATGGTAAGTCATTGTAGTCCCCTTTTTTTGGGACCCACATCTCTAGTCCACCCCTGGGCATCAGACCAACCTGGGATATTAACCACATGTAAGCCATAATATATCGCCGGGTCATTATTCTCTGTATACACCTCGATTCTATACCTCTGTCCTGAACTACGTGAACTTCAATTCCCTTCCAAGGGGATACGTAGGAAGCCTTTTTGAGGTTCAATCCCATCACTCATGTCCCATCATGGTCTCTCCCTCAAGCCTATGTGTTTCGGGAAGTTCATTCCCTAACCTGGGGGTTCTACTTCCTTCGGGTGCCATCCATGTGTCCATTTTCACGAGCGGCCTCCTCATGTGTCCCATTCCCCCACCGAACTACATGGTCTTTGATTGCCTTCCATGAGGATACATAGGAAGTATCATCAAGGCTCAACCAGTAGTAATACATTTTAGTCCACAATCGATGGTAAGCCGTTGTAGTCCCCTTTGTTGGGACCCACATCTCTTGTCCACCCCCAGGCATCAAACCAACCAGGGATATTTACTACACATAGTCCATAGTATATCATTGGGTCATTGTCCTATGTATACACCTCGATTCTATACCTCTATCTTCAACTATGTAAAGATTTATTCCTTTCCAAGGGGATATATAGGAAGCCTCCATGAGGTTAAAACCCATCACTCATGTCCTATAATGGTCTCTCCCTCAAGCATATGTGTTTCGGGTAGGTCATTCCCTAACCCAGGGGTTCCACTTCCTTCAGGTGCCATCCTTGTGTCCATTTTCACGGGCGGACTCCTCATGTGTCCCATCACCTCCACCAAATTAAGTGGACTTTGATTACCTACCATGGGGATATGTAGGAAGTATCTTCGAGGATCAATCTTAACATCATCGTCATCCTCACATCGATTCCATCTCATTCTACATCCACTCTCAACCATCCATATCCATCATGATTCATACTCAGGCCACCCCATCCTAGTGAGATCATGTCACCCACTTTCTCACTACAACTAGAAATAATCAAGTAACTAACCACATGTTAGTCCCATAATTAGTGTTTCTTTTTGGGGTTGTACCCATTTGATCCACTCTTATCAGTGTTCTGATCAGTCTGATCTGTCTCCACTGGATGATAAAGTTGCGGCATACCCTGTGTTAAACATGGGAACCTGAGAAAAATCTCAGAGACATTACTATGAAATATAATTCCCCACACTCTACGTGGGATTCCTTGGGCTTCCGTACCCTTGAAAAGCCCTATCAGAAGTGGAAGAAGCCCAGGTGCATCAGTGTTCTAGCATCCAGACACGCCAGCAGTATCAAATGTGACTACTCCCCTGATCAAAGGTTGCTACCCTAACATGACCCCTTGGAATTTCTTGATACGGTCAGTGTAATTAACCAGTTTCCATGAAGACATGGAATTGGGAAGAGTTTCACGAACAATGACTTATGTCTATGAGGGATACTCGGACCAGGTGAAGAGTTACGAGGAGGATTCCATAGAAGGAGGAAACGACATCGTATCATCCTATTTCGATCAGGGAGAAAATGTCCCTAAATAAGTAATGGATTCCACCAGCCTTTGGAAAGTGGGAATACCAGGAAACAAATACTGAATCCTCCTCCAAAATAATGGATGCGCACCCTGTAAAAAGCTTCAGAAACAATCCCCCAAAAGTAAAAGAAAAAAAGTTTTACCAAAACAAAGGTAAAATAATACTAGTAAATAAGCTTAAGACATATCCAATAAAGGTTGGGATCTTAAAATATCCCCACCTTATAATATCTCATCCTCAAGTTGTACTCCCAATAATCTCTAAGGCTCTGAGGTAAAAAAATATTAGGCCACTGATCTTGCATATCTACTTATCTCTCCCTGGTTTCCTACTAAACATTCCCATGCCTCCATAATACATGAACTATTAGCATGGTCTATCCACAAAACACTTTATCAATGTGATCCCTAACATGTATTAGATTCTCCTAAAAAGAATAATATGTCTCAAGCTCAACATCATCCACATCGATCACGGGAGAAGTGTTGGGGTGATACCATTGAAGTTGTGACACATAAAAACATCATGCATATCAATGTACCTCTATGCAATATTCAATCAGTAAACTATCATCTTGATTCTCTCCACAACCTCAAAAGGTCACAAAAACCTTGGACTAACTTTCCCTACCTCTCAATCCCACGATGACCCAATCTAGGCCAGACCCTAAGAAACACATGATCACCCTATGTAAACTTTATGGTTCATCGACATTAATCAACATAAGATTTCTACCTACTCTGCCCATAACATATCCTCTAAAATTTAAATATTATCTTCCAACTACCCATCTATTTGTGTGTAGAAATATATACACAATAACACCTATGTACTAAGAACCTTATGAAATCCTTTCCAGAAGAATTAAGAGGAATGTGAGTCATAGTGTAAAAATATACTACGTGGCACCCCGTATAAATGGAATATCTTCCGAACTTACAAGTATCCCAAGTTTTCCACTTAAAAAGTCTCCCATATAGGTAAGAAATGTTCTACTTTCATTAGTCGATCCAAAACCACCCAAATAGGGTCATTGTAATAAGGAATCCCCAAAACAACCACAACAATGTATATAGTAACTTCATCTCACCACCATTCTGGAATAGGAAATGGCTATAGAAAACCACAAGGTCTTTGACACTCGGACTTCACATACGGACAATTTTAGCATCATTTCATGAACTCTGCTATCTCCATTTCATTCCTGAACACCATTATCTTCTTTGACGAACATGGGACATTTTAGTTAAACCAGGATGCACCACCCACTTAAAATAATGATATTAATTCAGTATTTCATGTCACATACTCATAGTTACAATAAAATGAATACTTATACTAGTGATCTCATCCTCATCTATAGTCCAATTAGAAGATGTTTCCCCACCTTCAAGGCTTTCCCTCAAGTCCAAACACTCTAGATCATCATCCTAACTTTATCCAATCTAAATCAAATTTACTAAATATATTAATATTGATACAAGGGTCATTTGATCAGGGCCCCCCTAAACTACAACACGCATCTCATCTAGTAAGGAAATAATTTTCCACTTAGAAATATATTCCAAAACTCCCTGAGTCTATGTCTGCCTACTCAAATAATCATCCACACTATTTCCTTTATCAGGTGTATATGCTATCTCCAAATCAAATGGCTTCATATACTCAACCCACCACCACTATTATTGATTAAAATATCATTAAATATATATATATATATATATTATGATAAGTATATAGTATAAATATATCCCTCAACAGATATTAACATGAAATCTTTAAAGGATAGACCACTACATATAACTTGAAGTTGTTTATAGGAGAATTCCATTCATGTGGCCACAACATCCATGACCCATACGCCATAACTTGATCTCTGTACATCAAAACACTCCATGTCCTGCTCCAAAAGCATAAAAAACAGCATATACTCCTCCCATGGCTCATATAGGATCAATATCTGTATTGATTTCAAATGATTATTCAACTTTTGGAAAGAATCCCACCATTCCCTAGACCATTGAAAATTTACCGGCTTCATGGTCAGGCCCAAAAGAGGAAATTTCAAGAAGAAAAATTCATGGATGAACCTAAAATAATATCCTATTAATCACAAAAATCTATAGTTATTTGAATATTTCTTGTGTTTCTCCTAAATAACTACTTTCACCTTCTTTGGCTCCACTAACATACCTTATTCTGAGATTAAGTAAACCAAGAATTGTACCTGATACATCCAAAATTAAGACTTCTATAGATTAATTTATAAAAATTTTAATCTTAGTGTACTCTAGATGATTTCTAGATATTGGTCATGATCATAATTAGGCTTGGATTACACCAGGATTTCATCCACAAACACAACCACAAACTGATCCAGGTACAGGTGGAATGTTCAGTTCATCAATGCCATTAAAACTACAGGTGCATTCATTGGGCCAAAGAGAATCACAACGAACTCATAAAATCAATGACGTTCATTGAATGTAAACTATGGTATATTAGAAGGTCAAACACTCAAAAAATGATACCCTAATCTCAAGTAAATATTTGAGAAAATAGTGACCCCTTCAACTAGTTAATAGATCAACAATACATGGAAGATGATATCGGTTTTTCACTTGAATTTCTTTCATCATCCATTAGTTGATATATAATTGTAAGCTCCATTCATAATTCTTTAAAAATATACTAGAGAACCCCAAGGTGACATAATAGTATGGATCAATATCTTATCCATCAATTCCTAGAGTTTATTCTTAATCTCTTGATGCTCTGTTGGTTCCATTCTATAAGTTTGAATGGAAACCAGTTCATCCCCAACCATGATATCAATAGTAAACTCCACATCTATCTCATATGGAAGCCCTGATAATTCCTTAGGAACCAAATCTTGGAACTGTTCCACTATGGGTGGAAATACATCCTCCTTCACACCCCCATCATCTAGCAAAAGACTTGCAACCTGGGTGATGAGCTCTCCTAGTTGCTGATGAACTGGTCCTTCACGACATACTTTGATATCCCAATCTCCACAATGCACCTAATTGTTATCCTTAGTAGATGTGAAAGTAACTATCCTATGGTAATAATAAATCTTGGATTGGTTGTACACTATCAAGTCCATACCCAAAATCAAGTTAAAGCCTGACATGTCTTTTGTGTAGAGATATTGTAGAAAATTGTATTTCCCTACCCCGAGATAACATCCTTTTCATAAACAGATGACTCTCAACCATATCCCCAAAGGAGTATCAATCTTCATAACCCCACTAAAAATATCCATCATCAAACTCAAACCATTCACAATTTGTGCGGATATAAAATAATGATAGACATTAGTATCAAATAAGGCACTAAAATGTGTTGAAACTTAAATAATAGTACCTTTGACTATTGATGGTTCAACCTCTCTATCCACAAGTTCATGATGAAATGCATGAAATTTTCTTTCCCCTATTCCTTATTCTTCAGTTTGAGTCCCCTAAGCTACACCATGATACTAATATGGGTGATATTTCTCAAAAGTACCAGATCCAATGCCTCTACTTTCATGGCCATTAAAACTGAAACTTCCATACTAATATAGGGTATAGCACACTCTTCCTATAATCTTGTTCTTCCTAGATACTCCATCACTACCCATATATCATAGGTTCCTAAAAACCCATTTTCGTTGTCCCATTATGATTCAATCATGTCATAAAACTATTGATCGGGGACAATGTATACGAAATTGACCCAACCTACCACACTAGTGGAAGGGTTCTCGAGTAAGTTCATGTGTAAATTATCCTTCCCCTTGGCCGCTCTTCCTTCAATTTCTTTCAAAAACATTCTCATAGTAACACTTTGAACTCTTAGTAGTCATACATCATGGTCATCCTGTAGAAACCACCTATTATCCAATGAAATCCTCCTTCATGTTCCCCTCATATATGAGATCATGATCTACTACCTCAACAAACTTATTTCACTGAAATATGTTAACATGGGACGTAATCTAAACATTAATCACATCGTGAAAATTTCTTTTCATAGTTGTCTCATTCCATTCTAGCACTGGATAATAGTGCAACACGTTGGTAAGGAAACCAACAAAATCCATCAAAAACATACTCCCCTTGGTTAGACTTATAAAATCTATTACCCTCTCTTATCTTAGTGTCTCTTGATATAATTTCTCCAGGAACTTCTCTTGGAAGTCCTTCCATACCATGTATTCTAGTTGCTCACTTTGAGCCAAAATATGCCCCCAGCACTTCCCTGATCCTCACAATATATAAGAGTCCTGTTTATCTCCCTTATCAATAAGATTATCTATGTTTTCTTGAAATTTATAGAAAGACTCTATCCAGAAATTAGCTACCTCAGGTCCAGCCTATCTAGTGAAAGTTAGAGGGTGCTGCAACCAAAACCCTCATGTCACGTAGGACACACTCTTCACAACCCTCCCAAGTTCACTTTTCATAAAATCTATAAAGTGCTAATATTTATCATGTAATTTTTATCCATCTTCCTCACTCGGCACTATCGAAACCTCAGGTTCCACCTCTAAAGGTACATTTCTATCCATGTCCTCCTATCATGCTATCAACAAGCATCACCATGGAAGAATATCACTACAATATTGAACAAAAATCTTTAACACACATAAAACAACATTATCACATTTATGAAATATGGATTGACATAAATACATAACATGTTATCACCCTTATCACGCTACGCGGTCAAAGCCAAGGCACTATCCCTACCCTTAACTATCCCTCATCTAGATCATGGTTAAAAAATGGTAAACACGTTCTCATATTCAAGTTTCTCATTAGAAAACCATTTTCTCCAACTATCATAATTTTAAAATTTTTAGTTTGACATAGGATCATTTTTCATTGAAAATTACACAATCAATAAAACTACAGTCATATAAACAACTCAACCCAAAACATTAATTTTTTGCAATCCTAACATGATGCATATCATATGAAAAAATTGAGTTCCAAGAAGGATGTATGTACACTCAAATCTCATTCTATTTGGGGCCACAAATAAAAACTCATAAAATCTCATAATCAATAACATCACATAAAAATTTCATCACCCACTGTGAAGTAATATTCAATAATAACAAAACACATCAATAACATCTACCTCACCCTGTTTACTAGGTATTACCCCCATACATATGTTAGATACTACCATCAACAATCTCTTAACCAAGGCCTGACTCATCCTATTCTCTTATCCATCTTTCCCAAAAAGTAAGACCAAAGAAAGGAAAAGAAAAAATCCTTTGATACAACTTTTTAACATCCCGACCTGGGTGTCTCACACTAATTCCCTGAGCTGGTTAGTCATGTGACCTCAAGAACACATCCCCATATTCTATAGCTTTTGGACTAATTGAGATGGTCAAATATATACTTTGGTGAGACTATACCCTATTTATCAAAGTAGCACAATAGTGTAAATATATAAACAACAATAAAATAATTTTAACCATAACCAGAATACTACTAGAATAACATGATAACCAAAATAGGTATAATACTAAAACCAAAATAGTAAACATGAAATAATATGTATGTGTCATGTGTAAAAAACAGAAAACCAAAATAAAGTAACACTGACGGTCCTATGTTGGTCAAAACACCATGTCTGGTTCCATTATCAATGCTTCATCCAAACTCATCCATATATCATAGGGTTCTTTCCCCTATCTTATCCTGCAATCATTCAATCTATTCAGGTACCAATCAGGCAGCTCGAGTAGGGTGTGAGTACAACTCAACAAGCCACCACAAACATCATGAAAAACCATTTATCATCCATAATAGTGTGTGATGTTTTATAAATAAAAAATTACAATAAAAAAGAAAATAGTTTACATATTCAATTATTATTTATTTAACCAATTTATTTTCTGAGGGTTCACGATGACACCTGAACCATCAATACCTACTTTTTCCCGTGCTAGAGTCTGAACCATATCAAATAGGTAAACAAAATTCATTATAAAATGGTATTTAATTATCTATTTCATTTAAATTCATAACACTACAACTTAGAACGATAGTACAATGTAAATATCATGGGAATAGAATGTCGTGTCTAGTACCCCATGGGTATTTGGAGAATCAGTCATTCTCCCTCTCCCTAGGGGTATATTGAGAATTAGTCCCTATCCCATATATTAATATTCATATACATGAATTTAGGGCTATAGCATCATCTCTATAACCCCATGGGTATTTATAGAATCATTTATTTTCCCACACCTCATTCATCAATCAATCACATATATCACACATATAACTTTTAACAAGTTTAATCATCATTAACCATATTATAAAAACTTCACATCATGGTATACCATTTCAATTTATCAAAACAATCATAATTATTAATTTAATCACAAGGAATAAGATGAACAATTCACAATTAAACCATCTACCAACATTTATTCACATAAACCATTAACCCTTCAAGGTTAAGTCAACCATCTATTTATCCCCATTGTCAATTAATTCCATATCTCAAAAAATAACCAATTACACAATCACATTAATTGGGAAAATCTATAATCCCAATAACCCATCAATTTCATAATCACATCATTTCATTAATTAATTAAAGAATTAATTAATCCAATTCAAGATACGATTTCCAATCATGGAAATTTCTATTTGAAAATTCCATTCACATGAATGTAATCAAGGCTATGGGATATTAAATTTATAGAACCTAATTCAAGATCATTGGGGAGCATTATATAAGCCATAAATCCCTAAATTGAAGCGGAACATTCAATTTCACAATGAAGAACGAGATCTAGAACCAAAAGAATGATCCATCATCATATGGATTAAGATCTATAAAACCCTAGATCAAAACCATCTTCAATGGATTATAATATACTCATATTGATCTATAAATAGATTTCGGAGGGATAATAATCCAATCATAAAGATAACACATAACGGGAGAAGAGCAGATCCATCGATTGGACCTTCAATTCATCAGGGATGATGTTTAGAGAGCCTCAAAACCCTCCCAAGTTCTTCAAAAATCATTTTAATTGGTTTAGGTAAGAGTGGGAGTGATTAGGGGTAAGTATTATGTGTTTTTTGATTTTAAAATAAATTTTTGGATATAAGAAAACTAGTGCACATGATTTCCAGTGAAGGGGCATGTGGTTTTACCGACTATGCACCCTAATCATGCACCTCAATTAGGGGTCTCATGGTTACTAATAAGAGGGTTCCCAATTTGAAAAATCATGATCCAATCATTAATTGACCCACTATTGGGTATCACATTGTTATTTGGGGTAGGGCACATGGTTTGGGTAAACAAAGTACCAATTGTGCACAATCCAAAACCTATCCAAGAATCTCCAATTTCACCCATCAGCTCCCCAAAGTAAAATTCAAAGAAGGCATACCAAAAAAGGGTAAAGTAATAATGTAAGAGATCATGAGACATCTCCAGAAAAGGTTGGGATCTTACACATCATGCTAATTCAACCAAAACAGTAATAACACAAACATCATTCATTTTCCTAAAACCTATCCATATAAAAAATAATAGTGTCTATCTGGTTACTCAAGTTCAGTTTCATCCTAAGAAGGGTGTGAGTAAAATTCAATAGTCTATAAACAATGATGTCCTAAAAATAACCAGTTTAATATAAATTCATCAATAACTTCTTTTAATAAATAGTATTATAGTTCTAAAATAATTTATTAGAATGTAGCAAATGACTAATTATTCTCATCCTATCAATGACACTTAAGATCATCTAGATCATGTTAATCTTTCGGTCCATGAACATGATCATCCCTATATGCCTTTTCAAGTTCTATGGTTTCTGTGAGAACATCTTGATAAATCTTCCAACCATAAACATTAAAATATAATCTAGGAGGTTGTCTATAATTCCTAGTATTGACTAACACATGGAATACATATGATCATTCTGACATTATTATAGAATCCAAGACCTATCACTAGTATTCCCTATAAGCAATCATCATGGAATTCCATATAATCTATGTACCCATCCTAGTGTTCACCACCTCAGTCATTATACGGGATGAGGCCCTCCTCCTAGCCTTCCCACATCATCAATCTTATAGAATTAGATAAATCATCCCATAATGCTTAATCATCATTCATAGTATGGAATTCAAGCACTCATCCTCACATTCCCATATAGAACATGTTATATGAAATCTAAGGATTTCATCCTGTAATTCACAATAATTAGGAATAACTTTAATAATTTAATTAATTAAGTGTCATTTCATTTATTTTCCTTAGACTAAAGTCCACCACTTTACCATAATTACCCTATCCCATTTCAAAATCATGATTTATCATTTTTTTATAAAACCAAAACATATATCAATTTCCATTTTAAATTCATTTTCCCAATAAATCTATTTCAATTTAAACATAATTAAATTATTCAATTCCCAAATTCAAAATACTACTAATTTGTTCCACTAAGAATCATGTTCCAGTTTGGCTCAACATTTCAATGGTTCTAACTAATATCAAATAACAATTCACAACATTTAATTAAATTCCAACATCATCAATAAAGAAATTGGTGATACTTCTACCCATACACATAGAAAAAATAATTTAATATTGTGGGTAGTTTTAAAGATAAACTACCTTATTAGACACTTTCCAATTTAATTCCATGAGCTGGAAACATTCCATGGTCCATCAAGAATTTTATCACTAACTGGGCACCTAACTTAATTCAATCCATTTAAAAATTTAATTAAAAATTATAATGAATTATAAAAATTAATTTCAAATAATAATAAATCCTAAAATACCACCAAACACCTAATGTTTCTCACAAATATGACTAGTCACATGAATAAGGTTTTTGGAATGTATCAAACACAAACCTAGGTAAAATCACTATACGATGTTACCATATCTAAGGATAATTAGATTTTATTTTTATGTAAATCCTATAAAAAATAACTTTTTTCTCATACCATGATGAAACATTGAGTAGAAAAGTGTAGAATTCATCTTGAGATCTCCTCTACGCGTGTTAAAAAAATTCATATAGTATATGCATAATTCCACCATGATTTAGTGGAATCAAATACAAAATCTCTTACAATGGAACTCAAAATTTATGTAATAAATAATTGGGATATGAAATGAAACTAACATAGTAGAGAAAATAAATTCAACCACTAAAAAATGATAGAACAAGTAAAAATGAAAGGAAGATGAAGGGGGGAGAAAGGCTCTCTTGGTTGAAGTGGTGTGTGGGGGGGGATAGAAATAAAGCTAGGGGATTAAAATTTTGGAGGATAAAAATGTAATTTTCCAACTTTATAATTCATTCATGGTTTGGCCATATGGTTTTTAGAACCCCACATCCATCACTATATTGAAATTCTCCACCATGCATGGTTATAGTACACGGTTTCAAAAACCCTGCACCAATGATATAACATTTCAGAAATTTACATGAAACATTTACATTTTCTATAGGGACCTAATGTATGATTTTACAAACCATTTTCCTTTTAAAATTAGGGACACAATTGGGGCGTAATTTTTTCACTAAATATATGCTAACCAAGCACCATATTATATTTTTTCAAAAATGTAAAACTCTGGTCCTTGAACCTTACTAACACTCCTGACACCCCTAACCCATCTAAAGACTATCATCCTAGCCCACAAATGGTATTTTGTGGGGTTCCACCCTTGGAATTATATTTTGACACCTCATTTCAAAAATAACCCATCCACCAGTTTAATAATTCAAACATTAGATCATATTTCGAGTGCTTGTATAGAACCGAGGCCTTAAAAACTCCCTACCATTCTACTAGTCATCCTTGAGGAGTATCAATGTTAAAAAAACTACTCATCATAATGGACATCATTCACTAACTCAATGTTAAATTACCCCACTCCAAAAAAAACACATGTGTACCTCCAATACAGATTTCCAAATCAAGTCACTCAAACTACCAGAAACCAATCCAATACTCATTGAAAAAACCATATCAACAAGATATCATATACCTAATCCCATCTATCCTAAAACAATATCAATGTTTCATTTAGAAATTTGATTGGACCATGGTTCTCCCCAACATATAATTTAGCTCACCCCTATAGATTTTGATGAGTGGAACCTCCTCCATAAAAATTACTTATTAAAAAACCATTCCTTCATTTCAATGAAACTCATTTGTCATTTAAAAACTCACCATGGTTGAACATGCATGGGAATACTGACTAAATATCATTACCCATATTTTATTTTGAAAACCATCTACGGATGGATGCATAGATTATTTCCATGCATCGAAAATATACAAACCATATTTTTCTCGCTACCCAGTTTAATTCTTGAGATACACCCATCATATCCAATATGTTACAGAAAATTTGATTTTTAGCATACCATGTCTTACTACACAATAATACACTGGTCAGACCTCCTCAAACAGAACCTTCTCAAAAAGTGTAAGGTTCCCCCTACCACGGCGTTAGCAACATACCTAGTTATGATTCTTTCATGCCCTGGGGGATCCTTTACCCACATGAACATGCTCACCGGAGTCCATAAATGGCTCTTAATGAGTCTCTATGTTTATGTACTCTCAACCCATAAATATGTACTTATATCCCTCTACACATAATGAAACATCCTTATTCAAGTACCCTTGGATCACATAAACTCTTACTCGGACTCAAGACAACATTTAGTCTCTATCCACCAATCTATCTAATTTTCTTCATGGAAATCATTGAAAAATACAGATACACACAACACATGATTCACACCAATATCATGAGGCCCCCATGATTATCCCACGATTTTCTCAACATTTCCAATAACCATTGAAAACAAGGGTCGTACTTCCATGGCGGACATGTCACTCTACATCATAGAAGTCTCATTGTCTCTAGATCACTTATGAAATTTCCAACCATTGTATCCCATGATACATACATTGGTGATTAAAAAATTTGAAATGGTCACCAGTCTCTCACTTTAGTTATAAAAAACTCAAACTACCAATTGTTCCTTGCTTCAATGAATGTAATCCATGATATTCTACAATATTTAGTCTATAAAAAGAACCTCATTATACAATTTTTGATGGTTCACTCCCACTATAATAATTTATATACAACCCCTCAAATGTAATTTCCTAGTTTCCAGCTAAAAATGACATGTGACACTTCTCAAAGCCACCCTTGACACATCCATTACCCTTGATGCTTCCATCTATGTGAAGACCATGAATTTTTTCCACCACATATGAACACTTCTCAATATAACATCTCACCATAAGGACATCTCAAAAAACACATCTCAGTGTACTAACATTCCTTTCCCACAGGAATTTAATTAACTATCATGAACCTCACTCCATAAGGATCACATCAAGTGAGACTCACCATAGCCCCACTACACCCTACGAATCAGTCATGAGTTGATGTTTTCTATGGAATCACTACCGCCAAATCTATCAATAATACTCTATCCTAGACAACTTATCCTTGAAAAAATAATGATCCAGCATACTAAACCATGAAAAAACATACCTTATACATAGTCCTCACGCATCACCTTTTTTTCATCCAAATGTAATGTGTGATTTATCCTGATCCATAGAACCACGTAACATAAAATATATCGTTAACTACCGCACATTCCATCCACCACGATCTCATAAATTCCAAGCATTACATTATCCCCTATAACCTCTCATCAAAACAACTCATGATCTCATGAGTTGTGAATTACTAAATTAAGGCACAAGTTCCCACTCAAACATCAGAACATGCCTCCTAATCCATCAGCCTCACTGGACAAGAGGAATCCCCAATGCATCCATCCAATAAGCTTGACATCCCTCATGAGTCATGTATAACTATAGGAATTCCTATCATCCTAGTATTTTTTACAAGATTAGTAGTATTCACCAATTATCTGAAATTACATGACCCATAAAACTAGTTTCATCATTGATTACTACATCAAAACACCAAAATAACCACTAGTTTTGGTAATCAAATAATCTTGTCCTTCAAAATTGAGCACTAAACAAAGATTGGATCACTCAATGTTATTCTGTTTAAATGAAACCATGGAATATTAAATCATTTACCAAACATGCAGTAACCTTCAATGCATCAATTACACATGTATAAGCATCCACTCTTGACTCACATTCCAAAACATGCATAATTAATTATTAAAAGACAACTACTTACTCTATGTCCAATCCAAACTGACTCACACCAACTAAAAAGGAACTATGAGACACGACATGTTATATAGGGTCAAAAAACACTATAATGGTCATAAACCCATGAATTTAAAAAAAAATATTCAATCAAATACCATAAAACCTTATGGTCACCAACCAACTCCATAAAGGTATCACTAACCCAAACTAAGGTTCTCACCACTTGAGTTGTCTCTCTAGAATAAATACACATATATAGGGTCAATCCAAAACATAAGGGATGATTATCACCATGATCCTTATGAGTCTAATCTCCTCATATTTCACTTTAATTAAAAATCACCATTTTATTATCAAGGATTCACATTTTAAAATGTTTTTTATTTTCATCATTCTAAAACACTAAAACATTATTAAATCACACATTCCCAGTTTTTTGATAGATAGAATTCAATTCCCATGTTATATGGGAAAATAAATTATATGATTCTTATTAGTACTATATTTTACTCAAACTGATTATTTAATTACCTAGTTTTTCCAACCAAATAACTATAATTCACTTGAGGTGTTTTTCAAGTAAAATGCACCAATATTTAAAACATATAAATGGATTCAAATACTTGAAATACCAACCATCTCAATTATTTAATACCCATAGGTAGATATAAATGACAATTATATATATCCCAAATTCATTATATAAAATACCATTATATATAAATCCCATGTAGCTATCAATCATTAGAAACATGTGGATATCATATCAATCATATGTGCCAACCATGATGCATTAACACACACCATATCCTAATATACCATACCAAGATATATAAATATCAAAAACCAATACCATCACATCCATTTTCACCATTATAGGTGTAAATAAATCAAATTAAAAAGTAATCAATTTTGAAAAAAATCTCTCACCCTTAGAAACTTTGTTTCTCCCTCACTCATGGAGTTCCAAAAGCTAGGTATGATCTAATTGTCATGCTCAGACACATTTATAGTATCCTATTTACCATGAATAAACAATAATATATAGGGAAATATTTTTTATGAAATTTAAAAACCCCAAAGTAGTGGCTACATGACCAGTGTCTCGGTCTGGTTTCACACAATACATTACGTGCACCTCCCTAAGTGTGTGGGAATGTAAACTGGTGGAGAGGGCCTGTGATAATATTGAGGGAAGATGATTCCATCATATTAGAGTAGCGATAAAAAAACAAAATAAATTTGATAAATAATATAGATGAATTAAATAATAATACTATAAATGTTCCAATACATAAATAAAAATAACATATGAAATAATAAATTAATATGTCATAAATACCATCTAGATCCCCCATTCGGGGAATGGATTTCCAAAAAATACTATATAATCATTCATGTTTCCATTCTCACAATATAATCTTAACTGTGAAATCATGATAGTCATGCCCTACCCTAAAACATTTCCTCGTGACAAATTATAATGACTGATATGGTAACCATATGTCTTGGAAACTAGTGTATGATGTGAGTACAACTTAGAAGGGAACCACTAATGAAAACCCTAAAATAACCATTCTAATAATAGTGTGTTAGAAGTTCAATAAATAAATAGTTTAATTATTTAAAAAACAATTTACATGAATGAAATAAATAACCAATGTTCATAAGGATCATGATGAATCGTGAGATAGATGGGATTATTATAATCTTTAGGTCCATGGTCATGATTGAATCTATATTATATGGAATGTGACATAGTGTCTCTAAGAATGTCCTAATGATCATTCAAAATAGAAACATACAAATTTAATCCTTTATTATATCCTATAATTCCCTATAATGATAAAAATATGGAATCTAGAATCTCATCATTGCATTCCAATAGAATTCGATCCATTTCCCGGATATTCCCTATAACTTATAAAAACATATAGTTACCCATACATTTTATACGAATATATTACAAAGTATTAGATGAATAATAATTACACAGAATAAAAATCCATTATATAATTGTTTATGTCTATTTCTATTGGAAACATGGATATATAAACAATTTGTCCATAAGTGAACTACATTCTCCCCCAATATTTTCTTCATATTTAGAACCATTATTATACATTTCATAGATAATACCTTTCTTTATAACTTTGGAGAAAAGGAAAAAATATAAATGGTGAGCTCAAATTCTCAATAAGGGTAAACAAGAGAGATATCAATGATCACATAAACATAAAATATGAATAAAGGTAAAATAACATGATCATAACATTTGAAAACTGTACCATGTGTATCATAGTGCATAATCACAATCCATGGAATAAATATTTTATGTTCACGAGACATTAATAATAAATGAATCAAAGAACATGATCTATGATATCATAACATTGGCAGAAGGAATAAGTTTTTGGAATACATGTAAGCATAGAAAATTATTTCTTTAGAAATCAAGGCTCACTTCTAGGACTATCATTGTAACGACCCGAAATTTCATTAATGGAAATCCATCTTGATCTAATTAAATGTCTGTTTATGTAAAATGTTTATATAAAATGTCAACCTATTTGGTTTTATGTTTTTGGATTCTAAAAAACTATTATGAATTGTGACCATTGCTAATATAGTCATTGAACAATGATCACATGATTATTATAAATATAGGGCCTTAACAAATCCAATTTACTCAGACAAAGAAAGTGATAAACTCATCTAGTAGAAATGCCCCATAAGAATCCCATTTTTCAGAGCTCAGAAATGAGGATGTGTATTTGGGATTCATTCTTGACCAAGACCAAGATGAGATTGAATATGTTATGCTTGAGTGGGACAACCTATGAGATATGTGGAAGTTGATATAGATTTCCACCTGAGCAATGTTATCTGAGCCACCCCAAGAGTCTGCCACCATCACATACATTACTCTTCGGTCGTATGTGGGTGTTATAAGGGGTTATGTTACAAGACCATAGCACTATGGTTATGTAAAATATTTTTTTATATAATAATGAATATAATTTCATTTTATTATTGTTACCTTGTCAATATTTTTTAAATAACAAATGGTATTTTTAGTTAATGCTCAACAAAAAAATCTATTTTGATGAATTAATGGATTTTTTAATAAAATAATATTTTAATAAAATATTATTATTGTTATTAAATTAATAATTATTAAATATAAATTATCCTATAATTTTATGAATGCAATTGTAATTTTTATTGTGGTTTGAAAGCCATTTTTTTCCAAACCCAAAAATTTTCGATAAATGTCGGTTTTTTATTTTAAAAGTGAAAATTAACATATTTAGAAAATTATTGAGATAAAATGAATATTATTTATGGAATCAAGACATCGAAATTATCCAATGATAAATTTTACGTATTTTTTTGAGGTAGCCAAATTTTTGGGTAAAAAATTAAATACAATTGAAATATATAATGTGTTTTATGACATAGTAATGACCCCATAGTGATGTAATAAAATACTATAAACTATATGTTTAGAAAATATATGTTTTACCATTAAAATAATGTGATTTTGGGTTTTTTTGATTTATTTTACAATGATTTAGTTTACCCTTCAAGACTTATTAAACATTTTGTCTTTTTAAATTTTTTTCCTTGGAAGTGTGACTCGCCTCCACAAAAGCAACCCAATTATTTTAAGATGTTCGGACTTTGGCCTTATAAATTTTGTTTTCCTCTTACCTTTTCAAAAAACCATGAGAAAAAACCATGGTCTAGTTTATGGTTTGGATTAGTTTAATGTGAGGTGTCCCAAACCTAAATAATAAATAAATCCCTCACATTTCCTATATAAACCCACCAAAGCTCCCGGGAAGCCTCTCTGAAGCCTCTCTCAAGCCATTGGAATCACACTTCCAAGTAAGGGTTTTTCATCCTTTATCATTTTTGTCTAATATTCTTTAAGTTTTTATGCCCTTTTAATTTCAATTATAAATGTTTGGGTATGGTTTCGTACCTCCCCCATACTTCCCTATTTATTTTTGAATGATGGGAGACCCCTTTCTCTCTCATTAAATTCCTCCCATGTACACCTGTTACTATGCCGAAATTTCGAATGGAATTTCACTCTCGTCAATTTCATTCTATCAATTCATGTGTATCATAAATCTAAATTCCATTACATTTGTTGGGACATGTATCTATATGAACCCCTTACTGTCCATGACATGTAAATATGTTGAGACACCCCTTTCTCTCCCATCAACCATTTTTATGTTTTCTTATGTCACGTCATTATGCTGCCGAAATTGCACCGCGTTTTTCCAAGCCAAAGTCAATGTGTAGTGATTACCATGACAATTTCTCTATCAAGGGATATTCACCTTTATGCACATTTACTTATTTTTTAAATTGTTTCATGTATGTATTCCACATTCGTTTATCATGAAATAAAAGATTATGCTGAATGATTCAATGTTTTATGATCCACGTGGCAGACATGCATGAAATGAAATGTTTAAGAAGGGTGCGCTCTTATAGTGCTCAAATGCATTGGGTAAAGTACAGTATCATGATATGTCATGTGCAATGGGGTTTTACTCATTCTTATTCGAGTGAAAATAGTGCTTACTCATGCTTTATGTGCAATGAGGGTTTACTCATGCTCCATCTGTAATGAGCCTTAGAACATGCTAATTCCATGTTATGTTTTGTTGCCACATTTCAATGTTATGATTATCATGATTTATCATGCATTTGTGTTTATGCTTCTATTTTTCTCTATTGATATGCCTATTGTCTAACATGTATTTTTTTCCTCATGTTATTCCATGATTATTCCCTTACTGGGCTTTATAGCTCACCCTTTTCTTATTCATGTCCTCAGGTTATCCCATGCATTGCTATGCACGAGGGAATGTAGTCTTATGAAAAGAATGTTTTCAATAAAGATGTTGTATTATGTATTTTAATTTGTTATGTAATGATCCTAAGACCCAATGAAATTATACCTCTCTATCATTTATATTGTATCAAGTGAACATTTTATGTAATAAATCTGGTTTATGTGTGTAATAAAATAACTGGGTTGTCTTAGTTGGTATCAGAGGATAGGTTTAGTTATTTTTGGGATTAGGATTACAAAACCCTAGTAAAGCCATAGATGTAACACCCCAAGATTCTACGGTACGTTTCCCTTCGAATAATGCGATAGCGTGTGTTGTACGCAACCTCGAGTTCTAACACACACCACAACTAATTAAACTAGCCGTTGTGAATAGTAATACCTACTTTTTGAAATCATATATATTCTATATTTCAAAATGGACTTCATTTTTGGATTCGGAATATCAAAATTAGCCTAGGGTGAAATTTTGGTACATTTCGGATAACTTTCATATTTTGATGAATAGTGAAAATTTCTAAATTTTAATTAAAAACAACTTTTTTAATCAAAATAATTAATAGTGATAAACTATGAATTTGAGTGGTTTTAAAGTATATTTAGAATATATTTTTACCATTCAATTTAATGTTTATCATTGGACATAATTTTACAATTAAACTGAACATAAACAAGTGTCAATCTTTTGATAGTTATTATCTTTTAAAAACACGCTTTTTGTTTTGACAGCGGGAATTAATTTTAAATTAATTTCTGCCACTTCTGTGTTTTGAATTTAGGAAAATGGATTCCATATTTTGAATCAGGATGTCCAAATTATGTAAATAGGTAACTTTTATTTTTACACATTTTGAATAATTACTGCGGTAAATATTTTATTTACCATGGTTAAAGGGTAAATCCGGTAAATAAGGGTTAAAAAAAATAATATTATAATAATACAAAATTACCCTAGAACGTGTCCTAACCTTATTGGTGGACACATACCCGACCATGGGCATCCTTGGGTCAATTTGGGGACCCCTTGGAGCCACTTGTATGTGGTAGGGACACATTATATTAATAAAGTTAAAATAAAAATAAAAATGGCATAAGCTTACATCTTTTAGAAGAAAAATTTTTACATAGGGTTATACATGTTGGATTTTCGATTATAAATATTCATTAGAAAGCTAAAAAGATTTCCTACATAATGATGTTTTATTTATAATTTTTAGACATTAAATAATTTATTTTATTTATGACACAATGATGATGAAGTAATTACTAAAATAGTAAAAAATTAACATAATTGATATTATAAATACCCAAATAAATATAATATGAAACTTTTAATGAATTACACTAATTTTCTAGGATAATATGATATATTAGGATTGATTTAATTGACTTTTTTCGAAGTAATCAATCTGTTATCAGTTTCAAAAAAAAATCAACTATTGAATAGTGTCAAAATTGACATAAAAGAGTTCTTAAAACAAATATTATATTATTAATTGATATTAAATTCCTAAAAATCTAAGGTTAGGACAAGAGACTTATATTATGATAGGTTAATCATTAATGGACCACTTGGGGGTCGCTTGTATGTATATGGTAAGTCTATTAACCATATAATATAAAAATACAAAGAGACATTGTAAAAGTGAAACTAATTAACTTAGAGTTAATACTTAAAGATAAGGTTAATATAAGTACCCAAACCTGTCTAAATTCTATTGGTTGAGTGGTTTTCGACCTATCCCCACCTTAAACTTTGAATAGTCAACTTTGGAGCCATTAGAAACCGAATATGAATTTATTATAAATTAATATTTCTAGCTTTTCCAAAGGTGCCCCTCACCCCTCTTATAAAAGGGCACTCCTCCTTCTCTTTTACTCACACCTCTCAAGCCACTTGGCTCGTCCAAACTCTACCCAACTGAGCTCCCCACTTCCCTCTCCTCCTCCTTGAAGCTTCCCCTTAGGCAGAAAGCATTTCAAGAAGTCCTTTGGTTCCAACCAAAGTGAGTTACCTAAATTAAAGGTAACAATTTCTCTTAAAGTATCTTCATTTATTTTGCTTCTCCAACCCCCCAAAATCTTTTTATTTCCTTTCTTTTGTAACAACACCAGTATCCTAAATATACTAGGATGTTGTTATAAGAAGGATTCAAACTACACATACACACAACTCCATCTAATGGATGATGAACATAATGTTTCTGTGGATGGAAAACTAACGCCTCACGAAACGATGATTGTTCAAATACATCTTACCACCTCTCATGGTGGCCATTATGATGGCACTGTAATTAAATATGATATTAATGAAATATATTTTATATATAAGCTTCTGTAATTCCATTTTATTTCATACCATTATTCGTTTCATGTTGTATATACATACGATAATTTCATTTGAGGAAGTGCGGACTACCGCCCCCTTAAAATGATATGACTCGTTCATACCACACATGGAACGTATAAAGGATGGTGTTAATGAACATAAGTAACATATATAAAATACTATACTGGAATAGTAATATACCTATGTATCATTTGGATTAGATTCTTTTAAAATAAAAATTAATTAAATGGAAGTAGCGTTCGTGCGCACGTACGGACTACCGTCTCCACGAACGCGATAAGATTCATTCTCCATCATATCCATTCAAGTCTTATTCTCATTTTGGGGTTAAAAATAATGTTAATATCATTCTGATTATGAATAAGATATAATCTATCCATTACAAACATGTCTTACGTAACAAAACATACAAAAGAAAACAAGAAAGTTCACACCCGAAACAACGATAATACTAAGATATTATTATCAAATCAATATTAAAAGATCATATATGATATCATATTGATGTATATGATTATTGTATAATTTAATAACAATGTTTTAATTATTATACAGGAGGTTAACATACCATCGACTAAGAGAAAGTTCAAGGTAAGGGTTATTTCACAATCTCTTCTTTATCCGAGGTTGTTTATACGTAATAATCTACTGGGATCTCGTTATCATCCACATCCATGTTTCTTCAAAATGTATTTCAAAACATTTTTACTATTTACAAGAATATGGGTTAAAGTCATTTATACCCTTGTTTGACTTTTTATAAGAGGTTTATAAAGGAATCTTTCCGTCGTTTTCAAAACAAGGTCCTTTTTAACCTTTTCGACAGAATTGAGGTAAGAATGTTTTTTTTAACTTATACGGCGGGTGCGGTTATTTTCCGCCGTTATAAAATCGTCGAAGCTTTCCATACAAGCTTATAAGAATATTTTCAAAGAAAATGTTTTATTTTATATGGATCTTAAATGATTTCAAAATAAAAGGAGATACTTCTTTAAAAAGAATTTTGATTTCATCTATGTCAACATCCTTTGATGGATTTTATGATTATTTGAAGTTGATTTATTATGATACAAAACTTCTATATTGTATTGAAGGTTTTGTGATATGTTTGACTGTGGATGTGCTATTTTTATACCATTCATAGTTTATGGTGAAATTATTGACATTTCGTATGCTAGTTTTAATACGAATGTTTATGTTATGTTTAAACCTTTTCATATGGGAATGCATTGGACTTAATAAGTGACGGGTGGAGCCCGCTATAGCTCCTCGATGCATCGGTAGGTCTCATGAGACAAACTAGTGTCTTGGCACAAGGCCTTGACAAAATCTTATTTGTAGTCTTGGCACGAGGCCTTGGCTATGTGGTTATGATAGTCTGGCATTATGCATTCCAACATTATGAAAGTGGTTATTTATTTTTGCATGTGATTATTCGATTAGTGGAATATCCATGTGAATAAGTAAATGGCATTATTTCATTTTATTTATGCCATACCATGTTGAAAGTTCATGTTTAAAACGCTTTTGTTTTAGTTATACATTGCCTTAAATGTTTATTCTTATTGATGAAAGTTTCCGCTATATTGTTATCCTTACTGGGCATTTGAGCTCACCCCTTTTCTATGTTTTATTTTTCCCAGGTAGTGAAGAAGTAAATTATGAATGACTTGCAGGGATATTATGAGGGGTTAATAGTGTGGATATGAAGACTTTGTTGTTGTAGTAGTTTTTCACTTTGAAATGTAATGTAAAACTTTATGATTATATCTAGTGTTTCCAAGGCTACTAAACCAATCGGTCTTTCGGGATTTGATCTTTCTTGTGATCATGCCAATGTTATGTAAGTAATGCACCGACTCTGGGTAGCTGGGGTCGGGGCGTTACAGTTGGTATCAGAGGAAGTTTAGTACAAACCTTGGAAACTAGATTTAGATAAACTCTGATTAGAGCACGTAGACCTAAGATGAACTTTGAGGATTAGTATAGAAGAACTTCCTAGAATTTTGGTATTGTAGAGATTTTGTGAGTTTTCCGAGCAATACATCCCTGTCTGGATACGAGCAGGTAGAGGCGGCTCTGGCACAGATGTACCTAGGGGTAAAACCCGAAAACACCACTTTGAGCTAGACTCGAACGGGAACTGGTGCACGACAACGGGCCTTGCTGCACTCTTGGTTACGACACTCCCGGGGGATATGCTTAGGATAACTCTCATTATCTTTACAAATCATTCTGAAGGGTTTATGAGTATATACTTCCTCAAAGAAAACATTTTTATGATTATGGATTATATCCATAAATAGTTCAATTTATGTTAAGTGTTTTATAAGTATGGGATTATGTATTTTGATTCATAAACTGATCTAGTTTATGCCATTGTTTAGAAATGGCGCCTAGTGGAAGAAATGGAAACCGTATCAATGCACGCACTCCATGTAGGGATTGCCCTCCTGCTCAAGATAATTATAGTGGGGCTGGTGATGCAACTGGTGCTGATCAGCTAATCACCATACTGGGACAACTTACTCAAGTTATGAATAATAACCTTACCCGTATGGAGCACCCTGATCCGCAGCGTGGAGGATCAATGTTAGATCGATTCATGAGGCAACAACCACCAACGTTCAATGGGAATACAAATCCCTTAGTAGCTGAGCAATGGATATTTTCCCTAGAGAAAATATTTCAGGCTTTGGGGAGCAGTGAAAGGGAAAAAGTTATCATGGCAGTTTACCGCCTCACTGGAGATGCTGATCAATGGTGGTCATTGATTCAAAATACAAAGGAAGATGATGAAGTATCAAATATGGAATGGAGGGAGTTCAAAGAGCTGTTTTTAGAAAAATACTTCCCTCGCGACCATCGAGCAGATATGGAAAGGCAATTTCTGAGTCTGAGACAAAAGGAGGATGAGAATGTCACAAAGTATGAGGCTAACTTTACAAGGTTAGCGAGGTACGCTGGTGATTATATTCGCAACCCAAGAAGTAAGATTGATCGTTTCTTTGATGGGTTAAAACCATTTCTCCGTCGAGCATTAGTCTCACAATCCTTTTCATCGTACGAAGACATTGTCTCATGTGCTATAAAGACCGAAAAGTAATTCTCTAAGTCTTATGACTTTAAAGCAAAGCAAGAGAAGAAGAGACCTGCTGATCAATCGGGGAATGGAAATAAGGGGAAGAAGGGAAAGGTTGAATATCCATCTTGTGGTAAATGCGGGAAGAAACATCCTGGTACTTGCTTGAAGGGAATGGGAGTCTGTTACAAGTGTGGTGAAAAAGGCCACCAAGCTCATGATTGCAAGGGGAAGAAGGAAGCTACCAACGTTCAGTGCTACAATTGCAGGGAGATGGGACATTATGCAAATGCATGTCCTAAGCGTCAGGAGAACTTACCTCAGAAAAGGCCAAGGGATCAAGGCCAGGCTTATGCTATCACTACTGCTGAGGTAGAAGCTCCGAAAGACGTGGTGGCAGGTAATTTAATGGTTTCCTCAAGTTTAGCAAATGCATTATTTGATTCTGGATCATCGCATTGTTTCATATCTTCCCAGTTTGCTAAGAAAATTAGATATTTCCAATTTGATTTAATAAGGGAGTTGTCAGTTAAAACTCCTAAGGGAAGTATCGTTGCAACAAAGTTTTGTGAATAAGTCCCCATTAGAGCACATAAATTTTCTTTATCTGCTGATTTCATCGTCATACCTATGATTGAGTTTGATATAATCCTCGGTATGGACTGGCTTTCGGACTATGATGCGAAGATTTATTGTAAGAAGAAAGAGGTTACGATTCTTGATGATAATGATAAGGAGCACCTTATTTTTAGAGCAGAATCGTCACAACCTAATTCTTATTTAGATCCACCCCCAGTAGCTCAACTTAATTCAATTATTGGGGAGGAAGAGAATGAAATAACTGTCGGTGAGGAAAGGAATGTTCAAATAGAGGATGTACCTGTTGTGAAAGAATTTGTAGATGTATTTCCGGAAGATTTACCTGGACATCCTCCAGAACGAGAAGTTGAGTTTTCTATTGATTTGATTCCTGGATCAAGGCCTATATCGAAGACCCCTTATAGAATGGCCACTGTAGAGTTAGTCGAACTAAAGAAACAACTAGAGGAACTGAGTAATAAGGGATTTATTCGCCCTAGTGTTTCTCCATGGGGAGCCCCTGTTCTTTTTGTTAAAAAGAAAGATGGATCTATGAGGTTATGTATCGACTACAGGGAGATCAATGCTATAACGATAAAGAACAAGTATCCCCTACCTCGTATTGATGATTTATTTGACCAACTGCATGGAGCTCAATACTTTTCAAAGATTGACCTTCGATCTGGATACCATCAGTTGTGTGTGAAGAAGGAAGACATTCCGAAGACAGCATTTCGAACCAGGTACGGGCATTACGAGTTTACTGTAATGCCGTTTGGATTGACTAATGCACCCTCTGTATTCATGGATCTGATGAATAGAGTTTTCAAGGAGTATCTCGATGAATTTGTGGTGGTATTTATTGATGATATCTTGGTATACTCTAAAACCTACGAAGATCATGAAAATCACTTGCGCATTATCTTGAAGACTCTGAGGAGGCATGAATTATATGGGAAGTTTAGCAAGTGTGAATTCTGGCTTCAGGAGATTTCTTTTCTTGGCCATATTGTCTCTAAAGATGGAATCTCTGTTGATCCTTCTAAGACCAAGGCAATCCAAGAATGGCCAGCACCTACGAGTATAACTGAGGTACGTAGTTTTATTGGTTTGGCAGGTTATTATCGACGTTTCGTCCAGAATTTTGCCCGATTGGCTAACCCATTAACGAAGCTCACATGTAAAGGGGTTAAATTTGTTTGGACAAAAGAGTGTGAAGAATGTTTCGAAGAACTGAAGAGAAGATTAGTCAATGCTCCTATATTGACTCTACCATCGGGGAATGATGGGTTCGTTATTTATAGTGATGCATCGAAGAAAGGACTTGGCTGTGTCCTTATGCAGAATGATAGAGTTATTGCCTATGCATCACGACAGTTGAAAATTCATGAACAAAACTATCCTACTCATGATCTTGAGTTAGCAGCTGTGATCTTTGCTTTGAAGATATGGAGGCACTACCTCTATGGTGAAAAATGTGAGATTTATACTGATCACAAGAGTTTGAAGTATATTTTCTCACAAAAAGAACTCAACATGAGGCAAAGGAGATGGCTTGAATTACTCAAGGATTATGATTGTACGATACACTACCACCCGGGGAAGGCAAACAAGGTGGAAGATGCTTTGAGTAGAAAAGACCATGGAGTTTTGAACAATATGATAATTGAAAGGGATCCAATTTTCATGGATCTAGTGAAAATGGACATGGGAATAACCAGGGAAGGTGAAACATCAATGCTTTTTCAAATGGTTGCCAAACCATCTTTACTAGAAAGGATTAAGAGTTCTCAGACCGATGATGAAGAATTCCAAAAGAAGATTAAAGCTGTGAATGATGGGAGATTGAGAGACTTTGCGTATGAAGGTGGAATTTTGAAATTCGGGAAGAGACTTTGTGTTCCCAATATACCTGATCTAAAAAGGGAATTGCTGGATGATGCTCATAGTTCCAATTTCTCTATACACCCTGGGAGCACCAAAATGTATAGAGATTTGAAGGAACATTTTTGGTGGGACAACATGAAGAGGGAGATTGCTGATTTTGTGTCAAGATGTATGGTTTGTCAACAAGTGAAAGCTGGAAGGCAACAGCCTGGAGGAGTCATGCAACCGCTTCCCATACCGGAGTGGAAATGGGACAATATTACAATGGACTTTGTCATGGGGCTACCAAAGACTCCTAGAAGGAACGATGCAATATGGGTTATTGTTGATCGTCTTACCAAGTCAGCACATTTTCTTTCTATAAGAGAAGATCTACCCCTAGAACGTCTAGCAAGACTATACATTAATGAAGTTGTGAGACTTCATGGAGTACCCCTATCAATTGTTTCGGATCGTGATCCCCGTTTTACTTCAAGGTTTTGGAAAAGTCTTCAGAAATCCCTGGATACTGAACTTCATTTGAGCACTGCTTACCACCCTCAGACAGACGGACAATCAGAACGGACTATTCAAACCTTAGAAGACATGTTGAGATCTTGCTCACTTGACTTTCAGGGTATGTGGGATCAATATTTACCTCTGGTAGAATTTTCCTATAACAATAGCTTCCATTCGAGTATTCAGATGGCACCATATGAAGCGTTATACGGAAAGAGATGTCGTACACCAACCTGTTGGGATGACGTCGGTGAAAGAAAACTTGTAGGTCTAGAACTGGTGGAGGAAACGATGGAAAAGGTAAAGGTAATCCAAAATCACATCAAAGCAGCTCAAAGTAGGCAGAAGAGCTATGCCGATAATCGAAGGAAGGATTTGGAATTTCAAGTCGGTGATCATATTTTCCTAAAGGTATCTCCGTGGAAGGGAGTCATACGTTTTGGTAAGAAAGGTAAATTGAGTCCCAGGTACATCGGACCTTTCGAAATTCTAGAACGAATTGGGGCTGTAGCTTACCGATTGGCAATGCCGCCAAGTCTCTCCAATGTTCACGATGTGTTCCACGTATCTCTGTTGAGAAAATACATGCCTGACCCAATGCATGTACTCACCTATGATGAATTAGAACTGGAAGCCGATCTGTCTTATTGCGAAGAGCCCGTCAGGATTCTTGATACGAGAGAACAAGTGCTGAGAAACCGGACGACGCGTCTGGTAAAAGTTTTGTGGAGAAACCATAAGATGGAAGAGGCAACGTGGGAACCCGAGGAACTTATGATGAAGAACCACCCGAGTCTTTTTATGCAGTAATACCCTAGAAATTGCGAGGACACAATTATTTGAAGGAGGGGAGAATGTAACACCCCAAGCTTCTACGGTACGTTTCCCTTCGAATAATGCGATAGCGTGTGTTGTACGCAACCTCGAGTTCTAACACACACCACAACTAATTAAACTAGCCGTTGTGAATAGTAATACCTACCTTTTGAAATCATATATATTCTATATTTCAAAATGGACTTCATTTTTGGATTCGGAATATCAAAATTAGCCTAGGGTGAAATTTTGGTACATTTCGGATAACTTTCATATTTTGATGAATAGTGAAAATTTCTAAATTTTAATTAAAAACAACTTTTTTAATCAAAATAATTAATAGTGATAAACTATGAATTTGAGTGGTTTTAAAGTATATTTAGAATATATTTTTACCATTCAATTTAATGTTTATCATTGGACATAATTTTACAATTAAACTGAACATAAACAAGTGTCAATCTTTTGATAGTTATTATCTTTTAAAAACACGCTTTTTGTTTTGACAGCGGGAATTAATTTTAAATTAATTTCTGCCACTTCTGTGTTTTGAATTTAGGAAAATGGATTCCATATTTTGAATCAGGATGTCCAAATTATGTAAATAGGTAACTTTTATTTTTACACATTTTGAATAATTACTGCGGTAAATATTTTATTTACCATGGTTAAAGGGTAAATCCGGTAAATAAGGGTTAAAAAAATAATATTATAATAATACAAAATTACCCTAGAACGTGTCCTAACCTTATTGGTGGACACATACCCGACCATGGGCATCCTTGGGTCAATTTGGGGACCCCTTGGAGCCACTTGTATGTGGTAGGGACACATTATATTAATAAAGTTAAAATAAAAATAAAAATGGCATAAGCTTACATCTTTTAGAAGAAAAATTTTTACATAGGGTTATACATGTTGGATTTTCGATTATAAATATTCATTAGAAAGCTAAAAAGATTTCCTACATAATGATGTTTTATTTATAATTTTTAGACATTAAATAATTTATTTTATTTATGACACAATGATGATGAAGTAATTACTAAAATAGTAAAAAATTAACATATTTGATATTATAAATACCCAAATAAATATAATATGAAACTTTTAATGAATTACACTAATTTTCTAGGATAATATGATATATTAGGATTGATTTAATTGACTTTTTTCGAAGTAATCAATCTGTTATCAGTTTCAAAAAAAAATCAACTATTGAATAGTGTCAAAATTGACATAAAAGAGTTCTTAAAACAAATATTATATTATTAATTGATATTAAATTCCTAAAAATCTAAGGTTAGGACAAGAGACTTATATTATGATAGGTTAATCATTAATGGACCACTTGGGGGTCGCTTGTATGTATATGGTAAGTCTATTAACCATATAATATAAAAATACAAAGAGACATTGTAAAAGTGAAACTAATTAACTTAGAGTTAATACTTAAAGATAAGGTTAATATAAGTACCCAAACCTGTCTAAATTCTATTGGTTGAGTGGTTTTCGACCTATCCCCACCTTAAACTTTGAATAGTCAACTTTGGAGCCATTAGAAACCGAATATGAATTTATTATAAATTAATATTTCTAGCTTTTCCAAAGGTGCCCCTCACCCCTCTTATAAAAGGGCACTCCTCCTTCTCTTTTACTCACACCTCTCAAGCCACTTGGCTCGTCCAAACTCTACCCAACTGAGCTCCCCACTTCCCTCTCCTCCTCCTTGAAGCTTCCCCTTAGGCAGAAAGCATTTCAAGAAGTCCTTTGGTTCCAACCAAAGTGAGTTACCTAAATTAAAGGTAACAATTTCTCTTAAAGTATCTTCATTTATTTTGCTTCTCCAACCCCCCAAAATCTTTTTATTTCCTTTCTTTTGTAACAACACCAGTATCCTAAATATACTAGGATGTTGTTATAAGAAGGATTCAAACTACACATACACACAACTCCATCTAATGGATGATGAACATAATGTTTCTGTGGATGGAAAACTAACGCCTCACGAAACGATGATTGTTCAAATACATCTTACCACCTCTCATGGTGGCCATTATGATGGCACTGTAATTAAATATGATATTAATGAAATATATTTTATATATAAGCTTCTGTAATTCCATTTTATTTCATACCATTATTCGTTTCATGTTGTATATACATACGATAATTTCATTTGAGGAAGTGCGGACTACCGCCCCCTTAAAATGATATGACTCGTTCATACCACACATGGAACGTATAAAGGATGGTGTTAATGAACATAAGTAACATATATAAAATACTATACTGGAATAGTAATATACCTATGTATCATTTGGATTAGATTCTTTTAAAATAAAAATTAATTAAATGGAAGTAGCGTTCGTGCGCACGTACGGACTACCGTCTCCACGAACGCGATAAGATTCATTCTCCATCATATCCATTCAAGTCTTATTCTCATTTTGGGGTTAAAAATAATGTTAATATCATTCTGATTATGAATAAGATATAATCTATCCATTACAAACATGTCTTACGTAACAAAACATACAAAAGAAAACAAGAAAGTTCACACCCGAAACAACGATAATACTAAGATATTATTATCAAATCAATATTAAAAGATCATATATGATATCATATTGATGTATATGATTATTGTATAATTTAATAACAATGTTTTAATTATTATACAGGAGGTTAACATACCATCGACTAAGAGAAAGTTCAAGGTAAGGGTTATTTCACAATCTCTTCTTTATCCGAGGTTGTTTATACGTAATAATCTACTGGGATCTCGTTATCATCCACATCCATGTTTCTTCAAAATGTATTTCAAAACATTTTTACTATTTACAAGAATATGGGTTAAAGTCATTTATACCCTTGTTTGACTTTTTATAAGAGGTTTATAAAGGAATCTTTCCGTCGTTTTCAAAACAAGGTCCTTTTTAACCTTTTCGACAGAATTGAGGTAAGAATGTTTTTTTTAACTTATACGGCGGGTGCGGTTATTTTCCGCCGTTATAAAATCGTCGAAGCTTTCCATACAAGCTTATAAGAATATTTTCAAAGAAAATGTTTTATTTTATATGGATCTTAAATGATTTCAAAATAAAAGGAGATACTTCTTTAAAAAGAATTTTGATTTCATCTATGTCAACATCCTTTGATGGATTTTATGATTATTTGAAGTTGATTTATTATGATACAAAACTTCTATATTGTATTGAAGGTTTTGTGATATGTTTGACTGTGGATGTGCTATTTTTATACCATTCATAGTTTATGGTGAAATTATTGACATTTCGTATGCTAGTTTTAATACGAATGTTTATGTTATGTTTAAACCTTTTCATATGGGAATGCATTGGACTTAATAAGTGACGGGTGGAGCCCGCTATAGCTCCTCGATGCATCGGTAGGTCTCATGAGACAAACTAGTGTCTTGGCACAAGGCCTTGACAAAATCTTATTTGTAGTCTTGGCACGAGGCCTTGGCTATGTGGTTATGATAGTCTGGCATTATGCATTCCAACATTATGAAAGTGGTTATTTATTTTTGCATGTGATTATTCGATTAGTGGAATATCCATGTGAATAAGTAAATGGCATTATTTCATTTTATTTATGCCATACCATGTTGAAAGTTCATGTTTAAAACGCTTTTGTTTTAGTTATACATTGCCTTAAATGTTTATTCTTATTGATGAAAGTTTCCGCTATATTGTTATCCTTACTGGGCATTTGAGCTCACCCCTTTTCTATGTTTTATTTTTCCCAGGTAGTGAAGAAGTAAATTATGAATGACTTGCAGGGATATTATGAGGGGTTAATAGTGTGGATATGAAGACTTTGTTGTTGTAGTAGTTTTTCACTTTGAAATGTAATGTAAAACTTTATGATTATATCTAGTGTTTCCAAGGCTACTAAACCAATCGGTCTTTCGGGATTTGATCTTTCTTGTGATCATGCCAATGTTATGTAAGTAATGCACCGACTCTGGGTAGCTGGGGTCGGGGCGTTACAATAGAGATAAGACTAAGTATAATAAAAACATCCCTAAGTTTTGGTGAGTGTTAATTAAGTGGTATATCACAAAAATACATCCATGTCTTGATACGAGCAGGTAGAGGTTGCTCTGGCACAAATATATCCTAGGGGTAAAACCCGAAAACACCACTTTGAGATAGAATCAAACGGGAACTGGTGCACAACAACAAGCCTCGCTTCACTATTTTTTATGACACTCCCTAGGGATGTGCTTTGGTAAATCCATAATCTTAGTATGAACCATTATTAAGGTACTAAAAATTTCTCTAAGAATATATGTTAGAAATTAGATCATGGATAACATAGACTGTAGCCAATATATTCATATGTTAAGGAAATATAAGTTATTTATATGTCACCAGTTCTATCCTTGTATTACCCTTTATGTGTTACCCCTAACTTTCCTTTTATTTCAACCAATGGACGGTAATAGGAGGACTCAGGCTAACAACCGATATGAAGATCAATGTGATGACTGTACTAATGAGATGCCAAATCCAATGGGAGCGGGAATCGCAAACATTGTCACGCTTCTCTCTCAGCTAACTCAAGATTTGAATAGAAACATGGGTCAAAAGAAACTTTCAACCCCCCCCCCCCCGAGAATGAACAAGTCACTATCGAGATCATCATGAGACAAATGCCTTCTACTTTTAATGGGTCATATGATCCCTCAATAATTGAAAAATGGATGAAATCCATTGAAAAGATCTTCTCCATCCTTCAATGTTCTGAACAAGAGAAGGTTATCCTGGAAGCTTATCATATGGAGGGTGAATCAGATCAATGGTAGACGTTGATAAAAAATATGAAGCTTGAGGAGGAGATTGAGGAATTGGAATGGAAGGATTTCCCGAAGATGTTTTTCGATAAATATTTTCCGTGCACCCTTCCCCTTAAGATAGAAAAGGACTTACATGAACTCAAGAAAAAATACGATGAATCTGCTGGAGAGTATGAGGAACACTTCACAAGGATTGTACGATACGCTTCCAGATTTTTTGTTACACCTGAATGCAAGGTTGACCACTTCTTTGGTGGGTTGAAACACAGCCTGCAGAATGCGATGGTGATCCGTGACTTTGACAGTTATGAGGAAATTGTATGATGTTCCCTAAAGGTCTAAATAGAGATCAGATAATCTCAGGGGTATCAATGGGATAAAAGCATAAGGTGGACATCCATGATGGAGGTCTGATGGGTAAATCCAATGGTTCTAAGAAGATCCATCACCCCACTTGCCAAAAGTGCGGAAAGAAGCACCTCGGAAGTTTCCTGAAGGGGACGAGTAAATGATTTAGGTGTGGAAGCAAAGGGCGCCTAGCTATTAACTATCAGCATGAAAGACCCGTAGCTATGACAGAGGATATGAAGGGTCCATTAGAACCTTAATGTTTGGTTTATTGCTATAACTGCAAAGAACCAGGGATTCATGAAAATTAGTGCCCTAAGCCAAGGGTTTTCGGAGGCAACCAACAACCTCCAAGGCACCAAGGGAGAGATTTTTCCATTACTACTACCAAAGTGAACCCCGAAAATGAAGTCGTGACAAGTATTATAGTTATTCATTCATGAATAGGGAATAATATATTTGATTCAGGTTCTACTCATTCTTTTATATCTCAAAAGTTTAGTAGAACAATCTCAGCACCACCACAAATCATGGAAGTGAAGATGTTTGTGAGAACGAAAAATGGGGAAATCATTACATCCCATGAATATAAATCCTCCCCTATCATAATCTATTGATTGAAATTCCCGGAAAACCTCTTCATACTCCCTATGATGTAATTTGAAGCAATTCTTGGAATGGATTGGATTTCATTATATAGATCCAACCTAAATTGCCGTGAGAGGGAAATACCTCTTCATGTGGAGTATCGACCCCCGATTATTTACAATTGTAGGGAGGAAGATGAATCTTCTTTAGATCCATCATCTCAAGAATAAATATTACTAATCTATTAGAATCCGTATCTGGATCTAATGATTGAGTCTAAGGAGGAATCCATCTTAGAAGACATGACTCTTGTGAGGGAATTTACTGAAGTGTTTCCCGTGGAATTATATGGTCTTCCTCCAAGAATATTTGTTTAATTGTCAATTGATCATATACCTAGGGAATTGAAAATATACAAGACTCCATATAGAATGGCTGTTGTGATGCTTGGAAAGATAAAGAAACAACTACATGAGAATATGGATAAAGGGTTTATACACCCAAGTGCTTTACCATGGGGTGCACCAGTCCTCTTCGACAAGAAAAAGGATTGGTCAATGCAGCTTTGAATAGATTATTGTGAGCTCAACAAAATCATGTTATATAACAAGTATCCTCTCAAACGAATTGATGACTTGTTCGGTCATCTATGTAGAGAAAAATACTTATCCAATATAGATTTGTGGTCCAGATATTATCAAGTAGGGGTGATGAATGAAGATATCCCCAGGACTATTTTTCGTTCAAGTTATGGGAACTATGAATTCATAGTAATGCCTTTCGGACTCACTAATGCTCTAGAAATCATCATGGACATGATGAATAGAGACATTAAGGATTACCTCAAAAAATTTGTGGTAGTCTTTATAGAATATATTCAAATATACTCCAAAACCAAGGAGGATCATGAGGATGATCTAAGAACTATACTAAAGACCTTGTGGAAGGAGAATCTATATGAAAAGTACAAGAAAGTGTGAGTTCTGGTTGAAGGAGGTCTCATTCTTGGGCCATATCATCACATGCAATGGTATATCTGTGGATACCACCAAAACAGATGCAATTGAGGGATGGTTGAGCCCAACATCAGTAACGGATATCTACACCTTCTTGGGGTTAGATGGATATTATCGGCGATTTGTGAGATATTTCTCATGATTGTCCAACCCTCTTAGCAAGATAACTCGAAAGGGAGTAAAGTGTGCTTGGATTGATGAATGTAAAGAAATATTCATAGAGTTAAAAAGAAGTCTTAACACTGCACCCCTTCTCACTTTACGTACAAGTGGAGAACTTTTTGTGGTATTCAGTGATGCTTCGAAGAAGGACATAGGTTGTGTGTTGATGCAAAATGACAAAGTCATTTCCTATGCTTCAAGGAAATTGATAGTTCATGAACAGAACTATCCAACACATGACCTCTAGTTTGTTGCAGTAATCTTTGATTTGAAAATTTGGCTGCATTATCTCTTTGGTTAGAAGTGTGAAATATATACATACCACAAAAGCCTCAAGTATATATTTACACAGAAATAGTTGAACATGCACCAACGAAGATGGTTAGATCTGATCAAAGACTATGACTGCTCAATCCATTGCCACCCTGGGAAAGTGAACAAGGTGAAAGATGCTCTATGTAGGAATGACCTAGAAATTATATCATTGATGAGAATTGAGAAGGACCCAATATTATTAGATTTGATGAAGATGGACATGAGAATCATAAATAAGGGAACATCATCAATCCTTTCACAAATGATTGCTCAAATGTCTCTTTTGGAAAAGTTAATGGATGCTCAAAAGGATGATTTGAGAATCCAGAAGAGAGTGGAAGATATCTGAAAAGGGAAATCCTAAAATTTCAATGTTAATGAAGAAGGACATGTGAGATTTTAAAAAATAATATGTGTTCCATCATGTCTGGAGCTGAAGAAAGATCTTTTGGACGATGCACATAGTTCACATTACACTATTCACCCTGACAACACAAAGATGTATCAAGATCTCCGAGATCATTATTGGAGGGAAAATATAAAGGCGGATATCGATAAATATACATCAAAATGCCCGGTGTGTCATCAAGTAAAGGCAGAGTGGCAAATGTCTAAGGGGATGATGCAACCATTTCCTATACCAGATTAGAAATGGGAGAACATCACCATGGACTTTGTCACCAGAATTCTTAAGACATCCAAAGGCAACAATTCAATTTGGGTTGTTGTGGATCATCTTACAATGGTTTCACAATTCATTTCTATTCGGGATGATTTCTCATTGGATCAACTGGCACAGATATATATTAGGGAACTGGTAAGGTTGCAAGGAGTACCACTATATATTTTGTCTGATCGAGATCCAAGATTCACCTCTATGTTTTGGAAGAGTCTTATACATGCTCTGAATGCTGAACTGAACTTCAGTATGGCTTATCATCCTCGAACTGATTTCCAATCCGAGCAGGCTATCCAAGAACTCATGGAACGTTTGAGAGAGCACTCAATGGACTTTAAAGAAGGATGGGATCAACATCTTCCTCTAGTTGAATTCTCTTATAATAAAAGTTTCCACTCGAGCATCCAATTTGCACCATATGAAGCCCTTTATTTGAAATTGTATAGAACATTAGCGTGTTGGGACGAGGTCAGTGAGTGTAAGCTTCTTGGACCAGAAATGTTCGAAGAAATGGTGGAGAAGGTGAAAACCATTCAGCATCATATCAAGGCATCCCAGAGTCAACAGATGATTTATGTAGATAACCGTTGATTATACCTTGAGATTAAATATAAAGACATGGTATTTCTATGCATATCTCTGTGGAACAAGGTCATGAGGTTTGGAAAGAAAGGGATGTTACGTCCATGGTACATCATCCCCTTCGAGATTCTTGATTGTGTCGGGGTTGTGGCCTATCGACTAGAACTTCCACCTACCATGGCCAAAGTACATGATGTATTTCATGTATACCTCTTAAGGAAGTACATACCGGACCCTTCGTATGTACTATCTTCAGAGGTGGTATAGTTATAGGATGATCTTTCTTATGAGGAGAAACCAGAGATGATCTTAGATTGTAGGGAAAAAGTTCTACAAAATAAGACAATGCCCCTCGTCAAGGTGTTGTGGTGAAACCACAAGTTTGAAGAAGCGACGTGGGAATCAGAGGAAATGATGAAGAATAGTTACCCACATCTGTTTTATTATGGGGTTAAAAAAATCGAGGGAGAAATTTCTTAAGGGCGGGAAAATTGTAACGACCCAAACGTTCATTAATGGAAATCCATCTTGATCTAATTAATTGTCTCTTTATGTAAAATGTTTATATAAAATTTCAACTTCATTGGTTTTCTGTTATTGTATTTTAAAATACATTTAATAATTATGACTGTTTCTAATATAGTCGTTGAACAGTGATCACAAGATTAGTATAAATATAGATCTTTAACAAATCCAATTTACTCATACAAAGGAAGCGAGACCTCATCTTGTAGATATGCCCCATACGAAGCCCCTTTGTTAGAGCTCGGAAAGGAGTTTTTGTATTTGGGCTTCGCTCTTGACCAAGCCCAAGTCGAGCATGAATATGATAATCTTGAGTGGGACTGCCTATGAGATAAGTGGATGTTTATAGAGATTACCACTCGTGAAATGTTATCTGAGCCACCCCAATAGTCTATAACCATCGCACACCTTACTCTTTAGTCATATGCAGGTGTTATAAGGGGTTATGTAACAAGACCTTGTCACTACGGTTATGTACATTATTTTTGTTTATAATATTGAATATAATTTCATTTTATTTTTATTACCTTGTAAATAGTTTTAAAAACACAAATAGTATTTTTAGTTGATTTTATACTAAGAAATATATTTTGATGAATTGATGGATTTTTGAATTAAATAATATTTTAATAAAATAATATTATTGTTATTAAATTAATTTTTATTATATATAAAGGATCGTATAATTTTATGAATGCATTTCTAATTTTTATTAAAGTTTGAAATCCATTTTTTTCAAAACCCATGAATTGTCGATAAATGTCGGTTTAAATTTTAAAGGTGAAAATTAAAATATTTATAAAATTATTTAGACAAAATGAATATTATTTCTAGAATTAGAACTTCGAAATTATCCAATGGTGAATTTTTTATAATTTTCTGAGACAGTCAAATTTTTGGGTAAACAATTAAATACCATTTAAATATATAATGTGTTTTATGACATCATAATGACCCAATAGTGATTTAATAAAATACTATAAACTTTATGTTTAGAAAATATATGTTTTACCATTAAAATAATGTGATTTTGGGTTTTCTTGATATATTTTACAAAGCTTTAGTGGACCCTTCATGATTTATTAATCATTTTTTCTTTTTAAATTGTTTTCCTTGGGAGTGTGACTCACCTCCACATAAATAACCCCATTATTTTAATAAGTTCATACTTTTACATTATAAAATATTGTTTTCCACTTCCCTTTTCCAAATACCATGGGCAAAAACCATGGGATGGTTTGTGGTTTGGGATAGTTTAATGTGAGGTGTCCCAAACCTGAATAATAAAGAATTCCCTCACCTTTCCTATATAAACCCACCCAAGCTCCCATGAAGCCTCTCTCAAACCTCTCCCATTCCTTTGGAAGCACACTTCCAAGTAAGGGTTTTTTCCTTTCTCATTTTTGACCAATATTCATTAAGTTGTTATTCCTTTTTAATTTCAATTATAAATGTTGGGATATGGTTTCACACCTCCCCCATACTTCCCCCTTTATGTTTTAATGATGGGAGACCCCTTTCTCTCTCATTAAATGCCTTCCATGTACACCCATTACTATGCCAAAATTCCAAAATGAATTTCTCTCTCCTCATTTACATTCAAAAAATTATTTTGTATCATGAATATAAATTCTATTACATTTGTTGGGACATGTATCTATATGACCCCCTTACTTTCCATGTCATGTAAATATGATGAGACACACTTTTCTCTCTCATCAACCATTTTTATGATTTTTATGTCACGCTGTTATGCTGCCGAAATTGCACCGCGCTTTTCCAAGACAAAGTCGTTGTGTAGTGAATACCATTCTCATTTCTCTATCATGGGTATTCACCTTTATGCACATTTACTTATTTTTAAATACTTTCATATATGTATTCTACATTCGTTTATCATGGAATAAAATATTATGTTGAATGATTCAATGTTTTAGGATCCATGTGGCAAACTTATGCATGAAATGATATGTTTAAGAAGGGTTCACCCTTATCGCACTCTAATGCATTGGGTAAAGTACTGTATCATGATATGTCATGTGAAATTGGTGTTTACTAATGCTAATTCAAGTGCAATGAGGGTTTAATCGTGCTTCATGTGCAATAAGGTTTTACTCATGCTCCATGTGCAATGAGCCTTGGATCATGATAATTCCATGTTAAATGTTGTTTCCACATTTTCATTTTTTGATTATCATGCTTAATCATGCCTTTGTGTTTATGATTCTATTGTGATCTATTGATATGCCTATTGTCTATCATGTATTGTATTTCTCATGTTATTCCATGATTATTCGCTTACTGGGATTTATAGCTCACCCTTTTCTTGTGCATGTCCTCAGGTTATCCCATGAAATGATAAGTATAAGGGAATGTAGTGGTCATGTAAAGGATGTTTTCAATAAATATGTTGTATTCCATGTTTAAATTTGTTATGTACCGATCCTAAAACCCAAAGACACTAGACCTCTCGATCTTCTAGGTACTATCAATTGAAGTTTTTATGTCATAAGTCAGGATTAAGTGTGTAATAATAAAGCATGGTTTTCATAATCATGGTGTATTTGGATCACTCCTCTAACCATCTTATTATTCAAGGTTCACCCCATAAACTATCATAGTGGATAGAGTTCCAAACTAAATGGGATTCAATCCCTCTTCAAATCCTATTTATCTCGTGATAAATCCATATTTACCCAATTCAATGGGGGGTATATAATTAAAAGTCCATCCATCACATAATGAAAACCATACATATGTTTTCCAAAAGATAATAAAACATTAATTATATCCCAACCAGTGAGAAAGAAATGGGTTTCGTAAACATTTCATCATGTCATAACCCATAGAATATGAATGGGTTTTATAATCATTTAAACATGTCATCGTAGCATAACCCGATGAAAAGGTACGAGTTTCATAAACATATTTTCCTCATAATAATAAACCATCAAGAGAAATAATCAGGATGGCATAATTAAATCATATCTCTAATAAATATAAGGAAACATCAAATAATGTTATGAAAATTGTAAATTTTCTTTAAATATTACATGGAACATTTCTTGAGGAAAATACCATTTTCTCTTTGAGAGCACTTATTAAAAATTAAAAAGATTCCAAGATATTATAGAAATAATTTTCTAGGAAAAAAACATTTTAAATATTTAAATTATTATTAAAATAATTTTTTGGTCACAATATCATAAAATTCTCTTCTTTTCATATAATTTAAAAGAAAATAGTTCATTTACACTTTGGTATGAAAAGTCAAAAAGTGCCTCATTTGGAGAATAATAAGAAGATTAAATTTAAAAAAAATTAAAAACTAAGTCACAAGTAAAATGAAATTAAAAAATCATTTTAACATATAAATATATATATTAAATATGGATATGGAAAAAAAGTTTGTTGGACCGAAGAGAGAAATAGAGTTGGATGCCTGTAAAGATGTTTATTAAGTCTCTTGAATACATGAAGTGAAAAAAATGAATGGAAAACATTTATTATAAATAAGTAACCATAGGAGAATAAATTTAATTTTTTTATTGATAGTTGGACTATAATATTTCATCATCAGAAACTTGATCATAAATTTTTTTGATACATAATGATATTGTAACATAAAACTATAAACTCGAGTTCTGCTTGCTTGGAAAGTACTCTACCTTCCTATATAATAAATTTAATTTTATAATAATTTTACACCAGAATAATTTACATACTTATAATATAATAAATTATTCACTTATAATATTTATAAATCCATTTTTTTAGTAATTATTTATTAATATTGATGTTTTTAGGTCTTAACTGTTTCTTTTTATGTGAGTTTTGATTCAGTAGTTCTTCTCCGTATACTTTGATCATGGTTGAAGCATATACATTATTTGAATGATCATGATATATATATATAATATATATTAATTATATATATATATTCATCCAAAAAGAACATAAATAGAAAAATGAATTATATTATTCATAGAGACAGTAAGTCGTACATACACAAAAATGTTGTTTTCACTTTCCATTGGAAGGAATTAAAGAAAGTAAAATATTAATTCACATTTAAAGAATAATTATTATATATATAATATATATATTCATTAAATATCTCCTTATTTCTATCAATGTAATGTGTAAATGAAAAACTGAATCCCATAGCTTCATGAAGGCGGTGGTCCACACATATACACGACAAAACATTATCATTTTATAACGGATTGGAAGGAATGCATGTAAATGTAATGTTATAATTATATAATTATAATTATTTTATAAATATAACACACACATATATATATATATATAATTATATCCATCCATGATAATATTTGATGGAAAATTAATTAAATTGGTTCATAAGGTAAATGATCACCGTACATATAAATGATTATTTTGTTTCTCATTTAATAGAAGAGGGGATGGATATAAGTTATTTCATCAACATAATAAAATATAATTATATTTAAGATACTTTTTTATTATATTTACATGTTTTAATAAGATTAAATTCTGTAATAAAAATAAATAAAAAGAAAATGCATAGTCAATAATTATACCACTTCTTCGTGGAACAACTTTGGTTTATCCCAAAAGCCTTCATAAGAATGTTTTCTGATCAAACCAGGTACTTTATCTCATTATAATGGATGTAACTAAGGGATTATAATATTTATTTTATGATTAAAATGGTTTATTAAGTTTTAATTAGAGAGAATATCGGTTTTCCTTTTAGAAGTGGGGAAGAGGACACACTTGGAATATATGAAACGGATAGAATATATTGAAATATTATTCAGACTAAATAGCTCTATAATGTATTATTTAAAATTAATATATGATATAGGGTATATATATATCCATAAAATATAATTTACATATGTTTTTATGTTATTTTAATTCTTATGTTTTTACTTTAACCCTCAGTAAACATATTTTAACTTTAATCGTGGTAACATATTTTAATACTTTTTACTATTTGTTATGACCAAACATTAAGTTGAAATTATAACATAATATTAATTATTATTATTAAAAATATTGAATCCATTTTATAAAATTAAATTAATATATGTGGTAGAATTTAATTTAAATTTAACCCCACAAATATTTTGATAAACGTTTTTCCAATGAAAATTTATTCTTAAATATAAAAAGTTTTTATATAAATAAAATAAAATTGGGTCAAGGAACTAAATTAGAAAATTAATAATATAATTAAACTAATTTTATTTTCAAACCATTTTTAAAAAAATGTAACTTTGAAAATTATTTAAAAAAACATATAATATTTATTAAAAATTAGTATTTTTTACTATTTATCAGATAAAAAATATTTTCAGAAAATTCTCAAGAATTAACTCAAATATAATTTTTAAATTTGGATTTTAAATATTAATTACATTTTTATATAAAAATATTCAAAAAGTTTAAAAAAAATATATTATTTTCTCACAAAAATCAATATAAACGATTTAAGGAAAATGTTTTTTTCGAAGGATATGAATACTTTACTCAATATATATTTTCTTTGTCTAAAAAATTTATTCATATTTTATAAATGTGGTTATTCCAATTTATACAACAAATTTACTTAGTATTTTTTAATGGTATACTATATTATTGTTCATTTATACTTAGTGTTGTGTGTATCAAAAGTTATTGAAGAGATTATATTTTAGAATGAAATATATCATAAAATATCGAGGTGTTACATTTTATCCCCCTTTAATTTAATTTATACTTTGAAATTTCATTATTATTGTTAATGAAAATCTGGATATATCTATTTCATCGTATCTTTTTGTTCACATGTATCATGTTTGAATTTGGGACTGCTCTAGAGATCTTTTACTATATGAGCTGTCTTCTACAATATCACATTATCTCTATGATCCAATATTTATATAGGTTTTTCTTCATGGAAACGAAAATGAACTTTTGTTATGACCTATAAGTTTAGTACTTGTGAATGATTAGGTTTTTACTTCCTTAAGAGAGATATATTGAACACGTTGTGAACTTGAGAGAGGTTAAATGGAAGTATCATGTAATAAGATCCCACTCTACATGATCAATAATCTCAAAGGAACCAATATACCTAGGCCTATTCTTTCATTTATTTGTGAATATAATAACATACTTCAATGGAGAAATTAAAATAAACACCTTCACAACAACTTCAAACTCCATTTCTCTCTTAAGATTAGCAATATAAATTTTCTATCGACTTTCATCTACCTTGATGTGTTGTTAAGTAGTTATCACATTATATGATATTTCCCCAGATGGCTCCATTTTCAACAGATTTATTTCTTCAACTTCATCTAAGAATTTTGAATTTATACACTTATTTCTATATAAATCTTCATAATTTTTTGTTCAAATTGTTGAGTGAAATATATTATTGTAAGAAAACTAGACTTGAGGGAGTTTTTTATCCCAAACACTATTTAAACCCATAGAACAAGATCTTGGGAAATCTTATATGGTTTAAATTGTTCTCTAAGGATGAGTATATTTTTAAGGAATATAATCATTACTAAAACTCAACTTCTTATCCAAATCCTCCTAATGACTCTTCCAAAACATCAAGGAAAACCATAGATCATGATCTTATAAATTAGAATGTGGTAATCTATGTAACCTTAACACTTATTTAATGTATATTCTTACATACTTGTTAAGAGATAAATCTTGTAAAACACCATGAATTTCCAAATATATTTAATATATAAAGCATGAAACACAGTTTCTTTACAAAAAACACATTATTATAACCTAACCAATAAATATAATTTTTCCACTTCTATAATTTGAATTTCAAAAAAATGACATACACGGTTGCGTTCAGTAAGATATTTAGAGTCTGAAAAGATAAACATAATTTTTGATGAATAGTAACATACCCTTATGAATAGTAACAAACCCTTATTAATAGTGGTTGATATTAAATTGGCCAAAAAAATAGAAACTTCACCCATGATTGTATAAATACAATTCAGACATCTTATAAGTGAAAAAATGATCATAGTATAAGTATTGGTATTTTTCTATGTTGTAAATTTTTTAATTACAATTTTATGATTAATTTAATATTTTAAAGTGGAGATATATTTTCATAAAATTTAATCATAAATTTTCACATTACTTTCTTATGGTTATAAGATAATTTTATGGGACCTAAATTAATTTCTCAAGCTGTTATAAAATGAGTTATAGTTTTAAAGTTGTTTTTTTGGAATAAATTTTGATTTTATTTAGAAATTAAATTAAAAATATATAGAAAATTATTTTCAAAAACTTTATATCATTTATAAATTATAAACATTGTAAAAAATTTAGGGTAAATTTTTGGGATTTTTCTAAAATATTTGATTTTTTGTGAATAGTGAAAATACAGTTTTGATTTTTCGATATGTTTAATGACATCATCATGATATAATAATTATTATAAAATTATTTGATACTTGTTTACATTAATATATGATTTTATGTGTCCCAAGTATCTAATAGAATGGTAAAATACCGTGGTCAAGCCCATGGTTTTGCAAAAACCACTAATGATGTGTCCCTTTAAATTAATAAAAAACTCCATTTCTTTTACTATAAATACCCACTCATTACATCATTTTCCTTCATTAAAAACACATAATGATCCAATATCAGGTATTTTAACCTCCCAATTCGTCCTCCCAATGTTTCCTCAAGCCCCCAAGGTCCCAAACTTCAAGTCTTAGGAGTTACTCTACAAGGTAAGAGAATTCTCAAATTCTTTTTTCCCATCAAAGTTCTCTTTTCTGTGGTATGTATTTCAAGTTTTCATAACGTGTTATTATTTCCATATTATTTTTTCCCTATACTTTTTATGGGTATTTTATTAATTTTTGACCAATGTATCCTCTCTTTTATTGTTTTCTAAAACCATGTTACATAGCCGTTATGCTGCAGAATTTTCATCTCAAAATCTCTCTATTTTTCAAGCACTCTTATAATGTTATTATTTTTTAATTTAAATTAGTTTATTCTATGATATTTCATTATTTATCCACATTAATTTTTATATTATGTATTATGTATTAGATACCCTTTTTCTCTCATCAACATATTTTATTAAATATTAAGCGGCGTCGTTAGGTTGCCAAAATTTCATGAGGGATATTTTCAACTTTTCTTATTTCGAGTTCCTTTATTTTATTTTTTCATCTCCCATCATAAAAATTATATGATAACTATATTAAATTAAAATAACTTTAATTTTATTATTCTAATTTAATATTTCATCATCATCTCTCTTTTCCCCTCCTCTTATACTAAAAATGAAAATATTGTCTGAGATGTGTTAATTTATCACATTCAAGGACTGTGGGTTTTACATTTCTATTATTATCTTCATGACACGTAATGAAACTATTTTAATAGTTAAACAAGATCATAATATATTCATTTCATCTTATTTAATGTTCTGTAATCCTTACACCCTCATAATATAAAATAACAATTCAGAACAAGTTTATTATGCATAAAACCGCCAAGTTAATCGAAGCATTTATCATTATCTTTTATCAAACAATTCATCCTCATGGCATATAAATAAATTGATTATAAGATAATTTATATCAATTTAATTTCAATAACAATATATATTAACAATTTAGGATGTTTTACCACATTTCAAATGAACTTCCATTCATTAATACCAGTAAACCGATCCTGAAAACCAAGGAAGTAAATGATTTGAAAATAATAAAATTAAAACTATTAAACCCATAAAAAGGAATGTATAAACCAAATAAGGTTATAATAAATAAACTACATAAATAATTTGTTTGGTAAATGTTAATTAAGGAATTTAATTTGGATATCCTTGATTCTAAGATCATGTGAAGAACACTATCGGACTTTAGGTAAGGGGTTTTTTCATCTCACTTCTATTTTTGTGAGATATTTTTTATTCACTACTACTAGTTTTGTATGGTGTATGTATACTGCCCATTAATGTTTAAAATAATTAATATCTTTATTTTCAATATATTCAATGTATAATTTGATGATCTTTAAATTTGGGTAATAAGAGTCAATTGATTACGAAGTTGTAAGTATAATCTACATGAACCTCCATTTTCATTTGGGTTTCTCTTATTATCTACCCACCACAATGATATTCCTATTTCTTATTATTTACTCCTCATAAATTCTGTGTTAATGTTCTATATATGTGTATCAACCTTAATCATACTTTCAATTATGGGTTTTTATATATTTTAAAAGGATCTTTCCAAAATTCTTCCTGAAACAAAAGATTGATTCAAGTAACTTCTTGAATTATTACTTATTTTGAGGTTCACTTTATAATATATTTTAATACATATTTATCTTTAAAAAAACAAAAAATTTAAATGGAAAAATATTTTTTTTTCATTTTTTATTTTATGAAATAAATCATACCTTTACGCTTTAAAATCTTTTTAAAGAATTCTTTAAACTGCACTAAAATGTTCTATTTCTAAAGAGTTTTTAAAAACTATTTTTAAATGATTTCACCTCAATATAATTTTATTTAAGACTAAAATATAATTTCAATGACCTTCCATTTTATTTTCTGGGATATAAATTTTTACAATATTATTTCATGAAAATTTCAAATGATTTTCCAAAGGAACTCTTCTTTCCAATGTAAAAAAAGGATTTTTCTCCTCTCACATCATCTTTTATGAGATATATTACATGTTCACAACGTACATATTACTTGTGATGTATGTACTTCCCATTAGTATATCATATCAAGAGTCTCCTTATTCTCATGATATTCTAATGGATTATGATATGAATGTTTCAAGGTGTTATGGGACACTTTGAAATTTTTAAGGATTATTTCGTCAAAAAACATCAATGGTCTCATTTAAAAGTATATTTATTTATTTTAACTTCCTTTTATGAATATGTATCCTCTACTCTATACAGATATTGAGAAAAAATATTTTACTTATATTATTTCTATGTTTAAATAATTATTTTGATTTTAAACAATGGGTGGGGGCCGCTATTGCTCCTCGATGCATCGACAGGTATCATGAGACAAATCAGTTGGCGACAAAACCTTTGAGTTTGTTTCCAAAAATAAAATGGGTTTCTACCCACAGACATAAACTATTTTGAATGTATAGTGGTATCATGTTACAAATACATGATTTTAAATTAATAAGAATTCTATTTATTCATTTTTAGTTATTACTACCAATGGGTTTTTCTCTAGGATAAAATCTATGGATGTAGTTTCATTCTCAGTTTATTAATGGCATGTGTTTTTCATTTATTCACCATGCCATATTGACTAGGCCAATTTTATTATGATTTAATTATTTTTGATTCATGATTCCACTATTTTTAACCCTTACTGATCATTTGATATCACCTATTCTATTTGTTTCCCTTCCCCGGGTTATGATGAATTAATAATTTATTGTGTTCTCGTGGATGAAGATTATTAGTTTTTTTATGTATTTAATTTTGTACCTTTCCCAATGTAAAATGGGTTCCATGTATTTATCTAGTTTCTTCATAACTACTAAACTGATCGGTACATCAGGATTTGATTCCTTGTAATCATGCCAATATATAAAAATAATGTACCAGCTCTGAGCTTCTCGGTTTGGTGAGTTATAAATATTATCTGATAAAAATGAAGTGTATGAACTTTATAAGGTGATCGAATACCAACCAAATATAATTATGGTATTTATATGTTTTTGTGAGTCTTATGAATAAATAAATGGTAATTATATCCTATTTCCATTCTAGTATTGGTAATGGTTGTAACATCCCCTTAGAATTTGGCTCGAAACCTTATCATGTTGACAAACAAAGCAATTGGATACATACTCTGCAATATCTATCTTAGTATTTTCCAACAAAAAATAATCTATCATATATTTATACATATTATTACTTCCAATATGTATAAATAATTATCATATATGAGCCTTATCCAATATCTCCTTCAAATATTGTATGGATTGAACACATACATGGTTGTTGAACCTTATCATTCCATCATAATAATGTTTGAACTCTAGAATATTTCTCACTATCATTTGCAGTTCTACATATTTATTCTATGAATATTTAATCTTAACTTGGATTGATGGTTGAACACTCATCTGATAAATATAATATTTCTCCAATTCCTTTGAGATTTAAATATTTGTCATTTGGAAATATAGAAATATTAGATATTTTTATCCTCGTCATAGATATACTAGCATGATCATTTCAACTCGGAGCATCTACCACCTTGATCTCACTCCCAGGGTGGTAATGTATTGAGCAGTCAAAATATTAAATCATCTGAAACCATTTTTTAGGTTTATATTTAGCTATTTTTAGTTAAAATATTGTTTAAAGTTAATTATTTGTATATATATATCACATAAATATCTATAAATATAATTCCACTATCTCATTAATACAAAAATTACCATAGCTAACTCCATATCATGTGTTGGGTAATTTTTCTCATGGACTATCAATTTTCATAATGCATAAGCTATAACCATATCATTCTACATGAAAACACATCCTAGTCCCTTATTAAATACATCATTATATATTACTAACCCTTCTACACTACAGGATTATATAAGAACAGTTGCACTGACTAATATTCTCTTCAGATCATTTAAATTATCCTCACATTAATCTATCCAAAGGATCTTGGATCCCTTTTTTGTTAACTTGGTTAGTGGATTATATACCTGTGAAAAATTATCCACAAAGAACTAATAATATCCATCAATCCCAAGAAAACTATGGATCTCTATGATAGATGTTAGTCTTTTCATGCATTAAATAAATTTTATATTTTATAGATCCACTAATATACCCTAACAATATATTATATGACCTAAAAATGAATCATTATTTTTCCAAAATTCACACTATGTAAATTTTTTATAAAACATCTCCTTCCTTAGAGTCTTCAGTAAAATGATCATGTCATATTTATGACCATACATTACCTATTAATATATAATAATATCATCTATATGGACTACCAAACTTGATCAAGTTAATCTCTAAACAGTCAGTTCATTATATCAATCAATATTACATGGAAAATAGTAACAAAAAAATGGCCTCACTATATATTCATAGTGTCCATACCTCATAAAGAGTTATATGATGGGTAAATATTCCTTTTTGACCCTTAATTGATGATAATCAAAATGAATTGCAATTATGTAATGATATTACGCTCCATACAATTTATAAACAAAATTCATCAATATGAGGTATAAGATACTTTTTCTTGATTTTGATCTTGTTAAGTTCCTAATAATTAATGAAGAGATGAATTGATCCATATTTCCTATTAAAAAATTAATAGGTTCACCACAAGGTGATAAATTTTTCTAAATAAATCACTTATCTGGATTCTACTAGATTTTATTCTTTAAATCATGTAACTCAATCATGGTCATTCTATATGGAGTCTTTGAAATATGTATAGCACCACGTATTAGTTAAATCGAGAACCTAACTTCATGATTTGGTTGATGATAGGGAAAATCATTAATAAAGATATCTGCAAACTCTTGCAGAATATGAATATCATTGATTTTGAGTTTCTCCCCAAACATATGAGATAAAAACCCCTTTTAAATAGAATAAAAATCCATACTGTAACATCCTAGCCTGGATTCCAAAAAATGGGGTCCTGATCTGATCCACTCAGAACCTCAAGCTTGCCTCCCCATTCATCATAGGACACCTACTAGAAGAAATGGCTAATGGAACATATGGGGAGACTATAACCTCTTTAAATGTGTGAAACACAGTAGAAATCACGTTAAAAAATAACATGAAATAATAATATATAAATAATAATTACATAACCAATACACATAACTAGGTAAGTACAACAATACAATATAATAAAAGTGCCATGTCATTAGAGTCTAAAGTTCCTATGGAAAAATTAAATAATTCACTAATGAAAAAACACAAAAATGGATTCTAAGTGCCAGTCTAGTCCCCTCGTACATGATCTAACCTGACTCCTATATCAACCATATAACATAATGAATATGTACTTATCCTGGTCACCAACCATGATGTCTACTTGGGAACCCAATGGTGTCCCATATAGGATGTGATTACAACTCATTATACCACCACCAATAGCATCTTCAATAATATCTCTAATAAAATAGTGTTTGTAGAAGTGCAGTAAACAATAGAATTTTTTTAAATAAAATAGGTATCATTAATAAATATTATTTAAATTAAACAAATTTATTATCATTTCAAAGTGACACCCATACCCATCAAACCTACTTTGGCCCATATCAGTCTTCTAACAAACATGTCATAGGGATCATAGGTTGGCATACAATGATTAACAATCCATGTATCCAACATATATTTAGAACTCCCTGTCTGGACATCTCAAACATGATATGGAATTCACTATCTATACCCTTGGAGTCATGAGCATCAGTCCATCCTCCAAAAATACAATGCATAGAGGTTCCTGGAGAGTCAGTCTATCCCATCCAAGGGATATGAATATCAATTTAACAACCTACAAACCATTAGCTATATTTCTGATATTAGAATCAAGGAATTTTTTATAAAAAAATAATAAAAAGGTTACACCTTTTCATTTTTCACATTCCCATGGTTCATTACATTCAATATTTTCTCAATTTCCCTATAAATACCATCTCCCCATTTAATCATAATAAAACCATTAGTAACCTTTTTCAAGACATTTAAAACACTTATCACATTTAACCATTTAAAATTCATAACTAATTTAACTTATTCGTGTTAAATGAATCAACATTTTTTCCCATACCATCATTACAAACACAATTTCAATTGTTTTAATCTCATAAACCCATCAATTAATCATTTCAAAACTAAATTATCATGTTTAAGGGTGTGGAACACCCCATGGGTGACCATAGGCTCAGTCTACCCATCCTCAACAGATCCAATGGGGATTATTTGTGGTCTATTGCATCATTTAAACAACTAATTCATAATTTCCTATCATGGAATAAAATGTAGATTATAACGTTAAAAAAACAGAGCCACATACACATGAATAAACATCAATATTATGGGATATAACTTTTAAACCACATGCCTTTTGACCTTATACTTTCAGTCATTCCCAAACAACTCTCAAATCCCAATCTATGATATGTTGTAAAAATAAGGGTTTAGGAATTTAGAGGAGAGAAAACATTCCTCCATGATTCTCCTAGAAAATAGAATAAATATGATTGGTAGACTCACCCAAAACATTGATTCACAACCAAAATAACATATAATGGGAAAATATCAAATTAGAATCACCCTTGAGTAGCATGGGAGGAAAGTGTTCACACCCTAAGATAATAGAGGATGAAATGAGGGGATATCATGATAGAATACTTAAATACCAAATGGGAAAAATTGAAAATTCCACTCTTTTAATGAGGTTCATGATTTGACAACATGGTTGGAAAATCCATGCCCCCAACCACGTGGCACCATCTATCCAAGAGGGTGTCTGGCTACTTGGTTTCTCTTGGCCAGCCACATAATTTGAAAAATCATGTGGTGGTCATGATCATGCCTTTGTCCAAGGGGGTCAGGATATATGTTCTCTTGGGCCATGGCTCATGGTTAGTATTAACCATGATCTAACTATGGTCCTAACATAGAATGGCCTCATTCCCCCTTTTTTGAAGCCCTGTACCACCAGAAAATCCCTAACTATTATTATACTCGTAGGATTCACTCCATTTACTTATTTAAAGGGAGTGAAAAAAAATAAACAAGAACATACCTCCTCAAAAGTTGTGGATCTTACAAATGCTCCACCTTATAATATCTCATCCTCGAGCTAAACTCCCAAGCATCACTAAGATTCCATAATAAAAATATTGGACCACTAGGCATAGATATCTTCCCCCCTTAACTATTGTAAATGTGGACTATACCCATAGGGATGTACCAATGTTTGAAAAAACTATTTATATATCCTTTCTTATCCCAATGGTTTGGCCTAACCGTTGGGAAAGGATAATTATATGAAGTTGATCACAATTATTTTAAAACCCCATTGGGATAGTTGATATCTATTTCAATGGTTTTCAAAATCATTGGAATATCTCTTCCCAAATTACACAGCACAGGAACCCCTCCCCCCATCCAATAATGTTATAATCTTGATCCCTAGCTGCGGTGTTGGGGTTTCACTTTCTTCCCAACCCACGATGTGTTGATCTCTCAAATCTTCTTGATTTCATTTCATTCTTATTAAATATTGTATCAGTGGGTTCTATATCATTTATTTATTTTATCAAACATTATTTTTATTTTTATTTTTGGTCTAAAAAACAATGGAAAAATCTTTTTTTTTTATGGGAATATAATTTATTTTGATCTAAATAATAAAAATGGTCACTGATGTACCTTGTGCCAATTCGATCATGATGTACCCAATCTACATGATAGTATGAGTTAGCCATATGTGATTTATCCAATCAGGGTTGTGAAGAGGTCTTCTAGTGATCGTTTCTTCTTTTATAAGTGTTGGGATGCTAAACTGATTTATTAAATGGTGGAAAGGACTTCATGGAACATTCCTATTCATGGGAACTCATTTAAGTGCTTAAATAACAAGCATAAAAACATTATAGGGGTTAGTAAATCATATAACTATTTAAAAACATCTAGATTTTCCGATTTATAATAAATCAATAATGATATCAAACGGATGGATTCTCGATTAGAAGACATTTGGGATATTGAGACTTTCAGTGACCTAATCAATAAGAGGAATAATCTGAATGATTTATTTCTTGAAAATAAGTGTTGGTTTCATGAAAGATCAAGGATTAACTTTATCAATTAATGTGGTGATAATATTTCATTTTTAAGGATTGTATTAAATAAAATAAATAGGGTATCATTACTAATTTGCGCAGGGATGATAGATCATTCTCTCCTGATCTGGTTATTATTGGAGGTACATTTTAGAATTATTTTTTAAATCATTAATTTCCAATAATTATCCTAGTTTGTAGGGTGGGTATTCCAAAGGTCATAGTGATCTTTCGATTATATCCCTTGGGTAGTTTCCTCTTCTATTAATGATTTTTTTCAAGACCATTGTAGATGAGAAAGAAATTTGGAATGTGATTAGATCAATGAACCATAATAGTTCCCTTGGGACATATCATTTTCTTGCATATTTTTGTATATCGTCTTGGGATCTTATTAAATAAGACCTAATTGATCCAATATATGATTTTTTTTTCAGGGTGGAGTTCTACCTCGGGTTGTTTGTAAAACTATTCTTATGCTTATCCTTAAAGTGAAGGATCCATACTCATTTAATCACTTTTGGGAAATTATTATTTTCAACATCTCTTATATAATTTGGGAAAGTACTCTTAATTGAATTCTATCAAAATATATTCATTATAGGGTGGGTATAGAGTAACATGGTTTTATTAAGGGTAGATATCCACATGAGGATATTGGTATTACTTAGGAAATGGTTTTAGATATCAACAATAAGGCTCATGGTTAAAAAATGGTCTTCAAAATTGACATGGATAATGAGTTTTATAGGATAGAGTGAAGCTATATCCTTAAAGATATATACTACATTAGATCTTCTAATTGGGTGTGTGACTTATTTTTCAGGTGTTTTAGTTCCCATTGGTCCTCGGTGTCTCTAATGGGGAAGAGGAGTGGCTTATATAAATCTATATGGGGACTCATAAAAGGTGATACCCTATCTCCTTGGATTTTCATCATGGCACCAGACCCTCTTAGTAGAATCCTAGAGAAGAATCTAAAAAATGTTATTATTAAATCATTTAGGTGTAAGAATCATTTATTGGTGTATCTCACCTTCCCTATACAGATGACTTGATCTTATTTCTAAATGGAGAAATCAAATCCATCAAAGGCCTTAAAGAAGTGTTGGATGAGTATATTCAATGGAATGGTGAAAAAATAAATTATGATAAAAGTATTATCTATGTGTATCGTGTATTCTAAGAGGGGCATATTAAAATAGACGAAGTTTTGGGATTTCTAAGAAGTAAAATTTTATTAGAATACTTAGGTGCTCTTATTTTTTCCATAATGTTTCACATCAGTAATTTTGAGGGTATAATTAATAAAATCATCATCTGAATCAATGACTAGATATACTATTTTCTCTCCTTTGGTGGAATAATTACTCTAGTAAATTGTGTTCTCACATCTATACTTATGCACATTTTATCCATCCTCAAGGTTACAAATTTGGTGATAAGAAATATTGAGAAGATCCTAAAATCTTTTATATGGTACTTGCATAGATAGGGGAGGTTCATTGGGGTTCGTGGAAGATTTTTTCTAGACCAGTGAACAATGGGGGTTTTATCATCGTAGTGTAGAGGTTTCTATAAAAATTATTCAGGATAAATTAGGTTTGATCACTATGGAGTAATTTCATTTTGATTAATTATGTTTTTATGGTTGAGAATCTAAGTGGAAAGGTTTATTGAATATGGAAGTATCTTTTAGATAACTTTCCAATTCTCAACCAACATTCTTGGTGGATTGTGGAATGTGGAAATATTATTTTTTTAGTTCTCCAACTAGGTAGGTACACTACTCAGATTCCTAGGCTATCCAGCACCGATCATTTCTTTTCTATAGGTGAGCAATTTTACGTTATTTATTCAAGCCATACTCAATCAATAGAAATGATATATTTTTTATAGAATTTAAATTTCATCTGAAAGAGATCAATTGATTTTCACTAAAGCATCAGTGGGGGATTTCTTATCCAAGGTGTATAGGGATGTTATTTTAAATGTTCCTAATAATTATAATGGTGTGGATTTTTACTAGTGTCAACAGATTCCAACCAAATATAACCTTCTAATTTGGAGAATTTATAATAAGTTAATTCCCGCGGATGAAGCAATTTGTAATAAGGGAATTTCACTTGCCTCACGGTGATGGTGTTGTCAAAATTACAGTGTGGAGTCTATGTAATAATTATTCATTTCTAGTGAATGCGATTCTTCAATTTAGAGGTATCTTGGTAATATTATTGGTCTCAACATGAATTAAACATCTAGTTTTGGATTGTAAGTGAAGGGTATGCAATCTATGTTCTTCCATGAGAAAATATGAAAAGTGATGGCTATGCTGGTGGCTATGGGATTTTAAACTATTTGGAATTCTAGAAATATGTAGTGCATTGAAGGTAGGAAAATTTATACTCTAGTGATCTAGGTTTGATCCAGGTGTCTGGCAGTGGAATTAGGGTAGCTGATTAAGAAGTGGGAAAATAGTAATATATTGATAATGCACCTTGATTACTCAATTAATCTCTATTTGTTTCAGGATGAACAAAAATTTCCACAAAAAGGGAGACAGATATGTTGCGGTACCCCTAATAATAGACTCAAGCTCAATGTCGATGGGTCATGTAGTCTTGGGTTGAGACATTGTGAGGGTGTTGTTCAGGATCACATCGACTCGGTTCTCATTTCTTTCAGCAGCTTCTACCGACAAAGGAATTATTTTCTGGTGGAGGCCAGATCTCTTATTAATGGTATATATGTCTTCCTTCATTATAATTTTTCACTTTCCATCATCTAAACTGACTCTGTTGTCATTCACAATGATATCTAGGGAAATGCTTCCATTCCTTGGTCCATTTCATATTTCATTCCAAAGTTCATTAGTAATTTTTGTAATGGAGTTATATTTCTCCATATATCTCGGGAGGGTAACAAATTTGTTTATTTTTAGCCTATAGGGGCTCCAAGGATGAGCCTCATATTTTTTTCACTAGTATTTTCAGCCTTCCCCCAGGATTTGGGGATCTTGTTTGAGCAGATGCCCATGGATTTCATTATTTTAGACCCCCTTAAACCCCCTTTTGACTACTTCTATGATTTGTGTTTGGTTTCTGTGTCTTTATTTTATGTTCATGAATAAATGAAATATTATTATTTTTTTGTATATTTAATTCCATTAATAAATACGCAATCATATTCATATTTATTTTCTAGATTCAATTAATCAATGGTTTCTTAATTTTTAGATTTATATATTTCTGAACTATTTGTCCTATATTGATCCTAATTTTCTCCATCTGAAGATATTGTTTGTCATTATTATGGAAATAATCAAATATCATTTTCTGATATTAAAAAAAATTGATAACATATCAGGAATTTACTGATTTATTATAGACATTTTTCAAAAATGTTGATTTTTTTATATTCTCATTTTAAAATCCTAGTTTAATAAAATGATATAATCATACAACTCATCTCATATTAGATTCATTGAATCATATATTAAATAATTTATATAAAATGAATAATGATATTTTTTTCTTGGAAGCAAAACATAATAACTATTTGATAATAATTTAATATTTGGAATATAAATTCTAGATACATTTTCATTCACCTATAAAATTAATTTTTTTTTATAAAGGTATGAATCATATGGTATTTTAGATTAATCATATGAAACATTAAAAAATGTGTACACATATTGCTCAAATGTAACATTAATTTATCATATATAACATTAAATTAGTCAAACGTAGATGACTCAATTAGTTTAATTGGCTCTTTTGAAGGTACCTAATGACTTGAACATTTATCTATATGACTCATAAAAATATCCAATATTCTCCACATTTTATACATAATCATTACCATATAATATAGATTTAAACTAAACCAATCTGATCAACAATACGATAATGGAAAATATTTGAACTAAACCAATCCAAAATGATCTAACACGAATAAAACCAAGTTATACCAAATTGAACTAAACCATCTCAAAAAACATTAAACAAATCCAAATAAAATTTATTTAAACCAAACCAAATTGAATTGTTTTGATTCAAATTAAATAGAATTGATTTGAACCAAACAAACCCACTTTGAATCAAACCATCCCAAATTGAAATAAAGGAAATTGATCCAAACAATATGAACGTGAACTAAAGATACACAACCCCAACCTAATCAAACTAGGCCAAATAAATAATCACTAACCTAACCTAACATAACTAAAACCACATTTAAATAAACCTAATTAAATCAAATTAACCAAAACCAAAATATATTGAATCAAATGAACCTAAACCTAACTAAATTGAAGGAGAGAGTTACTAAGGAACCTATTTGAAGGTTCTGTATACCTCATCAATTTATTCACTCAATTACATCTCATTTAATTAACACCCCTATGTATTTATATTCCATAAGACATATTATCATAATTAAATCCTTGAACCTTGATGTATTTGGCACAATATTCAATTCAAAACCATATATATCATCAGAAAATATATAATTCATTAATTTTAATATGGTTTAATTTAACAATGTGGTGAAACCACACATATCACAATAAACATTAAAACATGTATGATACTAAGGGATACGTTTTAAGATGTACTTATCTTATAACTAAGAAATTCCTTCTTTAATCACCACCCGGTCATTTCTTTGTAAACCTGTCAAACTTTACTAGTTATTTGCCTTACACATGGGTCCATATCATATGGCAAGAACTAAAAAAATATAATTATAACTTTTATAATAAATAATAGATCTATTTTACATGTTCATAAATATTGATTAATTTATAAATTGATTGTACTACATAGAATAGGGTTATCTAGAAATAGTAATATTTTATGCATGAATTTATTCAATAAGAATAACAGTAGTTAAAAAGTAAATAAAATATGAGAAAAAATAAAAATAGAAATTAAAAAATCAATTTTATGTAGTATTATTTATAGTTATTACTAATTTTTATAATTGAATTCAATATCATGGTTTTATATTTAAATCATTTTATATATATATAGTATTTTGTTGTCATTTATATTATGATTCTCATATAGACTAGTGAGTAAGTTATGGTTTCATATAAAGTGAAAAATTCATGTTTCCTTAAATATATATTCAATTTCACTTCAATATTATTTCAAGGTTTTTATGACATGAATTATAAATTTTTTTATATAATGAACAGAAGTTTTATGTATGAAAATGTTCATATCTCAAGTGATTTTCAAAAAAAATTGAGATATTTTTATATTTTTCATTTAATAATGCTTCAGATAGTGGTCACATACACTAAACATGTTATAATTTTGCTGGAAGGCCTTTGTTGAGGTGTGAATAATTTATCTACTATATAACCAAATATGATTTTCAAAAGAAATACTATGTTTGGTATCATAATGGAGATAAAATCCAATCTCAAAATGTTCATGTTCCAAATGAGAGGACTGGATAGGAGAATTTATTTCATGACCAATTTCTATTTATCCATTTTCATGAGAAACAAGCGATGCTAACCCAAGAATACTTCTCTATAATAAGACGTCATTCATATAATAGAAATCGTGATGTTTACAAGGTGAAAAAATTGAATGATGTTACCACGACTCCATTATATCGACAATGTGGTAATATGAAAAGGTTGGAATTTTTTATCTGAATACTTTATGGGAAAACCATGTATGGTATTTTTAATACTTACATCAATTACATTCTTAACATTTGAAGTAAATACTTCCAGGTGATTCATATATTCCCTCAAACCATTGTATGGATGTATGTTAGTTGAGGAACATGGATTTTCTAAAAACAAAATTCATGATTTCCTAGAAGTGTGAATATTATTATTAGAGGAAACTACTGAATTAAATGATTATATAAAATGTTGAACATCCTGATAGAATCCAAATGTTGATGGAACACCGTCTCTTGTTCTACATAATGTAATTTGGAAAATTCTAGGGATCTACATACTCCAAAATATTTTCATGTATGATGTAATATTAATAAAAATGTTATAGAATGATACTATGATAATGAATGATAATAATGATTCGGTTCATCCTGTATAAGGATTTTCATGGAAAATTTTTTATGCTAAATATCCAGATTTTGCAGATGATTTTTTTAATGTGAGGTTGGGTCTTTCATGTGATGATTTTAATCCATTTTGGTAAATTATTACTTCACATAGAATATGGCTATTTTTCATACACATTTATAACCTTCCTCCATGTATGTATATGAAAAAAAATTCACTTTTATGAGTACACACATATCTAGACCTTCTGATCCTAGAAATTATAAAGATATATACATGAAACATTAAATAAACGAGTTGAAACATATTTGGAAAGTCGGTGTGCGAACAAACTATGCATGATTAAAAGACATGTCTCATATTCTTGTTGCGCTTATGTGGTTGATAAATGATTTTACTGATTTTGAAATTATTTCTAGATGGATCATGAGGGAAAAATATCATGTCCTATTTTATGAAGAATACATGATCCATAAGACTTAAATTTCACCATAGTTTATGTTTTATAGGAAATCGATTATTCTAGCCAATGGACCATCCATATAAGAATAATCATAGATGGTTTCATAGTACCATGGAGATTGAAAATACACTTTAGTTTATGTTTGGAACTGGTGTGCTTACTAAATTTCATGATTTTAGTTATTTATTCTAGAAGTGTTAGATGAAATATAGAAAGAGGGAGAATGTTTCAACTAAAACCAATTATAATTGGAAGAATAAAAGTATAATTTATGATTTTAATTATTGGTCAACCAATTTGTTACATCATTTCATAGATTTAATTCACATTGAAAAGAATATATATGAAATTTTTCTTTAAATGCTTCTAAATTTCAAGGTAAATAAAACATATAATTTACAATATCTGTGTGACTTGGCGGATTTGGGTCTCATACCATAATTTCATACTTTGTGTATTAGTGAAAATAAATGGAATGTTTTGTGTGATATTTATGTGATGACCCCTATAGAAAAATCAATTTATAGAATTACTAGAGACTATTAATGTTCCTGATGGCTATTTAATAAATGTATAAAAACGGTTCAAAAGAATAGAGTTAAAGCTAAAATATTTAATGAATATTTATTATCACATCCTTCTGGATGAGATGATTCCAATAGAAATATATCATTTACTTTCCAATAATGTAATGGTTTCATTTATTCGTTTGTGCCTTTTTTATAAACAATATTGTAATAATAAGTTTTCTAAGTCTTTATTTCAGAAAAAATTGGCATAGGAACCATTAATTTTTTATGAGTTAGAGAAAATATATCCTCCGTTATTTTTGAAATTCATGGTACATCTAATTGTCCATATTACAGTTGATATACTTCTTGGAGGACCTATTTTTTCATTGGATGTATCCAAATGAAATAAATATGTACACATTGGAGTCTTATGTCTAGAACAGGAATCATCCCAATGTTTCTATCATGAAAGTTTACTTGGCTCAAGAATATATGTATTTTTCTTCAATGCATTAATCTAATGTGACAACAATATGGAACGGAACAATGAGAAATGAAGAAGAATAGTATAAGAAAATTGAACCTAGTTTTCTACCACTTCTTCAAACTTGTGTAATTCTTGGATCATATACATTGACCACATTAAACATTAATGAGATAGAGATGGCACAATGCATAGTTTTGTTTAACTATGATTTTTTATGAATACATCAAGTATTTAAATTTAACATGTATATGAAATCTCGTCTCATGTAATTGTATATATTTGTTAAACTATTTCTATTTTTTAGGTTGGTAACATAAATAAATGATAAATATAAAGAAATGTTCTTTATCTTTGAGAAGGATAGAGACTTTTCATAGAAATGAGTTTTCTTCTTAGTTGAAATTGAAGGTAGAAGTATGAGTGTAATATATTAATAAAATTAATATTTAATTTATTTTAGGTATTATTTGTATTTCAAGTACTGAGTTTTCCTACTAACATTATCTCTTAGGAAATAAGATATTTGTATTTTAGTCCTAATTATGTGGTTCATGAATGAAAATAAATTTTGATAAATAAGTATGTATTTATTATCACCGAATGATTAATGAACATGATAAAACAACATGATGGGGTTATGGAAACTCCCACAATAGACTGTTATTCTAGTTCACCAGACAACAGACCTAGATTTTAAAATGTATCTTATTATGGGTTTATTGATAAAACTCTAATATTGGATTATTATTCTCATGTTTGATTCACTATGATAAAATGTATGTGTTTTTATACAATGATGAGGCATGGAACATTTATTAATGACTGTGGAGTATGATTTATTGACATGACTCTCAGTATTTCTACTAATGATCCATATATATTGGAATCAATGGAGAAATAAGTATTTTATGTACAATATCATGTGAAACTAGAAATTGGTGTCATTATTGAGGTAATCCCAAGAAATATTTGTGATGATGGAGATAATGGAATTGATACAACCCATGTTTCCATTACCCCCAATCAATTTATTACTTATGAAGACTCCAATAGTTCAATTGTCAGAGTTGATTATGAACCTGATGTTTTGGTGGGGAAAATATATAATCGTCCATCTATGTTTTCAGTTCTATTGGTTTATCTTGACTTGGGTTGTTAAGGTTGTTACTCTTCAAATTTATTTACTATTGACTACAAATATTTTTTTTTCTAACATGATATTCATGTGAATTTTCACTATATACTGGATGTATTTTTCTTTGAGTTTCATTTTCTAATATTGAGTTGAACAATATCATAAACTGCCAAAAAAATGTAAACAATTAAATTATAAAAATAAAAAATATTAATTGAATTAAAAAATATTAAACTAATTATAATGAAAATAAAAAGGAATGAAAATAACCACCTAACCGAAAATGGTAAAATAACCTAACCCAAAATATGAACCAAATGACCCCTGAAAAAATAAAAATAAAAAAATGACCTAATCAATTCACCAAAATGAACCAAATTACCTAAACAAAATTTAATTGGATATAATTGAAAATATAAGGAAACTAAATTATACCCATACTAAACATGCAAATTTGAATGTATTGATTTTTCTATAACATGTATTTTATGTTTTTATATTCCTCACACTAAATATAAAATGATTTTGTTATATCACTATGTATCCTTTATTTGGTTTGACAATTGGTATTCCTTAATTAAGTCAGGTTTCGTCTTTTTTATTGTTTGTTTTACACATCACTTATGGATTTCTAATTAATTCCATCTTATTTTTCGAATTTAAGAAATAAAAAAATTGAATAGATATGAAGGAAAATAATGAAAGACAATAATTAATAAAGGGTAGATATGGTAGTACCTCATTTGTTGCCTTTTTGAGTATTTTATTTCAATTATATTTATCAATAACATATAATGTCATTTTTATTAATTTTGTTCTTAACTTTTAATCAGGATCCACAATCTAGGAGATAGTTAATCTTGGACCATAATAGTGGTACCATTGCTCAGCCAAAAGATATCAAGGGGTGGTACTATAGTTACGAACACCACTCGGCATACCCATTCATACCCTGTCCCTTCCTATAACATACCATCTAGCCCACCTTTTGATCATTCGTAGTCATTAGTGGCACCTGAGATATTTAGGCCGCCTATGATTTTCACCCATTTTCAACTAATCCTTGATTATATTTCCCTTATCTAATGATTTACCAGACTCCTCATCTATATTATGATTTTTTGTATACTTATATGTTATATTATTATCCTTATACTTCATTCTCCCTGATCTTCTACATTTTTTCTCCTACAACTTCTACTATGACACATTCTGAGCCTCCATAGAAGACATTGGGTTCAACTCCCTCTATACAAGTATACATTCCTTCCAAGCCTAGGAATCCAATGACACCAATTGATCTTGATGCATTAGTTATATTTATTGAACCCTTATAAAATATTTTTCCATAATTAATTTTCATTATAATATGTATTGATATAAGAATTTTTTATTTTCAAGAGGTGGTGTGGGTGCGCAAGCATGTCTGTGGTTTGGAACCACCACACATAGTTCAGGGTGGATTACATTGAGAATAATTAAATTATTGGAAAACATGGAATGAATGTAGGATTTTTATAGAGATTCATGCAAAATACTCTAACATCATTCTTTCTAGGCCACTCTCCTAGAGAAACCAGCCAAATGAAGTAAGAGATAATGATTGGGTGAAAATATGGGTAAGAAAATTCCTTATATTTAATGTTATGTTATTATTGTATTCATATGAATTAATATTTTAGTGTTATCTTTGTTACAATTTTCTAGATGGTGAGGGTGAGAGGAAAACATGGCTTGTGTAATTATGTGTACTATGGAGATAATATAAGCATGAATTGTATAGTGGTTAGCATTCTGGAGTAGGTAAAAATTTAGTGGACACACCTTTCATAACTGACTATTTGGTAGAATATTTTTAGGAAATTATTTTGCATATGACAAGTACAGATTTCAATGTATTAATCAAATTTTAGGTTTTATATGAAAATTACATTGATTTACATTAACACGTTGTTTTTTATTATTGAAAATTATTTTTTAGAAATTGTTATGAAAAAATAAAAAAAACAACGGTGTTATGAAGTTCCACCACACTTTGGGGTGTACTACATTGTTGGACTATGAGAGGTTTCTGGTACGACACTAGTTTATAATTTTTATCTAGAACATGCACTTTATTTGGTTTCCTCCATATTTCATTCCATTTTTAATTGGAATAGATAAATGTCCATGTGATCTTTAGTTTATAATTGAATGTATTTAGTGTGTACTAAAATTTAATGATTAGTATTGTTATTTTTGTAAGAATTTTAGGATCCAATACAACCACAATACACTTTATTAAATGACCATAATTTTAATAAGGAATATGACCACTACAGTTGAGTGAATAATCATATGTATTTTTTGAGATCATGTAGATTTATATAGATGTCTATTACCCATATGAAATATAATTGGAATGAATTATTTCATATAATGATCATACATTAAAGGGAAGCATTGAAATAACATGATTGGTGACAAGAAGAATATAGTGTATTGGAAATAGGATCATCATCACTTCTAACTAATTTAACTACATACTTCTGCAATATAAAATGAGAACTGAAAAGTGTAGATTAAGATATTAAAAACTCAAGAAAAAATCATTGTTTTACTCCTCCTCAGATCCATAAAGGGATATAAATAGTTATAAAGGATGTAAACACAATTTAAATGAAATATTAAAGAGAAAAAACACTACCATTATAACAAAATGTAGAAATGTAATTATAATATAAAATAGGAAATCCTAAATTATAATTGGATATAACTGAATAACATTACAGTGAAAGAATGATAATTTAAATATGTTTTAGTGGATTAAGTATAATTCCCTAGACTTTTATCAGTTTGTGGGATCTTTTCATCCTAATAGCATCGATAACCAGATTTTCAAACATGGAAGTAATCATCCATAATTTTCTCTATATTTTAAATCTCGTAAATATTCTCTTAATCTTCAGTTGACTTCTGTAATGCCCCGACCCTAGTTACCCAGAGTCAGTGCATTAATTACAAAACATTTTCATGATCACAAAACATCATGTCTCGAATGACCGATTATTTTAATAGCCTTCGAAGAAATAGATACATTCATAAGTATTACATTACATCATTAAAATGAAAACTACAACAACATAGTCTCCATAGTCCACACTCATATGCCCATATACTATCCCTGTAGGTCATTCATAAAACATTTATTCACATCCTGGGAAAAGTAAAACATAGAAAGGGGCGAGCTTAGATGCTCAGAAAGGATAACAATATAGCGGAAACATTCATAAATAAGCATGAACATTTAAGGCAATGTATAACTAAAACAAAAGCCTTTTATACATGAGAATAAACATAATATGGAAAAGATAAAATGAAATAATTCCATTTACTAATTCACATGGATATTCTACTAGTTTAATAATCACATGCAATATCAATTACCACTTTCATAATTATGTAATGCATAATTCCAGACTATCATATCCACGTAGCCAAGGCCCCATGCCAAGACTAAAAATAAGATTTTGTCAAGGCCTTGGGCCAAGATACTAGTTTGTCTCATGAGAACTACCGATTCATCAAGGAGCTATAGCGAGCTCCACCCGTCACTTATTAAGTCCAATTCATTCCTCATATGAATGGGTTTAACCATAACATAAGCATTCGTATTAAAACTAGAATACAAAATTTCAATACATTCTCCATAAACCATGAATGGTATAAAAATAACACATACACAGTTTAACATCTCACAAAACCATCAATACAATATGGAAGTTTTTTATCATAATAAATAAACTTCAAATAATCTTAAAATCCATCAAAGGATGTTGACATAGATGAAATCAAAACTATTTGAGAGAAATATATCTTTTTTTATATCATTTAAAAGTCACATAATTATAAAATAAAACATTTACATTGATAATTTTCTTATAATATAGTAATTGAAGCTTCTAATATTTTATAACGCCAGAAAATAGCCTCACTGTCCATATAAGTTAAAAAATATATTTTTACCTTAATTCTGTCGAAAAGGTTAAAAAGGACCTTGTTTGGAAAACGACAGAAAGATTTCATTATAAACCTCTTATAAAAAGTCATACAAGGGTATAAATGACTTTAAAAAATATTCTGTAAAATATTAAGAATGTTTTACAATACATTTTATCGAAACATGGATGTGGATGATAAAGAGGTCCCAGTAGATAATTACGTATAAACAAGCTCGGATAATGAAGAGATTTTGAAATACACCCTTACCTTGAACTTTTCCTTGGTTTAGGGTAGATTAAAATATTTAATAATGGTTAAATAATTGTTATTAAATTATACAAGAGTCATATACATCAATATGATATCATATATGATCTTTTAACATTACTTTGTCAATAATATCATAGTATTATCGTCGTTTCGGTTGTTAACTTACTCATTTTCTTTTATATGAGTTGTTACATAAGTCGTGTTTGTTATGGATACGTTGTATCTTATTTTTATCCAGAATAATAACAAGTCCGTAAAAATTATTTTTAGTCATCAAATGACAATTATTCTCGAATGGATATGATGGGGAATGAATCTCATCGCGTTCATGGAGACGGTAGTCCGTACGTACGCACGAGCGACAATATCATTATTTTGATATTAAAATAATATATAATTGGATGGTATATCATATATAAAAAATCATTATCTTGTTATATTTATTATTTACATGAATTGTACATCATTATTATACCCATCCAAATAATAATGTTTTGGAATAACAATTACACCACGACGTGGAGACGGTAAGCCGAACGTACGCACGTATAGTGATATGTCATTCAATGGATGGATAGAATACTGAATATGGTTGTACCATGTTTATAATTACATCATATTACATAGAATATACTGTAGTTATTATATAATAAAGGGAAAAAAATAAAGAAGAAGTTGAAGAAGAAATGAACATGAAATAGGGTGGTGAAAACATTACATCTTTTTCTGGTTCTTCCTTTGGATTTGATCAAAAGGGATCCATAGATTGGATTTCTGATCAAACTAAGGACACTAGGTTGAATTGAGGAAAGTTGAGAGAGTATTTGGGCAGGTTTTGGCCGAATATAAAGGCTTTTAAGGTGTGAAGAATTTGTTAGAAGTGGTGCCCTTTTATAAGGGGGAGGAGGGGCACCTTTGGAAAAGATAGAAATATTATTTTATAATAAATTCAAATTAGGTTTATAATGGTTCAAAAGTGTATTATTAAAACTATAAGATGGGTATGGGTTTAAATAATATCAACTGATAGAATTTATACAGGTTTGTGTCATTATATTAACCTTATATTTTAGTTTTTACTCTTGGTTAATTAGTTTGACAGTTACCATGTCACTTTGTATTTTTATATTATACAGTTAATAATCATACTATATACCTTGAAGAGATCCCCAAGTTGTCCATTAATGATACACCTATCATGATACAAGTCCTTTGGCCGAACCTTAGATTTTTAGGAATTTAATATCAATTAATAATATAATATTTGTTTAAAAACAATTATGTCAATTTTGACACTATTTGGTATTTGATTTTTGTGAAAATCATAACAGAATTATTACTTCGAAAAAAGTCAATTAAATCAATACTAACTTGTAATATTAAACTATAAAATTCTTGGAGTTCATTAAAAGTCTCAAATTATATTTATTTGGGTATTTATAATATCAATTATTTTAAAATTTTACAAATTAGGTAATTACTGCATCATCACTGTGTCATAAATAAATTAAATTATTTTTTGTCTAAAAATTATAAATAAAATACCATTATGTAGGATGTATTTTAATATTTTTAATTAATATTTAATGTAAAAAATCCAACATATATAACCCTATGTAAATTTTTTTTAAAGATATATGCTTATGTCATTTTTGTATTTACTTTAACTTAATTAATATAAAGTGTCATTATCTCTTACAAGTATATCCATGGGGTCCCAAAATCGACCCAAATATGCACATGGTCGGACATGTATCAACCAATAGGGTTAAGACACGTTTTAGGATAATTTATTATTATTATAATATTATTTTGTTTACCCTTATTTACCGAATTTACCCTTCAACCATGGTAAATAAAATATTTACCGAAGTAATTTTTCAAAATGTATAAAAATAAAATTTAACTATTTACAAATTTTGGACATACTAATTACAAATATGGAGTCCATTTTTCCAAATTCAAAACACAGAAGTGGCATAAATTAATTTAAAATTAATTCTCGTTGTCCAAACAAAAAACGTGTTTTTAAGAGATAATAACTATCAAAAGATTGAAACTTGTTTATGTCCAGTTTAAATCTGAAATTATGTCCAATGATAAAAATTGTATTAAATGGTAAAAATATATTTTAAATATAATTTAAAACCACTTAAATTCATAATTTATAACAATTAATTATTTCTATTAAAAAAGTCGTTTTTAATAAAAATTTAGTAATTTTCATTATTCATCAAAATATAAAAGTTATCCGAAAAAGTACAAAAATTTCATCCTAGGATAATTTCAATATTCTGAATCAAAAAATGAAGTACATTATGTAATATGAAATGTTTAAAATTTCAAAAAGTGGGTATTACTATTTATAATGTCTACTTTGATTGGTCGCGGCATGTTAGAATCTCGATGTTGCGTACAACACATGCTACTGTATTATTCAACGAGAAGCGTACCATGGATGATTGGGGTGTTACATTCTCTCCTCCTTCAAATAATTTCATCCTCAAAATTTCCAGAATATTACTGTGTAAAAAGGCTCGGGTGGTTCTTCGTCATAAGTTTCTCGGGTTTCTACGTTGCCTCTTCCATTTTATGGTTTCTCCATAGAAATTTTACCAGAAGAGTCATCCAGTTTCTCAGCACTTGCTCTCTTGTATCAAGAGTCATAATGGGATCTTCGCAATAAGACAGATCGGGTTCTAGTTCTAATTCCTCATAAGTGAGTACATGCATTTGTTCTGGCATGTATTTTCTCAAAAGTGATACGTGGAACACATCGTGAACTTTGGAGAGACTTGGCGGAATTGCCAAACGGTTAGTTACTACCCCAATTTGTTCTAGATTTTCGAAAGGTCCGATGTACCTGGGACTCAATTTACCCTTCTTACCGAAACGTATAACTCCCTTTCATGGAAATACCTTCAAGAAAACATGATCTCCTACCTGAAATTCCAAATCCTTCCATTGGTTATCGGCATATCTCATCTGCCTACTTTGAGCTTCTTTGATGTGGTTTTGGGTTACCTTTACCTTTTTCATTGTTTCCCCCTCTTGTTCTGGGCCTACAAGTTTTCTTTTACCAACTTCATCCCAACAGGTTGGTGTGCGACATCTCTTTCGGTATAACGCTTCATATGGTTCCATTTGAATATTGTAAGTGAAGCTATTGTTATAGAAACATTCTACCAGTGGTAAATATTGATCCCACATAATTGAAAGTCAAGTGAGAAGGATCTCAACATGTATTCAACGGTTTGAATAGTCCATTTTGATTGTCCATATGTTTGAGGGTGGTAGGAATTTCTCAAAAATGAAGTTCAGTATCCAGGTCTTTCTGAAGACTTTTGCATAATATTGAAGTAAAATAGGGATCACGATCAGAAACAATCGATATGGGTACTCCATGAAGTCTCACAACTTCATTAATATATAGTCTTGCTAGACGTTCGAGTGGTAAATCTGCTCTTATAGCAAGAAAATGTGCCTACTTGGTAAGATGATCAACAATGACCCATATTACATCAGTCCTTCTAGGAGTCATTGGTAGCCCCATGACAAAGTCCATCGTAATATTATCCCATTTCCACTCCGGTATGGGAAGAGGATGCATGATTCCTCTAGGCTATTTCCTTCCAGCTATCACTTGCCGAAAAACCATACATCCTGACACAATCAGCAATCTCCCCCTTCATGTTGTCCCACCAAAAATGTTCCTTCAAATATCTATACATTTTGGTGCTCCCAGGGTGTATAGAGAAATTGGAACTATGAGCATCATCCCAAAATTCCTTTTTTAGATCAGGTATATCGAGAACACAATGTATCTTCCCAGATTTCAAAATTCCATCTTCATAAACAAAGTCTCTCACTCTCCCATCATTCAAAACATTAATCTTCTTCTGAAATTCCTCATCGTCAGTCTGAGAACTCTTAATCCTTTCTATTAGATATGATTTGGAAACCCATTGAAAAAGCAGTGATGTTCACCTTCCATGGTTATTCCCATGTCCATCTTCACTTGATCCATGAAAATTGGATCCCTTTCAATTCTCATATTGTTCAAAGCTACAAGATCTTTTCTTCTCAAAGCATCTTCCACCATGCTTTCCTTCCCTGGGTGGTAGTGTATCATGCAATCATAATCCTTGAGTAATTAAATCCATCTCCTTTTCCTCATGTTGAGTTCTTTTTGTGAGAAAATTTACTTCAAACTATTGTGATAAGTATAAATATCACATTTTTCACCATATAGGTAGTGTCTCCATATATTCAAATGAATGATCACAACTCCTAACCCGAGATCATGAGTAATATAGTTTTTCTCATTAATTTTCAACTCTCGTGATGCATAGGCAATAACCCTATCATTCTAAATAAGGACACAACCAAATCCTTTCTTCGATGCATCACTATAAATAACGAACCCATCATTCCCTGATGTTAGAACCAATATATGATCATTGACTAATCTTCTCTTCAGTTCTTAAAAACATTCTTCATACTCTTCTGTCCAAACAATTTTAACCCCTTTACGTGTAAGCGTTGTTAATGGGTTATCCAACCGGGAAAAATTCTGGCCGAAATGTCGATAATAACCTGCTAAACCAATAAAACTGCATACCTCAATTATACTCGTCGGTGCAGGACATTCTTGGATTGCCTTGGTCTTAGAAGCATCAATAGAGATTCCATATTTAGAGACAATATGGCCATGAAATGAAATCTCATGAATCCAGAATTCAGACATGCTAAACATCCCATATAATTCATGTATTCTCAGAGTCTTCAGGATAATGCGCATGTGATTTTTATTATCTACATAGATTTTGGAGTATACCAAGATATCATAAATAAATAACACCACAAATTCATCGAGATATTCCTTGTAAAATCTATTCATAAGATCGATGAATACAGAGGGCACATTAGTTATCCCAAACAACATTACTGTAAACTCATAATGCCCGTACCTGGTTTGAAATGCTATATTTGGAATGTTTTCCTTCTTCACACACAACTGATGGTATCCAATCTGAAGGTAAATAGTTGAATAGTATTGAGCTCCATGCAGTTGGTCAGATAAATCATCAATGCGAGGTAGGGGATACATGTTCTTTATTATTATAGAATTTATCTCCCTGTAGTCGATACATAACCTCATATATCCATCTTTCTTTTTAACAAAAAGAAAAGGTGCTCCCCATGGAGATACACTATGGAAAATAAATCCCTTATTACTAAATTCCTCTAGTTGTTCCTTTATTTAAACTAATTCCACAGTGGACATTCTATAAGGGGTCTTCGATATTGGCCTTGATCCAGGAATTAAATCAATGGAAAACTCAACTTCTCGTTCTGGAGGATGTTTAGGTAAATATTCTAGAAACACATCTACATATTTTTTCACAATAGGTACATCCCCTATTTGAACATTCCTTTCCTCACCCACATTCATTTTTTTCTCTTCCTCCCTGATAATTGAATTTAGTTGAGCTACTGGGGGTGGATCTAGATAAGAATTAGGTGGTGACGATTCTGCTCTAAAGATATGATGTTCCTTATCATCATCATCAAGAATCATAACCTCCTTCTTCTTACAAATAATCTTCACATCATGGTCTGAAATCTAATCCTTACCAGGGATTATATCAAATTCAATCATAGGTATGAAGATGAGATCGGCATATAAAGAAAATTTATGTGCTGTAATGGGGACTAATTCACAAAAATTCGATGCAATGATACATCCCTTAGGAGTTTTACCTGAAAACTCCTTTGTTAAATAAAATTGGAAATATCTAATTTTCTTAGGAAAATGGGGAGATTTGATACAATGTGATGATCCAGAATCAAATAAAGCATTTTCTAAACATGAGGAAACCAATAAATTTGCTGCCACCACATCTTTCGGATCTTCTACCTCGGCAGTAATGATAGCATAAGCTTGGCCTTGATCCTTGGCCTTTTCTGAGTCATGTTCCCCTGATGCTTAGGACATTAATTTTCATAATGTCCAATATATCTACAATTATAGAATTCCATGTTGATGAAAACTCTCTTTACCTTGCAATCTTGAGCTTGGTGGCCTTTTTCACCACATTTGTAAATGTACTGGGGTGTTTCTTCCCACATTTACTTCATGATGGATTTTCAACATTTCCATTCTTCCTCTTATTTCTATTTCTAGATTGATCAGCAGATCTCTTCTTCTCTTGATTTTCTTTATAGTCATAAGATTTAGAGAATTCCTTTTCTATCTTTATATCACATGAGACAATGTCTTCGTACGACGAGAAGGATTGTTAAACTATTGGTTGACGAAGAAATGGTTTTAACCTATCAAAGAAATGAAAATCTTAATTCTTGGGTTACTTATATAATCTACACCATACCGTTCTAACCCTGTAATGTTAGCATCATACTTTGAGACATTCTCATATTCCTTTTTCCTCAGACTCAAGAAATTTCCTTTCCATTTCATCTCGATGGTCACGAGGAAATTATTTTTCTAAAAACAAATATTTGAACTCCCTCCATTCCATATTTGATACTTAATCATCTTACATAATGTTTTGTATCAATTACCACTAATGATAAGTATCTCTAGTGAGGTGGTAAACTTCCATGATAACTTTTTCCCTTTCACTACTCCCCAAAGCCTGAAATATTTTCTCTAGGGAACTTATCCATTGCTCAGCTACCAATGGATTTGTACTCTCATTGAATGTTGGTGGTTGTTTCCTCATGAAACGATCTAACATTGATCCTCCATGCTGTGGACCAGGGTGCTCCATACGAGTAAGGTTATTATTCATAACCTGAGTGAGTTGTCCCAGTATGGTGATAAGCTAATCATCACCAGTTACATCAACAGCTCCACTATAATTATCTTAAGCAGGAGTAAAATCCTTACATGGAGTGTTTGAATTGATATTGTTTCCATTTCTTCTGCTAGGAACCATTTATAAACAATGGAATAAACTATATCAGTTTATGAATCAAAATACATAATTCCATACTAGTAAAAAACAGAACATAAATTGATCAATTTATGGATATGATCCATAATCATAAAAATGTTTTCATAGAGGAATTATATACTCATTAACCCTTCATATGGTTTGTAATGAAAATGAGATTTATCCTAAGCATATCCCCTGGGAGTGTCATAACAAAGAATGTAGCAAGGATCGTTGTCGTGCACTAGTTCCCGTTCGAGTCTAGCTCAAAGTGGTGTTTTCAGGATTTACCCCTAGGTATATCTATGCCAGAGCCGCCTCTACCTACTCATATCCAGATAGGGATGTATTGCTCAGAAAACTCACAAAATCTCTACAATACCAAAATTCTAGAAAGTTCTTCTATACTAATACTCAATGTCCATCTTAGGTCTATGTGATCTAATCAGAGTTTATCTAAATCTTGCTTCCAAGGTTTGTAATAAACATCCTATGATACCAACTATAATTCCCCGACCCTAGTTACCCAGAGTCGTTGCATTAATTACATAACATTGGCATGATTACAAAAGATCAAGTCTCGAATGACCGATTAGTTTAGTAGCCTTGTAAGAACTGTATACATTCATAAGTCTTACATTACATCATAAATATGAAAACTACAACAACATAGTCTCCATAGTCCACACTCATATCCCCACATACTATCGCTGCAGGTCATTCATAAAACAGTACTTCACATCCTAGGAAATGTAAAGCATAGAAAGGGGTGATCTCAGATGCTCATTAATGATAACAATATAGCAGAAACATTCATAAATAAGCATAAACATTTAAGGCAACTTATAACTAAAACAAAAGCCTTTTAAACTTTAACTTCAACATAATATGGAAAAGATAAAATGAAATAATTCCATTTACTAATTTACATGGATATTCTACTAGTCAAATAATCACATGCAATATCAATAACCACATTCATAATGACGGAATGCATAATGCCAGACTATCATAACGACTTAGCCAAGGCCTCGTGCCAAGACTACAAATAATATTTTGTAAAGGCCTCATTCCAAGACACTAGTTTGTCTCATGATACCTACCGATGCATCGAGGATCTATAGTGGGCTCCAACCGTCACTTATTAATTCCAATGCATTCTTCATATGAACAGGTTTAAATATAACATAAACATTCGTATTAAAACTAGCATATGAAATGTCAATACGTTCTCCATAAACCATGAATGGTATAAAAATAACACATCCACAGACATAAATATCACAAAAACATCAATACAATATGGATGTTTTGTATCAAAATAAATGAACTTCAAATAAGCGTAAAATCCATCAAAGTATGTTGATATAGATGAAATAAAATCTATTTGAATGAAATATCTCTTTTTTTGAAATCATTTAAAAGTCACGTAATTATAAAATAGAACATTTAATTTGAAAATTTTATTTTAATATTGTAAGGGAAGCTTCTAAGATTTTATAATGCCGAAAAATAGCCTCACCTACCGTAGAAGTTAAAAAAAGACATTATTACCTTAATTCTGTCGAAAAGGTTAAAAAGGACCTTGTTTGGAAAATGACAGAAATATTCCTTTATAAACCTCTTATAAAAAGTAAAACAAGGGTATAAAATAATTTAACCCATATTTTGTAAAATATTAATAATGTTTTGAAATACATTTTTAAGAAACATGGATGTGGATGATAAACAGGTCGTAGTAGATAATTACGTATAAACAACCTCGGATAATGAAGAGATTGTAAAATAAACTCTTACCTTGTAATTTTCCTTGGTTGAGGGTAAATTAACCTCATGTATAATTGTTAAATAATTGTTATTAAATTATACAAGAATCATATACATTAATATGATATCATATATGATCTTTTAACATTGCTTTGTTAATAATATCTTAGTATTATCATCGTTTCTGGTGTTAACTTACTCGTTTTCTTTTATATCTTTTGTTACATAAGCCGTGTTTGTTATGGATAGGTTGTATATTATTAATATCCAGAATTATATCAAGTCCTTAAACATTATTTTTAATCATCAAATGATAATTAGTCTCGAATGGATACGATGGGGAATGAATCTCATTGCGTTCGTGAAGACGGTAGTCCGTACGTACGCACGAGCGACAATATCATTATCTTGATATTAAAATAAAATAAAATTGGATGTTATATCATATATAAAAAATCATTATCATGTTATATTTATTATATAAATTAATTATACATAATTATTATACCCGTCCAAATAATAATGATTTGAATAACAATTACACCACGACGTTGAGATGGTAAGCCGTACGTACACAAATATGGTGACATGCCATTCAAATGATGGATAGAATACCTAATATAGTTGTAAAATGTTTATAATAACATCATAGTATATATAATATACTAGAGTTATAATTTTATAATGAAAAAATGAATGAAATAAGAAGTTGAAAAAGAAATGAACTTGAAAAAGGGCGGTGAAAACATTATCTCTTCTTCGGGTTCTTTCTTTTGATTTGACCAAAATGGCTCCATATATTGGGTTTATGATCAAACTAAGTCCACTGTATTGATGTTATGGAAGTTTATAGAGTATTTCGGTAGGTTTTGTCCGAACCAAAAGTATTTGAAGGTGTGAAGAATTGGTTAGAAGTGGTGTCCATTTATAAGGGGGAGGAGTGGCACCTTTGGAAAAGCTAGAAATATTATCTTATAATAAATTAATATTCGGTTTATAATAGCTCCAAAGTGTATTATTAAAATTTTAATTTGGTATGGGTCGAAATACATTCAACCTATATAATTTACATAGGTTTGTGTCATTATATTAACCTTATCATTTAGTTTTAACCATTGGTTAATTAGTTTGACACGTACCATGTCACATTGTATTTTTATATTATATAGTTAATAAACATACTATATACCTCCATGATACCCCACAAGTGGTCCATTAATGATAAACTTATCATGATAAAAGTCCTTTGGCCGAACCTTTGATTTTTAGGAATTTAATATCAATTAATAATATAATATTTTTTTTAAAAATTCTTTTTTGTCAATTTTGACACTATTTGGTATTTGATTTTTGTGAAACTTATAACAGCATGATTACTTCAAAAAATGTTAATAAAATCAATAATAACATGTAATATTAACCTATAAAATTCTTGTAATTCATTAAAAGTCTCAAATTAGTTTTATTTGGGTATTTATCATATCAATTATTTTAATATTTCAATAATAAAGTAATTACTGCATCATCATTGTGTCATAAATAAATTTAAATCTTTAATGTATAAAAATTATAAATTTAATATCATTATATAGTAAATATTTATTTCTTTCTAATGAATATTTAAATTCAAAAATCCAACATATATAACCCTATTTAAATTTTTTTTTAAATATATATGCTTATGTCATTTTTGTATTTACATTAACTTAATTAATATAAAGTGTCCTTATCACATACAGGTGGATCCATGGGGACCAAATATCGACCCAAAGATTCCCATGGTCGGACATGTATCAACCAATAGGGTTAAGACACGTATTGGGGTAATTAATTATTATTATAATATTATTTTGTTTACGGTTATTTAAAGTATTTACCCTTTAACCATGTTAAATAAAATAGTTACCGAAGTAATTATTCAAAATGTCTAAAAATAAAAGTTACCTATTTACAAAATATGGACATCCTGATTAAAAATATTTATTCTATTTTTACAAACTCAAAACACAGAAGTGGCAGAAATTAATATAAAACTAATTTCTGTTGTGAAAACGAAAAGCGTGTTTTTAAGAGATAATAACTATCAAAAGATTGACACTTGTTTATGTCCAGTTTAAATGTGAAATTATGTCCAATCATATACATTATATTAAATGGTAATATTATACTCTAAATATACTTTAAAACCACCCAAATTCATATTTTATCACTATTAATTATTGTAATTAAAAAAGTTGTTTTTAATAAAAATTTAGAAATTTTCACTATTCATCAAAATATAAAAGTTATCCGAAAAGTACCAAAATTTAATACTAGGATAATTTCAATATTCCGAATCCAAAAATGAAGTCCATTTTGAATGATAAAATGTATAAAATTTTAAAAAGTGGGTATTACTATTCATAATGGCTACATTGATTGGTCGCGGCGTGTTAGAATCTCGAAGTTACGTACAACAGACACTACTGTATTATTTAAAGAGAAGTGTATCGTGGAAGCTTGGGGTGTTACATCTTCCCTTTAAATTTTCCTTGATATTGTTTCATTGTTATTGGTTAAAAAAGATATTTAAAGTATTTTAAATTTCAATAATATTAAGATACATGACATTTTTATAAAAATACTTTTAATTATGTAATGTTTTGAAGGGGTTATATTCATGATGTGGTCCTTGAAGGTTTATATGTCCCATAAATTTTTTTTCCCTCATCGATAAGACTGATATTTCCAAAACATGATATTTGAAGATGAATATTTATTTATTCAATACCTTTTCATCATAAATCAATTTATAGTTTAAAAATTATCCTCGTATAGTCTGATATATCCTTTTAAAAGTATCATCATATATTTTTTAAAATTATATTTTTTAAATTATCCTAATATAGTTTGAAAATTATCCTCACATAGTTTTAATAGTATCCTTATATAGTTTGATATTACTTTTTACATGTTTGAATATATTAACTAATAAAAACTATGATTCATAGTCATAAGACTATTCTAAAAGGCAATAAGGTGATTGAACACCTAATTCAAAGTATTTAATGTATATATGGTTATGAATTGGGTTGAGTAATTTTAGGGATTCATATTCCAATTTAATATTATATTAAAATTAATTACATTCAATAGTTTTTGGACTATGAAATAATAGATGTTGATGTAGAATTTATTGAGGGATGGTAGTTTTTTAATAGCAAATTTATTCATTCTAATTTATCCCAAAGTCCAATGGATGTATGGTATTTTTCATGAATGGTTTACAATTACATAAATGAATTAAAAAAGTTGAAATTGTATTGTGGGATAACTATTACCCAATGGGATTTGATAATTCTAATGGTGGTAAAATATCAACTATATAGTAAACAACTTAAAGGATTGTTGAATGTTTTCATTATTAGCATTTACATCTACGTTAATATTTAGAGATGGTTTATACTTAACATGTTGGATAGTGTAATTATAGATGGTATTTAGGTTTATACCAACAGTGATGATGTTTTATTTCTTTTTATATGGACTCTATATATATTTCTCTATAATTAATATGTCGAGGCCACTATGCTTATTAAGAATTATATATTATTAATATGTATAATAAATATCAAACCCTTAATGAACATGTTTAGGGTCCCTTATTCAATTATTTGATGTACCCCCAAAAGGATTTTATGAAAAAAAATTAGTGGAATTGAAATTATGCACTAAATATGGGGTTTAAATATGAAAGAATGCCAATATAAACTTGCTGGAATTATTGATCAAGAGGTATAATATATTACGCACCCAAAGTAAATGGTATGTATTAGTAGTTGAGGAAAATGGATTTTTTTCCACTATTAGTGTTTGAGACATGATATATATTCACATTTTAAAAGTTTTAGAATGATGTGTTCTTGAGTTTCATAAGGAAAAAAATAAGTTTTAAATTGTCACAATAATTCATCCCCCATATTTGTTTTCTTTTATGCTTAATTTAGAGATAATATCCACTTGATTTTAGTTATGAAATTTATTATTAATAACATGTTTTTAATTATGGTTTTCTACATTCAATTTCATTGCAGAGGGAGGTTTTGAATATTGAAGTATGTGTGCCTTGAGAAAAATAGTTTTTTTGGGAAGAAACAATAAATATGGAATATTGTTAAACAAACAGACACACCATCAGATTTTAAGTTTTAATTTGATTATTTCAAATTTTAATATCCATTTTATAACTTAATAGTCTATTTATATTTGTAATAGTGTGGTTATTGAGGCCCTTGATAACCCGGGAGCTGACAAATTTGGGCCAAATGATCAAGTACATCAGGTTTTGGGAGATGAGAACTATATCAGACAACATTGTTTACCAAGGAAGAGTATTTTCCCAACAATATATTTTCCCAATTTAGGTTCCAGTTCTTGTGGGACTGAGTTGTAAATATCTAATGCATGGGTAGTATAGACTCAGGTCATTTAATAAGAGTCCAATGAAAATGGTCATACATGAGCGTTAAAGGAATAAAAGGGACAATGGTGTATTTATGAAAATTTATGTCATACTTATGTCCATAACATCCACTAGATACCAACACATATACTGATACATATATGTAAATAATGAATATGTTATATAGTGTACTAAGTAGTGTTCCTAGTAGTTGTTATCCCAACAATTTTCTTAGTGATGACAGTGGCAAAGACAATAATTAGGAATAGGGAAAGGATGAGGGAGAGGATGAGGGTGAGGATGAGGACGCGGATGAGGATGGGGTCGAGGGTGAGTATGGGGATGATGGTGAATACAATGATGGTGATGAGGTATGTATTGATACATTAAATTTTTTATGATATTTATGACATTTTATGTTTGATAATTTGTTCTGAATGAGTATATGTGATGTTTTGAATGTGTGGTATCATTGGTTGAATGCATTAATTGACCTCTTCTATTATAATTATTTTATATTACTTTTTGATATTTTTTTGTGGGTAATTGAATAATTTGGGATGATAGTGTGGATTCTAGTGGCTATTTGAGCAGGTTTTGGTGTTTATTGTAGGTTTTTTTGTAGGTTATATGGGTAAGGTGGGGGTTCTTTGGGTCTCTGAACTAGGGGGTCTATACCAAAAGTTTCAAAACTTGTTTTATAGACCTGTACCAATGGTTTACATGGAAACATTGGTACATGAATCTACCAATGGTTTTATATAAACCATTGTCTAAATAAAAATTCTACTGACCCAATACCAACAATTCACTAAAAACTGTTGGTATAGGCCTTTCCCGACAATCATATACCCAACAATTTGGAGAACTTTTTGTACAGGCTATACCAATGGTTATCCTCCCATACCAATGGTTTAAATCCATTTTTATATGCTCCAATTCTTGTAGTGGTCTCCTAATTGTCATCCCGAACGATACCATACTTCCATAGTACTGAAACTAAATGCATGAGTCTACCCTGAAGAGTCTCCTCACTATGATACAAAATACAAAATGGATTATCCTTAATGGAAACATCATCCTCAATATCAAAATCATAAACATCAATCACATGATACAGGTTAAGGTGATATTGTTGATATTGTGACACATGAAAATCATTGTAAATGGCACTATACCACAATAGAAGATCCAATTGGTTTGCCACTGGTCTGATTCTCTCCATAACATCAAATAGGCCAATATACCAAGGCATCAACTTTCCCTATTTCTGAATCATAAGGTGATCCAACCTTGGCAACACCTGAAGGAGCACACATTCACTCACTATATACTCCAAAGGTTGATGACGTCAATTATCATATGACTTATATATGATATGATTTATATTCATATGATTATGAATCAATTTAACCTACTCTAATGTATCATTTATATGATTTGATACCAAAAAAATATGATTCCCATGCTTCCTTCCAACATAAGTGATATATATACAAGGCCTATCATATATCGTTTCCTATGGTGTCATCTGAATAGTCTACTAATAAATATTGTTGTAGTAGAACTCGATGAGTATTAAGTATTTCTCCCAAGATCCACCAAAGTATAGGAAACATTCCCTCAACTTGTCCTCTAATACAAGGATAGTACATTTGGAATACTTTTAAGTATATGGGTGAAAATTCATACATAGGATCACCTCTATAAAAAGAAACTTTTACAACCCTTTCCAGAATCATGAAATAAAAAATGGGACGTGATTTGAGACTATAGTCCAGGGAACCCCTTGAAAACACAATATCTTTTGAACATATAAGTCACCCAACATGTCAATGGTAAAATTCTCCCAAATCGGAAATAAATTTTTAACCCTTGTCAAATGATCCACAATCAGACATATTTCTTTACTCTTCCTATGTATCCTTAGATGTTCCGAAACAATATCCATTGATACATTGTCCTAATTAAATATAAAAATGGGAAATGTTTATAAAAGTCTAGTAGTTTGTTTATTCTAGTCCTTCACATATAGACAGTGGTAATATCATGTCAAAAAACATGTGACCCCCTTTTTCATCCCTAGGCACCATTACTATCTATGAAACTAACGGTGTATTTTGGTCATATCACGGTGTACTACCCACTTTGGGTCATGAAACTCACACATAATCTCATCATGAATACAATTAGGCATAAAAACATGACCAATAATGTGATTAATATCTTCCTCATAAAGAGTCCAATTTAAAGGTGGCTCCCCACCTTCAAAACTATCTCTCAAAGATATGAATTATAAATCCTGATAACATCTCGTATTAAAATGGATCAGAAGATATGTCATAAAATACAAGGACATGAGTGTTATTAGATCATACTCCTCTTAAAAACCTATATGAATCTCAGCAAATAAGGTCATCCTCTTTCACTACGAACTTAATTCATAAACTTCCCGAGTCAGTTTCTTCCTACTCAAATAATCTAAAACATTTGTCCACTTTGTCAATGTATATGATAGCTCAAATTCAAAATAATACATGTAATCAATCCATATATACTATCAAAGATTAAAATCACTTGGGTAAAACAAATATTTAAATCTCTTATGGTCGATATAAAAAAATGCTCACATAAAATATTATCCTACCAACATTTCAAGGCATGAACCACTATATCCAACTCAATATTGAGCGTAGAAAAGTTCTGTTCACGTGGCCCCAACTATTGTGATTCATATTCCATGAATTAATCTTCCTACAATAACACTACCTCAGTTCCAATCCTATATGAAATAAAAATCATGGTATACTCATTACCTAACTCAGGTAAGATCAAGATTTGTGTAGTCATGAAATGTTTCTTCAACACTTGGAAATCATTCCCACATTACTTAGACCACTAGAACATGACACTATATTTTGGTAGGCCCAAATGCTTCATTTCCAAGAGTGAAAATTATTTGATGGACCTTTAATAATAACTTCCTAATCTCTAAAATATTCTGATATCAAAAAAATTATTAGATTTTTCCCAATAATAAACTTCTTAAACCTTCTCTGGGTATATTAACACAGCATCCTCTTAGATAAATTGGCCTAAAAAATATACCATTTCAATCTAGAAATGAAACTTCAATAGATTGACATAAATTTGATCCTCTCTCAGTGTACTCAGAATGATGTCAATATGTTTATCGTGATCATCATGATTCTAGTTGTATAATAAGATTTTGTCCTTGAAGATAACTAAAAACATGTCTAAATGTGGGTGGTAGATTCATTTCATTAAATACATAAACATGGTAGGTGTGTTCGATATACCAAAAGGCAATACAACGAAGCCATATAAACCATACCAACTAATCAAAGTAGACATTGGTATATAAAAAGGTATCTCCCTTTGTTGAGGATACCCCAGGCTCAAATCAATTTTTGAGAACACACAAAAACCCTTTAGGTGATCTAAAATATCATTGATACACAAATAGAATATCAGTTCTTAATCATCATCTAGTTAAAATTTTGGTAATCAACACATAAGCATTAGGTTTCATCTTAATTATTTTAAAACAACAGTAGAGATCCCCAAGGCAACGCACTTATATGGATAAATCACTTATCCTCTATTTCCTACAGCTGCGTTTTAAGATCTATAAGCTTTTTTGGTGATATTATATATGGTGGAATGTAAATTGGATTTAGTCCAAGTACTAGATCGATCTTGAACTCAACCTCTATCTTAGATGGAAACCCTAAAAAGTCATAGGGAAACACATCCTAGAACTGATCTACTATGGGAGGAATGAAACCATGCTCTGCTCCCCCATCATCAAGCATAAGGATCTCAACATGGTCCATGAACTCAAACAATTTTTTATGAATTAGACCTACACAGCCTACCTTGATGTTCCATTCCTCATGATGGACATAAGTTTGACCCTCAATAGACATGATACTCAGTCTAATAAGGTAAAAATTTATGTGATCCTAGTATGTAACCAACAAATCCATCCTATCATGAACTAACATAGTTTGACCCACATACCGGTCACCCGAGCGACCCACAACCCAGCTTGAGAGGTTTTCTCGATCCTCCTGGGATAGAAAATAGTGTAAGGCATAAATCATAACTCTATTGGGATTAATTTTTCCCAATAAAAAAAGAAGAAAAAATTAAAAAAAAATTAATAAATTAAACATTATCACTAGAAAAGAAATTAAAAAACACTACTATGTGGACCTCTATGTGACCTCAGGGGTCATATCCAACCATGGAATCACACTTTCTCTATGAGAGAACAAAATCTAAGTAGAAAATGAAACTGAAAATGATAAATAAATTAGTCTTGATCACTGAGTTTCTTGGTAAGGTTTTCCAAAGAAGAACCACGTCTTATGCCTTACCTTTAAGACAACCATGCCATGATAGTTTGAAATAAATATATTTAAAATAATTTTTTCATTCCCTTTTTAAAACATGTAAAAAGTAAATAATTTCAAGGAACCAATTTATATTATTTTTATAAAAATTGTTTCTAAATAATAATAAAAACGTTCTAAAACCCCCTTTATAAGAAGTAACATGTAGCGAAGAGACATTTCAATGAAAATCTGTGAAAAAAATCATAATTTCTAAAGTATGAATTTATAGTATAATAATAATAGTAAAAATTATTTTATAAAAACATAATAATATGAGGTAAATTAGAATACAAGTGAAATATTTGTCATGGGATATATATAGACACAAAGTGAAGATACCCTAGACGTACTCTGTTTGGAATCCATCTATAATCCTATCGATGTGATCCAAAGTCAATAACAAATCTAGCTTCTCTCAACTAGCCTCACTAGTGGTTTATCTCACATTGATACTCAATGGGTATCTATTCCATCTAATCATGGCTAAGTAGAAACCATCCCTCTACTCTCACTACGATGCCAAGGTTCCCATGTCAGTCGCATAAAGTAGAAGCAATGAGGTCCTCACACGCTTAGAACTAACATAGGTGAAACCTTCATGCCTTTAACACTTCCCAACAATATCTATGTGGAGACTCTAACTAGCTATAAAACAACCATGTGAGTTCCCATCATACAGAATACTTTTTTAAATTTCCAACCTGACCTACACATCATGAGAGTTCAAATCCATTTTTTGTGAAATACTTGAAGGTTCCAAATGACCTATAGCAATTGAAATAAAAAAAATCATTTGTAAATACACATAATAAATAGTTTTTTTATTTTAAAACATTTTTAGAAATAAATCTAATATCCATGGTTATTTTCAGTTAAAAAACATGGAAACATTCTTTAATAGAAGGAATATAAGGTGACAGCTTAGGAAAGCATGAAAACTTGGATGAAACTTGTTCTAATCACCACAATCAATTCTTATATTATGTTTACTTCATAATATTATTAAAAAATGTGGATTAATGACAAATAAATCATATATTAAAAATTAAATGCATGGATATAGGGGACCTACCTCAAAACATGCTAATTTTGATAATGAAAACATGAATCTGCTTCATGCTTACAAACATATACACATTCACACACACAAACACAGATATATATTTATATATGTACCCTTTGAAATCATTTACATATTCCCCTTTAAATGATATAATATTTAAAATGTTATATATATATATACACACTCACCAATGTATTCATGTGCAAGTCGCCTTCAACACTAGCAGCTCGAAACCACCTCAAGGAGGTCCAAGATGCACTAAAAAAATATAAAGAACATAGAAGTCACAAAATACCTAACTAGAAAATGAACATAAAAATAAAATAGAATAAAACATATCTGGGACTAAATGTGAACCCACTTCCATTTACAATTGTGGCTAGTACATTCCATAATCAAACCCTAATATCTTAGAACCAGCAATAAATATACCAAAAATGGATTAGTGTTTTGGATGGGTGATGAACTCCACAAGGGAGAGGAGAAAATACATAATTGAAATGGAATAAGAAAAAATAAATTTATTATATAGACTCACTATAGAATATCACACTAGAAATCAGGAGTGGAAATGGTGATTGGAGGGAGCAGGATAGGGGAGGGTGTGCACGTGGGGATCCCCTCTAGGCATTGAGCAAGAGAGGGGGAGGGTGTCATACAAAAATAGTGGTAAGGGGGTGAGAATAAAAAATAAAATAATACTAATAATAATAACATTATTACTATTATTTAAAAATTTTTTTATTTTACTTTATATTATTTTAAAAAAATCATAGAAACCACGCATGGGTTGGATGCACAGTTTTCCAAACCGTGTAACAATAATGTGCCTATAATATGGGCCTCTAGAATGTTAGATTTGGTTTCCTATAACCAACTATTGATACTTTTTTTTCATGAATATTTAATGTATTTAAATATTAAACATCTTATTACATATTGTTTATTGTTCGGCATGACTATAATGTAATAATTTCCTAGAGTATTTGTCACATTAATATGGTCATAGTAATTACTGGCAATGATGATAACCTTAATGTTTTATGAAAATATTCTTAAATATTGTTCTGAGGTTGGATGAAATAATATAATGGGAAACATATTATATAGACCATCAGGTTCGAGTACTTGTAAGTTGATGAGACTTTTTCTCGTGAAGTATTCACTTGGTAATCTTCAAGATAAGAGATTATGAGAACAGACCCACTAGTAAGAATTCTCCATGTTTTTGTGTCATAGAATATTCGTATATACGAGCATGTGTAATGGTATTTATAGTATATTATTATCATTAATACATGTCATGAATCACACACTTATATTTACTAATGAAAGTTATTATGCCATATGTTGGTAGGTTGTAGGGTATGTTGGGGGAGTTACAAATGTCATGTTATTAAATGATAAATTGAGGAAGGATTTGTCCCTTTTATTTATGGAAGTTGATTTCTCATCCCATTTATTGAAATAGAACATTCTACCTAATTTCCATGGAGATGGTGTAACAATGAGTTTATTTGAATTTGTCAATGAATGAAATATCAAGCATATAGGTCGATGACACAATCATGAAATCAGCTTGGTGAGATATTTGTGACAAAGGGATAATATTGCATAGTGAGAATTCATATGTGGATGTCATCATTATGACTTTATGTTCTTTCTCTTGGGTTCCTTGACCCATTTCTAGACAATAATCTAGGACTTTTTGAAGTCCCACCTAATTACAATGATAAAAAGTCCTAGAGGGTCACACGCTTAGTGTTTTTGGTGGTCTCAATTATATTCTATTCGAAATTAATTAATGGAATAAAAAATATTCTCAAGACTGAGGAATAATTTTATTTAAGTTAAAATGATTGGATAAATTAAATAAATATTTATTCACCGGATTGTGAATAAAATATATTTCTTTACTTTATTGAACATTTAATAAATATTCATTTACTAGTTTGTAACTAAGAATATTTATTTAAGATAATTAAAAATATTTTATTTTCATCTTCAATAAATATAAGAGGAATTTAAATGGACCAAGACAATATCCATTGATAAATTAATTATTTACATGTTGGTAAATAATGTTTATCCAGTTGGCTCAAGAAATAATAATAATAATGGTATCATTATTTGGTACGATATTTCATTTATGGTTATATTTTACGCATGTTGGCGCACCAAAAATAATAGTGTTGTTATTTCTATTACGTGGCATGAGTTTTCTTTAAAAAATTTAATTTCATTTAAATGTTGTTTTGAAATTAAATATTGTAACTGAAACCCCATGTTTATTAAAAGGAAGGTATGTCTATTGTGCCAAAACTCGGTGAATTGATAATTGTTAAGCCAATTGTTTTCGCTCTCGACTCCTCTCATATCTCCCTCTCAAGAATGATATAAGTTCTTCAAGATTGAAGAATGAGAAATCAAGAATGATTGATGAAACACATTTTCTTCATTGTTCTAACACCCAGAGAATGAGTGGCATTGTTTAGAGACCATTATAGCACATGTGAATCACCGCTAGAGGGATTCTTCTTTGGATCCTCGCTTGTGTAATAAAGGCAATACAGAAGGCTCATTTCGATCGATCAATAATCATCAATGAAGAATGTAATTATGACCAAAGTATTTAATTTATGTAGAAATTAATAAATTAATTATAAACATGATGTGCAATATCCTCTTTCTCGGATCTATCACTTCTCTTTTCTTTTTCTAAATCTTTGATTTTAATCTGTGGATATTGTCTTTCATCATCATATTGATCCCGGATTACTCATCGATTTGTGAAAAACACAAATTTGGTCCCACACAAACCTCTATTCTTCCATTGTGTTCGAATCATTCAAGTGGTATCAATGTAGGGCTCATCATCATTTATAATTATTTAAATAATTCATTAATGATTTACACCTTAATAATTTAGTATGTTAATTGATTCTTAATCATTCTTATAATCTAAATTTTGAGATATGTTCTTCCTCTTTTGATTTATTAAAGATATAATAGAAACAAAAAAATAAATTAAAATTAAATCAAGGATCTCATTTGGAGGTGTCGACGATTCTATCTAGGTAACATGACAATATATGCCATGTATTCGAAGTTACATGTCGTGTAATATTCCATACACGCCGTGTAATATAGATTACACGCCATGTAGTTGTTTTCGGTTCATCAGGATTAATTTAGAAATTACTCAAGTTGTGTTCATTAATGACATGTGGTGTAGCTAATTCTAACATTGTGTGTTGACCATGATAGAATGGCGCATGGTCAGCCCGATTACACACTGTGTGGTCCACTGAACATGGCATGTAGTCCCTTCAACTCAATTGCCAAACTATGTATCTCATACACAGCTAAGCCAACCGGTAACTGTGTATCCCAGAGACAAATGGTGTGTGTCCCACAAGACACACCATGTACTCCAAGATTTCTAAATTATTCCTCAGATGTCGTGTCCCTTGGCCTTTACTTCAGATAAGATGGTGAATGTAGTGCACGTTGTGTAGTTGGAACTACATGCCATGTACATTACCAAAATACAAAAAATTAAAACATTATTGTTTTTGTAATGATCATAATTACATATCATGTATATTTGAATGGGTGTTCACCGTGTTACCTCCAAGGTTATGGATGAGAATCTCAAATAAATTCATAAAAGGGTTAAGATAAAAAATTGATTGATTACAGGTAATAATTAATTGATTCAATTGCAATTTATCTTAAGAAGAATGGATAATGAAATGAATTCTAGTTTTATTAAATGCATAATTCTTTACATGTATGTGGATTATAATGAGATAGACTAAACCTTTTTATGTGATTGGTTTCCTTTTAATTTATTTTAAATTAAATTGTTGGAATGTCTTCCGTCTCTCCTCCTTAATATGTAGGGCAAGTGGTCTCATGGTTTATTTTATGTAAAACCCATTTTACCCCTCACCTACAGGCGAGTTAAAAATCATTTTTATTGTATGTAGCTCCCATGCTTGTGGAGATGTTTCAAGTAAGAAGACTATGTGAATCCAATCCAAGGAGATACAAAGGTGGATTGGTGAAAAGCTAGTGACACAAACCATAAATGGATTAAGGTGTTTCTCCCCTAGGTTAGTGGATAGTATATCAACTTCTAGATAAACTAACCATTAGAAGAGCTCATGATCATTCCCTATATTTTATTTATGTTTGTTGCATGGTTTTTTAATATGGATGTGTTGTCACGACCACATAATTAATGAATTAAATAGTATGCAATATGGAACTAAAATAAACCAGGATTATGCATAAATATTTTCAAGATATGTCTAATGACTTATGTAAGTTCCACTTAATATTAACGAGCATGTGATAAAGATAATATGGTAATTTACATATAAGAGATAAAAATCCATCAATAAAATATTAAGTCAGACTAAGCCTTCTGTTACTTGATTAAGGGATAGTCTCAACATAACTATGTGTTTGACCAACCCTTGTTGGGACACTTACATTTATACAGGGAGCTCTTATGAATGTTTCAGGTTGACTTAACCATTATACATCAAGAGGAGTAGCCCTTACTAGACATAGTGTAAATTTGGAGGCAAGTGTTGAGAAAATCCACGCCAATATTTTAGGATTGGGGAGTCCACATAATGGATCAAGGAGCTTCAATCCCACAGTTGGAAATGTCATACCAGCCTAAATACCTTCAAATAGATTTAAAAAACCTTGATGGGGTTATGTTAAGGGGAATATGGATCCTTTTCACTACAATGTCATAGTAACAAGACATTCACAATTAAATGGTGATGCCCATTGGGACTTTTTGAAATAGTTGGAGACTTAATAACATTTATTCTTTATTTCTCATAAAATGTAATCATGAAAGTACTAATTATCTTCTCTTTTAATTGTAGAATAAAAATGGCAAGCTTTTCAACCATACTATCCCTACGATCAATACTGGATAAGTATAACATCCTCACCAGTAGTAACTTCCATGAATAGTTTAGATGCCTTCGGATAATTCTATGCCATGAATAAAAATCGTAAATATCGGATTCCTCATTAACTGATCATCCTACCCAAGAGATGAGTGATAAAGAGTTTATAGTCTATGAGAAACCTATGAATGATGTGTTCGACATTCAATGTTTGATGTTATCATAAATGGGCAGTTAACTCATGAAGTCTCATGAAAACATGGATGCCTATATCATGCTTGAGTACCATTGAGGTCTTTACTAGGAGAGATCTAGATAAGAACGGTTTCAGATCTCCAAGGAACTTTTTCAGAGTAATCTTAGAGATGGTTCCCTAGATGCATGTCATGTAGTCAAGCTCAATGGCTACATTGAGCATCTGGAGGTTTTAGGGTTTAAACTCAATGAAGAAATGGGTTTCAATCTCATTTATGCATTAATCCCTCAAGGATTCTCTCTTATTGTTGTGAATTTATATATGAACAACATTGCGAAGTCTCTACCAGACATTCTTATCCTCCTTCGCAAAGTTAAAAAAATACATGAAGCGTGAAAAACCTTCTATCCATATGATGAAAAATTGGAAATGGAAGGAGAAGATATTTAAGCCCAAAACTTCTTCACACCCTTCCAATAAAAGGAATACCAAGGGGGATGAAAAGGAATATGAAGTTGTCTATTTTTAATGTGTAATGAAGGGACACTAGAAGAAAAACTGCACGCAGCTAAAGAAGAAAGGGGAATCTTTAGGTGTGTATGTTATCAAGTTCAATTTTTTTTTACTAAAAATGGGGTATTAGATATAGCCTATGGTGCTCACATATTTATTCAAATATAGGATCCAAGTAGATTCAATAAAATTGACCAAGGGGAGGTAGATCTATGAGTAGCCAAAGGAGTTAGACTTGTTGTTGTAGCTGTCAGAAGATACCACCTCACGTTGTCGATTGGGATGATCTATGTATTAAAATGTTGTTATTATGTGCCTCCTATAACAAAAAACTTCATTTCTATATCCATACTAGATACATATGGATTTATTTCCATGTTTGTAAATGAATATTTCTTCTTTTATAAAGATAGATTTTTTTTATAAGGAACAATTATATAGTGGTCTTTGCGTGTTATATTACACAAACCAAGTAATGTAAATCGATAACGAAGCTACTTCTCATGACTCATACCACACCCAAATTTGGCATCACCATCTAGTTCATGTAAATGAGAAACTCTTGAAAATGTTATATCAAGATGGATATTTAGATTCTTTTGAACTAAAACCACTCGGTTTATATCACACATGTTAACAACTCAAAATGACCAAAGCCCCATTTAGTTGGAAAGGGGAAAGATCCAATGAACTTCTTAAGTTGGTTCATATGAATATGTTTGGACCATTTCCAATTAAAGAAATGTTTGGGTACTCATACTTCATATTTCTTATTGATGATTTTAGTATATATGGATATATCTATTTAATGAGGAATAAGTCTGACATTTTTGAGAAGTTCAAGGAATACAAGAATGAAGTTGAGAACCAGATTCGTAAGAAGATTAAGAAACCCTATTCATACCAAGGTTTATAATGTCTTAAAAAACACTTCATTGATTACAAGACGGGAATTTTGGATCCTATCCCAAATCACTCATCCTTACACAACCCATTGGAATGGTGTAAGAGAAAGGAGGAACCACACCTTGTTAGCCATAGTGATATCATTGATGAGTCATGAAAGTCTTCCATTATCCTTTTAGGGATATACGTTACAAACAGTGACACACATACTAATCCAAGTACCGAATATATTCATAAATGGTATTCCATATGATTTTTGGAGTGGAAGAAAAGCCATGTATCAAATTTACATGTGTGGGGATGCAAAGCGTTTGGTAAGGCCTCTTCAGGTAACAAACTTGCACCCTGAGGCACAAAGTCTACATTTATTAGATACACCAAGGAAACAAAAGGATATTACCGATAAGAACCCCCAGAAAAAAAAGGTTATAGTGCTAAGAAATTCCATATTCCTTGAGAGGGGTCACATCTCCAAAATTGATAGTGGGAGCGAGATAGACTTCAGTGAAATCGAGGCTCATGGTATAAAGAGTTGGTACAAGAGTAGACTCCACAAAGCCCTATGGATGAAATATATGTTCTAGAGACATAAGTATTCCAAAAGATTACAAGAATGGTTAGAGAACTCGAATGGTATGGTCTTCTAGGTACCAAGGATAGTGACTCATTATTAGTTGATTATAATGATCCTCTTACCTAAAAGGAATCATTAAGTGGCATAGATGTTGCCAAGTGGCAAGAATCCATGATTTATTAAATAGATTCCATGCACCAAAACCATGTATGGATTTTGGTAGATCATCCAGTAGATGTAAAGACTGTTGGTTGAAAATTGGTATTCAATAAGAAACAATAAATTTAAGTAAAATTCAGTACCTATAAGGCATGAATGGTTTCAAAATTTTTTAAATAACATCAAGGAATTGGCTATGAGTAAACCTTTTAACCAATTTCAATGCTAAAATCCATCATAATTCAACTTTCCATTGTCTTTTACCATGAATATGAGATTTGGAAAATGGATGTCAAAACAACCTTCCTTAATAGGAACCTTATGAAATATTTCTATATGACACAACCTAATGGGTTTGTGATTCCAAAGGATTCTAATAAGATATGATAGTCGCAAAAATACATATATGTATTAAAGAATGTATCTAGGTCATAGAACATTCATTTTGATGAATCCATAATGGAAGCTGGTTTTATAAAGAATAAATGTGAGCCTTGTGTCTACAAATGGTTTAGTGGGAGAAAATTCATTTTCTTAATATTATATGTTAATGACATATTACTTATTGGAAATGAAAGACCAGTCTTAAGGTATGTTAAGGAATGGTTGAATAAATGCTTCTCCATGAAGAACATCGATGAGGAATTATATATTCATGGGATCAAGATCCATCATCATAGCTCTAATATATTGTTAGGCATATGTCAAAATACATACATTAACAATATATTAAAGAGATTCAGTATGGAACAATCCAATAGGGGATTATTACAGGTGTTTCCTGGCATTCATCTTTCCAATAAAATGTGTCCACAAACGCATGAGGAATGAAATTTAATGGAAAGGATTCCATTCTCATTAGTGATTGGTTCATTCATTTATGTTATATTATGTACTCAGATAGATGTCTCCTATGCATTGAATTCGATAGGAAGATATCAAACTGACCCAGGTGACCACCATTGGATGATAGTTAAGACTATACTTATGTATTTGAGGCCTAGTTAGGATGTTTTCCAGGTTTATGCTGGATATGAGGAACTGGTCATCAGAGGATATGCAGAATCTGGTTTCCAAATGCATCAAAATGACATGTGGTTTCAAACGGGACACATCTTCACATTGAAGGTATGTTCTATGAGCTAGAAGATCTCAAAGAAAGGTGTGGTCACATTTCTACAGTAGATTCTGAGTATATTGTAGCTTATGAGGTAGCTAAAGAAGTATTTTGGATGTGAAGCTTTATCCAAGAGCTGGATGTGGTTCCTAGTAGTAAATATCCCATCACACATTATTGTGATAATATTTTAGTGATGGCTCTCACAAAAGATCCATGGTCACATCAGCAAGAAAAGCATATACTTCAGAATTATTATCTCTTGAAGGATTTTTCTCGAAGAGGTGAAGATGCAGTGATCATTTTCTCAAATAATACAACGTGCGAGACCACATTACTAAAGTCTTGACTTAGCAGAAACATGATTATCATGTGAGGTCTAGCAGACTAAAAGTCATAGGAAGTTGGATCCAATCCAATTGGGAGTTTGTTGGAGTTAGTGTCCTTGAACAAACTGTTTTTACTTCGATTACAAGAATATTTAATGTATTTAAATATTAAAAATCTTATTACATATTGTTCGATATTCTTCATGACTATAATGTAATAATGTACTAGAGTATTTGTCGCATTATTAAGGTCATACGAGTTCTCTGCTATGATGATAACCTTGAAGTGCTATGAAAATATTCTTAAATATAATTATGTGGTTGGATGACATACTATAATGGGACCTATAGTATAAATACTGTAATGTTAAAGTACTAATAAGTAGATAAGACTTCCTCTCACGATGTTCGCTCTCGGTAATATCTGATATGGGAGATTATGATAATATTCCACAAATAGTAATTCCTCTTGTTTTGGTATCATCAGATATTCCTATCTATGAGCATTTTAATGGTATTTATACATTATGATTATTATTAATATGTGTCATGACTCACGTTCTTAGATTTTTTGATGAAAACTTTGATGCCATATGTCGACAGGAAGTAGTGTATGTTGGGTGTGTCATGAATGACATGTTATTAATGTATATGTCAAGGAAGGATTTATCCCTTCTATTTATGGAATTTGGTATCTCGTCCCTTCGATTAAAATAGAACTGTCACCCTAAATTCCATGTCTATGGTGTAATAACATGTTTATTTCAGGTAGTCAAATAATGGCGTATCAAGCATATTGGATGATGACACTATCATGAAATATGCTTGACGAGATATTGCGACAAAGGGATTATATTAAATAGTAAGTCTTCATATGTGGAATTCGTCATTAAAACTTTATGTTAATTCTCTAGGGTTCCTTGACTAATTGTTAGATAGTAATCTTGGACTTTAGGCAAGCATGCCTAATGCTAATGAGAAAGATTCCAATAGGGTCACACACTAACTATTTTCGGTGGTTTCAATTAAATTTTATTTGAATTTAATTTATAGAATAAATATTATTCTCAACACTAAGGAATAATTTTATTCAAGATAAAATGATCAAATAAATTAAATAAATATTTATTCACTGAATTGTGAATAAAATTTATTTATTTATTTTATTTAACATTTAATAAATATTTATTTACTAGTTTGTAAAAATAATTATTTATTTAAAAGAATAAAATATTTTATTTGGGTGTTCAATAAATGGAAGATGAGTTCGAATGGGCCAAGATTGTGTTCATTGATAAATTAATTATTTACAAGTTGGTAAATAATATTTATCCATTTGACCCAAGAAATAATACTAATACTATTATCATTATGCGGTACGATATTTCATTTAAGGTTCCATTTTTCGTACATTGGAGCACCACAAATAATGTTGTTGTTATTTTTATTATGTGGCATGATTTTTCTCTAATATTTATAATTGCATTTAAATATTGTCTTGCAATTTAAATTGTAACTAAAACCCCATATCAGTTAATAGGTAGGTACGTCCATTGTTCAAAATCCCAGTCAATTCAGAATTATTGAGCCAAACATTTTCTATATCTTTTCCTCTAATATCTCCCTCTCAAGAATGAGACCAGTTCTTCAAGACCGAATAATGAGTGAGAAATAATGATTGACGCAAGACATTCGCTTCGTGGCACTAGAACTCAAAGACTGAGTGATATTGTTCAGAGACCATTGGAGCACATGTGGATCCCCACAAGAGGGATTCTAATTTGTATCCTCATGAGTGCAATGAAGGTAATCCAGAAGGGTCATTCATACAATCAATGATAATCATCTAAGAATGTACCTAAGACCCAATTATTTAGTTTCCTTAGAAATTTATAAATTAATTATAAATATGATATGCAAGATCCTCTTTCTTGAATCTAGTTCATTTCTTATATTTTTTTAAATATTTGATTTTAATATGTAGATACTGGAATTCATTATCGTATTGATCAAAAATTGGTCATTGATTACAGAAAAAGGAAAGTCAGACCCCCACCAATCGTCACGCTTCCGTTGCATTTGTATCCTTTATGGACAACCCATATGGGAATGTCATATAGTTAAGAAAACTACATGCTGACCATGTGATTGGATCTTCTAAGAAACCATAGACAAATCACATGAGTTTCACATGGTTTATACTAACTGTACGCTAACTGTGGGACTATACTAAAAACATAAAATTTTAAAATATAAACAGGATCTTTATTGAAACAAAAAATTGTGGTTAAAATTAATTACAGAATTAAATATATTAATAATTTAGGTTTGTAGTGTAAAAATTCTCCCCACCATAACACTTTATTTCCCAATAAAGACCCAAAGATCTGGTTCATCTCTATATTAGATGAAATAAAACCACTAGAAAATATGTGGTTTCTGAAACATGAGGGAAAAGAACTAATAATCACCATTCTTTAGAAACTATGAGCCTAAAAAGATAATAAAGAGATAATATTTAAAAAAAATTAACCTACACCAAAGGGAAAATGAGAAATATTGAAGAACATGAACCATAAAAAAAAAAGACCCTATGGAAGAGACTCAAACATTCAAACAAAATCTCAAACATGGAACACCCTACCCGCTGACATAGAATCACCAAGGAAACCAACTATTGTCTCTTTTGGATCTCCACTAGCATTCATCACACAAACCTTCATCAAATATTTCTGATCTAATATGGTCAGGGTTGGGCGAGGCATAATCCAATAATCACACAGGAAACAAGAATTTAAAATTTACAAGAAGTTAAGAATACATACTAGAGAGATAGTATCATCAAGGGTGTTCCCGCTCCCTACCATTTTAGAACCCTCGTCAGACATTATTTTACCAAACCAAAACAACATTCAAATCCATAAAAAACCTAGAACACTAGTGTGACCCCTTAACTTTTTGAATTACACCTAAACATTTTAAGAGAAGAAATCAATGGTACCCTTAGTGGGTCTCCCCGTCATTATGAAAATGAATAACATGGACAAACTACCAACACAAGGGGGACAAAGAAAGAGACTAAAATTAAACACCAGTCTAAAAAAAGATTCGTAATTTCTATATGATTCAGGCATCTCCAGTAGAAACTACTCAAAAAACCATTCAAAAATAAATCCACCAAAACTACCAACACAATGTGGGGTTATAAAATATAATAATGGGAAAGGAAAAACTAAAACAGCTTCGTATTCTCAGATGTAGGAGATAGAAATTCGGATCTCCATTTTATTACCCACACTCAAAAATTTCGTGACTGTATTAAAATATTCACTCTCTAACCTATGGAGGGACCCCTAGTGTATAGAAAAATCTAATTCCCCATAATAAAGTACTAATAACCTCTAACCTAAGAATCCTCATATAAAAACAAGACATACAAAACTTCTCCATAGACACACTATTAACAAGAGAAAAAAGGAATATAAAAAATTCCTTAGAGTTCCACAACCAACCACATTGAAAGAAAATGAGTGGGTGGTTTGAAGAATGAGATGTAGGAACTCGTGAATGAGAAATTTTAGGATGAATACCTCATAGGAAGATAAGTTATTTCAATATATTTCTCAACAATATTTTTGGAGAAATAGAAACTAGATTTTTAAAGTGGTAAACATACTACTTCCTTATTTATTATCATTTTTTAACACCCATGAGCTTAGCCATACTACAGCCTCTAATGGTACTCGACCATCATGGGAAACATGTAACAAATAAAAATAAATCAAACTCACTAATCCGCTAGGAGTTTGAAAAAAAAAACCACAAGGGACCCCTTAGAAACCATTGGACTATTATGGGTAGCATTCTCTAAATAACATAAAAACGCCCAACCAAATCAATATCAATCCAAAACTTATCTAAATATCATTTCAAACAAAAAAAATTCTCATAAACCAATTCATCAAAAAACCAAATCAAATACAAAATAAAATCCCAAACAAAACTAATTCACAACACCACCACAAAACAATCAAGAACCCTCTTTTAAAAAATACCATTTTCAAAATCATGCAATGAACCAAATCCAATTTTAAAATCTACTCTCCTTTTCATATCTTCCTTGATGAAATTAATTCTAACAAACCCAACATAACCAAAACCAAACAGTTTCAAAATCAAAATTTCAAAACTCATGAACAAAAACATCAAAAAATTATTCAATCACTTTTCAAAACATTGAAATCCCTCAACCCTTTTGAAAATAAATTTTAGAAAACATAAAAAGTTGTACAAACTAAACACCCACCGTGGGTATTTCATGAACACTCACAAATATAAACAACCATGTACTAGCTAAAGCACCCATACACACATATGAATAACCTTATATTTACCACATATATACATCTATATATATATATATATTTGAAAACTCATAGGAATATCAATGGCTCAATAAAAGAAAAAATATCACTTTATAAACTAAGTTAAAAATACCACCAACCAATTTTGAAACCACCTATTATCATTAAAGAAAAAAAATCATATTCCTTGTTACTATTGAAATTTTAAATCTTATAAAATCATTCAAAAACCCCCAAAACATTTTCTAAAATGATTTAATTTCCAAAACAACCCATTTCATTTTCAAACATCTCAAGGTTTTTATTTTGTAAAAAAAATTGATAAACCATATTCAACATTTAAAAAAAATTCTCTAAATAAACACAAAAAAATATCAAAAAAATTAAAATAAACCTTTTACTCAATAAAAAATCCAAAAGTCTCATAGGATCAAATGCCACACATGACTTGGTCGCACGGTTTGGTAGGTCATGCACCAACTGAGTGAAAATATTCATGGTCATTAGAGGAAGTTTCATAGTCTTTGAATGGTTTTTCAAACCATGAATAGTAACCATTAACCCTCTAAATACCTCCCATAGTAACCCTAAAATTCTCAAAACCATAAAGAAACAATGAAAAAATATATATGTACTATGAAAACACAAGAGATTCAAGATTGGATTTTTAAGGAAAAACCATCCCAAACCACCCTGTAAATTCAAGTGTCCTTTTGAATAGGTGGTGATCAAGAACCTACCCATTACTGACCACTTTAATTAAAAAAATTATAGATCTAAACTCTTATACATCTCCAAATAACAAGGGATAATGATCTGATACCATTTTATCACAAACTAAACTGGGTCGACCCTGAACTAGTCACCAAATTTGGCCAGGAACACCTGAGAGGTATTCCCAAACCTCTCAGGCTGGAAACTAGTGTTGAGAATCAATCATAACCCTATTGTGATTAATTTATCTATAGAATAATATGAAAAATAAATAAATAGAAACCATGATATAATGTAAGAACTAGAAGCAGAAAATAAATAATAAACTATTGCACATACCTCTATGTGACCTCATGGGTCACCTCCAAAAATTGAATCACACTCTCTCCATGAGAAAACTAAATATAAGAAGTAACTAACAAAAAAATATGATAACGAAATTAGTCATGAAAACTGAGATGCTCAGTAGGGATTCCAAAATAAGAACCACACCCTATACCTTACCTTTAGAAAAACATGTCATGCTAGTTTGAAATACATATATTTAAAATAAGGTTTTCATTACCTTATTAATAAAATTTACAAGATAAAAATTTCAAAGAACCAATTTCCTTTCTATTTCTAAAAATGTTTCTAAATAATAAAATTATATACCAAACCCCCTTTATAAGAAGATACATTTAGTGAAATTACATTTCAACAAAAATTAGTGAAAAACGAATTAAAATTACTAAATTAAGTGTTTTCAGTAGAATCATAGTAGTTATAAATATTTTATGAAAAAATTACAAAATAAAATATAAAATAGAATACGAGTGAAATAGTCATCATGGGATATACCATGACACCAAGTCAAGAGACCCTAGATGCACTTGGTTCGGAATCCATATGTCAACATATCAATGTGATCTAATGTCAATAACTAGCCCAAATGCTCCCAAATTTCCACACTAGTGACATATCCTAGATGGATACTTCATGGGGATCTATTCAATCTAATCAAGAATAAATAGTAATTGTGTCTCAACTCTCACTATGACACCTAGGATCCCATGTTAGTAGCATGAATGAGAAGCGAGGATTTCATCACGCACTTGAAACATACATAGGTGCCAGCGTGCATGCCTTGAAAACTTCATAAAACTATCCATGCATATTCCCTCTATATATATTGAATTAATATGGAGGTTCCCATCATTCAAAATTCATTTTTAATGTTCCAACAGAGACTACTCATCATGAGAGTTTAAAACCATTTTCTAATAAATACTTAAATTTCATAAATAGGCCTCAGCATTTGAAGTAAAAATTAGTCATTTTTAATGCCCGTTTATAAATATAATTCATATTTAAGACATTTTTAAAATAAATACAATATAAAAGGTTCTATCCATATTTAAAAAAACTTGGAAACATGCTTTAATAGAAGGAAATCAACGCGAAAACTTAAGAAAGAATGAAAAATATTACTGAAACTTGTTATAATCATTGCATTAATTTCATAAATTATATTTACTTAATAATATAATTAAACATGTAGATAAATAAGCAAGCAATCATAGTTTCCAAATTAAAGGCTTGGACATTGGGGACCTACCTCAAAACATTCTTATTTTGAAATTGGAAACCCAAACTTGCTTCATGCTTACACTCATATTCACCATTAAATATATATATATATATATATGTATCCTTTTACCCAATTTACATATACCACTTTCCATGATTTCATATATACAATATGTATATATGTGTGTGTGTGTGTGTTCTTACATATTTATACACATATACGTCGCCTTCAACAATGGCGGCTTGAAACCACCGCAAGGAGGTCCAAGACACACTTTAAAAATATAAGGAACCCAAAAGTCAAAAAATACCTTATTAAAAATTGAAAAAAAGATTTATAATAGAAGAAAAAAAAACCTAGAACAAAATTAGGACCCACTACCATTGAAATCATGGTAAGAACATGCATTAATCATACCCCGTGAGCCCTAAGAACCATGAACCAACAATACAAATACCAAAAAATGGGTTAGGGTTTTGATAGGTCACATGTTCCACAATGGGAGGATAAAATGAGGAGTAAAATGGAATAATAACAATGCTTATAATGAGAGGGACTCACCAAATAAGATTTTACTCAATATTAGGAGTGGAACCACTGACCAGAGGGATCTGGAGAGGGGAGGTCGTTCGTTCGGGGAGACCCTTTAGGCATCGAGCGAGAGAGGTGGAGGGGGGGGGGGTCACATGACAAGACAGGTAGGGGCTAATAAGAAAAAATAAAAATATAATACTAATAATAATAATGATCATAATAAAAGTCATAATAAAAATAATATAATTTTTATTATTATTTAAAAAATTATTTTATAGTATTTTATTTTACTTTACTGAATTTTATTTTTTTTAAATCCAGGAAATTATGCTTGACTTGTCCTCCTAGATAGCTAAATCATGTGTCAATTTTGCACCTCTACTCTAGGACACTGGTCAAACATAACAAGAAAGGCATACCACTAAGAAAAATATGCACCATTTATTTGATGATCTCTGCCAAAAACAACAGAAGAATCACATGAGTTGTGCATGGTTTATTCTAACCATGTTCTAAACAAGAACCTATACTAAAAAAAATAAAATAAAATTGAAACATAGTTTGATAAAAAATCTAAAGTGATTCCAAAAAAATTTAGAAAACTAAATATAATTAATAATTCAAGGTTAGGATGTGACACATCCCCATGATGAGGTCAAAACCTATAATCTCAATAATATATAATTCAAAAAAAAGATATTATACCTAGAAACATTTAGTGGATGCTCCATACATTGATGGATAAATATCAATATCATCCACAATGGTGTGTCGGTCAAAATAACCCCAAACATAAACTCCATTTCCAGACCAAAACCATTTACAAACTGAGAAAATATAAAATAAATTGAGGCTCTAGTATTAAATAAATCACTATAAAGCATGAAATCTATAACAATCATACCATATACAGTTGATGGTCAGCCTTTACAATAATAGGTGAAGGATAAACTTCATGAAACTAGCATATCCCTCTATCCTATTCTCTTGAGTGAGTCCACTGGGTTTCACTACCCTGCTGATATGGATGATCTTGCCCAAAATTTCCAAATCTCCACCCTGACTAGTATTGATAGTGTAACTATAACTTCCTAACTGATACGGGGTAGCAGACCCCCTACCAGTGCTTTAAATCAGTTTAGGTCCCCCATAACTACTCATCTTTTGTAGGTTCCTATATAAATTTTGTACATGACCCATCCTACCATAAGCTTGGTATTCCACTAGTGGTCGTGGGAACTGACCGTGCACATGGACTGACCTTCGACAATTATAATAAATCACTTAATTGCTACCCTATGGGACTGTTATTTTGACTTTGATACTTTGTCTTCCACTTCCCATGTAGAATCTCTTAGAATGATGGTTCATACTATCAAATGACATAACACTGGATCTCTCAACTGAAACTGTATTCCTACCACTAGAAGCCTCAATCATCTTCCCCTATGAAATGAGAGTATAATACACTACCTCAGTAAACATTATTAAATGTAAAATGTTTATCAAGGAAATGATATCACATCTAAGTCAGACCAGAAAACATCTATCCATGTCTACCTCATCTCCTTTCAATGTCAATGAAAAATGTTAAAAATAGGTGAAGGGTATGACATATTACATATCTAACATACTTCCCTCATTCAAACACATAAAATATTCAGCTTTTCTTTTACCTTATTGTCTCTGGGTTACAATTATCCATGAAATTATCTTAGAATTTTTTCCAAACCATGCTTTCCAACCACTCATCCTGAGCCTAAATATCCCACTAGTGATTCACTAGTCCTTGTAACATATATGTTTTTTAAAAGACTATATTTTCTGTAGGGATCTCTATGATATGTAGTATCATCTGGATATACTCAATCCAGAACTGATCTACCTCAGTTCCACCCTCTCTGGTAAATGTTGGAGGTTATTTAGTTCAAAATCTCTCATCATATAAAATATACACATTGTTTCCCAACCTGGGTATTGATCACACCAAGGATCGCTATTTTATTTCACACTTAAATAACTATTTTTACCTGATTTTGTATTTTAAATTCCTATTATTATGAAAAGATACAATTCAGGTTTAATTCAATTATTTTTTTATCACTACTAAAAGGGTAATTTTTTTTTGATAATTTTATTAGAGGTGGAGGTGATTTAGAGGATCCATAATGGAGTTCATGAAAAGCGTCCCAAACATCACAGGAGCCCAAGAACCCATGTAAACTCAAAAGAAAATTGTAACTAATCCATGAATAAACTTTTACAGAACTTTTGTGATCTGGTCAATAATTCATCGGATGGAAACTTTTCTAAAGACGCATTAGCATAATTCATCCATTAAGTGTCCCATTTGAACCAGTCCATCTAATAAAAGGATTATTCTCAAAGACAAAAGTGGTGTTCTATATTTAGGCTATATCTATAGTTTTGGGCCTCCAAATTATGCCACATTTTCATTAGATAAAACCAATAGGTGTACAAGAAAAATTAGTTTTTTCCAAATTGAGATAAGATTATATAGATGATGAAAACCATGGGTCAAGTGGTTTCACAAAATCATGGTTCCCAAAACCACCTTCTACTTTGCCTATAAATTGTCTCCTTGGGAACCCCATTCGAAATTTCTACCAAGAGGATAATATCTGAAATTTTGGAGACTTGAAGGATTCCAATATTAATCTTATAAGCTCTTCAGTCCCCTATCCTAATAGAGAGATCCATGATGAGGGCCATGTTCTTCCCAAGCCTCCTCTTCCCATCAATGGAAAGCTAAATGGTGTACAATCAATTTGATGGAGCTACTCACACATGGGGGGGGGGTTCTGGTTCTTGTTATGCTACTGGTTTTGTGTAATTTTAGAGTTAAATATTTCGTTTAAGTTTTATTTTAACATTTTTCTTCTTTAAATGTTTATTTGTTTAATCAAGTAAAACCCTTTTTATCTCAACATCGATTGGGTTGAGATTTCAAGTGGAAATATTGGGTTAATCTAATTAGACAACACAAGAAACCCTTTTCAAATTTACATACATAATATTTAATTATTATTTAGTAGAACTTTTTCTATGATTGAGTTACAAACCTTGACAAAAGTATTTTTATGTCAAGGTTTGGTTCTTCGTGCATCGTTTTAAGAGGTAAGAGGCGATTCAAGATCCTGACAACCCTCATGAAAATAATTCCATTAAACCATGTGAAATTTAAAGAACAATGAACTATTTGAGATGTGTAGTGAACATTAAATTACATCACTATCTCATAACTCTATAAACAATACCTTATTTTTTAATGTAGTAAACACTTTAATTAAGTCATTTTATTTTTAAAACTATTTTCAAAACCACACCCCTCTTTTATTCTATTTTATTAAAAATACACACTTTAAAACCCCAACACTCTTTGAGATATGAACAATAGTCTCCCCTAGAATATAAATAAACATTAAAAACATAATCAATTTGATGTGTCATGACAACACTGCCAAATTTTTGAACCATTTTCGGGGAGATCTTTTGTTTTTAGTGTTTGTTTTTAATAAAATATTGTTTATTTTGTAATTATTTATTATATTATTTTCTTACTCCATTTTTTAAGTTTATTAATACATCATCAATACCAAAATTTTATGGGATAAGACAATCACAAGGGTAAATACTACATGAATACCAAGAAAGGATTAAAAGGTTTTTTTTCGAGTTGCTGACACCACCAAATAAGTGATCAAATTTTAATATAGTATTTTTATAAAGGTTTAATACCTATTGATCAAAACATGAATGATGTTTTTTAAAGTGGTGTACTTGTAACATCCTAGTTAAATAAAGAATACGACATTCTCATATTGATAAATATTTGTGAATATAATGTTAATATTACTTTAAAGAGAATGCTATGCTCGATGGCGTACCGAATACTCAACAATGAGTTTCTTTGAAATCTTATGTTGCACACTAACAATAAAATAATATTATTATTAATGGTAGTTAACTCCTAGCCATTGTAATGCCAGGAATGAACAGAAAAAACTACAAAATGATTATATATTTCTGTTAAATATTTTTACTTTTATCCAATAAATGTTAGAGGCTTAAAATTAGAATGAATCAAATTTCAAGCGTAAATATTCTAATATTATTTAAAAGGTCGATTAACCGCCTTTTGATGGAGAACCCTTTTTAAATACACTTTTTGAAAATTTTATATATTATATTTGACAAAATAAAATCCTTCTATAGAATCAGGACATCAAAATTTAATATCTGTATGTTTTTGGTAATTTTCCGATATAGATCATTTTTTAATGAATAGTGAATGATGTTGTATTTTAATTCAAAACCTCCTTTTAATATAATGGTTAGATTATATTTTTAATTGGTTTTAAGGTCAATTAGAATATATTTTTACCATTAAATCCAATTGTGGCCATTGGAATTAATTTCACTTGGAAATTGGACATAAACAAGTGTCAATATTTTGATATATATTGTTTCTTAAAAACAAGGTTTTTGTTTTGACTATGTGAATTAATAATTGAATTAATTAATGAAACTTATATGTTTTGAATTTTGTAAAATAAACATAATTTTTGAATTCGGAATATCTAATATAGCATAGGCTGGATTTTATGGGATTTTTCTGGAAAACATCAATTTATGATGAATAGTGAAACCACTAAGTGGTAGTTAAAAAACCGATTTTTCGTTTAAATGAAATTTTGTCGCATCTATGAATTTAATTTTAAAAATACTAAATACATGGTTGTAATTATTAAGTAAAATTTTGTTCAATGGGATGAAAATAAATTTTGGTGAATAGTAACTTTTGAGTTTTATTAATCGCTTTTAGAGGTAATTAGTGTAATTTTAGGTAATAATAATGTTTTAATAATATGAAATTAGCTTGAAACATGTCCTACCCTTATTGGATGAGTCTTGGCAGACCAAGACAATCCATTGGTAAACTTGGGGACCCCATGGAGCCACATGGGTAAGAAAATCATATTAATAACTTTTTATTTAATGTTAAAATAAAAATGTCACAAACATGTATTGTTTTACTAAAACAATTTTTACTTGGGGTTATATAATTTATATTTTTTAAAATAAATATTCATTATAAATTTAAAAATATTTCATACATCATGGTAATTTTTTATATTTTTTAGACATTATATAAATACATTTATTTTTGACACCATTATGATGTTGCGATTACCTCATTATTGAACGATTTAAATAAAATGAAATGATAAGGTAAAATATCAGACTTACACTTGTATAAAACCTATTGGATGGGTGTATTTCGAACCCTTATCACTTTATCCTAGAAATATAAAATTTTGGGATCTTTAATATCCGAAAATCATTTCATAATAAAGTAACATTTCATGACGTTCCAAGTGTGACCCTCCTCCCTCTTATAATAGGCCCCCACCTCTACACCCTTACCCACACCTCTCAAGCCCTTGGATAATACAAAACTGGATCCTATTGTCTCTCCACATCCCTCTCTTTATCCTATAATCCTTACCTTATGCATAAATCTCTTCAAAGAACCTTTCGGTTCAAACCACATGGAGTTACCCGATATAAATGTAATGCCTTCTCTTATGTTCTTTTGTTTTATTTTGCTTCTCCAACCCCTAAACTCTTTTTATTCCTTTATTTTGTAACAAAAACAGTATCTACAATATACTATTATGTTTTTATGATAATTATTCGAGCTACACTTACACACACCTCCATCTAATGGTTAAAGAACATACTGTTTCCGTGGATGGCGAATTATTACCTCACGAAATGATGATTGTTCAATTATCTTTTACCGCCTATCATGGTGTCCATTATGATGTAAATGTATTTTATATATGATACATATGGTATTTATGTTTTCTATATGCTTCTTTATTTTATATTTAAAACATACCTTTAGTCTTTTCATTTGTGAAAATGCGATAATTTCATACCAGAAAGTGTGGACTACCGCCCCCTCAAGTGTTGTGACTCGTTCATGCAATACATGGAATGTATAAAGAATTAAATTAATGAAGTTATGTGACCTATATAAAATATGTATTATACATGAATTATAATATATATATATATATATATATCTCATTTAATTTTACTTCTATTAATATTACAAAGAAATGAAAGTAGTGTTCATGCGTACGTACGGCCTAACGTCTCCATGAACGGTGCATTTCATTTTATTTATCAAAATGTTATGGAATAGTATAACATGAATTTATACAAGATATATAGTATATTTAAATCATTAATATTATTCTATATATGATTTACTTATAACTACATGGACAATTCTTTTCAAACAAATTCATTATTGACTCATGTTCTAAACATACAAAAACATCTGATATAAACTATCATAATTAACTAATTATTATAACATGATAATATGTTATATGAATTGAATAATAAAATATAAAGGAGTTCCTTATGAAATTATAAATTGGCCAATGTTTATTATTCAGGAATATAAAGAAACGAAAAAGGAAAGTCGAACTTGAGGTAAGGGATCCGACCTCTCTCTTTCATTTCAAGTACTATCTTTTGTGTCATTTCTTTTATGCTCCATGTTCTTATGTTTGAGGATGCTATTTTATATTCACCATAGTGTAATTTGTATTTTCATATGATGAGAGACCCCCTATTACTCTCATGAATTCATTTTAATAAATTTTATGTGGCATCATTAGGCTGCCGAATTTTCGTAAGGGATTTCTTATCTCACTTTTAATTCCGTGAGATTTCCATTGGTCACCACATATTGATGGAATGTGGTGTATTGTGTACTACAAATTGATATATTATCATGATTCTATTTATATTCATGTTGTTAATAAATTAATTTGGTGTTTATTATCTTTTGGTCATACAACCACTACCACAAAAACGGTTTTTCGTAGCGCCCCCCTTTATCATCGCTTGTTTAGTAGCGCTGATAAAGGAGGGCCTTTATCAGCGCTTTTATTAAAAGCACTGATAAAGGGTCAGCTTCAAAAAAAATAAAAAATTATATTAATATAATAATATATTAATATATTAATATATAAATATAGTTATATTGTCATATAAATATAATATATAATTTTTAAATATATTTTAGATAAGTATAAATGTACATTTACACTTATTATACTAAATATATAATATATTTAGTGAAAATGACTTCTTAAAAAATTAAAAAAAATATTTTTAATTAATAATTTGATAATTATTATGGAGTAATAGTCATTTAATAACAATTTGAGGAATAAAAAAATTTAAAAATTTAAAAAAAGATCCAAAATATGTTCAAAACGCAACTCAAACTTCAAACGGCCATAACTTTTGATCCGGGTGTCTGTTTGAGCTCTACCACATATCAAATAGAAGCCCGCGACGAGCTCTACGTCGTTGTGACAGGTGGGGTGCCCTGGTCAAGCGTTTATCGAGGCGAAAAGAAGCCCATAAGGCCTCCAAACTGAGATTTTTGTCGGGGTACCCATATTTTTTTAACATTTTGTGGATTTTCAAACTCGTTTAAGGGGGTATTATTGGCTTTTTTTTGGTGGGGACTGAATTTATTCCAAGTTATTACATTAATATTGATATTATGTCTTTGAAATTTCATACTTTATTATAATAAACTGCTATTTATAATAAAATATATAACTATATGTACATATTTTTTATATATTTGCACCTAAAAATTAAATTTTTTAAATAAATAATTAAACATATTTACATATAAAATATATTAGCTTTATCTAAATAATAACTAATATCCATTTTTTAAAATACCAATATATGAATATTTATATACCTATATATTAATCTAACTATATATATATATATTAATCTAACTATATATATATATATATTAATCTAACTATATATATATATTAATCTAATAACTATATATATATTAATATAACTACATATATATATATATTAGTATTACTATAAATATATATATTAATATAACTATATATATATTCATATGACTATATATATGTTAATATAACTATATATATATATATTAATATAAATATATATTACTATACGAATAAATATAAGTATATATATATAGATATATATTAATATAACTATATATATATTATAATATAACAATATATATATATATTAATTTAACTATATATATATATATATATTAATATAACTATATATATAAATTATAATATAACTATATATATATTATAATATAACTATATATATATATTATAATCTAATAACTATATATATATTAATATAAATATATATTACTATACGAATAAATATAACTAAATATATATATATATATATATCATGAATTGGAAGACAAATCAAAATAGGGTAGTGGTAAAGGCTTAGGCGCGCAGGGGGGAGGTCTCGAGTTCAAATCATGTGGGAGGCAGGAGCGCGCGCGCATGGGGGAATATAGCAGCAAGCGCTGTTAAAGGGTGAACGGGGTGCGTGGGGTGCGTGGGGTGCTGTAAAGGGGAAGAAAAACAATGTAAAATGGGGGGCTCAAGCACTATAAAATCCCACCCGATTCGCGGTATTTTTAAATTTTTTTAAATTTTATTTAAATTTTTTTAACTTTTATCAGCGCTTTTTTAAAAGCACTTATAAAGGAAGGGCTGATATAGGACCCCTTTATCAGCGCTAAAAAAAGCGCTGATAAAGGGGTACTTTTATCAGCGCTTTTTTAGCACTGATAAAAGACCCCTTTAATCAGTGCTTTTTTTAGCGCTGATAAAGGGGTCCTATATCAACGCTTTTCGGGGCGTTGATAAAGAGGACCCCCCCCCCTTATCTATGCTGGTTTTATCAGCGCTTTTCTAGCGCTGATAAAGGCCGTGTTTGTAGTAGTGGACCCAATTGATTACAACGAGGTAAGGGGTTTTATCTCACTTTTTATTCTAGTGAGATTCATGCTACATTTTCCACTATTTCCTTTTGTGTGGTGTTTGTACTACCCATTATTCTACTATTTGTGTAATATACTCTCATTTATGGGTATTTACATCTTCATTGTATGAACCTTCTTTCATGAGGTGTACATTTCGAAATTTACCCAAATCGGTAAGGGAACCTTTCACCCTCCTTTTTTTAAAAGGCTTATTTTTATTAGGTCTTTTAATTTACATATTATTATGTTGGGATATGTTCTTGTATATCCTTATTTCTGTAAATAATATGTCGAAGTGATGAGATACCATTTTTATCTCTCATCGTCTCATTTTCTGAATTTTAAAATGACATTAGTAGGCTGTCAAATTTCTGTAAGGAAAATTCTTAACCCAATTTCAATTCTTTGGGTTAAACCTATACTTCTTGATTATGTCGTACTATGAATATGTGTGGATGAACTCTAATTGTTTTAGACTTAATATCCTCTTCTATTTTGTGTATTTATATTTTATACACATAATTATGTAATTGATTTATCCTTAATCTAAGGATACTGACTTTGTAAGGGACTTCATCTCAAAATTCATTCATTGAGGAATATTTTTGTTATAATACAAGACTTTCTTTTATATGTTTTATAATCACCTTTGAATTTTCATTTCATTCAAAGGGAATATTTTTCTATGAATCATTTTACTAAACGACAAAAATTAATGTCTCTTTTAACATACATGCTGACAACGACCTTTTCCACCGCCACGAGTACTATTTGACCTTTGGCTTCCTTAACAAGCCGTAATGTTTTTAAAAGAAAATAAATACCATATAATCTTTTATGTATTTTGGTATTGAAAATGGTTTTGATAATGGATTTTTTATTTTAATATATTTAAGTGATATATTGTGATTGAAATGTGGAAATGTTTTCCTTCCATTATATTTGATTTGTGTCTTATGATTTTGTAAGGGTACTTGGACATTTGATGGGTGGTTACATGATAAACCATATGATAGGTGGTGCGTTGAATACCAGGATGGGTGGTTATGTTATATCCTCCCATTCATTGGGTATGGTAGTCGGCCGTATGGCTATTCCATTTAGTGATATGTGTCGAAGTTGACCGTATAGTTATTCCATTTATGTATGTTTATGTACAAAGTTACCTTTATATATTATGTGTTATTTATATGGGTTTTATGGTAATCTTTTGGTTACAAAATTGTAAGTAATGATATTTTATTCAGTGAAGAGTATTTACTACTTCGTAAAGGTGAAAGGTATTACTTATGATAAAGTATTCATGATTTACTTATTGTTTTGAAAAAACTAACTGTTTTCCTTCTTTGTGTATCCTTTACTGGGCTTTTTATGCTCATCCCAAGTTTTTGAAATGTTTTCCACATGACTTAAATATTAATGGGGTCAAGTATGGGATCAAGGAAAGACATTCCATCTAAAACATGGAACTAGGCATGTTTCTTTTTAAGAGTTTTTATTTTATGGAAACTTAATAGAAGAGTCTACTTTGTAATATTTTGAGATGTAATAGTTATGTCCTAATTCTCTAAAACACTAAACCTGAAATGATCCTCTATGTGAATTATTCATTTAATTCATGATTATGTAATTTTCTATGTCTAGGTCCATATAGTTGGTATCAGTGGTCGGTTTAGATAACTTTAGAAGTTAGGGTATTCTTTAATCACAAGTGACATTATTATAATTGTTAGGATTTCAGAAGGAGCCATAGTTTTAGATAAAGTGAATTATTTTAAGATAACATGATTAATTATATCTTAGTATTTTCCATCCTCATAAGATATTATATTATGATTCTAATGATATACTCACACTGACCTTTTTGGTTTTAGTAAATGGTTAGATCTATCAGGCACCAATGTAATAGTGGATGTAAAGAAATCTGTGACGGTTTTCTGAAAGAATAACTGAATGATATGGGAGTTGCAAAGAGAACTCTTGTGTTTATTCTCAACCAACTATCAAGATTCATGATTAACCACTTGAACCTTGGTGAGTTCTCTAATGCATCATGTACGAGAGAACCAACTCGATGTGGAAGTTCATGTAATAATTATAAAGCTAACCATTAGGGTTTATATGATCCTTGCTTTTGAGGTAATTATGGGTTACTATATGTCATGATGGAAAATTAAAGGCAATATATAAACATGAGGTTAATTATGTTATGGTTATTTTTGAAGATTTTATCTCTTTTTGGGGAATGTTTTAAGAATTATATAGTTTTTGGAAAAAGTACAACACGCAGACCATGTGACAACCCGTCGCATCGGACGAAGCTTCGGGAATCGAACCCACAGCCAAAGTGCGACTGGCATTTATTGCCTACCAATGGACTACGTGAAGTCCTGGTTAAGATGACTAATTATTTTTAGTTAGATTATATTATGAATTGGGAATAGTATTATTTTGAGTTATTTATGGAAATTATTAACCTATCATAGAAGATATGTGATTAGGTTAATTACTTCTCAGTATGAGACATTAAGAGTAACTGATGTTATTTGGAGATAAATATTATGATTTACCTTTGAAGACTATGTGATTAAGTACTTCATAGATTTGGGTTTCAATCATAGTTTGGTTTATTTTTGAATAATTTTAAGGGAAATTTTGTATTGAATGTTATCTGTTGAACATTGGGTTGTTTGAATAATTTTGATGATTAAGAGTAGTTTTTATTTTCGTAAAAGATTATCTTTTATTTGGGATTATATGATCTTATACTAACAATTTTTTTTATGGTTAAGGTCTGAAGACATGGAAAATATATAGGTCCCCTTTTTGTATTAGATGATTTTCTAGAAGTTTATTATAGTGCTCTTAATGTGAACAAGTCATCCTAAATACTCACCTTTTGTAGAAAATATGGGTTTCTGTAAGAAATCTAGTAATAGATGAAAGTTTACAAGACATGTAAGTATGTTTCCTTCTGTTTTAGTTAAGCTCATAAATAAATTCCTCAATAAAAAGTAACTTAAAACAAAAATTTTGTTTCTTAACTTTTCCTACTGGGGAATCAAATACCACTTATCCCATCACAAGTTTGTGATTTTATGGTGGGTAACATTCTCCTAGACATATTTTCCCAACACTCTCCATCAGAACTTGATGGTTTTTTTTCTCTTCCATATCCATGTATTCAGGGAATCTTGGTATCTGTTGTCTCAGGTGACATTTTTACTTTTATTTACTTCTTTTAAAGTGATAGTTTAATTTAATTCTTTTCTGAAGTGGGGCTTTCAATGACGTTTTCAATCCCAATTTTAAAACTCCGAGGATGCAATTTCCAAAAGGGGGGAAGGATGTAACATTCTGGGTAAATAAAGAATATGGCATTCTCATATTTATCAATATTTGTGAATAAAATGTTAATATTACTTTAAAGGTAATGTTGTGCTTGGTGGCGTGCCCAATACGAAACAACGAGTTTCTTTGAAATCTTACATTGCACACCAATAATAAAATAATATTATTTTAAATGGTAGTTAACACCTAGCCATTATAATCGCAGGAATGAACATAACTAACTAAAAAATGATTATATATATTTGTTAAATATTGTTACTTTTATCCAATACATTTTATAGGCTTAAAATACGAATGAATACAATTTTAAGCGTAAATATTCTAATATTATTTAAATGGTCGATTAACCGCCTTTTGATGGAGAACCCTTTTTAAATCCACTTTTTGGAAATTTTATATCATATATTTGACAAAAAAAATCCTTCTTTAGAATCGGGACATCAAAATTTAATTTCTGTATGTTTTTGGTATTTTTCCGATAAAGTTTATTTTTTAATGAATAGTGAATGATGTTGTATTTTAATTCCAAACCTAATTTTAACATAATGGTTAGATTGTCTTTTTAATTGATTTTAATGTGCAATTAGAATATATTTTTTCTATTTAATCCAATGGTGGACATTGGAATTAATTTTACTTTGATATTAGATATAAACAAGTGTCAATCTTTTGATATATATTGTTTCTTAAAAACACGCTATTTATTTTGACAGTGGGATTTAATTATTAAATGAATTAATGAAACATATATGTTTTAAATTTTTTAAAATAGACATCATTTTTGAATTCAGAATATCAAATATAGCTTAGCGTGAATTGTTGGTATTTTTCTGAAAAACTACAATTATTGATGAATAGTGAAACCACTAAGTGGTAGTTAGAAAACTAATTTTTCGTTTAAATGAAATTTTACTGAATCTAGGAATTTAATTTTAAAAATATGGCATACATGGTTGTCATTATTAAGTAAAATGTGGTTCAATGGGATGAAAATAATTTTTGGTGAATAGTAACTTTTAAGTTTTATTAAACGCTATTAGAGGTAATTAGTGTAATTTAAGGTAAAATTAATGTTTTAATAAAATGAAATTACCTTGACACATGTCCTACCTTTATTGGATGAGTCATGGACGGCCCAGAGAATCCATGTCTCAACTTAGGTACCACATGGAGCCACTTGGGTAAGAAAATGACATTAATAACTTTTTATTTAAAGTTAAAATAAAAATGTCACAAACGTGTATTGTTGTACTAAAAAAAATTTACTTGGAGTTATATATGTAATATTTTTGAATATAAATATTACATAGAAAGATAAAAAGATTTCCTACATCATGGTAATTTTTTTATAATTTTTATACATTAAATAAATTTATTTATTTATGACACCATGATGATGCAGTGATTACTTCATTAATGAACGATTTAAATAAAATGAAAAGATAAGGTAATATATAAGACGCAAACATGTCTAAAACATATTGTATGGGTTGATTTCTAACCCTTATCACCTTATTCTCTAAATATATCATTTTGGGACCTTTAAAATCCGAAAATCATTTCATAATAAAGTAACATTTAATGACCTTCCTAGAGTGCCCCTCCTCCCTCTTATAAATGGACCCCACCTCTACTCCATTTCCCACATCTATCAAGCCCTTGGATCAACCAAACCATGCTTATATTTTCTCTCCACATCCCTCTATTTATCCTATAATCCTTACCTTAGGGAGAAAGCTCTTCAAAAAACCCTTTTGGTTCAAACTAAGGGGAGTTACCTGATTTAAAGGTAATGTCCTCTCTTATGATATTTTGTTTTATTTTGCTTCTCCAACCCCCTAAACTATTTTTATTCCTTTATTTTGTAAAAAAAAGTATCTTAAATATACTAGTATGTTTTTATGAGACGTATTAGAGCTACACATACACACACCTCCATCTAATGGTTAAAGAACATAATGTTTCCGTGGATGGCGAATTACTGCCTCACGAAACGATGATTGTTCAATTATCTCATACTACATCTAATGGTGGCCATTATGATGTCACTGTATTTTCTATATGATATATATGGTATTTATGTTTTCTATATTCTTCTGTATTTTATATTTAAAACATACCTTTATGCTTTGCATGTTGTGCAAATTCCATAATTTCATACGAGGAAGTGTGGACTACTGCCCCCTCAAGTGATGTGAATCGTTCATGCAATACATGGAATGTATAAAGAATGAAATTAATGAAATTATGTGACCTATATAACATATATATTATTCTGTAATTATAATATATATATATCTCATTTAGTTTTAATTCCATTAATATGACAAAGAAATGAAAGTAGCGTTCATCCGTACGTACGACCTACCGTCTCCATGAACGGTGTATTTCATTTTCTATCTCCAAATGTTATGGAATAGTATAAAATGAATTTATACTGGATATATAGGATATTTAAATCATTAGTACAATTCTGTTGATGATTTACTTATAACTACATGCACAACGCTTTTCAATCAAGTTCATTATTGACTCATGTACCGAACATCGACAAAAACGTCTAACAAACACTCTCATAATTATCTAATTATTATAACATTATAATATGTGATATTAATTGAATAATAAACATTAAAATAGTTCCTTAAGCAATTATAAATTGACCAATGTTTATTATTCAGGAATATAATGAAATGAACGGGACAAGTCGGACTTGAGGTAAGGGATTTGACCTCTCTCTTTCTTTTCAAGTACTCTCTTTTATGTCATTTATTTTATGCTCAATTTTATAATGTTGGAGGATGTTATTTTATATTCAATAAACTGTAATTTGTATTTTAATATTATGAAATACCCCATATTACTCTCATCAATTCATTTTAATAATTTTTATGTGGCGCTGTTAGGCTATCAAATTTTCGTAAGGGATTTCTTATCTCACTTTTAATTCCGTGAGATTTCCATTGGTCACCAATTATTTATGGATTATGGTGTATTGTGTACTCCCAATTGATATATATTATCATGATTCTATTTATATTCATGTTTTCTTGAAATTCACTTGGTGGTTATTATCTTTTGGTCATTCGATTCGATTGATTACATCGAGGTAACGGGTTTTTATCTCATTTTTTATTCCCGTGAGATTCAAGATACATTTGCCACTATTTAATTTTGTGTGGTGTATTTACTACCCATTATTCTACTATTTTTATAATATAATCTCATTTATGGGTATTTACATCTTCATTGAATGGCCCTTCTTTCATGGGGTGTACGTTTTGAAAGTTACCCAAATCGGTAAGGGAACATTTCACCCCCCCTCTTTTTAAAAGACTTATTTTTCTTAGATCTTTTAATTTAGATATTATTATGTTCGGATATGTTCTTATATATACTTATCGATGTAAACGGTATGTCCATGTGATGATATACCCTTTTTATCTATCATCATCTCATTTTCTGAATTTTAAAATGACGTTGTTAGGCTGTCGAATTTCTATAACGGAACTTCTTAACCCAATATCAATTCATCGGGTTAAACCTCTACTTCTTGATTATGTCGTACTACGAATATTTTCTGTATTACCTCTGATTGTTTTACACTTAATATCATCCTATATTGGGTGTATTTATATTTTTCACACAAAATTATGTAATTGATTTATCCTTATTCTAAGGATACCAACTTTGTAAGGGACTTCATCTCAATCTCCTTTCATTGAGGCATATTTTTTTTAAAATGAGACATTATTTTATTCACTGTATAAACACCTTTGACTTTTCATTTCATTGAAATGGAATCTTTTTCTATTAATCATTTTACTAAATGACAAAAAGGAATGTTTCTTCTAACGTATGAGGTGACGACAACCTTTTCTGCCGCCGTGAGTACTATTTGACCTTTGGCTTCCTTAACAAGATGTAATTTTTTTAAAAGAAAATAAATTCCATATAATCTTTTGTGTATTTGAGTATTGAAAATTTTTTTGTTAATGGATTTACTATGTCAATATATTTAAGTGATATATTGTGATTGAAATGTGGAAATTTTTTCTTTCCATTATATTTGTTTTATGTCTTATGATTTTGTAATGGTACTTGGACATTGGGCGGGTGGTTGCGTGATAAACCATATGAAGGGTGGTGCCATGAATACCAGGACAGGTGGTTACGTTATAACCTCCAATGCATTGGGTATTGATTTCGGTTGTATGGCTATTCAATTTAGTGATATGTGTGGAAGTTGATTGTATGGTTATTCCATATATGTATGTTTATGTCCCAAGTTACCTTTATATTTTATGTGTTCTTTATATGGGTTTTATGGTAATATTTTGGTTACAAAAGGGTAAGTAATGATCTTTTATTCAGTGATGAGTATTTACTACTTCACAAAGGTGAAAGGTATTACTAATGATAAAGTATTCATGATTTACTTATTATTTTGAAAAAAAAACCATTTTCCTTATTTGTTTATCCTTTTCTAGGATTTTTATGCTCATCCCATGTTTTTGAAATGTTTTCCACAAGACTTAAAGATGAATAGGGTCAAGGATGAGATCAAGGAAATACATTCTATCTAAAACATGGAACTAGACATGTTTCTTTTTAAGAGTTTTTATTTTATGGAGACTTTATAGAAGTGACTACTTTGTAATCTTTTGAGATGTAATAGTTATGTACTAATTCTCAAAAACTCTAAACCTGAAAATATCATCTATATGAATTATTCATTTAATTCATGATTATGTAATGTTTTAAGGTCGTGTCCTCATAGTACTAGTTGATAACACCCCAATGTATGTAATAAACCTCATTAATAACATGGCTTTGAACACTCGAATATTTCATTCCAAGGTAGAGTGTACCCATTCAAGGTGTTCGTGAGGTGAAAAGTTCTGAGTATTTGAAGATGGTGGACACAATGTTTGAAGAGGTAAGTACCTTTATCCAAAAACTTTCTCTTTCCCAAGGTAAATACACAATTCTTCTTGCCATCCATTATGATATCTATTCATTAGAACCCCATTATTCTAACCAATCCCCTCAACTATGAGAAACTTTAGAAAGTTGTAAGGCAATCATCCCAACATTCTCCTACAACCAAACCATTCGGTAATAACTTTACTCTCCATCCAACCTAGGGTGGAAGGATAGAAAAACCTATAGGCAATGGGGTATTTAAAAATACCTCAACAACCTTGGAACCAACCAGGAATGAGTATTCATCCACCACCACCACCACCAAGAAATCATCAACCACTACAAAGGCCATTCCAATGACCACCTAAAATATCAATCCTATCATGGAAGAAATGATCAAAAAAATGGCTGAAAAAAACCTACAATTCCAACAAACCATCCAAGTAACCATAAAAGAACTAAAAATCCAATGAGGCCAAATCTCCAACTCTTTCGGGAAAATCCAAAGTCAGTGGTCGGGTAAACTACCATCTTAACCACTATAGAGCCATAGGTATAAGGAAAATTTCCTTATATAACCCTTAGGATTGGAACACATCATAAAATCCAAATGAAACCTCCATTCAAGTCATCCCTTCCTATTTAAACCACTATACCAACCACTATAAATCGTTCAAATGAGGAAAAACCTTGTCCTTGTAAAATCCATTCCAATAAAAAGAGTGTTTAATTTGAATAACCACCAATCCAAACAATTCCCCTTCCATTTCCCCAATGGGACACCCAACCAATGAAACAAAATAAAACTAAACCTAATAATGAAATCTTGTAAACCTTTAAAAAAATCAGGTTAACATCCCTTGGATTGTTTCCATAAAGAAAATTCGGTGATATAACATGTTTTTTAAGTATATGTGTACGAAATGAAGAAGACTTCATGATAATGAAAATGTGATCTTAGGGAGGAAATTATTAACATTGATTGATCCATCACGTCCCACCAAATTCAATTATCCTAGAACATTCTCAATTTTGTGCACCATAGGGTAGTATTTTTTTTCAAATGATATACTTGATTTGGTTGCTTCTATAAATGTGATTCCTTAATCCACTTACTAGTCATTGTAGGTTGGAGAACTAAAGACCACTAGAATGTTTGATCAACTATCAAAGAAGTTTATAGAACACCCTATTGGTGTGTTAGTGTATCTCTTATAAGGGTGAAAATTTTAATTTTTCCCACCAACTTTTATATACATAAAATGGAAGATGATAGTATGAATGGAAATTACATAATTATATTGGGGATAGATTTCTTGAAAACATAAAAAACCCTAATTAATGTCCATAATGGTAATTTATCTATGGATTTTTGTGGTGACATTTTCTTCTTTAACATCCTTATTTCTATGAAGAACCCCTTAAAAGAACATTCCTCTCTCTCTGTAGATTTAATTGATTTACTCACTTCCTCCACGGAAACATATTTTCTCTCCCCTAATCCCTTTTTGAGTTTTCATATTTGATATACATGATAGGTAATGAGTCATTCATTGAATATTTTATATGTTTAGGAAAATGTCATTCATGTTTTTTATTTAATGATTTATTTAGAACTGAGGATCTCATGTCCATAAATGATACTAATAATATTGTAAAACAACATTCATCATCTAAGGATGTTACCATTGTTTAGATAGATGAGATCGATGACCTATCACTTTCACATTCACTCCCATCAATACAAAATCCTCCTGAATTGGAACATAAACCTCTGCCTCAAAATTTTAAATATTCATATCTTGATAATGGAAATAAGATTACTATCATCATTGCTAGTTCAATCCTTCTAGAGCATGAATTGCACTTGCTTAAGATTTTTATTGAGTATAAACAAGCATTGGTATGGACAATTGCTGACATTCCTCATATTAGTCCATTAATTTTCACACATCATATATTGTTAAATGATGAGGCTAATCCAGTGAGGTAGGCACAACATTGATTGAACCCAAACCTCCAAGATATTGGTAAAAAGTAGGTAACAAATAATTAGCTACTGAAAGAATTTACCCTATCTTTGATTAAAAATGAGTCAGTCCAATGCATGTAGTTTCCAAGAAAATTGGTCTTACTGTAATTAAAAATGAAAATAATGAATTGGTTCTAACCTATGGATAGAATAGTTGGTGTGTCTGTATAGATTATTGATAATTAAACCAACACATTAAGAATGACTCCTTCCAATTATTGTCTATTGACCAGATTCTATAGAGGATAGCAGGGAAGTTCCACTACTATTTTCTTAATGGGTATTCTAGATATTTTTATATCCATATTTCCCCCAAGGATCATGAAATGACAACCTTTACATTCCCCTTTGGAACATTTTCCTATAAGAGGATTCCATTTGATCTATATAATGATCCATGTACTTTCCAATGATGCATGGTTTGTATTTTCTGGGATTACTTGGAGAAATTCATGGAAGTATTCATGGATGATTTCACTGTTTATGGATCCTATTTTGATGAATGATTGAGCAGTCTTGGTTATGTCCTACATCACTGTATTGAAAATAATCTCATATAGATTTATGATAAAATCCATTTCACAGTCAGACAAGGTATAATATTTGTCCATTTCATTTCTAAAGATGGTATCCAAGTAGATCAATAAAAAATGGATGTCATTTCTTCCCTACCATTCCCCAAATATGTTTGAAATATGTGGTCTTTCTTATTTCATGTTACATTTTATCATTATTTCATTCGTGAATTTAGTAAGATTGTACTCCCACTCTCCCTCTTACTCCAAAAAAGAAAAGGAATTTACTTCATACTGAATGTGAGGAAGATTTTAAAAAAAATGAAATGCAGTCTCACATCACCCCAAGTAATCTAACTGCCTCAGGGGGTTTACCATTCGAGCCCTTGTGTGATGGCCCTCGGTAGACTCTTTCAACATGCACGTCTTCAATTCTTAGGGTCTACAATAGAGGGAAACGGTGGGACTTCTGGATAATTGATAGATTATGGTCTAGTTTTCCTTGTAGGCTGACCTCATCAATACATGTTCATTTGCTCATAGAAGCTTCAATGTTTTGTGATTTTATATACTCCGGTGATCCTTCGACTTGCATATGAAACATGATCCTCCTTCAATGGAAACCAGGTTAAGTTTCCCCAACCTTCCTGTACCATTCCAAAATTCATCCATTCTTTGTTTGTTAAGAAATTTTATAGGTAGATACTTGTGTTCGGATAGCCGCACAATGACCATTTTTCTTCCTGTGAACCCTAAAATCTGTTTTGAAATGGATGTGTCAAGGGTTTTTTTCTATTATGTGTGGATCATGGTGGGCGAAGGATACTGCTACAAAAAATGTGTGATTAATAAATCTTGGACTAATTACTACTCTGAATGCAAGAGGTTGGGCCACTTGAAGGAGGACTTTTGTAGGAATTCTCATAGGAATGCCTTGATGTTGAGTTATAACGGTGACTGAGAAGTTTAGATTCATCCAGAAGGAGATATGAAACTCTCTAGGTTGACAGACTAACAAGGAGGTTCAGTCACCCTTCTAAGGGAGTGAGATGGGTCAAGGGAGTTTGAACTTGAGCAGACTCCCTGAGTTTGTTCACCAGTGAAGAAGGTCTTGAAGAATCATGGGAATCCGACAGTGGCAAATGTGTTTAATAGGCTGAGTGAGGATTTGGCTGAGCCATCCTCTAATAATAATTTTCTACTCATGGTCGATGGGAGGGAGGAAGAGATAGTTCACCTAAATGCCACTCATGCGGGGCTAAGGGAGTCTGGGAGTTCTCATGTTCTGGAGCATCTAGGGGTGTATGTGGAGGAGGTTACAGTGGGAGTGGATGGTTCCGGACAGGTTGACCTAAGGAAGGGAAGGCATGGGATGGATATGGAGGTGGTCCCTTTAAATAGTGCAGTAATATCCGGGATTGAGAATGTTGGTGATGCTCCATGTGAGGAATTGGTCAGGGGGATTCAGTATTCCATATAGGTGGGAAACCAAATTGATGGGCTCTCTATAAAAGGGTTGAAAAATGACCATGAAGAATCAGAATTTACAAATGGGGAATGAGTAGAGCACTCAATGGGAGACAGTAAGAGTATCTCCACCAGAGAAATAAGCTCGAGGATTTGCAGGAGTACCAGAAGGAGGAAGGGTAGGAAGGACTACTCTTCTATGAAACCTCCTTTGAAGTCTCGGTCTACAAAAAAGAGAGTGGATGAGCGGGTGTACAGAGAGGCTTTATATCAACCAAAAAACCCTGATCAATCTGGTTCCTAGGGTTTAATTATGAGTTCAAGAGATGAGGTTAAAGAGCAGTTGTTGTATCTCAATGCATCTAAAGATGAAGGAGCCAAGATGATGGCCCAGAATATTGAAGTGAACCTTAATGATAAACAATATTCTTGGGTTGAAAAACAGGACTCGATTCTGGTTTAGGGGTTGTTAAAGCTCAAGGAATACATAATGCTATGGGATGAGATATCTGTTGATTAAATGTCCTAGTATGTAAAGATCCTTACAATCAGGTAACTGATATATCATGGAAGTTGTTTAGGGGTATGAACTCTGGAAGGTTTAAATTTTCTTTCAATGATTCTATTCTACCCTTTTCTGACTAATTCTTGGTCTATCACTTTGCTTAAGTGTTTTATTATAATGACTTATTTTCAGTCAGTGGGTCTCAAGGTGAATTTGGGGTTATGTTTTCATTGTTTATATAGTTCTTATTCTAATGGGGTTTAGAGAATGAGGTCACCACATCGGCATGGAACTTGGATTCTGAGAGGGTATGTCCTGGCCATCGGTTTTTTTCCTGCACATCTTTAATCGAGACTATCTAAGTTCTCATTCCCTAGTGGAGGACCTTAACATGATACAAGTGCTGGGGGGAAGCAGAATTTTTATTTTCTTGGGAATTCTATATAATTTTTTTAGTTGTTATGCTGGACTTTGCGGATTCTCACTTTCCATGCAAAGTGATTTGATAATCCAATTAAAAAATAAATTTCATTCCATCAGTGTTTTACTTAGATAAATTTAGGTTATACCTTTTAGGGGCCTAGGTGATTGTGTCCTCAAACCATGTGGACCTCTGATATCACCTTAAGAATATGGAAGACATATCACATCTAATTCATTGGATACTTCTACTTTAGGAATTTAATCAAGGAATTATGGATAAAAAAAGTGCAGAGAATGTGGTGGGTTAACATATCATTAGGATCCTCCCATACTCAGACATTGACTTATCACCTTGTATTACCATAAATTACATGTTTCTTAATGAGAAATTGTACCGAGTATAAGATGTTATTCCTTAGTATGCTGAAATTGTAAATTATTTGGTATCATATGAAATTCATACTGGTTTTAACAAAAACCAAGTTGATTTTATAAAATATAAGTTCCATTGATACATTTTGGATAATGAGGCCTTTGGTGCACATGTAGTGATCATGTGCTCGAGTGTTGTGTTCCTGATTTCAAGTTTTAGTCTGACCTTAGGTTCTTCCACACTCTTGCTTGTGGAGTATAATTTTTCCCCAATAAACAACTTGCAAGGTCCTTGAATAATGTCCTTTTAGGATAACATTATTTTAGGATTCTCATGATTTCATTAAATCTTCTCATCACTATCACAGAATGAGGAATGTATCTAAAATAAATTAAATTCCACAATAACCCTTGATCTTCTTTTACATTTTTTATGTTTGGGGAATTTAATTTATGTTTCCACTATCCAATTAATTTGGAAAAATTTATATCCTTCTAGTAGTTCATTATGTGTCAAAATGGGTAGAGGCATGAACCATGAGGATAGATAATTCCAAGACAGTTATGGAGTTTTTGAGAAACCAAATTTTCTATAGGTTTAAATTACCTAGGTTCATCATCAGTAACCAAGGTACTCATTTCTATAACTAAAAAAGGAAATCAGTTTTTGTTGGTATGGGTTAGGCCATTGAGTGTCTACTACATATCACCCAGAAACCAATTTTCAAATTCAAGGTGTCAAATAGATAGGTTAAAATAATTCTTGAAAAAATGGTTCAAACAATAAAAAAAATTGGAGTCTTAGACATAATGATTCATTATGGTTATACCGTACTTTCTTCAAAACTCCCATTGGCATATCACCATATAGGTTAGTTTTTGGAAAAAATTTCCACATCTTTATTGATATATATCATCAGGCCTATTGGTTCATTAAATAATATATTTATAATCTTTCCAGTTTAGGTGATCAATTGAAGTTACATATTTAGGATCTTGAGTAAATGATAAGAGACTCTTATGATAACTCCTTGATTTATAAATAGATAACCATGTCTTCCCACGCCTGCCTCATCCTCCATTGTTAATTCCACATTGGGCATAAGTTCAGCCCTTCCAATGCAAGGATGAAGTCGAATATAGGTAAGATTCATTCTTAGATTTTTGGATAATACACTGTTATAAATTTTTATTCATTTGGTTTTATTTGGATTCAAAATGAAGAAACAGAACAAACAGTCATTTTCAATGAGTAGTAGTGGAAGCACTTTCACAAAGCCATTCCAGAGTCACCAATGGAGGAACTCCACGTTCAAGAAGCAGCCTAATAATGGAACCCAAATTTCTTTATCATTTCCTCCCACATTATCTTTTATTATTGTGAGGACACTACATACTCTATGTGTGGGTATATGGGTACATTCTAGAGTTAGTTATGATTTTTTATCATCTTTCATCCTTTTTCCCTTTTTTTCATTCTACATAGTATTTTTACTTTTCCCCACTTTCCAATTATTTTTATGAATTTTTACAATCTTTATTAGTTTTCTTTTTTTTACTTGTTTAATGTTATTATTATCTTCCCCTCTATTCCTTCCCCCAATCACATTTTCTTTAGAATATTCCATTTTTATATCCACTTTATCATGAAAATTATTGAAAATGCATGAGTAATTTTTTTTATTTCATATTGTTTTATCATTTAAAAAAATCAATTATTGAATGTTTTCTTTTTCATAAATTTAACATTGATGTGTGAATTTTTATAGTTAATCGGTTGTTTTACAATGATATAAATGGTTGTATCATTTTTAATAATTTGATATGAATGGTACCCTTTATGAGAGTATTTTATGGGAAAATTATTTCACTTAATATCTTCACACATTATTGCACCCAACCATGAAGTGTCAATTTTTCATACTCAATAGAAGGTAAATATAAGTTAGGTTAATATTTTTCATCTTTCCAAAATTATTTCCCATGTGTTTATTCATTATCTAATATTATTCATTACTATATTGGATTGACCTATACATGTGTACCGTTTATTCCACTATTTTAGGCCCTCAAAAAAACATTTAATCAAAACAAAAAAAAATAAAACAAAATAAATATGGTTACATACTTGGGTAGTTCAAAAACCACTCTTCCTCAACCTTTTGATATTGTTATAATTATCACAATTAGTGTCATAAGGAGAAAAAACAAGGGTTGAGTGATGAGTGTAAGATTATTTCCATGTTCAAGTTTTGATGAAAAAAATGAGGGGAGTTGAAGTGTACAACATATGGGGATATCTATGCCAAGATATTAATGTAAAAATTTCTATAATGATTAAGTTAGTGGGTCTAGAAATTTGATTCCAATGGATGTAGGCCAAGTTCGGTGGAAAAAATCAATTAAGTGAAATATTTTTAAAATAGCCTATATTTATTTGAATGAAACTGGAAAGAATAAAATGAAATAGTTATCACACACACACATGGAGAGTTAGTGAGATTATTAACTTTTGAATTATCTTATCAAATTTGCATAATTCATCTCTTTGATTTTATTTCTGAAACAATTTATGAGATATATTTTTCCATGATCATAGAGAATAACTCATTAGTGTGCTTTTTTGATTTCATCATAATGATAACAATAAGTAAATATTAAATTATAAATATTCATTAAGTTGGTAATATCACCATGCATAATTTTCTAAAATGCAACTTTTCCCAGGAGTGAAAATGTTTAGGTGTGGGGGTGTGATCGCACCGCGATTCACTATTTTATTTGACCCTTATATCAATATGATAAAATGATTTTGTATTATAAATTCTAGTTATAATAAAAAATTACACTTCGTGATTGATTCAATTATTTTCTATTTACCACTTTTTTAAATTGTAATTTTAGTTTTTTATAATTTCATTGTTGGTGGAGGTGATTTTTTGGATCCAAAATTATGTTCAAGAAAACAGGCCCAAACTGTGTCGGAGCCCAAGAACCCATGTGAACCCAAATGAACACTGAAACTAATTAGTGGATATAATTTGGCTGAAAATTTTAAGGATTATCCAAAATTTATTTAGAGAAAAGTCTTATAAATACAACCAAACCCAATTATTCTATTAAGGGTCCCATAAGAACTGGTCTGTATAATAAAAGGACTCTGCTCAAAGTCAAAAGTAGTGTTCTATATTTCAGATATATCTAGATATGTGGGCCTCCAATATTTTACCAAATTTTTTAAGGAGATAACAAAGAGTTGGGGAAACAAGTTTTATGTTTTTTCAAATGAGATATAAGACTTTATGAATGCCTAAAACCATAGTCTAAGTGGTTTTAAGAAATATAGGTTCCCAAAACCACATTCCAATTTGCCTATAAATTTCTACTTTGGGAACCCCGTTTTAAAGATCTACCAGGAGGAAAATATATGGTATTTTGGATACCAAATTATTCTTATATTCATACTAAAAGATCTATAGTCCCCTATACCAATTGGGAGATCAATGATGAAGGAGAAGTTCACCCCGATCCTCCTCCCCCACTCGATGTCAAGATAAACTGTGGACATTCATTTTGAAAGAGATACACACACTTGGGAGGAAGTTCTGGAACTTGTTATTCTACTGTTTTTGTGTAATTTTTTTGTAAAACACTTCATTTATGTTTTATCATAACATGATTCTTATTTGAATTATTTTTATGGTTTAATCATGTGAAACACTTTTTATCTCAACACTGATTGGGTTGATATTTCAAGTAGGAATACTGGTTTTATTCAATTGGATAGAAGAAGAATGATTTTTCACATTCACATAAATGAGATTTCATTATACATTAGTAGACCTTTTTCTATGCTTGAGGTCCAAACCTTGACAACATGATTATTGTGACAAGGTTTGGTTCTTTGTGTATCATCTTAAGTGGCAAGAGGGGGATTGATATCTCGTCAACCCTCAACCAAATAATTTCATTAAACCGTGTGAAATTTTTAGAACAAATAACTATCCAAGATATTTAGTGAACATGAAATGAACTCATTCTATCATAATTCTAAAAACACCACCTTGCTTTTCCAAATATTAAACTCTTTAATTAAGTCATTTTATTGTTAAAACAGTTTTCAAAACCACCCTTTTATTTTAGTATATTTTATTAAAATTACACACTTTAAACACCCAATGCTCCTTGATAAATGACCTAGGGTATTACCTAGACTATAAATCAACTTTAAAAACACAATAAATTTTATGTGTCATGAAAATAAAATTAGGTCTCTCTCTATAAACTATATAAAAAGGGTGAAGTTTTTATGGAACTTATTTTCCTCCTATTACATGAAACAATGAGGGTTCTTATCCCTCTACTAGAGGAGAATTCTCAGAGATGTAATAATGTCTCCCAAAAAGTAAATGGCATTATTGTGTAATATATATACAATTTTGGACACGCATCTCAGACTCATAATATATAGATTCTATAGTTTACACAAAAGAGGTCTCACTACAATTCATAAACAAACCACTCTACATACATTATCCCAATGGATATAATCATATCTCGATCGCTAACCTCAACCATACTTATCATATTACATGGATAAATCAGGGTAAACCAAACATACATTGTCATAATCCATTCATTAGACACCATTTTCAAACATTTCACTTTTGTACTACATAAATATTTCTCATTTAGTAATGATTTTAACCATTTCACTTAAGAACTTCATAGTTGAAACCTGTTACAACTCATTTTATGAACTATTTTCTTAAAATTGTAATAAAACCATAAAATCGTTTTTATTTCCCATATACCACTATAACCTTCTTTTTCATGAGTTCCTAATATGATTCATGGACCATAAATATTGAGTTACTCGAATAATGTATGCATATGTAAACCTCATTACATGTTGATCCACTAATAAAACTTCAAAAGAAAATAACATCACACAACATGTGTATCATCAAATTGTGTAACATCATCCAAATGAAATAGGTGAACATCAAGAAAAACAATCCCAGCAAGGTTAATTAGGTTTTACTCCGCACATTGGTTAGCTACACCCATGAAAAAGATCATTTACAAGGCTTGATGCATCCAAATATCTTGTTTACCTTTCCTAAATATTAAAGTAATAATGAATAAAATTTCATTAATGCCACTTTGTAACGGCTTGTTCCTAGTTCCACTAAACTGATTCCCTAATCCGATGCAACATATGACATCAAGTACACCTCACTATACACCAGAGGCTACTAACTAGCATTCATGGTCTCATAAAACTCTTGGGAAGACTGAACCCTCTTTTCCAGAGAGAAAAACAATGGAAATCATATTAAACAACATCATCCAATAATAATACATAACCAAGCATCACGTAACCAAATCCCACAACCATGTAATTACAATAATCCAATAAAATAAAGGGTCAATATCATGAGAGTCTAATGTTCCAAAGGAAAACTAAAATAAGACACTAATTAAGATCCTTGAAATAGGTCTTGATTGTATATCCAATCCCCTAATCCATGCTCCAACCTGAATCCCATATAATCCATCTAAAATAGGTCATTTTACCTTATCTTGAACTAAAAATGTAAAGTCGGTTTGGGTACCCAACTGCAGCCCAAGTAGAGTATGAGAACAACTTTGTAGACCACCACTAATGGTGTCGATAATAATATCCAATCTAAAATAATTTATTTATAAGTATAGTAAATAATAAAAAAACTATAAAAAACTATGTTTCATTATTAAACATTATTTAAATTAACCACATTTTTTATAAGTTCCAATTGACACCCATACCCATCAAACCTCCTTATCCCATTTTGGTCATCTGAACCACAGGTCATAGGGGTCACATGTTAGTATACAAGTAGAATCAATCCAAGTATCCAATCAGGATATAGAACAACATGCCTGACCAGCCCAGCCATGATATGGAATTCTATGTCCATACCCTTGGAGTTAGGGGCATCATTCCTTCCTCTAAAGTGATAATTCATCGAGGTACATGGAACATCCTTCTTTCCCAATAATGTGATAAGAGAGCAATTCCAACATCCAACCAACCATTAGTCACATTTCAATGGATAGTATTAGTGACCCTTTATCAAATGATTATAATAAAGGTTCACCTTTTCATTTTTCTCATTTCCATGGTCCATTACATTCATCCTGTTCCCAATTTCCATATAAATCCCATTTCACCATTTAAGCACGTCAAAACTATTTTTCACCCATTTCATGTCATTTAACCACATGGACATTCGTCTTTAATCATTTATTTCATTTACCCATTTAAAGACTATAAATGATTTAATATTTTCATTTTAATCCAATCACCCCATTATCCCATACCAATAATTTAATTATAATTCCAATTTTTTAGTCTAATAACCCCTTAAATTACACATTTAACAAATCAATTTCAATGTTCAATAGATTGGAACATCCCATGTATGATAATATTATTGGTTTACTCATCATAAGTGGATCTGATTGGAATCATTAGGGGTCCAACACATTATTTTAACACAAAATTCATTATTTCCTATCATGGAATCAAATGAAAAGTATAAAGAAACAAAAAAAATATCCACATATACATTAATACACGTCATTACTATAGGATATAACATTTTTATCACCTACCCCAAGCTCAAAGACATGTACTAACCCAAACATGACCCTTGATTCATGCCCAAAAATGATAAATTCATAATATAATAATATTATTAGAAAACCTTGGTTTAGGGATTCTACGGTAGTGAAAAAATTACACCAACATTTTCCCAAGAAATATAAAAAATAGGAGTTGTATACTCACATAGATCTTTGATTCATGACCAAAAGTGAATCAGACAACCAAATATTGAAGGAGAATCACCTGTGGGTATCTTGGGAGGAAATGGTTTTCACCCTTGGCTGATTGAGGAGGAAATAAGGGGAAAATAAGGTAATAATCCTTAATTCCCAAGTGGGGAAATTGAAAATTTCCATATTTTAATGAGACACACAGTTTGTCCGCATGGTTAGCCAAACCATGTGTCACACTCTCTTTAAGAGGGGGACTGGCCACAATATTTTTTGGGGCTACCCAGATGGTTTGAAAACCCATGTGGTGGTTTTACACATGTCTATACCCAAGGGTCCAAGCCTAATAGTATCATTGGCCATGGCACACAGTTAGTACTAATCATTCCCCAATCATGATCCCAGTATAGAATGTTCTATTTACCCATTTTTCCATGACCAAAACCCACATAACACACCCAAGATTAGTTATGCTCTCAGGAATAATTATATTATCTAATTTAAATAGAGAGAAAACAAAATTTAAACAATAACTTACATTCTCTAAATGTAGGGAACATTAATATACTTATTTCCACACTAATAGATGATCGTAGGTTGGTTTGGAATATAAAATTTTACTTCATGTCCCCAAAACATGATGTGGAGTTTATATAGAGAAATCCATTCCATGTTAAATATCCCATCATATAACACTAGAGAGAGAACAATGAGATTTTCAGAAATCATATTCCCAAAAAAAATCAACCATAACAGAATCATAGATTTCAGATGCAATCATCATTCCTTAGGGGTATTAACTATAAAGTAAACATCTAATCATTGAGGAAGTATGGTGAAACCTTTATAAAATTCTTCAAATATAAAATAGTGCATATATTCATAATCAAATAAGACATTAAATATTGTGAAGTGTGTGGTAATTATACCTTTCACCGCATTATTATCCACACTAGCAATAGTGATCGCATGAGATTTTACTTTTTATATAGGATTAAGAGGCAGTTGACACAATGCATCATCATTAACCATTAGATTTGGGCACTAGTTTTCATAATACTTATACTCCTTTTATTTTAAACACTGGAGTGTGGGTTATGTATATTGTGGATATTTCTCTTTATTCACATAATTATCTTTCATATTCCCTTAAATTTAGGATTCAACTACTTGGTGACCTTTATTTCCATACTAAAAACATTTACCAATACCCTTAATACAATTTCATCTTTGTTTCCTTCCACACATTGATCATAATTGAAATCTCATACTCTTCTCTCCATGGATTATATAATTTAATTTGAATTTCATATTTCATTCCATATCAAAACAATGTGATCGATTGGTTACTCAAATATATATTTCCATATTGACAGCACATAAAACTATTTATTCATATTTATTTAAGACTTCTATTTATTATTCCATTCAGAGACATTTTTTATGACACTGAATAATCAATCAAAATTAATTTATGATTGGATGATAATACTGGAAGCATACTTCTGAATTCTTGTAAAATTTCCTCATAGGTACTAACAGATTTATTATGATTTTTCATTAGATCACGGAATTTCTCATCAAATTTTCTTTTGATTAATATGAGGTAAGTATATATATTGAAAAATAATCTCTTAAACTCATCCCATGCCATAGAGTCAATTTATTTCTATATCCTCATATTTTTTATATGATTCAACCGTTAATATTCTTCTCCATCCAAATGCTAAATAATAATAATAAAATTTTAATTTTCCTATAATGGGAGAATATAAAATTTATTTTTATTGGTAATAATATTTTTCTCAAAAAATATATTAGATCAGAGGAACCACTAAAAGTAGGCAGGCATTACCTTATGAAGGGCTCAACAAAATTTCATAACCTCATTTGATTTTTTAAAATAGTATCATGATTACTAGATTGAGAAATTTATTTATGCAATGGAATAATATTATTCATTCCATGTCCTATAAAATTTGGTTTCATAGGGGTAAATCATTTCATTTTCTATCACGTTCTATATTAAGAGGATTTCTTTGGGTTTCATCCATTGAATAAAACCAAATAGCATTGTTGAGAAACAATAATCATTTTGGAAAACTATTATATTATGAAATATAATTTTTAGGATTTCTAAACTACAACACCTTCTTAAAAATTTATGAACCCTTAGGTTTATCCTTCTCTATTCAATATTAGTATCAAAACATTAAGATGTAATCCTATACATAAACCTATCCATGAGTTTCTCACTAAATTTTTATCATACTTATTTTCAATGGTAACTAATCCATTTTTTGAAAACTATAATGACCCATACATTTCATACATAGATATTAAATCTTATTAAATTAATATTATTTACATAACATAATGATTCATGCCAGAATCGTATTGTTCTAGTGACTTTGGAAACATGGATACCTAAACAACCAGTTCATAAGTAAACTAAAACATATACCATTAAGTTATTTATAACAAGAAACCTTCATAAGTATATCATACACAATACCATTCGTAATAACATATTTAAAAGAAATCATAATAAATAGTGACCTCAGTTGGTCATTAGGGGTAAATTACAGAGATACTAATGATCTATAAAACATTAAATGACCATTAGGGTATGAGAACTTGATCCTAATATTTTATAACCATACATTTCACAACATAGATCATATTATTGAACCATCGAATAAATATTTAAATTTCATAAGACCAAAATCATAAAAGAATTAATGAATATGAGCTATGAAAATATAACATTAGCATAATACATAAGATTGTGGAATACACATAAGTATAAAAAAACATTTCTTTAGAATTCAAGGCTCACTGTCATGAATATCATAGGGGATTGGGTTCACCTCCCAAACCATCGTAGCATTCAAGGTTCACCCCCAATACTATCATAGGGGATAAAGTCCCTTACTTAAATTAGTTCACTTTCCATTCTAAAACTATTTATCTCAGGAGATATCTATATTAACCCGTGCATTGGAGGGGTATATAATTATAGGACAACCCATACCATAACGAAAATAATACATATGTGTTCCAAAATATGATAAAGCAGTCATCATATCATATCTCATGATAAAGAAATAAGTTTCATAAATATTTCACCAGAGCATAACCCATAGAAAAATGAATGGTTTTCATAAAAAAGTCATCAGTTCGTCATAGACTATCCCATATAAAAGAAAAAAAAATCATAAATTTTTTTTCATTATAATCATAAACCGTCTAGATAAACGGTTCCCTATAAGTTATTTTAAATTCAATAAAGTTGTAAGATAGGGGCCCCTCTCTGCTACCATTTTCTCCATTACGAAGGATTATCTTAATTGTTTTCTCACTTGTCTTTTTGATCAAAAAAAATCAAGCCCATTAATGTTTCATGAAATTTGAATTCCCCCACTCACTTTTTGTATTCTGATGATATCATTCTATTTTCTTCAAGTTGATAAACGAAACATCCAATACCTAAAAAAAGAACATGCTCATTATGAGGAGATATCTGGAAAAGTGATTAGTTGGAAAAAATCTTCTATTTTATTTGGGAAATAGTTTACCCTTTATAAAAAAAGCAGCATTATATGTGACTTAAGTATAAAGGAGGGATATACTCTTTTTAAATACTTAGGTGTCACCATCTTCTAGGTAAGAACCAAATCTTCACACTTCTCCTGTATTTCTAATCAAGTTATAAATAAAATATCTTCTTGGAAGGGAAAATATCTTTCTATGGTAGGTAGAATCTATCTTGTTAAATCTATTATTGTATCTAAAATGGTTTACTCTATAATGGTCTAGAGGTAGCATGTTGGTCTTATTAAAAAAATAAATACCTTTATAAAAAACTTTCTTTGGACAGGTAACACGGTGGAAAGGAAACTTGTCACCATATCGTGGCTAACTTGTTGAAAACCCATTGATAAAGTAGTCATTGGCATTAAAAATCATAAACACGTTAATGACTCTCTTAAATCCAATATCACTTGGGATCTTCTGAATAGTAAATATAATTCAATTATCTTTCTTAAAAATAGATTTCTTGAAAAAATCAAGAAAGGAAACTCAACGTTTCTTTGCTCCACTATCTGGACATCCATAAAACAGTCTTTTTCGTCTATTATGAACAACACTAGGTGGATGGTCTCTAGAGACTCCTCAATGAATTTTTTTTGGATAACTGGACCGGGACACCTTTAGTATCTAGAATTTCTCTTAACCAAAGTTCTGACAACACCAAACTCTCTATCAGAGATGTCCTCTAATCCCAAAATGATCATATTTCTGAAAATATCATGAATTTCATTGATAACTATACATTATCTATCACTGATGACTTCTTAGTCTGGGAACATTCTCACAATGGAATGCTTAATTCATAAAATTATTACAACCACTATTTTTGTAACTCCAAATTTTATTTTGGGTTGATAAAGATCTTTTACAATCCTTGGATAGAACCTTTAAAATTTAATATCATCAAGAGACTTGCTCACAACTGTATCCCCACTAATGATCACCTTCAATAGAATAGTATCCAGATCTATTCTAATTGTTAAATCTACAACCAACACAGAGAATATTCCAATTATCTATTTCATTCGTGTGCCACTACTTCTGCTCTTTGGAATTATATTTCTACCATTTTTGACTGTACATGGTTGACACATGATTCTGTCAAATCTCAATTAATGAGAAGTGCATATATGGATAACTCTCAGCAGATTAATAACGTTTTCCTTTCTACTATCATGGAGCTTCACCATGTGATTCAGTATGATATAAATTCTCTTATTCATAATAAATTATCATTAAGTCATGATGTAGAGCGAATTTGTTTTCTCATTACCATACGTGAATCTGCTTCGATCCAAAAGGGACACTAAAACAATATAGTGCACGACATTGGAATTTTACAACGACTGCATAGTAATGGAAATTACTGCTAGCCTTGCCACCCTTTTGAAGTCTTTTGGTGAGACCATCTCCCTGGATGGGTTGAAGTTAATGTGGATGGTACTTCCAAAGGAAACGTGGGACCTGTAGGTAGTGGTTCAATCATAGGGAATAATGCTGGTCAGATCCTTGGGTGCTTTTTGGTAGTTGTGGCTTGCCTATTCACTGGAAGCTAAAATGATGTGTATAATACATGTACTTTATTTTTTCAAACAAAATGGTTAGAGAAACCATTGGATTTAGAGTGACCCAACCCCCATTGTGCCAGCTATTTGTAATGGTGTGATGCATCTTCTGTGGCCAATCACCACCAATTGGATGGGCTTCATCCGCACTCTTCTCGACATCAATTACATCATCCCTCATATTTATTTGGAACCAAACATGTTTGCTGATGGCCTTTAATATACAGGGTTTAATCATGATATTATCTTTCTTGATGATATTCCTACTGATTTAATCCACTTTCATAAAAAAGATTGTAATATGTTTCTTTTTTAGACTTTTGTATGCTATTTCATAATAACAATTGTGCCTTGGTTTTCTATCCAGGCAACACATTCTTCAAAAAAAATGGAAGAAATTTTCTTAGAAATAACATTTGAAACTTAGAAATAAATCTACATATCATTGGTCATTCATGATTCTGTAAAATTATATTCATATCAGAGAATATGAAGGAAACATTCCCTTCACATTTTTGAAAAATTTTCCAAAAGTAACTCCTTTAAATATTAAAAAGAAGATCCAATTTTTAATAAAAAAGTATAATAAAATCATGGGTAAAAATGAATTTAAATAATCATGGATAATATTAAAAATATCGTAAAAATATTTTCATAAAACATTGATATTGATGAATAAAATTGACTGAAGATAGAAATAAAGTTGGTTTTCCTTAAAAATGTTCTTTTAGTATCTTGAGTACATAATGCGAGGAAAAAAGAAATAAAAAAATGTATTACCAAGAAATTAATAGAGTATAATAAATTTTATGATTTTACTTATAGGTAGATTATAATGTTTTATCATTGTAAACATAATCATAAACATTCCTAATAAATAATGAGATTATAACATAAAACCCTTACCTAGAGATCTACATCCTTCGAAAGAAATATATCCTCCTATATAATAAATTTAAGTTTTTTATTATATACCATAATCATTTAAAAACATATAATATCATTAATTTTCCACTTATAATATTTAAATATCCATTTATTAAATATTTCTTGTTATAATCATTGTTTTATGTTGTTTACTATATCGTTTTTCATGAGTGTTTTGGTTCAGTAGATATATTACTTGTAATTTAATAATGGTTCAATTATATCAATAATGTTAATAATGATAAAAATATTATATATATTAAATTATATAAATTTATATTTATCCAAAAATATTAGATATAAAAAATTAATTACATCTTTCGTAGAGACAATAATCCAATGTACACATGAACATTGTTTTCACTTTTCAACAGATGGAATGAAATAATGATAAATATTAATTCACATTTATAGAATCCTTATAATATTATAAATATCGTAAATATTCATAAAATATATATTTATTACTATCCATATAAAGTATAAATGGAAAAAAATCACATCACTTCGTAGAGGTTGTAGTCCACACGTACGCATGAGTGATGTTGACGTTTTCTAATGGATTTAGAAGTAAAAAGGTAGATGTGATATTATATTGGAATAAGTATAATTATTTAAAGAATATTATATATATATATATATATAATTTCAATCCATCATTAGATCAATCCATGAGATATGATGATGGAAAACAAATTACATGTGTTCGTGAGGTGGTAGTCCTCCCCACACAAGAATAGATGTTTTGTTTCCAATTTGAAGGAATTAGAGATTGATATACGTCAAAAAAACATAAAATATAAATATATGATTATAATAGATTTATTATTTCATCATTTTTTATTAATATTTATAGAATGTATAAAATGAAATAAAATTAAAATACAATGTTAAGAACTATACCTCTTATTCAGAGAACCCCTATAGGTTTTTACTTAAGTACTTCATAGGATGATTTTATGATTAATAAAGGGAATATAACAAATTATAAGGTATGTAAGGAATTTTGTTTTCTTTTTTTTCTAGATCAAAAGACTATTGGATTTCAGAGAGGAGATAATAGTGGGTATCATTTTATAATTGGTGGAGAGGGCACACATGAACTTTTTGAAAAGAATAAAATATATTAATGTCTTATTTGGACCAAATAGATCCAAAATGGACAATTTAAAATATTATAAATTATAGGGTCTAAAGATTTCAAAAATATATAATTTAGACAAGTATTTATGTTATTTATCCATTAGTTTTTTAGTTTAAACCTCAATAATCCTTTTTTAACCTTAACTATGGTATCCAATTTTTACTGGTTTTATTATTAGTTATTATAAAAAATTTAGATGAAAATATTAAATAATATTAATTATTTTTATACCAAATATTAAATCCATTTTATCAAATTTAATTCAAAAAATTGGTAGAATTAAATTTAAAATTAATCCTACAAATGAGATGAAAAGCGGTTTTCAAATAAAAATATTTTCTTAAATATAAAACGTTTTTATATCAAAATTAAATATAAAATTTATTAATATGACATAAATTGGATTAATAATAATATAATTAAAATAAATCAACATTTAAAACCATTTTAAAACCAAATTTAATTTTGTAAATATTTTAAACAAAAAAACAACTTTTAATAAAAATAGTATTTTTAATTATTCGTAAGAAAATTAATATCTTCAGAAAATTATCTAAAATAAAATCTAAGAAAAATTTTACATGATGACTTAAAAAAAATTCATTTTGAAAAATAAATTTTTAAAAAATGGGAAAAAAATTATTTATATTATTTTCTCACAAAAAGAAATAAAAACAATTTAAAGGAAAATGTGTATTTATAACTATATAAAGACTATACTAAAAATATAATTTATTTAATCAAATATATTTATACATATTTTTAAAAAACATATTCATGCCACTAATTTAATTGATTAGTGATATCGGTATACTATATTTTGGTTCTTTTGTTCTTGAGATTTTGTATATCACCATCTATTAAAGAGATTAATTTTCAAAATAAATATATCTTAAAATCCAAGAGTTTTAAATCACATGAATCCTATCACTCATTCAGGAATTATATGGAATTCAAGCACTCATCCGGGTATTCCTCCACATTAGTCATCATATGGGTCAAGGTACTCCACCTGACCTTGCTATATCATTAATCACAAGGAATCTAATTTCTCATCCTAACATTATAAATCATCATGTATCAAATAGAATTTGGGTTCTCATCCTATTGTTCCCAAGTGACACTTTTCATATTAAATTATAGTAGTTAGTCCAAACATTACCAAACGGTATGAATTAGATTAATAATTTATTTAATTAAATATCATTTCATTTATTTTCATTAATCCCATGGCCACCACTTTATTATAATTACCCTTTCTATTTTCAATAACATGAGTCATCCTTTTTTTACAAAACCAATCCTAATTAATATGTAAATTTCAAATCCGTTATCTCAAAAGTACTATATCCATTTAAATATAATTTAATTATCCAATTCCCATGGTCAGCATACTAAAAATGCCTTCCTCTTGGAACCACCTTACCATGATGTTCAACATGTCAAGAGTTATAACTTTGAATAAATATACATAGAAAATTTTTAATTTCTTTTAAATTTCATCACCTGGTAAACCAATGAGAATTTTACCCCATGTATATTGAAAAAGGAAGAAAAACTATTGGTGAATTTAGGGACCATCTACCTTATTTGGTACGTCCCACTTTAATTTTATGAGAACTCAACATTGCAAGGCTCTTTGAGACTCACATGTTTAATCAGGTACATATCTCAAACAAAGTCATTTAGAAAATTAATTATTGAAATTTATAAAAAATTTAAAAAAACTTGTTCCAAATAATAATAAATCCAATATTTTTACCTAGTGCCTCATACTAGTCCAAACAGTTACCAACCACCCGAGGAAGTTCCATTTTATTCCCTCAATACTAATATAGGAAAATACCTAAGAGGTAATACCATTTTTAAAGATAATTAAAAATCCACTTGATGGAAAACATAAGAAAAATCATTGTAGCATTGTACCTTAATTAAATGTTGAGGAACTATTTATAGAATTCATATCATGATTTCCTTAATAAAAACTGAAAGAAATAAATTTGGTATAAATATTATTCCACCATACTTCTGTTGAATAGAGTTTAGAATACCGAACCAAGGCACTAAATATTTTTGTAATATGGAAGTAGAAAGATAATGGAAGATATTATAGGATATAAAATACCTTGAATTACTAAAAAAACATAGCCAGAACCATCAAAAACAAAACGGTGTTTAAGGGGAGAGAATGGCATGGTTTTCTAGTGGGTTGTGAATGTGAGGGGAATGGTGAAAAAAATATAGAGTATTAAAATATCATAGGGGGGAAAGGTTATTTAAAACATTCTTTAGGGATCACAGTTTGTTTGGATGTTTTTAAAAACTATTCATCTAACACTATTCTGATACTCTTCATCATGCATGGTTATGGTGAATAGTTTCATAGACCGTTTTCCAATTGTGTGACATGTCCATAATTTTCAAACAACTACATGGTCTCTGGTGACCTATTTCATTAATTCACAAACTATGAACCTATATAATCTATGCCTCACGATTGGGGTTCATGGTTATCAATAATCATATTCTAACCATGCACCTAATTATATTTTCCCAAATCATGAAATTACACCCTCTAAACCCTTCATACACTACTAAGACCCTCAAACCCTCTAAAAACTTCATCCTAAACCAAATTTATTCTTGTAAGGGGTTACCACACTTTTAATTCTTTTATGATTCTTCTATTAACAATTGGTATGTCCACAAATTTAAAAAATAAAACAGTATCTCAAATTTGGAGTACACATATGAAACCAAGGACTTATAGATATAATGATTTATTTTATGATTATTTTATATGTTGGATTTAAGAAATGGATGTGTAATTTGGGACTGACTTATTTATAGGTACGAAGACTGTCTTTAAACCTCGTTATCATCGGAATCGATTTGATAACATAAGTAGTTTCTAGAAGATATATAAACAAATAATTTATCAAATAAATTTTATTTCCCTTGGTTTTTATCATGATTTTTAATCAAAATTATCAGAGATATTTTTACCTTTTTATTATTTACAAAGGTTAAAAAATATTACTAATAAAGAATAGTATAATTCTATATAGTTAAAAAATTTATTTGATAATATTAATTATATGTAGTGGTATATAACAATAAATATTTAGCAGTGCATCATGAAGTTTTGGTCATGCTATTTTTTAGAACATTATATAGAAATTTAGGATTCTTTGTGATTTCTATAAGAGTAAATAACTCAAAAGATACATTTATGTCCTTGAAAAAATGATTTCTCCATAAATATGTGTATTTATTTATTTTTACATTATAGATGATATTTTTGATATATTAATGATCTTATGAGGATGTTTTAGAAAAAAAATTAATTTTCTTTGGCTCATTATGATCATAATAATTATATGATAAGATATTGAAATAGTTTTTTACGATCTAACATTTGATATTTATTATATAGGATGATTCTAAATTTTATAATATTTTTTTAACATGAGAATTTAAAAGATGTATTTCCATAAAATATGTCCATTAATTGTTTAAAACTCCATTGATTCATCATATATTTATGTTATTAACATCAATTTATTATTGATTCTTATATAGATACCATAAATAAATATATACTATGGATAGGGTGGTGTTTCTACTATATTATAGGTGTGATTATATATTTAATGTACCAAATAATAAAATAAAATTGATACATAGTATAATTCTACCAAATCCATGGAAGATTTATGGGGTTTATTTGGATGCCATAAATGTAATTTTAGGATCTATGCTTATAGAATATTGTTATATTGATGCATATTATTCTTGGATTGATAGGCTATATGTGAATAATTTCCATACTAGTGATCACTATTTTCCTATAGTTTTACATGTTCATAATTGTTTTTTTTATTTTTTATTTAGGGAAAACATGATTTGAAACATTTATCATAAGAGTATTTTTATAAGAATTGTATCATCTATATATGTTGGGGATCAAAAAAATTTATTCATTTGATATTAAGGTGATACATACCCTAGGGAAAGGAAATTATGTTGTTGGATTATTAATCTTGAAGGTTATAATTGAGGTAGTTCATGAATTAAAGGAAAATTGGAGGATTAAGGAATATTTCATGAATTTTATAATTCTATGTCTGAGAAGTCAGGTCACGTTACTCTACCATAATTGACTATCACATCATATTTTCAATAATTTTGAATTTAGAATCTATGTTCCCTATTTATCATGAAAATATATATAGTTGGGATTAGATACCAGGGTTGACACTTGATAGAGATTCTCTATTATATTTAAATATGTGGATTTTTTTGTTTCCACACCACGAAGAAGTGTTGAAACAATTTCATGTTTCTAAAAAGAAAACACACCTAATATTGACCATGTGATACTATAGTATTCAAAAAAATATATAGCCTATAAAAATATGTGATATATAATGATTTAATTCTTAAAATTTTACTTATGCATAAGGAAAAGTTCAACATAAAAAATAGTGAGTAGAATTTCTTGATTCTTCTATATAATGTGGAAATTTTATGAAACTCTAATGTTTTTAAACAATATTTTCATTTGATCATTGAAAATAAATGATATTGTTTGCGTTAGAGTTAATCAGTTTACTAGGATAAAATTTTATACTCTCATATTGAATTTATTGAAAAATAATGATCATTGGAATCATTATTTTTTAGATATTATGAGATATCATGAGATAAAAAATAGTATTACATTTGAATATGATTTTAGGTTCACGTATTAATAATTCAATGCAATGAAAATGGATTTGAGTACTCAATTAAATATTTTCATGTCTGATCATCCAAAAAATATTTGGTTAATCAATGAGAATTATTAAGATTCATGAGTTTATTTTTTTGGAAGTATGTGAGAAGATCATGAGGAATTATAAGAATATGTTTCTAACAATAACTTCTAATAATAATTTGGGAATTCTTTATTTTAAGAATTATCAGTGTGGCCATTCTGATCTCTCTTACCATGACTAGAAGTTGGTAAAGTGTATTTTTTAGGGTTAGCATGGTATATAAGACATATGATTCATAGTAGATAAAGTAGATGTGATTTTTAAAATCTTATGGTAGGAAAATTTCATATAACTATATAATATTTCATTCCATTGAGTTTTATATTAGATATCATATCAATCATTTAGTTTCAATTTGATTTTCATTTCAATGATTGCAGTATAAATATATGTTTTCTCTATGATTTGTTAGGCCATTTAACATTCATGAAAATTTCATTGTTCTTTTTATCCAATAATATTACTCAATTATCATATACTACAAAATATTTCATTTATATCCAATGGGGAGATACATTTTGGTAAAAGTACATTTTCTTTTGGTAAATTTTTTTACCAAGTATATATGTCCTTGTTACTAAAATGTCGGTAAAAACATTGTCAATAATTTTTTTTGCGACATATAAAATCATTCAATTAAAATTATAATAATACCCATGGATAATATATATGTCATTAAAAATGTTTAGAAATAGGTTCTAATGAAAAAAAATTGTTGGTAATAATATTACCAACATATAATATCAATTTATAAATTATATTTGGAAAAAAATATAATTTTTTATATCTAGAAAAATTTTATATTATGTTTATTAATTTATCATATATAAAACTTCTTTCTTATTTATTAAAGAGAAGTAGATTTTAAAACAAGATCAAAATTAGAAAAAAAATATATATTAATATTGAAATTTAACACAAAATGAATCAATACAAAATTCATCCCCCACCATGATCTATCAAAGCACTAGGGACCAATGAGCGCCAACAACCCATGCATTCTAGCAGCTAGGACTTCCATACCGATAACCCATCCATGCCAACATCCCATCCATGCCAAAATCCCAGGACCATTGATTTCATCCATTCTAGTAGCTGGTTCATGCCACATCAGGGACCAGAGATCACCAGCAACCAGCACCAGCCCATCCATACTAGTGAGATAGCAACAACCCAGCAATGCCACACTGGGGACCAGTGAGCACCAGCAACCCATCCATGAAACTCGAACCATATCATCCATGTGAGTGAGCCAATGAGGTATAAGTATCATATCCATGCCAAAACAGGGATCAACTGGCACAAGTAACTCATCCATTCCCCCATACCAGCATGCCAACTCCATCTCAAATCAGTGCAAAATATATGCATGAATTGAAACCAAAATATAAAAATTGGAGATATAAAAAATGATTCGCATAGTAATAATTTTTCATCATCCCTACTAAAATCATAAGAAAATTTTAAGATCTGGTATTCCAATTACCCATAGCTCCCTCCCACCATAGCATTATTTCCATCTCCGACATCAGGTCTACTAGGCTAAACCTGTAACAACAAAAATCGCAATCACTCCACCTCCCCAAATGAGTTAAAATATAGATGTGTTTAGTTTTTTAAAATTCTTAACAGAGAAACACTTTGAAGAATACATGAAATGGGAAATGGTCATGAACTAGGAAATGGGAAATGGAAAATGTGCAATGTGAAGTGGGCAATTGGGAATAGGGAATAGATAATGGGAAATGGGAAATGGCCAACGGGAATACCGAGAAATGGGTGTGGATTGTGACACAGATAAGGTCATAATATGATTTCCACCCACTTAGACATGACTAAAACAAAATAATAGTGATAATCTATTCTATACTCACATTGGGATCAATAAGTAAGTCATCCTCAATTTTGGATGCAGGTAGCACTCACATTAGTGGTTAGAAGAACCTAATCATCCCAACTCATGTAAAAAAGTATCATTTCTTGCACTTGTGGATGGAATAATTTCATCTCTAATCTCACACTAACAGTAAGAAAAAGATGCATATTAAATAAAATAATAGTATATTAGATTAAAAAGATTATTGAAACAAAATTTATTATTATAATGTTGTTTAAAAAAATATAAACAAAAAATGTAGTTAGTGAAAAATACCTTCAGAATAACCAGTCACCAGCATCCATATTTATATCATCTGATTTAGTACTAAAAGAATGCATCACCTCATCTAGAAAATATATTATTTTAAAAATACATTGTTTTTCCTTAACAGTTCTTTGGGAATCATACTCTCTTCATTGCATTCCAGAAATGTTTCATTTAACACCTCAACAAAAATAGCTTCCATACATTGATAATATTTACTTTCAAATTCACCCATTCTGTATTCATTACCCAAAAATATCATATGGTATTTTAGTTCCACTTTATGCTAGATTTGAGTTCCTACATTTTAGTTTCAACCGTATAAAAGTTGGAAACAGTTATAGGGTGTGGTGACAAATACTCAGGCATAAATTGTAAAAATTTAATCTTCTTGTGTCTATGATTCATGCGTAATTTGGATGTAATTTTGGGAAATATGGCGAGAATCATCTCAAAAGAGACCACCATCGAGAAACCCTCTACATAGAACAAAATTTCAATAGCACCAACACTCCACGTCAAAGAACCAAATTTAATAAGCATGAATGCTCCTATATAGAAAAGAGTGTTTTCATAATAACCTATAATGTCACCCCCATCCACCAAATAGAATTATAGGGATTCATGAACAATACCAGGATCCACATTCAACCCCCCTCTAATGATGCTTAATTTAATGAGATGAAATATATGAAAAATATTGAATGCTCCTCCATGATCCTGACTATTCCTGTAGTCTAGTCTCTAGGTTCCCATAAAAACTCATATTTGAAATCAAGAAGATCCCAAACCTATGGGTAATACCCTTTAATTTAGACCTTTTCAATATCTCAGGGCTGGAGATTATGTTCACATTCACGATGTTTGCCTAGTCCCGTATCTAAAAGATTCCTCTAAACAAAACAAAGTGATGAAGAAGAAACAAATATTATGTAAAAAGTAATTTTAGTCATCTTCCAAACACAAAATAACGTGAATATAAAGTCAAAACAAATATTTTTTTTAAAATGGTCCAAAAAATAATCTGTTTAATGTACCAAGAGGTTCATGAATCTATCCCATTATATTTCATTGACACGGTGTTGCCAATGTTTGAAAATGTTCTATCTTCAATAATTAAAAAAAATTATCTTATAAATAATTGGGAAAATTATAGAAAAATTAATTATATAATATATAACAATATCAAAAAAATATAAGCAGTCCGAAATTTAAAAATAATAGTTACCAAATTAAAACTACCATACATGAATATAAATTACCTTTACAATATTATGTTCCACCACGAAAATTGGTTAAAGTAAAATTTGAACATTTCCCTATAAGATGCTCCAAATTAAAAAGAATGGACTGAACAGTATAAATATTTTACAATTATTTAAAAATAATGAAACATTCAAGAAAAATTATTGACAAGCACTCAATTAAAAATATTTCTAAAAAAAATACTTTTATCATGTCAATGAAATTCATTCATAGTGGATTTAAATTGATAAAAATGATATAATGATATAATTTCTAAGGATTCAATGGTATATATTCATTATTTAGAGTTAAAGAATAATCATAGTGTGATATGAAAAACGAAGTTTGAAATAAATAGTTTACTAAGAAAGGTTTAGAACCAAAGTTTTCTCTAAAATCATACAATATATCCACATGATTTTTCAATAATAAAATCTCTAGCCCAAACGGTATAAATATTTGAACAACCCTTTTATATCCTTTTAATAATTATATTTCTTATTATTCTGTTACATCTTCTTATATTTTTTTTCTATCAACTGAAATTTCAGAAATTGAACCCACGGAACTGTTCAAAACAATAAAACAAACATAATGGATTTAAATGAGAAAAGATATATCTACATTCAATAATTAAATAAAAACTAGAAGTTTTCAGTCTTCATAAAAATGAATAAAATCTTAAAGAGGTTCATAATCATATAATTGTTTATTAGAAATAAGAAAAAATACATGATTGATGTATCATATTAGTATAACCAATAAGTGTTTATTGGAAATATGAATGTTTTAAATAAAATATGAATCCAAAATTTTGAATAATTGAATGTATAAATCCATATGTATCTATACTACTCAGCAAAGGAGATACATTTTTGTTTGAATAATATTAGGTACTAATATTTTCATAACTCTATGTAGTACTTGTTACTAAGAATCCAATGAAATTTATCTTTTTATGCTATAGTTACCAAAACAAATGATACAAAAATGAAAATAGATTCTAGAATAAAACAGTTGAAGAAAAATAACACCAAATTATATAAAATTAAACAACATGGCATGTTGTTAAGCCTTTACATGGACAACAAAGTAGATAGATGACAAGGTAATAACCCATTAATAAATATTCCAAATATTAGAATATTTGGATTAAATAATAATTTTTTATATTTAAATATATAATGACAAAAAATAGAATCTCGATTAAAGGTAAGTGTAATATATGTTTTGAATGATAAATAAATGCAATGAATTTATAATAAAAATAATAAGAATAGTTTAGATAACTTACGACTCAGCCACTTTGAAGTTGATCTGAGTGAAAAAGTTTACATTAAATAGTATTTTTATAGTGTGAAGGCTTATAATATGATAAATTACTCCTCAGATTCTTTTAAATGATAAGGAATAATGAAGGGATCAGAATGCATAGGAAAAAATATAACATCTGGTAGAAATAATCTTTATTCAGATTAAAAAATAAGGCCACAAAAACTCCAAATGTGGAATGTTAGATTTGGGCTTGCTTAATAGAGCTTAACTAGAGTTCTAACATCCAAGTACTAGTCTAATCAGGTTTTTTTATTTTGTATCAATTTGTGAGGGGTACAATACTTCATGTTGCGATTTATATGAATATTCAGATATTATAATGCCATTTAAATTTGTAGAACCAAATAAAATGTATGATGCTAGATCCAGATAAAATTTGCGAAACTAGTTGATGAAAAGAAAAATAAATGAAGATTCACTAACAAATTTTAGGAATTTAATATTAATAAAACTCAACACAATGGCCCTATTGGGTTCCATATAAAAATTAAGCAACTAAATATTGAGGGAATGGATCAAATAGTGGTTTCAATATAATAGAATAGAGGTTATCATTTACTTAATGTTAAGAAGTATGTGTAAAAAAGGTAAACTAATATATAATTCCAATAAAAAATAAATACATATCAATAGTCATGTACCATAAAATATAAAAAAATTATTTAAAAATAAGATATATTATTTGTATTGATGAATTTTTAATTAATAAAAGGGTTTTATAGAATTTCATTAACAATTTTAATTCTGAAAATTTAAATTTTGAATATGAATGAATTTTTTAAATTTGAAAATTAATTATAGTGGTCATATATCAAATTATATCAAATCTATATTACAATTCTACCTTTATAAAAGCTATGTTAGAGTTGTCTTAAAATTTGAGAATTTACCTCAAATATTTCTTACTTTTTAGCATCTTCTTTCAAGAATAATAATCATGATTTCATTATTAGAACTACTCTAGACACCTATCATCAACATAATTGATTCACATTATAATATTCTATATCTCATATCTAAACCATATTGTTTAAACAAATTCATTACATAATTATTATCCACAACATTGTTAAAATATTTGGAATTTCATTGGGTAACCTTTAGATCCTCTAATAATTTATCAAAATATTTATCAGTATTTATTATAATCATCAAAATTTACTTTTTTGGGTTTTATGACAACATATGTAATGGGTAATGATATAAGAATCCAAATATGTTACAATTTTAATGCATTACGAAAATCCTTAGCTACAATCATATAAATTATACCCAAAATCCTAAAAATAAACTAATTTAAGTATTAAAATTCCAGGATTTTGGGATGAAGATGAGTTATGGCGCCAGTATAAATACATAGACTGATAATAGCATAAAAATAGAACATATTAATATATTAGGAGATGAATATATGGACTATAATGATGTGACTGATTGAGAAACTATGACTATCCTGTGACGAATGGGGAATGGAAAACCAGCGATGATGCGACTAATGGAGAACCTCCGACAAACCAGTGATGAATTGCGAGGCTCTGGTGAATAGAGAACCCCTGATGAATGGAACATAAGTAAATAGATAAACAGATGAATGGAGAACCTACAATTATGTGACTAATGGAGATCCTATGATGATGCTACGATGAATATGGAATGGAGAACCATCGATTATGAATCTAATGGAGGACCTGTAATGATCCTATGAAGAATGGTGAGCTTGCAAAGAATGGAGAGGATTAAGTGAATGGAGAAACCATGATGAATGGTGTACAAGTGAATAGATAAACTTGATACAAACTAATTGTTTTGGGGTTTTGGTATCAGATTGGGGATATTTTTCACCATAATTATAACTAATGGTGCTAATTTTTCAGTCGAGTGAGTATTATAAATGTAATAAAAATTTTCATAAAATATGAAAATATTTATTCTTAATAAATAATATATAATTCATACACATCCATTTTTTTAATTTGTAAATTTAGAATTGATATTGTTTTTCAATCATTTATAATTGATTTTATATTAAATATATTTATTTCATTAAATATTTTAAATTATTAATAATATAATACAATGTATAAACGTGTAATTTTTTTAAAAAAAATACATGTCAGCTGTAAATAATTCATAAATATATATTCAATGATTGATAAAATATTTATTGTTATTGGATAATTTATTACAACAAAAAAATTATTGATAAAATATTTTTTGGAAATAATAATTAATATTGATATATTTTATTGTTAGTAAATTTTTTTTGGTATTGATGTGATAAAAAAACAAATTAATATATTAGGAAAGGATGTGTTGGTATTCAACGATTAATACTAACAGATATATTTAATGGTAAAAACAAATGTTGGTGCCTAAAAATAATGCCATAAATATTTATTATATGTTGTAATTACTCATTTTTACCAAAAAATATATAATATATCACTATTTTTTGGTACATGTCATTTATTTTGTAGTGATAGTGCATTTAATGATATCATTAATGTATCATAACTAAGGAAAACCTAACCAGATCTATTTCATGTGATATTTTATCATTTGGAGTATGATTTTGATGCATATATCATTAAAAATTTCAGTATATTTTTAACATCTATGGAAATATTATTAGGGGAAAATTTAGGCCACATATAATTCATTTATGGAACCATGGACATGTATAAGAGGATTCTACAATATAGATTTAGAAATATCATCCCAATGACCATAGGTGTTCTGTAAAGATGTTCAGTGAGACTTCTCAAGGATGAGAATCATGATAATTGAGAGTTTGTAAAAACATTATGTTTAAGGAATATTTAATGGAATTTTAATCTTTAAATTGATTAAAAATATATTTTGTTTTTTGAGATTTCGTGATAGAAGGATAAGTGATATGAATAATTAATGTACACTTTCTAAACAGATTCAATAATGTCCACTAGGTGCTTGGTAAAATTCATAGATCAAAAAGACCACTAGTACATCCACTAGGTAACTAGTGGTTATGCATTGGGTGATCCAGAATCAGAGAACCAATATTCTCTTGGGATATTTTATTAATAGATTAATTTATTTCATTTTAATTACTTTTTTTTCATGTTAAACATATCATTTTACATGCAATTGTTATAATATAAATTGCACCTCCAAATCCATTCCTTTATCTCTCTATCTTTATGAAATGTTTATCATTCATAACATAGTGAAATTTTTATTTATTATGAACGTTGGATTCACTGTTATATGATGTTGTAAATCCTTATAATGTTGTATGAATTCATTATGGTTTGATTTTTTTCATGTTCTAATCTTCTTCAGTGATTCTAGATTGGTGGAATTGTGATTGATATGTCTTTTATGATATTTTTGAGGTATATTATAGGTCTTCACTGTACATTAAATATGAGGTTTTTGATCTATTTAAACCTTTACTATTTAATTTAGTGAATATATATAAATTATTTTATACTCTAATGACTTTATGTTGCGTGTGAGATTAATCAGGTTAGAATAATTTTTAATTAAAAGAACATAATTTTTTATGATTTTTTATGTCTCAAACACGTTTTCTAAATGTGTTTCATGACACAAAATGTATGTTTACAGGACACCCCAAACCAATGCTCTTGGGTTTGGTGATAAAAACAATGTATATTTTTTCATAATATAATATTAATCATCAACAAAAAAATATACAATTTGATAATACTTTAACTTTATAGTTTATGATGATTAATAAAATATTAAACAAAAACTATCTAATTATAATATACATGTTGTATTTATATCTATCCTTTTTTAATAGAAATATGGTCTTTCTACATATAAACTACTTAATAATTTTCCATCTCCTTCGTATCTCTCACTCATCTAAATACCCTGTAAAAAAAATTGATACATGCGATGATCAAATGACATAGTAAGGATTTTAAAATTGAGTTACCCATTTTTTAAAAAAATACATAAAAATATTCATTGAAAACAATACTTTCAAAACTGGAAATCATTATTAAGGTATAACATTTTATTAAATTAAATATTCACTTTAAAATTCCATAATGTGTTTTCTATAAATGGAAATAAATATTAAAGAAATTTTTCGTAAAATTACTTGGAAAGCCAATTTTATTAAAATAAAAAATACATGTGTAAACATCCAATAATTTTCTACAAATAAAATATTAATATGATATGATTACATGAAAATAATTACTTAAAATAATCTAGTAATTTCTTTAAAAATCACTTCGCAAGCTTGGAAAAAACCTTGAGGCAATTGGGAATATTGAAGGCTCTATAGGGCTTACCCATGTTTGAGGGTTGGGTCACTCCCCAAATACTCATCATGTTTTCAAAGTTCAATCAATGAATTTTAATAAAAAAATTTATGAATTAACTTTTTACACAAGTGATTTTTAAAATACTTTTCAAGGTAATTAATCACTCAATAAGAAGAAATAAAATCTCGTGATAATAAAATTATGTAAAACATGCTTGGATGTCGTATCAGAATAATTAATGTACAACCATACAATAATGAAAACATAGGAAACAAGCCAAAATAAATCACTAAGATGATTAGCACATTAAATGATAATTTTCAATCTACTAAAATACTTTTTTTAAACAGTCTCACTTTAAATAATGAATATGAACATAAAACAATAACCTTGAAAGAAATGACCCTTTATAAAATGTTCACTACCACAGATCGGTGAATCTTTTGTGCGTACTTTTATTACTACTAAAAAATGTGCTGATAAAAGGGGAAACATTATTAGTGTTATTCGTATCACAGATAAAAAATTAATAAAAAACATTATTTTCATATATATATAATTATTATATTTATATAAAAAAATAATTATTATTTATATACATTAATTAAAAAACACATTCTTGTAATTATGATAAATATGATATATTAATATATATTTTTTAGTTATTCAAATATACATATATAATGTTTTAAAAGTTCTTAAAAGATTATAAATATAAATAAATATTTAAATATTATAAAAGTATAATATATTTTTTTACATAATAAAAAGTTAATTATATGAATAATTATATTTAATTATATATTAATATATATATATATATAATTATATAAATATATATAATTATATAAATATATATTATTCTTTACATATATATAATATATATATATATAACTATATAAATATATTTGTATTTGTATACAAGTATTTATGAATATATTTATTTATAATTAGAAATGTATATAAATATATATATTTAAAAAATTATAAAATTATAATAAATATTTTTAAAATATATATATTATAATACTTATAATTATATATACTTGTGTATTAATAAATATATATTTATATATATATATTTATAATTATATACAAATATTTAAAAATATATTCATTTATAATTAAATTTTTAAATAAATATTTATATATTTATATATTTGTAAATAATTTTATATATAAAAAATTATCAAATTTATATTAGCCAAAAAATTCAATAGTTTATTTATATACATTTCTTACAAAATGTGTACATAATTCAAATAAAAATAATATATTAATATTTTATTTATATATATAAATATTAGGTGATTGGGGGTACAATTACAATTAAACATACACGCACCTCACACATAGACCAAAAAGTATGGTCCTAGGTCCCCCAAGGGATAACCCACTTATCAAGCCTTATTTATTCATTACGTAGCCCATAGCCCTTGTGGGCATGAAGCCGATTTCATGGTCCATAGGCCTAGTAGTCATGAAAGCTCATTACATGAACCGTACGACCAAATATTTGGCCGAAAGGCTCACCGATGAATAGTACCTAGCCTGCTACAGTGTTGTCGTCGCTACAGTACTCGAGCTGGTACAGTCCTTGAACAATATTTATTTGTTTTTATTTATTATGTTTTAATGATTAAAATATGTTTGAAATTTAAATAATTAACCTTTTTAAATGATTTTTTTAATAATTTTATAATTTTAATCTTTAATTATATAATTATAAATATATATAATTTTTAAAAGAAAGTATTGATGAAATTATAAATACATTAATATATTTATTTATTTATTTAAATAATTATAAAATTATAATAAATGTATTTAAATCATAAATATAATTATTATATTTATAATTATATATTCATATATATAGATATATATTTGTATTAATATATTTATAATTATATATAAATACTTTTGAAATATATTTACTAATAACATTAATTATAAATAATTAATTACATAGTAAAAAAATTGTAAAATTACAATAAATATTCTTAAATAATAAATATTTTTATTATATTTATAATTATATATAATTACTTTTTAAATATATTTATTTATAATTATAATTATAAGTATATATATATAAATGATTATAAAATTATATTAAATATATTTAACTAATAAATATACTTATTATCAATATAATTATATATTTTTATATATTTATAAATAAATTTATAAATATATAAATATATTTATAATTATATAAAAATACTTCTAAATATATTTATTGATAATTATAATTAAAAATTAATATATATTTAAATAATTATAATATTATAATAAATATATTCATAATTTTTTAAATAAATATAATTATATAAATATATTTATAAATCAATAAAAATAATTATATATATATTAATTTATAATTATAAATATATATATGTTATATATATATTTTTATAAATATATTTAATAATATAAATAAATTATTATGATGAGATATTTATCTGCATTTTTTACCACTGATAAAGATATCCGTTTATTAGTGCTAAAAATCACTGATAATACTACCCCTTATCAGTGATAGAACTTTAGCACTGATAAAGACATATTATATTAGTGCTTTTTAGCACTGATAAATATCAGTTTTATCAGATCTTTTTATTTTAGAACTGATACGGCTTCTCTTTATCAGTGATTTTTTGAATGTTCTGATAAAATCCATACATATTCTTATAAAATGAATCCTAACGGATGGGTTTATTTGCTTAAGCCCTCAACCATTCACGAAACCTGATCCATATCGTTGTTACCAATGTTATCGTTGAACCCTACTACTACCACCGATCGATATTCTCAAAGAATCGATCTCTCCAAATCTAAGTTATTTTCTCGGTTTATCTTGTTAGCGCCTCTGATCATCCTATTTCTTCAGTCGCACCTCACCAAACCATGCATCTTCACTTCCTCTCGATAAACCAAATGAATAGCCCCCAAAACATTCATCCATCTTGTATCTAGTCTGAGTAAGATTCTTATCCTCATCCTTGCTTGTCCTCTCTTTATCTTGTCTTCCCCTTGCTATGAAATCTATTGGAAAAAATCTAGGGGTTAGGGGTAATCTATTATTCATTTTTTTCATTGCACTAACATGTGTGATCTCTCTTCTAGCTTTATCGGACTCTAATGCGGTAGGTTTGGGGTTCCATTATTGAAATTAGTATGTTTTAACTAGGTTTTCCCCATGCTTTTCTCTTTAATTTTGGATCAATTGATTTCTTGGTCTTTTATTTCAAATTTTAGACTTCATATAAAAGTATTAATTATGTTACTATATTCCATATTACGAAAGAAAGGTTTTCTCTCAATTTACAATGAATGTTAAATGTTTTTATATTAAAAAATATAATATTTAAATTGTTTTTCAATTTTATTGTGCACCATGTGTGTTAAATTTCTTGAATAACCCTTATAAAGGAAGTGTGTAATTTAAAAAGGTGTTATGGTGTTAAAAAAATCAATTAGTTCTTAATTTTTACTTGTAATTTCAAGTAATACATGAAATTAAAAGTGTTGACAAAGTGATTCTAGATTATCTTTGAATAAAAAATGCATGGTATGCAACATTATTTTGACATATTTGAAGTGTTTTAAATTTATAATTTTATATTTTTTATAATTTAAAAAATATATATTTTTATAAATTTTATAGTAATTCATATTATACAAATATAGTTTAATAATAATTTTTATTAAATATTTATACTTTTATAGTTTTATTAATTTATAAATTTATATACTATTATAAATTGTATAGTATATAAAATTTACATATATAGTTTAAATATAAAATTTTATTAACTATTTATACTTTTATAGTTTTTTATATGTATAAATTAATATAAAATCATAGTTTAATTTGTTATAAATTATTATGCTTTTATACATTGATTAATTTTAATTTTATATATTATAATTTTGTAATTTTGTAATTTTTTAAAACTATATACTTCTATAAATTATGTACAATTTTATAACAAATATATACTTTTATATAGTTTTATAAAAAAAGGATAGAGTTCAATGAATGAAGAAGATGTTGAATTTATCACCTTTAATCTCGTGTAGGTTTATCTCAACATATTATTAGAGAATATCATTGAAAAATGATAAATGCCCTTAAAATTTCTCTATAAAATATTTAAACTCAGTCAAAGATGTATTAAATAAAAATAGGCTCATATAGTTAACAAACATGGGTAACTAATCATGGTTTGGATTGTGTAAAGTTATATTACCCATTCCATGACAATATAATGTTTGAAAATCATGCACATTAACTGTTCATAAGACAAATACTATCCAAATTTCTATCTTCATCTCATGTTTCAATCAAATTTATATTCCAAGGTAACCACCCTATTTTACATTCAAAGGAATACTCAAAATTTTATTCTGACATCATTATAATTTTTATCTTAAGAATTTAAATCTTAAATGAATGATAGTTCATTGGACTAACAAACTATTTATTTATCGACATACACCATGCTATTATAGTGGTAGAGCAGGGTTGAACCTAAGGGAAGGTGGGTAAATGTTCAAAGGGATTAATTGAACCTATAATACTAGAAACAATGAGTGGAAATGTTAAAGGAAAGAATGGGGACTATAGATTTAAAATGATGTGGTGGATAAATGGTGTTAAGAGAGTTAAAACCTAAAGTTATGGGTAAGAGACATGAAAAAAGATTACTGATAGAGAATTCCAATTGAAGTAGCCAGTTGAATGAATGATGTTCATGTGAATGGGTTCAAAATGAATTTCCATTAGGAGTCATTCATAGATAAATTGTAATCTACATGTGAATATTCATTCACCAATCACAAAAATTGACCTATCGAATAAATATATTGGTTAAAAATGTTAAAAAAAATTCTTCAGATTTGTTTTATTTAGTCAATAATTCAACCTAAAACAATAACATAATTGAAAATAATAACATCCCATGAAGCATGAAGACAATATTTAAGAAGTAAATAAAGAACATGAAAATATGAACAAATAATAACAATTGTATCCTCCTTACAAATTTTCATTACAACACATGTTTAAAAATGAAAAGGAAAACATAAGAAAATGGTACAAAAATACAGAGAAATGTGATAAGGTAGAATGAATTCTTCTCGATTGAGTTTGGATCTCCACTCTTCCATCCATCTCTAGCATTCTTTTTTTAATAACAACTCATGCTTCTAATATCCAACCTATATGATCTATGGATTGTCCCATACTCGTATTATAGACCCCCCACCCCCAATTAGTGTGAGGGATGAGTTGTTGTTAGTTGGCCAGTTCCTCATTTAAAATAATCTTCCATCAACTCAAATCCACTGCCTCAAATCTAATGAAATTCTAGAAATTCTACTACTACCATGTTTACCATTTTATTACTCAAGAAAAAATAACATGAATTCATATATGATTTTAATTAATCCTTCAAATGGATTCCCAGCTACTTTTTACTGACCTCTATTTTATTTCTTATTAAATTTTATTTTTTTAATGTATTTAAATTATAGAATTCTAAAATTCAAGTGTTAGTTTTTTGTTTTCCTTCAACTCTTTCTAGTTTTAACATGTAGTCCAAATATCCACATCATAATTCATCAACAATCATTTATATCAAAATAAACATTCTCATTTTGTGTGACTAATATAATTTTACTCAATTATTCATATCCCATAAACTTAAAAACCAATCAAAAACACTAGGAAACTGTTTTCATTTCCCCACGACTCATTAGACTCATGAAAATACCTTATTGAAATAATCCAAACAAAGTGTCCATAAACCAAAATTGGAAACCTTATTCTTTTTTTAGAATTATCTTCACCCATAAATAATATATATTGATAACAACACCATGGGAAGGAAATGTCACTAACTTTATCCAAACCATAGGATATCCATCATGAGATCACTCTTTCAAAGGGTGAATTAATTTTTATCCCCATTGCAACTACAAAACCTACTTTTCATATAACACCATCTACTAGGGTCAAATTAGGGGAGTCCTACACAACTACATTTTCTCTCTAATTCAGTGTTAGCTTCTAAAGGGATAAGTCTCTGGGAAAAAATAACAATCATTTTCCTAGGATTCATCTCTTAAACTATGAGTATTTAATTTTATTGCCTAAGTCTCATCTCTAATATATTTTGGACATGGATCTATGTTTCTTGAACTAATTTGAGTAGTATTCATCCAATAATAGGTACGAGAAAAAAATAGATCAATTTATAGGATAACAGTTACCACCAGAAGAGTAATTCTTTTCATTAATTTAATTACCCATCTCCTTTAAAGCATGATGAGATTATTTAAAACCTTCAAATGTTGGGTTCCCCATATTTGAAAATAACCTTTTATGTATTTATTGATTTTATTAAATATTAATATTATCAAATAAAATAGGATGGATATGAATAGATAATGGATGGATTTCAATCATATGACAAGAGAGTATGAAGATGGGGTTAAAGACTTCATCATGTTTGCAGGAGATCGTGCATATGACCATTATCAAACCATTTCTGCATGTTTAAACTGTTTTTATTCCAGAATAATTAGTCCAAAAGAGTTATAAGAAAACTTGATCTATCATAGAATAGATCAAAGTTATAAATGTTGGAATAAACATGGGGAAAATGAAAATGTAGCTAGTTACAGGGATAAAACTACATTTTATGGATCATATGATATTATTACAAGTGTCGAATATGAATGAGACCATATCGAGGATGTGATTACATGTATGAATTATGATAAAGATTGATTTGAGGAAATGATAATGACAATAAAAGATAAACTTTGTGATTGTCCAAAATTGTTTGAGAAGTTAAAGTGTTGTGAAAAGAACCCATTGTATGTTGGTTGAACAAAATTTACAGCATTTTCAGTCATACTAAAGTTTTATAATTTAAAAATTATAAATGGATGGAGTGATAGAGGTTTAATAAACTACATTCTCTATTTAATTATATGTTCCCAAAAGATAATAAGCTTCCTATATGAACATATGACACTAAAAAATGTTATGTTCAATGGGTATGATCTCTATGTTATTACATGCATGTCCAAGTGATTGTATACTATTTCTCAAGGACCAAAAATCACTTAAAGAATACCCAAATTGAGGTTTTTCTCAATATACGATATTTGAATCAGGTATTATGAATGTTTTATTGGAATTTCCAATCATTCCAAGGTTTACGAACCTATATGGAAGTGAGGATACATCAACGAAATTGATGTGCCATGGAGATACAAGAAATAAATATGGAAAACTTCATCACCATACAGACTCTCCTCAGTGGATGAGAATTGATCATAAGTATCCTAAATTTTGAAATGAGATGAGAAAACTTTGTCTTGTTCTATCTATACATGGAGGGAATCCTTTCAATTTTCAAAGAAGCACTCATAATACATGGTCGATTATGTGGGTAAATAATAACTTTCCACTATGCTTATGGGTGAAATGAAAATACATTATGTTATATATGCTTATATTAGGACCAAAATAGCTAGTTAATGATATTGATATTTAATTGGATCCATTGATCGAAGATTATTATGTGATTCAAGTGTTATGTTGTATGATTCTTACATAAATAAAGTTTTCATGTTGAGATCCACGTTATATGTGATGATAAATGACATTCCTTCTTATGGAAATTTTTCAGGATATATCATTAATGTAACTCATGGTGTACCATTTCTGAAAAAGGTACACAATCAATTAGTTTCAAACCATCATCGAATATTGTGTTTCTAAGACATAATAGATTTATACCCTAATGACATACGTACTGATATTGTAAAACATCATTTGATGGGAGTTCAAAAGAAATTATAGCATTGTATCCACTAAAAAGTGATCAACTGTTTGAGAGTGTAAAATATATGGAAACTGATTTTTGATAACCTTTTTCAAAAAAACCTAATGAAAATTGGTTGGAAAAAGATATCAGTTTTTTAAATTACCAAACTGGAATTTTCTATATGTCTGAAAATTTCTTAATGTTATCCATGTTTAAAAAATTGCATGGGATAGTTTCATTAGCCCATTACTCAATTCACGAGGACCAAATTATGTAATTAATGCTAGGTTGGATATGATTGACAGGGGAATATGGGAAGAGTCAACGCTAGTGAAGGGTGAAAAATGGACTTTTCTTCCTCCATCTACTTATAATCATTCCAGGTAGGAGAGATATTAGTTTTGAAAATTATTTCATGATGTAATGGTTCTATAGGGGTATTCATTGAATACCAATAATATCGTTTCAATGACTTATTTAAATTGGGTTTTAAATCACATGACAATTTTGTTTTGATGAAACATCCAATGCATGTAATTTTAAGTTTCTATTTTTCTAATAATTTCCATCATAAATTAATCAAACTTTGCTTCTTTTTCAAATCTATAGACGACAAAGTTATAGTCTTGGATAAATTTCCAACTATAGAAAATTAAATTACCATCATATTATGTGAATTAGAAATTTTTTTCCTCTGGAATTAATTGATATTATGGTTCACTTGGTGAGATAGATTCAAATATGTCTTTTTATACATTATATATAGATGTACCCCATTTAATGGTACATAAATATTTTGAAAGGGTAGATCAAAAACAGAATTTGACCAGAGGGTTGTATTATGGATTGATATATTGTTGAGTAAGTCATTGAATTTTTTACCTACTACCTATTTGTTGTGGAAAGAATTGATCTACCAAAATATTTTCACACTATGAGGCTTATGGGTGAAGGATGTTCTAGAATAGATGTTTTCACAATCAATATTTAAGATCAGTAAAAGGACCACCTTTACATTTTGAATAATATTTTATAGGTTTCCCCATATGTTTAAACCCACAATGAAATTAGTATTAATTTAAATCCATCAAGGGATGACAGATGGATATCAAATACACGTATTCAATAGTTCATTGGATGGATTATGGAGTCCGATAAAAATATGGATTCAATTTCATAATGACTTTGTTGGCTATCCAGAAGACCTAATTTTCATGTATTATATTATAATGGTTATATAATTACTGGTTATACATTCTATACAAATGAACACGATGAAGGTAATACCAGGAAAAATAGTGGAGTTATAATTGTGGATAATGTGATGAATGTATTTGGTACCCATGAAAGAAATCCAATTTATGTGAATATTTCATACTTTGACATCATCAAGAAAATGTGGGAGTGTTATTATACAATATTCTATGTTCTGATTTTTCAATGAATGTGGGTTGATAACAGGAGTTCTCTTAAAATAGAAGAATTGGTATTTTTGAAAGTTTATTTTTGTAAGGAATGTTATAAGGAAATACCTTTTACAATGGAATCATAGGTAGTACAGGTATTTTATGTTCTAGATCCCACAAACTGATAGTGGTCATTTTTTCTGTTATCGACCAAAACCATTGATGTGTTTGATGAAAATTCAACGGAGGATGACACTTTAATTGGAATGTCACAATAATTTTATAGTATTACCAATGTAGATGGGGTGGTATATGTCAAAGGATACCACAATGAAGGGATTTTAATACTCAATATAGGGTTTAAATAACTTCAACATTTAATAAAAGAATGTTCAATAATCATGTTATATATATTTTTAATTTAATTTAAGTTACCTCATATTATTATCTATTTACAACTGCATTTACATAGTATAAATTAAATTTTAATCCTATATAAAATGACTTATGCATGTTTTGATGCTCCCAGTTTTGAGGAACAATATTTTTCTCAACCCGATATCACTCCCCGTGTAGAGGAACAATGACCTTTTTCACATGCTGATGCTACCAATCCATAGTAACAACATAGTGATAATGTTGAACCTGAGGAAATGGTAGTTGGTGAATAACTGATGTCATAGAAAAAACAAGTGCATCATAGTGTGATGATGTTATCAAAAAATATTAAGGAAAAAATAAAATTCATAAAATTTGAGGTTGGATGGAATGTGTATGGTCAGCATGTTAACACCAAAAAGGCCATGTTCAATGGTTTCATTTGGCTCATCACTCGGTAGTTCATGATGATTGATGTATAATCATGGCACCATGTTATTCCCAAGCTTAAAAATGGATTTTCGAATAGATTATGGTAACATTATGATATCCTTTTTAACATTACTAAAAATAAAATAATGAAACATTAACTTACTCTTCATCATCCCTTGTAGAGTCCATTTATAATAGATGACTCGCAGAAGAAATTTAAATTAATGATTATTGGAATGTCTCACAGGGGGTTTTGTAAAATTATAATTAAATTTTATATTAAAGATGATAAAAGGATAATAAACATGAACCCACCGTATATGTATGCCCAATTGATAATACAAGTAGCATGGGATGCATTTACTAGCCGTCGTGGGGAGATATTTTTGTAGCTACATTGTGTCCAGTAATACATTGTTTGAAAAAATGTATATTAATCACTATGATTAAGAATTTTTTGTTTATCAAATAGAAATTGAATATTGAAAAAAATGAATGGGAATCAAAACCAACATACTGTTACAATAAAGTAAAGATGGGGTGTGCTTCACATGAAAAAAATCGGTATGTATTTTAAATCTATTGTAATACTTTTATGTGAAATGAAACAAAAACATAATTATTTTCCTCTATTTATATGTAGATTTATGAATCTAAGCCCAAAGACAATTACATCCCAAATAATGTGTTATGAAAGGAGAAATCTGTAAATTAATATGGGATACTAATAGATGAAAACGCACAAAAAATTGAAGGAATCATGTGTAATTATGATATAATAAATATTTGTTTTTCCTTAAATCATTATAAGATAGAAATTCTGAATTATATTAATATATTTTCTATCTAAAATAGACATAAATTTTCAAAATATTTAATGTAAGAACACCTAATATCAGTGGTCTTGAAGAAACCCGAAAAGTATGGATGTGTTAGAGGTGTGGGTTTTGTGGTGATAGCCCGAACATATTTTCAGAAATGTAAATAATAGGAGGTAAAAATAAATAAATTTATGATATGAAATGAACAATAGTTGACCTTGAAGAAAAATTTCATTGGAATTCTGAGTTTCTAGAAAATTTTACAGGGGGAAGTAAAGAGAAGAGACAACTTATGAATAACCAATATAATAATATCCCCCACCCCGCCCCCACCCCCACACACACACCAACTTTGAGGTGATCCATCCCCCTCAAATATCTATCTTAAATGAGGTAGTTAATATTCTCATTTTTTGTTTCTTTGAAATTTGAATAAATCAAACAGTAATACCTTTCCTATAAAATATTATATGTGTTTAAAATTATTGTGATTTATATCTATCAACACCAACACATCACCTTATTGCGGGGGTTACCATGTTCAATATCCAAAAGACAGTTCACGCAACAAACCACTTCCAACAGGTCATGTGAGATAAAGGATTACCATATCTCATGAGCTAAGTGTCGAGATACCTATTTCACATGATGATACAAATATTCATACATTAAACTAAGATATTAGAACATTAATATAATGGTTGTCAGATCTCTTAAAAACATGTTGACAAGGATGTATTCTGTAACACCCTGAGTTTTTATGAATTATTTTTTAAAATAAATTTAAATTCTTTGATGTCTTGTATTGAATGTTACACCAAGTTATTCTTGCATTATACGTAACAATAATTTAATCATTCACTACACACAACACATGTATTATCTTATAGTACACACAATATAATGATTGGCTTGTGTTATACACAATGTTGAGTTCCTTCGATAGCTTTTGTTACATTCAAGAACGAGTTTTACTGAACAAAAATATACTATGATAGTAATCACCTTGCTGTTGGAGTGGTGGGAATGAATAAGAATTAAATTAATTATGAAATTAATTCTTTAGATACTAATTAATTACAAATTACGATAAAACCCAATTGAAAATAAAGGATATGTTTTTATGAAATGTTATTTTTATTCTCACAAATATGTTTTACATTAATAAATTAAATTAGTCACTATAAGTTAATTATGTTAATGAAATTTATATGATTATTATTATATGAATTTCTTTTAACTCATACTGTAGTTTTTTATAGGCATAAAATAATAAAAAATCCATATTTAAGCATAAAAAGATGTATTTTTCTAAAAGGTAGTTTTCTCGCCTTTTAATGGAAGTCTTGTTATAAAAATGAAATTTCACACTTTTATAAATTTTATTTGACAATATAAAGTTATTTTTTAAAATATTATTGTAAGAATTATCTTAGGGTGATTTTTTTGGTTTTTTCTGAATAGTTTCATATTTTGATGAATAGTAAAAGTACTGATTTTTTATTTAAAACTTTATATTATTTTAAAGTATTTACATTGCCAAAATATATTTTAAATTAATTTTAAATTTTATTTAATTAATTTTAATTTAAAATTATCCAATTATTGTTTTTGGTAAATATTTTATTCTTTAATTTATTATAAAATCATTTTATATTTTAAAATGGCATTTTTCCGAAAAAAAATGTATTTATGGTGTTTTACCGGTTTTATTTTAAATTAAAATCTGAAAAATATATATTTCAAATTTTGAAAATATTGATTCCAAATTTGGATTCATAAGTTCATTATTTAGTTAATATTTTCCTTTTATTTTTTTCCAATATGAATAGTAACTTTGGAAAAATTCTATTACCACGGTAAAAAGTAAATAGGTTAATTTCGGTTAAAAATATAATGATGAGAACTATAAAACGCACTTAACATATGGAAAAATTTTATTGGATGAAGATAATTATACTATTAACACATAAGGATCTAAATTAAGTTTTTAAGTGGATAATTTTCCATGAAAATGACTTATATAATATTTAAATCAAAGAAAGTCACAAAATGTTACTTTCTTTGTCTTAAATATCCCTTATGTGTCCATATAGAGAAAAAGGTATGTTTTGAACGAATATACAGGTAAATGGTTTAACTAATAAACGTATTTTTATTATATATATTCATTTTTTACTTTTTGGCCTGCTTAGGTGAGATTATGTTATTTATAATATTTTATTTAATTAAAATTCAATGATGTCACATTCATGTTTTAAATAATATATAATTTTTAATATAGTTTTTCCCAAAATATATATTTGACTATAAATATTATTATGAAATATAAGACATTTATCTTATTCAAGGTATTTTATTTTTAATTTTTAGTGATCAAATAAGTATATTAAATAATTACACAATTCTGATGTGGTAATTATTTTATTAATGGAAATATAAAAATAATGATACTAACATTTTTAAAATAAATATTATTTAAAAAAAATAATGTAATAAAAAAAATTATAGATTACCTTGACATGTTAGTAATATAATAAAATATTCAGTTCAATGGTAACTTGCTATCTTGATATTTTTAATAGTTCATGTAATGAATAGTGTAAAAATTGACAATAATGATATTTTATTAAAATTATATTTTATTAAATTATTTAAAAGTCATAAAACATATTTAGAAAATAAAAAAATAATTATAATATGGTCTAAAATGTTATAAATGTTTCATTTATGGTCTAATTTACATCACATATGTAAAAATTAAAACCTTTTAGTATTGAAAAATTCGTTACCTTAGTTAAAATTAAAATAGGTTAACTAAGGGTTAATCTAAATGATAAGGTTTAAAATAATTCATAAAATTGTATAAAATATATTTTTTGATGATATTATAATATTATATCATATTATATTATAATCTATGTCATTTTGGTGGTATTTGTATTGATATTGAATCTATTATAAATTAATATTTCTAAAAATTCTAAAAATGTCCCTCCCCACAATTATAAAAGGGAACCTCTTCTCTCACTTCGTCACATTACATTGATCCTACAAGATCGACCATACCCTACCAATTTCTCTTCTAATATTCCATATCCACATTCTATAAGTTATGATCTTCTCAAAAGACCAACCTTAGTGTCCCTAAGAGGATATCTAAAGGACGTTCACCGAAGAAGAGGTAATTATCTTTACCAAGTTTTTCAATATTATTAATTATTATCCTCCATATTCGTTTGTTTTTTACATTATGAAGTATTTAATATGGATAAGATATATTCTGATATTTTATAATTATTACAGAACAACCATATTCCACATTTTATCTATCCTACAAAAAATGAAATCATCGTGTGTGCGTACGTACGACTTACCATCTCTACGATGTGGTGTAATCTATTTTGCATCACCACATTATGTGGATGGGTATAATTATGTAAATAATATATATATATATATAAATTATAATTATAATATTATCTTTATTCTATAAAAAATGTCCCATCCACTTCCTTCCTCTTTCACCATTAAGGGAATGATATTATCGCTCGTGTGTACGTACGGTATACCGTCTCCACAAGGTGATGCGATTAATTTTCCATTATCCCCATAAAATAATGATTATATAAATGTATATAATTATTAAATATGATATCTATTACCTTGATATCATTCTGGAGATTATATAACTATATCATATACACAATAATTGGGACTTATACGAAGAAACATGCATAGGAAAATGAAGCAGTTAACACCCGAAAGAAGGGTAATAACAAAATATCATTAACAAAAAGGTGCTTGAATAATATAATAGGATCATATATGATATAATAAATACAAAAATTGTTTTTTTATAAATTAATAACATTATTTAATCCATTATATATAAGGTTCATATACGTATGAAGGAAGTCATACCTAAGGTAAGGGGATTTCTCGACTAACTTTTATTTCTGTAAGACTTATTCCATTTTCACAATTTGTTTAATTTTTGTGGTCTATATACTACCCTATGAATTTAATATTTTATCATTAACATTAAATATATGGTAATTTAAATATACATTTTATGATCTCTCCTTCATGTAGTTTATGGTTTAAAATTGACTAAATTGGTAAGGTAATTTTCTCTCAATTTTCCTAATTGAAGACTCATAGTATGTTATGAACCTAAATTCTTTTAAAAGTTTTTTATACATCCAATTTAAATTTTTTATCATTAATATCATTATTTACATGATATTATTAGTTTCATGTAATTTTATTACCTCTTCGATCAGAAGTCTGTTTTCCTTCAAATCAATGTTTTCTAAAAAGGATTTAAAAGTGTTGTAAATGATATTTTAGGATTTTTTAAGGAAAAGGGTATTTCAAAGGTGTTAAAAATAGTATTAAAATATTCCTTTAATATTTTATGAGATTATTTTCAATGAAGAAGGTTTGATAAATTTTTATGATTTAAAAATATTTTTTCAAAATGGAAGGAGATTTTTTCTTGAAAACTATTTCAAGTGATCATTCATTTTATATCTAATATAACATTATTTGATGTAACTTATGTATTACTATGGATATTATCCAATGATAACATTATTATCCTTTCTCTAAATTTCTTATCGTTATTATAGAATGATAATTTTGAATTTTGTTTCTTTTCCATGAGTTTGGTTATGATGAAATGTTTATAAAACTTATTTCATTTGATGGGTTCTGATATGATTTATGTTCTTGTGGAACACAAATGTATGGATTTCATTATCTGATGGGTTTGACCTATATCTCCCTCCAATTATTTGGTAAAATATTTATATATCATGAGACAAACATGGCAATAATGGTAAATGATCCTGGTTTAGTAATACAAGAATGGAAAGGGGGTAATCTCAATTTAGTAGTACAACACTAAAACAAGAGTAATCTTGATTCAGTAATAAAGGGATAGAATGAAGAGTAAACTCACTTAATTAAAGAAATGTTTCATCCATGATGGTCTTGGAAATGATCTTTTTCTAATATATAAATAATTTTCTATGATTATGTGTAATCCACAATTTCATGTTATTCTCTCATGGAATATGTTCTTTGATTTTTTATGAACTTATATGACTTATTCGAAAACAAAATATCTTAATCTTTTACATAAGGGATATGTTTTTCAAATTATTTTTTATCTACTTATGCCGTATTATTATGTTATGATTGATTTCTCCCCTTTTTACCCTTATTGACATCTGAGCTCACCATTTTCATATATTTATTTTCCCTGGGTTATAAACAATGGTTTTAGATAGGAATACTAAAGCGGTAGGTCTTTGTGGTAAAAACTGAATATATTTCACTAGAGTAGAAATTTTTCTCTAAGTTTACAAATTCACTAAACTAATATGGTCTTTGGTATTTTGTTTGTGTAATGTATGAAATATTCTGAAAAAATGATGTAATGTCTATGTACATTATTCTTGGGTCTTATATATTCATTTCAAATTTATTTATCATGCTAAACCTTTAACAATTAATGAAAAAGGTTTGAACCAATGAATTTGATTACAAATGATCAAGGGAAGGGGTTAAAATGAATGTTTAAAAAAACATATAAGGGATAAACCAACTGATCAAAAATATCTTTAGAAATCACATTTTCCTTGCTCATTAAATATCTAAATTTTATCACATTGAAAGATCATATCGATACAAAGTTACAAAGTCGTAGTAATCACATAGTTTATTTTTATTAACAAATGTATGGAGAGGCCATTGCGTACTTCATTTATCTTGATAAGGTAAATGAAATCATAAAATATGAATTAATAGAAGTTCTAGTTCTAAAGGTATACATGAGGTGTGTTTTCATGATTTTTTTTACAATAGCTGATTTACTATGTTAATTATGAATCAATACAATTCATATTTTATATAAGAATATATATGAATAAAAATTTAATGGATTACCCCCATGAACATAAATTTGGACTCATTAGTTCTCACATCACTTCTACAGACCAAACCAAAATGGATTCAATTCAAATTAATTCAATAGTAGAAAATGTTTCCCAATTGTTTGAAAGAAAACATAAAAATGACATAATCTTCTTAATACCAATGATGTGGAGGTAAAAAGCTACAATTTAATCATATAATGTATATTTTAATTCCTTTCATTACATATTTCTTTTTGGTTTTAGGAAACATTGGCTACTCATTATAGTCAATTTGGATACTCTCAAGATTTATTTCATGGATTCACTATAAGGATACCAAACAAACCAACCACACATAGTGACATTTGTCAATTTGTAATACACTACATCCAATATTTTACAACTAAATTTCAAGTTACATATTTTATATTATGTTTTAATGACAATTTTGTTATGATACGGTTGTTTTTAAATATCATGAAAACCATGGATTGAGGAAAACTAATGTGCACAAGGAGCCTTTCGACTTCTACAAGTGGATAAGTATCAGGATATATATAATAATATTTCACTATAAAAACATATAAACAAAAAATTAATAATTTTTCTCAATTTTTCTATGGTTTCCAAAACAAAAAAAATGGAATATATTGTGGATATTATGTTTGTATATTAATGAGAGATATCATATTCCATCAAAAAACTAGCATCCCTAAAGAGGTGTTTTCAAAGAGAATTACTATTTAATTAAAAATATTTATTAATAACTTGTGAATTTATATTTTTTCGGTTCTACTATGACCGTTTAAAATCCTCTTATTCACAATACAAAATAGATTTGTTTTTAAATGAATGGGTAGAATACCTGATGTCAAAATGTACATAGATATCATGAAGATGTGATTTATTACTTCTTATTTAGTTGATTTTCTCGTCATTTTATCTAATTTTTCTGGTTGATTTTCTCATCATTTTGTCTTATACTTATTTTGTTAATTTTCTTAGAGATTTTAAAGAAATTAATTCATCAATAAGAACGATTTACTCATGTACTATGATCATTCACTCAATATAATATGCAGTGTAGCCGGTATGACTCGAATTGTATTGTTTATGTTTAAAATTAACATGTTATTAATGTATTGTTTCAAAATCATATTTAATTTATTTCGTTATAGTATTACTAGCATAATATTTTTTTTCATATACAGGTGGATTCTTTTTCTTGGGTTGGGTGGTTTTGTTCAAAGTTTCTCAAGCTCATGCAAAATTTAACTTTGAGGATTCAACTAAAATAATGAAAATAAAGGAATGGATCAAGAATGTATACAACTATCATTAAATAATGAATTCATAATAATTATTTAATTAATTTTTTCATCATTCTATCTATTATTTTTAAGTTAATTTCCTTATCATTTTTATCTAATGCCTATTTATCTTTTTTCATAAATCTTTTGGGAAGTCATATTTTCCTTTCGACTATCTACAACAAGCCAGAAAAGATAAAACATGTTCCTTTCTTATGGAAGAGGAAACTGCATGATACTTTAAATGTAAGTGTTTCAGGGATCATTGGGTTTCTCTTCCATTAGAATGGAACACGTTATCTCTTTTCTATCTTTTTGTAAATAGTTGAAAGAAAAACACATATCGGACACTCAATCAGTCGCACCTCAATATGATACATAGTGTTCTCGGTATGACTCTAATTGTGTGTTTTCAGTTTATAATTTATATTTTATTTGAAAACACATTTTACATACTCAAGTGTGTGTTTTAATTTAAAATTGAATTTAATTTCATAAAAAAGAAACTATAACATACTAAAAACCAAGAAAACACATTTGGATTGTTTTGATACTTTAGTATAAATTTTTATAAGATATTTTTTGACATGTAGATATCAAATAAACCTCAATATGATGCATGGTGTGACTGGTATCACACCAAGTGTTTCTTTTTATTTAAAATTGAAATTAATTTTAGAAAAAAGAATAAGTAAAATACTGAAATCTGAGTAAACACATTTGTATTGTTTTGATACTTTAGGAAAACAATCCATAAGTCATTTGTGACATTTTAAAATCAACTTAACCTCAATATGATGAAAATTATGAGTGATATGACTCCAAGTGTGTCTTTTTGTTTAAAATTATCATTAATTTTAGTAAAAATAATAAGTTACAAAATAAAAACCAAGAATAAGTATTCATATTATTTTATAGTTTATTAAAATGATCCATATTTAATGTTTGACATTTAGGAATCAACCGCACCTCAATCTGATGCATGGTGTGACCGGTATGACTCAATGTGTCTGTTATCAATTTGAAATTGACATTTTAGTTCAAAATATGTGTCACTCACTGAAAACTAAGAAAATGTGCTCTGATTTCCTTGATAATTTTGTAAAAGGATTCATAAGTCAGTTGTGATGTGTATAAAATATTCTCATATCAAACCAACACACGATGTGACTAGTATGGCACCAAGTGTGTTTTTTCTGTTTCAAATCACATTTTAGTAAAAAAACAAGTGAAAAACTAAAACCCATGAAAAAAAATTCATATTTTTTTATTCTTTAGAAAAATTATCCATAAGTCACTTGTTATATATGGGAATAAACTCCACCACAATCTGTCACATGGTGTGACCGATATAACTCCAAGTGTGTATTTTAATCTATAAATGACATTAATTTTAGTGAAAAGAACAAAGTGTAATTCAAAAACATGAAAACACATTCTAATTATTTTGATATTTTATTAAAAGGATTTATAAGTCATTTTTTACATGTAGTAACCAACCAAACCCCACTGGACACACAGTGTGACCGATATGACTCCAATTTATCTTTTTATTTAAAAATGACATTAGTTTTATTAAAAAGAACACGTAAAATACTCAAAACTAGGAAAACACATTCATATTTTTTTTTAATTTTGGAAAACAATCCATAAGTCATTTTAGACATGTAGTAATCAACAGACACTAAATTTAATTCATGGTGTGACTGGTATGAATCCATGTGTGACTTTTTTTTTTACAATTTTACATTAATTTTAGTAAAAATAATGAGTGACATTCTTAAAAATGACAAAACAAATTTGGATTGTTTTTATACTTTATTAAAAATATTCCTATGTCGTTTTTGATTTTCAGGAATAAACCAAACCTCAATACGATGCATGGTGTGACCATTATGAATCAATGTGTCTATTATTAGTTTAAAACTGATATTTTAGTTCAAACCATTTCACTCACTGAAAACCAAGAAATAATGCTCTGATTATATTGATAATTTATGAAAATGATTCCTAAGTCAGTTGTGACATGTAGGAATTATTCACACATCTAACTGACACACGATGTGACTGGTATGTCTCAAATTTCATGTTTCCAATTTTAAATGACATTTTAATAAAAAACACATGTGACACACTCAAAACTGAGAAAATGCATTCATATTTTTTATATAATTTATTAAAATGATCCATAAGTAATTTCTGAAATGTAGGAATTAGAATAGCCTCAATAAAAATCATGGTGTGACTGGTATGACTCCACGTGTGTCTTTTTATTTAAAATGGACATTAATTTTAGTAAAAAGAACAAGTAACGTACTGAAAACGAAGAAAATTCATTTGGGTTGTTTTCATACTTTGGGAAAATGATCCATAAGTCATTTTTGATGTGTAGGAGTCAACCCCCCCCCCCCCCTCGATCTGATGCATGGTGTGACTGGTATAACTCATATTTTGTCTTTTTATTTAAAATTAAAATTAATTTGAGTAAAAAGAACAAGTGATATACTTAATACTATTAAAATGAATTTGGATTGTTTTAATACATTAAGAAAATTATCCATAGTTCATTTTTTATGTGTAAAAATCAATCTCACCTCAATCTGACACATGGTTTGATCGATATGACTCCAAGTGCATATTTTTATTTAAAATTGACATTAATTTTAATAAGAAGAAAATATGGCACACTAAAAACAAATAAAATGCATTCATAAAGTTTTTATTCTTTGTTACAATGATCAATAATTCATTTTTTATATGTACAAATCAACCGGACCTCAATTTGGTGAAAAATGTAAACGATATGACTCAAAGATTCCATTGTCAAGGTAAATTGAAATTTTAGTTCAAAACATGTGTCACTCACTTAATACTATGAAAATATGCTCTGATTGTCTTGATAATTTCGTAAAATGATTCATAATTCAATTTTTATGTTTATGAAGGACTATCACCTCAAACCGACACATGATGTGACTTATATGACTCAAACTACATTTTCCAGTTTGAAATAACATTTCAGTAAAAAACACAAGTAACATACTCAAAACTAAGAAAACAAATTCAGATCATTTTTAAACATTATTAAAATGATTAATAAGTCATTTTTTTCATGTAGTAATCATCAGAACCTCAATCTATTGCACGGTGTGACAAATATGATTCAAAGTGTGTCTTTTTATATAAATTTGATATTATTTTTAATAAAAAGAACAAGTGACATACTGAAAATCGAGAAAACACATTCTTATTATTTTTATACTTTGGAAAAAAATCATTATTCATTTGTGAATTGTAGGTATCAACTCCACCTCAATCTGATGCACGGTGTGACCGGTATAACTCCAATTTTCTCTTTTAATTGAAAATTGACATTAATTTGATTAAAAAAGAATACGTGAAATATTAAAACACAAGAAAACATGTTCGAATTATTTTGATAATTTAGCACAAGGATCCATAAATCATTTTTGATTTCTAGGAATCTGCCGCACCTCAATATGATGCATGGTGTGACCGATATGACATCGAGTATGTTTTTTTTAAATTACAAAAATTTTAATAAAAAGAACAAGTGGCATACTGAAATATAATAAAATTCATTCGAATCATTTTAATACTTTAGGAAAATGATCTATAAGTCAGTTTTGATGTGTAGGAATCAATCATACCTCAATCTGACGCACCGTGTGACCGATTAGACTCAAAGATTCTATTATCAGTTTAAAATTAAAATTTTAGTTTAAAACACATGTCACTCACCGAAATATAAGAAACCACACTTTGGATGTCTTGATAATTTAGGAAAACAATTAAAAAGTCATTTATGACGTGTAGGAAGCAGTTTAACATCAAACTGACAGACCGTGTGACCGGTATGACTCAAAGTGTGTGATTCTAGTTTGAAATAATATTTTAGTAAAAAACACAAGTGGAAAACTAAAAACTAATCAACCACATTAAGATTGATTTGATACATTAATAAAATGATCCATATGTCATTTGTGATGTGTTCAAATCAGTTGCACCTCAATCTGATGCAGGATGTGGTCGATATGAGTCATAGTGGGACTTTTCTTTAAAATTGACATTAATTTTAATAAAAAGAACAAGTGACATACTTAAAACTGATAAAATGTATTTAGATTGTTTTGATACTTTATGACAACGATCTTTAAGTCATTTTTGATGTGTAGGAATCAACCCCACACTACAAAAAAACTATATTTTAGCGACGTTTTCATGAGACGTCGCTAATTTAATGACGTTTTTAGGTAAACATAGCTAATTTATGGATGTTTTTACGAAAACGATACTAATTTAGCATTGTTTTTATGAAATTTCACTAAATTAGAATTGGTTTTAAGGAAGCGTCGCTAATTTAGCGATGCTTTTCATGAAACATCGCTAATTTAACGATGCTTTTCAGGAAACACTGCTAATTTAGCGACGCTTTTGAGGAAACGTCGCTAAAAATATATATATTTATATATCTCATCTTCCCAAGTCGATGTAAATATATATTTAGACATATATATATATATATAACCACCTACACATATATATATAAACATATATATATTTTAAATTCAGTTACGTTTTTAACAAATCATTGCTAGTTCAGTATCATTTTTACCAGTGTTTTAAAACATGGCTACTTATATATATATGTGTGTGTGTGTATGTACATATGCATATATATATATATACATACATACACACACACATATATAAACATATATATATTTATATAAACATATGATATATATGAAATATAAAAATATAATATATATTAAATATAAACATATGATATATATAAAATATAAACATATAATATATATGAATTATAAATATAAATATATAATATAAACATATAAACATATATAATATATATATGTATAATCATATATATATAATCTATAATATACACCCATATGTAAAATATAAACATATGTATATGTATATGTATATAATATAATATAAACATATATACACACACATAAAATATAAAATTTAAACAACATCTATATATTAATATATTTATATTAATATATAAAATTATATATATAATATTAATTGTATAAATCGTTTAAAATATAAACAAATAGATATATAAACACACAGACACACACACATACCATATAATCATATATATATAGACATATATATATATATATATATATAATCATAAAATATTAAATATAAACATATATATTAATATATGTATATTAATATATCAAATTATATATATAATATTAATTTTTTAAATAGTTTAAAATATAAACATATATATAATATGATATAAACATATATATAAATATATATATATATATATATATATATATATCCCCTGAGGGTCCAACTTGGTTGGTAGCAGCTCTCCAGGGTCTCAGCGAGGTCTTGGGTTTGAGTCTCGCCATGCTATTTCCTGCTGGTTTAGAGTAGGATATTCCTTGTATTCCCCTCATTCCCTAGAACTGTTGTACAATTATATATATAAATATATATATTTATATATACATTTTTTTATAAACATGAAATATAAACACACACACACAGATATATATATATATATATATATATATATATCAATATATAAAATTAAATATATATAACATATTAATTTTTAAATACTTTAATATACATACATATATATATATATTATAAACGTATATATATTCATTAATTATAAAATATATTTGTGTATATATATGTCTATTAATATATATGTATATTAATATATAAAATTATATATATGATAAATGAATTTATTAATGTAGTTTAATTTAATTATACATATATATAATAAAATAAAATTTTATATTTAAAAAATAGATAGGTCAATTGGTTGTATGGGTTGGGCATGCCTTGAAAGGATGTGGGTTCTAATCTTGGTGGAGTCATCTTTTTTGTAGGGAATGGACAAGTAGAGGGGGCATGGAGGTGGGGGGACGGGGTAGAGGGAGTACATGAGAAGGGTGGGTTACAGGGGCGGGGGGCAGGGGGCAGGGGAGCTGGGGTGGGTCGGGGCGGGATGGGAGTAGAGGGAGTACGGGGGAGCGGGCGTAGGTGGGTGGAGTGGGGCGGGGCTGGGCGAGGGGGGCATAGTGGCAGGCGGGCGAGGGAATGAGAGGGGAGGGAGGGTTATAGAGGGATGAGAGGGGAGGGTGGGTTACAGGGGAAAGGGGGTTCATAGAGGCAAGCGGGCAGGGGTGATGAGAGGGTTGGGTGGGGGGTTGAGGGATTTCATAGGAAGTGTGGGTTACAGGGGCAGAGAGTGGGGCATAGGGGAGCTGCGGCGGGTCGGGGCGGGATGGGAGTAGAGGGAGTACGGGGGAGTAGGCGCAGGGGGGTGGGGTGGGGTGGGGCTGGGCAAGGGGGGCATAGAGGCAGGCGAGCGAGGGAATGAGAGGGGTTGGTGGGTTATAGGGGGACGAGAGGGGGAGGGTGGGTTACAGGGGAAAGATTGTTTATAGAGGCAAGCAGGCAAGGGTGAAGAGAGGGTTGGGTGGGGGTAGAGGGAGTACATGCGAAGGGTGGGTTACAGGGGTAGGGAGCGAGGACCAGGGGAGTTGGGGCTGGTTGGGGTGGGATGGGAGTAGAGGGATTGTGGGGGAGCGGGCACAGGGGGGTGGGGCGGGGCGGGGCTGGGCGAGGGGGGAATGGAGGGAGGCGGGTGAGGGAATGAGAGGGGAGGGTGGGTTATAGGGGAAAGAGGGTTCATAGAGACAAGTAGGCAGGGGGACGAGAGGGTTGGGTGGGGGTAGAGTGAGTACATGGGAAGGGTGGGTTATAGGGGTGGGGAGCGGGGCGCAGGGGAGCTGGGGCGGGTCGGGGTGGGTCGGGGCGGGATGGGAGTAGAGGGAGTACGAGGGAGCGGGCACATGGGGGGGTGGGGCAGGGCGAGAGAGGGGTGAGGGGGCATAGAGGCAGGCGTGCGAGGGAACGGGAGGGGAGGGTAGGATAGAGGGGGATATGAGGGGAGGGTGGGTTACAGGGGAAAGAGGGTTCATAGAGGCAAGCGGGAAGGGGGGCGAGAGGGTTGGGTTGGTGGGGGGGGGGGACGGGGTAGAGGGAGTACGTGGGAAGGGTGGTTTACAGGAGCGGGGAGCAGGGCGCAGGGGATTTGGAGCGGGTAGAGCGAGATGTGAGTAGAGGGGGTACGGGGGTGTGGGCCTAGGGGGTGGGGCTGGGAAAGGGGGGCGTGGAGGCAAGTGGGTGAGGGAACGAGAGGGGATGGTGGGTTACATGGGAAAAAGGGTTCATAGAGGCATGCAGGAAGGGGGGAGAGAGGTTTGGGTGGGGGGACGGGGTAGAGAGAGTACATGGGAAGGGTGGATTACAGGGGCGGGGAGCTTGGGCAGGTCGGGTTGGGGTGGGTGTAGAGGGAGTACGGGGGAGCGGGTGTAGGGGGTGGAGCAGGGCAGGAGCAGGGCGAGGGGGCGTGGAGGCGGGCGGGCGATGGAACGGGAAGGGAGGGTGGGTTATATGGGGATGAGAGGGGAGGGTGGGTTATAAGGGAAAGAGGGTTCATAAAGGCAAGCACGCAGGGGGGACGAGAGGGTTGGGTGTGGGGGACGGATTAGAGGGAGTTCATGGGAAGGGCGGGTTACAGGAGCGTGGCGCAGGAGAGCCGGGGTGCGTCGGGGTGGGATAGGAGTAGAGGGATTATGGGGGAGTGGTCATAGGGGGCTGGGGCGGGGTGGGGGTGGGGCGAGGGGGCGTGGAGGCAGGCGGGAAAAGGAACGGGAGGGAAGGGTGGGTTACAGGGGAAAGTGGGTTCATAATGGCAAGTGGGCAGGGGGGACGAGAGGTTTGGGTGGGGGACAGGGTAGAGGGAGTACATGGGAAGGGAGGGTTATAGAAGCGGGGCGCAAGGGAGATGCGGCAGGTCGGGGCGGGATAAGAGTATAGGGATTATGGTGGAGCGGGCGCAGGGGGGTGGGGCGGGCTGGGGGCGGGGCGAGGGGGCATGGAGGTAGGCGGGCAAGGGAACTGGATGTGAGGGTGGGTTATAGGGGGATGAGAGGGGAGGGTGGGTTATAGGGGATAGAGGGTTCATAGAGGCATGCAGGCAGGGGTGGACGAGAGGGTTGGGTGTAGGCAGGCAGAGGGAGGGTAAAATATCCAATTCAAAAAAAAATTCTAGAAAACGAATTTTCCCCACAAATAAAAATTATAAATTTCAAAAAACAAAAGAGGACATTTCCAAAAACATTGGTAAATGACAACACTTTAGCGACGTTTACTTACTGACATTTGTAACAAATGTTGGCACATGAGGGAGTACAGGGGAGCGGGGCGCAGGGGAGCTAGGGTTGGGAAGGGCGGGACGGGGTAGAGGGAGTACAGGGGAGTGGGGAAAATGGGAGGTAGGGAGCTAGGGTGGGGCGGGGCGGGGGCAGGAGGTGAAGAGAAGGGTGGGAGTGGAGTGGGGTGGGGCATGGGAAGTGGAGGTATGGGGCGAGGGAGTGGGAGGGGAGGGGTGGGTTACAGGGTAACGAGAGGGGAGAGTGGGTTATAGGGGAAAAAGGGTGCGTATAGGCAGGCAGGTGGGGGGTGGGGGATGGGTGTAGGCGAACATGGGGACGGTAAAAAAATCAATTCAACTAAAAAATCCAAATAAAAAATTTTCCCCACAAATAAAAACTATAAATTTCAACAACAAAAATTTAACAACATTTTCAAAAACATTGGTAAATGAAAAAACATTAGAGAGTTTTACTTACTGATGTTTATAACAAACATCGACAAATGAGGTGTCTCTAAATAGAGATGTTTGAAAATGTCGCTAATTTAGCATTGTTTGTTTACCGATGTTTCTCAAAAACTTTGTTAAATGGATTAGCGATGTTTATAAATGTCGTTAATGCAAAAAAACATTTCTAATTGACATTTTGTTAGGGTAATCTCAATCTAACTCATGGGGTGACCGGTATATCTCTATGTATGTCCACTTATTTAAATTTTATAGTTTATTAATGTATTCTTTTATAGTTATGTTTCATTTATTTCTGTATAATATTACTAACATAATATTTGTTTTTCTTATATAGGTGAATTCTTTTTCTCGCCTTGATATTGTTTGTTCGGCTACTAATATCTTGGTCACGCTTTTTTGAGAGGGTGTCACGATGTGCCGAGGACAATCAATCATTAATGTTTTTAAATGTTTGTGGATAGTAATTGAAAATTTAATTATACAAAACATTGTTTGAAATGTATATAGTAGAGTTTTTTTGTATTTATGATGTAAAATTTATTTCAATTATATTTTGTATTTGCATAAATGTACTGGAATACATGTTAAGGGTTGTTGCCTAGTGTTGTTATTAAAATAGCACAAACCAGCAGGTGGGATTTTATCACTGCTGATAAAGGAGGGTTTTTATCATTGCTAGACTAGCACTGACAAAGGAGGGCCTTTATCATTATTTCTTTAGCGCAGATAAAGGTCACTCATTATCATCACTTTTTTACGTTGATAAAGCCCCCTCTTTATAGGGCTGAGTACAACAACATTTTTTTAGTGATGTTAATTCCTTTTTTGAGTGTTGTTAAAGTATTAGTGGTTAAAAACATTTCCCACATAAAATGAAAAAATTAAAAATTAAAAACAAAAATGAAAATATTTTAAACCATAACCCACTTTAAATCTATTAATTTAATTAAAAAATTAATATATAAAATTATAATATGGAAAATATAATTTCCCATTACAAACAAATCATGAAAACAAATTTATGTCGAGGACTAATAAAATGAAGGGAGTTTTGGGAAAGGATTTAAAATCGAATTATATAAATATATTCACCCTAAATGAAATTAAAATCATTATTTGATTTGAAAAAATATTATTGACATTATAATTTGAAAATGGGAGTTCCCCTTACCATGATGTGTAAACATTGAACTTTTCATGTGCATGACTTCCTTCCCAAAAATCATATCCGAGAAAATCTATTAATTTCAAACCCAATTTTTATTCTCTTACATTGGAGTGTGACATAGATGGATGGAGGAACACATGAGAATGTAATAGATTCCTTAAATAGCCAAAATCCCACTACATATATTGTATTATATATACATATTTATTTATTTATTTACATGGTGTCTTTAGTAATGAGAAAGAAAGCAGTGACCTGAAAACAGTTACCGTTTTATCTGCAATTGTCATGTTGTACAGATGATCTGTGAGTTTTTTTTTACATTTTCTCAAAAAAATAATTTTAGAAATACCACCATGTTTAAAATATTTATTTTTTTACATCTTAAAGGTGGTACATCATGTGCTGCCTTCGATTCAGTTTCCGCCGGGCCAAAGGCAGTTCACCAGAAACTGCCTTGCGCCTTTGGGGAAACGAAAGGCGGCACACCAGTGCCTGCCTTTAGAATTTTTTTATGTGAAAGGCGGCTTTGGAAGAGCCTCCTTTCGTGTTTCAAATGGCCAAAGGCGGATAACCTGGTGCCTTCTTCGCCAAAAAAATCCCTATAAAAGGGAGTCGGCCCACCCATCCTCCCTCACTCACAAATCTCTCTTCTCTCAAAAATTTTGAGAGCTCCTCTCTCTAAGTTGAGTTTTCCTTTGTGGTGCTTCCAGAGATGCAAGGAGTACAAGATTTTTGTGTAAATATTCATTTAGAGGTATTTTTTTACGTTATTTATTTATTTAATTGTAACAGTTAATTTTAAATATTTAAGTATGTAGTAGTAGTTATTTATAGAAATGAAATAAATAGTTGTATTATTAATATTTTAATTAGTTAATATTTAATGTTAGATTAAGGTATATGTAATTTAATATTATTAATGAATGATGATTAAGGATAATTTATTTAATGTTAGATTAAAGTATATATAATATAGTATTATTAATGAATGATAATTAGGGACAATAATAATTTATTAATATTTTAGGTATAATTATAGAATAATTAAATGATGATTAAGGAATAATTATGTCATGATTAAAGGGGTAATTATCTATGGATGATTAATGAGTGATTAAGGGGTAATTAAGGAATGTTTTAGGGGTGATTAAGTGATGATTAAGGGATGATTAAGGGGTCGTTAAGGTAATTAAGGAATGATTAGCTGATGATTAATGGGTAATTAAGGAGTGATTAAGGGGTGATTAACTAACGATTAAGGGGATGATTAAGGGGTAATTAAGGAATGATTAAGTGATGATTAAGGGGTAATTAAGGAGTTATTAAGGGGTTATTAAGGGGTAATTAAGGAATGTTTAAGGGGTGATTAACTAACGATTAAGGGGTGATTAACTAATGATTTTTGGGTCATTATGGGGTCATTGGCTAATGATTAAGGAATGATTAGGGGATGGTTAAGGGTAATGAAGGAATGTTTAAGTGATGATTAAGGGGTAATTAAAGAATGTTTAAGGGGTGATTAACTAATGATTAAGGGGGTGATTAAGGGGTCATTAACTAATTAAAGGGTATTTAAGGAATGAAGGGGTAATTAAAGAGTGATTAAGGGGTTAAGGGGATGATTAAGGGGTAATTAAGGAATGATTAACTGATGATTAAGGGGTAATTAAGGAATGTTTAAGGGGTGATTAACTAACGATTAAGGGGTGATTATCTAACGATTAAGGGGTGATTAAGGGGACATTAACTAATTATTAATGAATGATTAAGGGATGGTTAAGGGGTAATTTAGGAATGGTTAAGTGATGATTAAGTGGTAATTAAAAAATGTTTAATGGGTGGTTAACTAACGATTAAGGGGTGATTAAGTAACTATTAAGGGGTGATTAAGGGCTCATTAACTAACGATTAAGGAATGATTAGGGGATGATTAAGGGGTAATTAAGGAATGTTTAAGGGGTGATTAACTAATAATTAATGGGTGAGTAAGGGGTGATCAAATAACAATTAAGGGGTTATTAATGGGTCATTAACTAGGGATGATTAAAGGGTGATTAAGGGGTGATTAAGGGTTCATTAACTAACGATTAAGGGTTCATTAACTAATGAATAAGGGATGATTAAGGGGTCATTAAGTAATGATTAAGGGACGATTAAGGGGTCATTAAGTAACGATTAAGGGATGATTAATGGGTCATTAAGTAAATATTAAGGGATGATTGAGTGGTGAATGACCAACTCCTAACTGATTAACTAGCACATAAGTAGTGATTAACCAACACTTAAGTAGTGACCGACACTTATGTAGTGACTAAACAACACTGTAATGAATCATTTTTTAGAGATCATTGAACATATCTTTAGGAAAGTTAAAAATTGTTCTACAAAACATTAGTGGCATAATTTAGGAATGTTTTAAAATTTTGGTTTCATTAATGTTTATGTCATTATCTAAGCAATTAAATCTCTGACTAGATACTACAAGTGGATGTGGCTCTGGAACAGATGTACCAAAGGGTGAAAGCCCCGACAAGGCATTTCGGGCCTGACCTGGGGTATCCTGGTAAATGACAACATGCCTTGTTATACTCCTGGTTTGACACTCCCAAGGGATATGCTTTAGATGCTTGATATTTACTTCATGAAGTACTAAAATACCTTTAAGAAGATAAAAATTGTTATTTAACACGTAAAAAAACATTATGGACATATTCAGTGATCAGTAAACATTTTTCATGTAGAGAGACATGTTTGCTTATGTTTACTGCTATGGAAATGTTATTCAAACCAAGCAAGGAGCTTCTTATAGTATACAACCAACATCTATGGTTAACACATCTGCTTTTGTAACCATAACTGATCTTCAAGATAGAATTTTTGGTTGCTTAAATATCGGTCCTCATCAAGAGATAAAGTGTATTAGTTATAGACATTTGCAATTCCCTGCCACGTTATGGCACAGTGCTTGTCCATTGGCTGCTGATGAGCACTAGATCCATTTGGGAAATTTATTTTACAAACGGTCTGATGGTGCAATGATGGAGTTATATGTTGATGATTCTAATGTACAAAAAAATCAAAATGTTCGAAGTTGTAGACATGCACAAATAGTTGTTGAAGAAGCTTCATCCCAAGAAATTGAGGGTGTTCTCCTTTTTGTGGAGGAAGACAACTTAGATGATCAACCAGATTTACATATAAATCATTCTTCCGATGAGGAATTTAATAATGATGGAACAAACGGAGAAGAAATTGATGATGGGGAGGGAGATGTAGATGAGGAGGGAGCTGGAGAAGATAGGGTAGTAGTTTCTCGAAAGAGAGTAGTTCAAGAACATTCTCGACCAACAATAAATAATCCACCACCCTTTGAATCATGGTCCGAAGCAATGGAAGGTGTACCTGAATTCGACAACAATGTTATGAAACCTGAAACAGAGTTTCATGGAGTTATAGTGGACAGGTTTAGTGAGTTGGACAAAACATTATATAATGGAAGGGATTATCCAAGTAAGGATGCGTTGAAGAGCTTCTTAAAAATATTTCATATTGAGAGGCACTATATATATGTAGTTGATGCATCATGTTGAAAAAATATGTCATACGGTGTGATAAATTTGATGAAGACTGTAGATTCCGGTTGAGGGCGACTCCATACATTGCATTTGGTGGATGGAGAATTTCAAGGATTTAGGCAAATCATTCTTGTGTTCAGCCAAACTTGACACAAGATCACAATGCATTGGATGCCGAATTTGTTTCAACTATTATCGTCGAGATTATTAGGACCTGTTAAGATGTTCTTATAGCCCTTGTGTAAGAGAGGTTACTTCAAACATTCAGTTATAAGATTTATTATAACAAGGCATGGATGGAGAAACAGAAGGCAATTGTGATTGTCTACGGTGATTGGGATGACTCGTACAGGGTGTTGCCGAAATTATTAGCCATACTGAGCCACAACAACCAAGTTGTACACCATATAAATACTAAGGAACATTTGTTTGAAGATAATTGATTGGATCAATCTCGTGTTCAGTTTCATCGGTTATTTTGGGCATTCCTCCCATGTATTTACACATTTTGTTTTAGTGAATAGTTAAATCAAATTGATGGAACATTTCTACTCAGAAATTATAAGGGCGTATTGTTGATTACAGAAACCCAAGATGGGAATAGTTCACCACTTCCGCTTGAATTTTCAATAGTGGAGAAGGAAAACTATGGATCTTGGAGCTAGTTTTTGGCATGCATCAGCAACCATTTCACATGCATTCGAGGTGTCTGTTTGATATATGATCGACATAGGGAAATCAATCAGTCAATAAATGCAGATCCTGATTCATGGAGGCCCCCAAATGCACATCATCGATACTGAATCAGACACATTGCTAGTAACATGTGGAAAACCTTCCATAATGAGGCTATGAAGAATGCAATCACGAGGCTTGGTAAGCAATGTCTTCATTGATGTTTACTATTTTAATATAAATAAAAATATAATTTATATGGCCTGTGATCATATTTATGTAGCATATGAGCTAGATCAACGAACGTTTGAGGCGCGTTATGAAGAAATCCACAAGGCTACCCAAGAAGTGTATGATTATATGATGAATATTCTAAAATAGAAATGGACACTGGCCTATGAAAGGGGGAAGAGGTATGGAAACATGACCACAAAAATTGTGGAGTGTATAAATGGAATCTTCAAGGGGCTTTGAAAGTTACCAATTACTTCCCTAGTTCAAGAGACATTTTATCATTGTGTCAAGTACTTCATTGATAGACAAAAACTATCCTCAGATAGGATTCAACAGGGGTTAAGATTTGGAAAAAACATTCAACGAGATATTAAAAAGAACATTGAATAAGCTTCCTGTTATCAAGTGTGTATATTCCTTCGAAAAGACTCGCGATTTGAAGTCCAACAGTGTTTCACCCCCATCACAGGTAACAGCGGTGAAAAAGTAGTTGTACTTCTAGAAGAAAAACAATGTTAGTTTGGAAAGCTTCATGCATTAAGGTTTCCATGCACACATGCCATCGCAGCATGTGCATCTGTGAAAGTATCATGGGAAGCTAATGTTGGTCCCGTATACCGATTGGAGGCCATTGCTAACTGTTATAATATTCCATGGACACCTGTTAGGGGGTTTCGATATTTTCCAATGCCTGAAGACCAGCCCATACTGATTCCTGACATCAGTAGATTATGACCATGGGGAAGACCGAAGTACAACTGGATACGAAAAGAGATGGATTGGCTTCAAGAACAAGGGAAAAGTTTGAGATGCCGTCTATGTCATCAAGATGGGCATAACCGAAAATTATGTCCTAACATTGCTGGATCGAGTTCACACACTCATCCACAATGATGTTTTGTATCCAACATGATCTTTTTATGTATTCAGATATATGATGTTAATATCAGAGATCATATAACGACCCATACTTTACATAAATTGTTAATACATCAAAATTGAAGCATACTTATTACAACATATAACAAAACCATGAAAGGATCGTATATGTATAATGTCTTTAGAAACTGGGGAACATAAACAACTGGTTCATAAAACTTCTACACTTTCTCCCATTTATTTCATCATATCTATAGTCCCATTTGGCATATCTTACTTAATAACCTTCTTCCTGACCTGGGGAAATAAAACATACGAAAGGGTGAGCTCAAATGCTCAGTAAGGGTAAACAAAAGAAATATCAATCACATCATATTCATAAGAACATAACTTATGGAAATCTTAACCTGCCAAAGAGAGAATAATTTCATAACATGGGATAAATCATAGTAGTGAAATGTAATCCCAATAATCATAACATAAAACATGAAACTTTGTGTCATACACACATTATCATAGAGAATCATTTCTTATTATTCAAGACTCATTTCCAAGACTATCTTAGTGGACAAAGTCCATTTCTGAACTGAGTTCACTCCTCCTTTCTGTCCTGTTTCACTAAACCGGTATAAACTACCGTTCCAGCCATGTCTATATCATGAGATATAAAATCTTTACCCAATGCATTGGAGGGAGATATAGGTCCCACCCATCTCATAATGATACCATTCTTATGTGTTCCACAAAATCATAAACCATACATCATAGCATAACCCAGGTAATAAAAAATGGGAATCTTAAACATCGTGACATCATAAAACAATTCATATAATATAAAGGAATTCATAAAAATAATTCCATCACAACATAATCAAATAAATATAATAATAAGGATAAAAACATAACCCTATATTATCTTAGATGGAAAATAATTTTGATAAAACACTTGAACTCCATTCTTGAAGAAAATATCCTTTCTTCTACAAAAACTCTTTTCCTTTCTTAATATGTCATATAATTTTAAACTAAAAGAAGTTGATTAAAAATAAACTTGAAAACTTGTAAAGGATGCTTCTTGGAAATAATGTTTTAAAAATCCATTCATGCCGTATAAGTTAAAAAAATAGTCTTCGTACTTTTGTCAGAAAAGTCAAAAAGTACCTCGTATGAAAAACGAGAAAAGATTCTTTTCATAAATTTAACTAAAAACTTACCGAAGGGTAAAATTGGATTTAAACAATTTTAGGTGGATGTAAATAATATTACATATTGAGGAAACCTGGATGTGGATGATAAAATATACCCCAGTAAATACTAAAGTATAAACAATCTCGGATAAAAATGAGATTGTGATATTTCCCTTACCTTAGGTCCGTTTTGCTTCGTAAGTGCCCGAACCTCCTGTATAATGATTTAAATAATGTTATTGACTAATTCCAGAATCATACATATTTTTATGATATCATATATTGTCATTTTCTTAGCTTCTTAGTAGTAATATTTCATTGCTACTTGTTATTTGGGTGTTTATAACTTTTTGTTCTTATGCGTGTTTTGTCGAATAAATTGTTATTCTTATCTTTAGGTTATAGATACCTCATTTCCAGAATGGTATTAGTGTAATATATATAATATTCATTCATTCAATTCATTTATATAATCATTATGAAATGAAGATCATGTAGAACGAGTCGCATTACATCGTGGAGACGGTATTCCGTACGTACACACGAGTGATGATATCGTTCCTATGATCGTGGAATTGTATTGGAGTGTATGTATACATTTTCAGAATCAGTATCAATTTATAATAGTCATATATAGTCATTATTTACACCATTATACCCATCCAAGTAAGGTGGTGGTGGAAAATAGATTACACCATGGTGTGGAGACGGTATTCCGTACATATGCACGCACGGTGATTTCTTTTTCCGTAGGATGGATAGATGGTGAAATTGATTTTTTTCATACTTTTAATAACATATACTTATATGATTGATACTGATTTTATTACTTCATAATGAAACAACTAAATAAGAATAAGTGGAAGAAGAAATAAATATGAAAGAATCGGTAACGGACATTACCTCTTCTTTGAAGTGCTTCTTATAGAACTTCTTTTAGGGCACTAAAATTGGTCTTTGAAGAAGACCAGGACCTCTAGGATGTCTACAGGGAAGTGGAGAGGAGGAATTGGCAGGGTTTGGCCGAGCATTAAGGCTCAAAGTGGTGTGAGGAAGAGGGGGAGGAGGTGCCCTTTTATAAGGGAGGAGAAGGGCACCTTTGGGAAAACTAAAAATATTATTTTATTATAAAGTCAAGATTGGTTTTAAATAGCTCCAAATTGATATATTTCTAAGATAATGTGGTTATGGGTCCAAATATTCTCATTTAATAGAATTTAGACAAGTTTAGGTTCCTATTTTAACCTTATCATTTAGATTTAACATTAAGTTAAATAAGTTTACTTTTACCATGTCTTCTTGTGTTCTTATACTATAAGGTTAATAAACTTACTCTCAGCAGCCAAACGAACCTCAAGTTGTTTATTATTAATATATATAACCTTATATAAGTCATTTTTCCGATCCTTAGATTTTTAGGAATAAAATAACAATTACAAATATAATATTTTTTTAAAAAACTATTTTATGTCAATTTTGACACTATTTAGTAATTTATTTTTGTGAAAATCATAACAGAATTATTAATTCGAACCAAGTTAATTAAATAAATAATAACATGTCATATGAACCTAGAAAATTAGTGTAATTCATAAAAATTCCCAAATTACATTTATTTTGGTTTATATAATATTAATTATGTCAATATTTCATTAATAAGATATTTACTGCATCATCTTTGTTTCATAAATTAATTAAATTATTTAATGTCTAAAAATTAAAAATAAAATTCCATTATGTAGGAAATCTTTTTATCGTTCTAATAAATATTTATAGTCTAATTTATCTTATGCATAACCCCATATTATAAATTATTTACTTATTAAACTTTGATTTTAAGTATTTTAACCCTTCTTTAAATAAATTAATAATAAATGTCATAATCTAATCCAAGTGGGCCTAAATGGTCATATTTTATTCCTAAGTTTGTTTTTGGTCGAATTACACTTATCAAATAGAATTAATGCATGTGTTAGGGTAATAATAATATCATCTTTACCCTTAATTACCCTATTTACTTTTAACTGTGGTTAAAAAAGTAAAAAGTTACTATTCACCAAAAAATTATTTTCATCTCATTGAACCAGATTTTACTAACTGAAATCAACCGTGTCTCTCGGATTTTTGAAATTCCACTCAAATAAGCGGTAGAATTAAGTTTTATGAAAAATTCAGTTTTTTAACTACCACTTAGTGGTTTCACTATTCATAAAAAATTGAACGTTTTCAGAAAAATACCAAAATTTCACCCTAGGCTAATTTCGATATTCCGAATCCAAAAATGATGTCCATTTTAAAAAATAAAATTTATAAAATTTCAAAAAGTGGTTATTACTATTCATAACGGCTAGTTTTAATAATATTTTAATAGCATATCGTTGTTTAGTGAAACTCGGTATTGCGTACGACGCAAGCTATCGAGGAAGGTCGTGATTTAGTGTAAAGAAAGCCAAGAAAGTGTTGTGTAGAAAAAGATTCCTTTGATGATTTATATGACATAAAAGTCTCGGGTGTTACATTATACCCCCCATTAAATGAATTTCTCCCTCGAAATTCGTCACTTTGTAACAAACATATGAGGATACCTCTCCCTCATCATATCTTCAAGCTCCCATGTAGCTTCTTCTAATTGGTGGTTCCTCCATAAAAATGTCACCAATCGAGTGGTATTGTTTCGTAGGACTTTTTCGCTATGATTCAGAATCTCTATCGGTTGTTCTTCATAAGAAAGATCTTGCTCCAGTGGTACAACTTCTGAGCTAAGTACATGTGAAGGACCAGGTATGTACTTTCTCATGAGAGATACATGGAACACATCTTGAACATAAGAGTGATTCGTTGGAAGCGCCAATTGGTAAGCTACCTTCCCAACACAATCCAGTATTTCGAAAGGACCAATATATCTAGGGCTCAACTTCCCCTTCTTTCCAAATCTCATGACTCTCTTCCAGGGAGATATTCGTAAGAACACTTTATCACCCACTTCAAACTCTATGTCTTTTTTCAGTTGTCGGCATAACTTTTTTGTCGACTCTGAGCTTATCTTATGTGTTGTTGAATAGATCTGACCTTTTATACCATTTCATCAATGAGATGAGGTCCTAATAACTTTCTTTCCCCAACTTCATCCCAGCAAGTTGGAGTCCTGCATTTCTTTCAATATAGAGAATCATAAGGAGCCATCTGAATACTGGAGTGAAAGCTATTATTATAAGAAAATTCAACCAAAGGTAGGTTTTGATCCCAACCACCTTTGAAATCCATAGAGCAATCTCTCAACATATCCTCTAGAGTTTGAATTGTTCTCTCAGACTGACCGTCTGTCTGAGGATGATAAGCAGTGCTGAAACTCAACTCTGTATCCAGAGTATGCTGAAGACTTCGCCAGAACATCGAGGTAAATCTCGGATCCCGATCAGATATAATAGAAAGTGGTACTCCATGCAATCTTACCACATCCTTTACATATATCCTGGCAAGCTGATCCAGAGAGAAATCCTCTCTAATAGTAATGAAGTGTGCAAAATTTGTAAGACGATCAACTATGACCCAGATAGAATTATTCCCTTTCGATGTTTTAGGAAGTCCTGTGACAATGTCCATAGTGATGTTTTCCCATTTCCATTCGGGTATGGGTAATGGTTGTAACATACCCTTAGACTTTTGTCTCTCAACATTAACTTGTTGACAAACCAAGCATCTAGAGACATATTCTGCAACATCTCTTTTCATGCCATCCCACCAGAAGAACTCTTTTAGGTCCCTATACATCTTCGTGCTTCCAGGATGAATAGAGAATGAAGAACTATGAGCCTCATCCAGCAGCTCCTCTTTAATTCGGGGATTGGAGGAACACAGACCCGATTCCTGAACATTATTATCCCATCACAATCAAGGTTGAATTCAGGAACATTTCTCACCTTCTTTTGTAACTCGACATCTTCTTTCTGTGCCTCTTTAATCATCACATGTATATAGGGTTGAACATTCATTTGAGAAAGATAATATTTTCCCCTTCCATTATAATTCCAAGATCCATCCTTTTTAAATCCATAAATATTTGATCTTTTGTGATCCTCATCATGGATAAACTGGCATGGTCTTGTCGACTTAATGCATCTGCCACCTTGTTTGCTTTCCCAGGGTGGTAATGGATTGAGCAGTCGTAATCCTTAATCAGTTCCAACCATCTTCTTTTACGCATATTCAGCTCCTTTTGTGTGAAAATATACCATAAACATTTATGATCAGTATAAATATCACACCTTTCACCATAAAGATAATGCCTCCAAATATTTAATGAAAACATGACCACAACTAACTCCAAATCATGTGTTGGGTAATTTTTCTCATGGATTTTCAACCGTCGTGAGGCATAAGCTATCACCATATCATTTTGCATAAGAAAACATGCCAATCCCTTCTTGGATGCATCACTATAGATCACAAACCTTTCTCCACTATAAGGCAGTGCGAGCACAGGTGCACTGGATAACCTTCTTTTCAACTCCTTGAAATTCTCTTCACATTCCTCCGTACAGACAAACTTAACACCTTTCCGAGTCAACTTGGTTAGTGGATTAGATAATCGTTAAAAATCTTTCACAAAACGTCGATAATATCCAGCCAATCCAAGAAAACATCAGTTCTCAGTTACTGTTGTTGGTCTCGACCATCTTTCGATAACCTCTGTTTTTTCTAGATCCACAGATATCCCCTCATTTGAGATTATGTGACCCAAAAATAAAACTTTTTGAAGCCAAAATTCACACTTGGTAAATTTGGCATAAAGCATCTCCTTTCTCAGGGTCTTCAATATAGTTCTCAAGTGATCTTCATGTTTTTCCTTGCTATTTTAATAGACAAGAATATCGTCTATAAAGACTACCACAAATTGATCAAGATAGTCTCTAAAGACTCTATTCATCAGATCCATGAAGATAGCAAGGGCATTAGGAAGACCAAATGGAATCACTATAAATTCATAATGTCCTTACCTTGTACGGAAAGACGTCTTTGGTATATCCTCCCTTTTGACCCTTAATTGATGATACCCTGAACAAAGATCAATCTTGGAAAAGTATTGAGCTCCGCATAGTTGGTCAAATAAGTCATCAATGCGTGGGAGAGGATATTTGTTCTTGATAGTGATCTTGTTAAGTTCTCGATAATCAATGCAGAGTCTCATTGATCCATATTTCTTCTTTACAAATAGAACAGGTTCTCCCCAAGGTGACGCACTAGGGCGTATGAATCCCTTATCAAGATTCTCTGGGAGTTTCTTCTTCCATTCTTGCAACTTAATTTGGGCCATTCTATAAGGTGTCTTTGAAATAGGCAAAGCACCAGGTACGAGTTCTATTGAAAACTCAACTTCACGATTTGGTGGAAGACCCGGTAATTTCTCTGGAAAGACATCATCAAACTCCCGTACAATGGGAAAATTCTTATTCATGAGTTTCTCACCAACCATTTGAGATAAATAACCTTCATTTAGCGGAATCAAGACCCATAAGGTAGAAGGAATTTCCACTGGAAGGTTATGTTCATCCTTGCATTGATAGACGATCATAGATTGATCTGGAATATGAAATGTGACTTCCCTTATTTGGAAATTGATATGAGCTCCATATAAAGAAAGCCAATCCATTCCAATAATCACATCAAATTCCACTATAGGAAGGATCAAAAGATTTTCAGGAAGCACATTCCCACAAACTTCGATCGGAGAAGAATTATAATCTTTTGATGTGACTGTTGTGCCATTAGGTGTTGTCACAGCTAACTCAACATCTAATTGTTGAGGTAATACGGTGATACCCTTAGAAAATTATTCAGAAATAAAAGAGTGGGTGGATCCAGAATCAAATAAAACATTTTCTACATTAGAGTGGATGGTAAGTGTACCTTTCACCACATCGTTATCGTACTCCACATCGCTGATAGAAATTGCATGTGACTTTCCTTTATCTTTAGCCTTAAGAGTTTGTTGACGTTGACCATCATCATAAACCCTTAGATTATGGCATTTATTGGCATAATGCCCCATCTCCTTGCACTTGAAACATTGAAGTGTATTAGGTTCATTCTGTGTATCCCTTCCTTTGTTTGCATCATTATACATCTTCTTCCCATCATCACGGCATTCAAATGCCCGATGACCTTCCCTTCCACATTTGAAACATTTACTTGTTCCTTTAAGACAACTCTCTCCATGTTTCTTTCCACACCTTGAGCATAAGGGAAAGCTCATCTTCTTTTCAGTGTGCTCTTTAGATTTTCCTTTGAATTCCATTTTCCTCTTCTTATCAAACCCATATGACTAATGGGTTACTCCAATCTCCATCTCAACTTTGAGAGCACATCGAACGATTTCCTCGTAGCTATTGAAGTCCCTTATGGCTAACTCCCTTCAGAGACTTGGTTTTAAGCCACTAAAGAATCGATCGATCTTACTCTCATGTTGGATAATAATACCAGAAGCCTACCTTGCATTTCTTGTAAAATTTGCTTCATAGGTACCAACAGATTCATCATCCTTTTTCTTTAGTTCAAGAAACTCTTTCTCCATCTTTGTTCGGAGAATACGGGGGAAGTACTTACTGAAAAATAAGTTCTTGAACTCTTCCCATTCCATGGACTCAATTTCATCCCTTTTCCTAGTATTCTTAATAAGATTCCACCATTGATCAGCATCTCCTTCCAAACGATACACTACTAGGATGACTTTATCATGTTCAGAACATTGATGAACTGAAAATATATTTTCAGTAGTACTAATCCATTGTTCAGCAACTAATGGATCAGTAGACCCGCTGAAAGAAGGTGGACGTTTCCTCATGAATGATTCAACAGAATGTTGCTCCTTTCTTTGCTCGTTTGGAAGCCCTGCATGATTCATAGCATGAGAAAGTTGTGTGAGCATGGCTACAAGATTTTTAATTCCATCTCCCATAACGTTTGGTTTCTCAGGGGGAAAATCATTTCATTTCTCGTCGCATTCCGCATTAACACGATTCCTTCGGGTTCCAGCCATTGACTAAAACCAAGAAGAATAGTGTGAGCAACACTAATTATAATAAGAAAACCACATAATTAAGAATAAAATTTCACACTTAAGGTCTTATCCTAGGTTATTCATGGCCATTTCTAAAACACTAAGATTGTGTTCTATGCTTAGAATTATCCTTAGGGTTCTTACTAAGGATTTCACATCCTAGTTTCCAAAGGTTTACTATACCTTTCCTCTGATACCAACTATAATGACCCATACTTTACATACATTGTTAATACTTCAAAATTGAAGCATACTTATTACAACATATAACAAAACCATGAAAGGGCCGTACAGGTATAGTGTCTTTAGATACTGTGAAACATAAACAACTGGTTCACAAAGCGTCTACACTGCCTCCCATTTATTTCATCATATCTATAGTCCCTTTTGGCATATCATACTTAATAACCTTAATCCTGACCTGGGGAAAGAAAACATATGAAAGGGTGAGCTCAAATGCTCATTAATGGTAAACAAAAGAAATATCAATCACATAATATTCATAAGAACATAACTTTTGGAAATCTTAACCTGCAAAAGAGAGCATAATTTCATAACATGGGATAAATCATAGTAGTGAAATGTAATCCCAATAATCATAACGTAAAACATAAAACTTTTTGGCATAAACACATAATCATAGAGAATCATTTCTTATTAGTCAAGACTCATTTCCAAGACTATCTTAGTGGACAAAGTCCATTTCTGAACCGAGTTCACTCCTTGTTTCAGTCCTGTTTCACTGAACTGGTATAACCTACCGTTCCAGCCATGTCTATCTCATGAGATATAAAATCTTTACCCAATTCATTGGAGGGAGATATAGGTCCCACCCATCTCATAATGATACCATTCTTATGTGTGCCATAAAATCATAGACCAAACATCATAGCATAACCAATGTAATAAAAATAGGAATCTTAAACAGCATGACATCATAAAACAATTCATATAATATAAAGGAATTCATAAAAATAATTCCATCACTACATAATCAAATCAATGTAATAATAAGGATAAAAACAGAACCCTATATTATCTTAGATGGAAAATAATTTTGATAAAACACTTGAACTCCATTCTTGAGGAAAATATCCTTTCTACTTCAAAAACACTTTTCCTTTCTTAACATGTAAAAATATTTTAAACTAAAAGAAATTGATTAAAAATAAACTTGAAAACTTTTAAAGGAATCTTCTTGGAAATAATGTTTTAAAAATCCATTCATGCTGTATAAGTTAAAAAAACATTCTTCGTACTTTTGTCGGAAAAGTCAAAAAGTACCTCGTATGAAAAACCAAAAAATATTCCTTTCGTATCTTTAACTAAAAACTTACCGAAGAGTAAAATTGGATTTAAAAAATTGTAGGTGGATGGAAATAATATTACATATTGAGGAAACCTGGATGTGGATGATAAAATACACCCCAGTAAATACTAAAATATAAACAATCTTAGATAAAAATGAGATTGTGATATTTCCCTTACCTTAGGTCCGTTTTGCATCGTAAGTGTTCTATCCTCCTGTATAATGATTTAAATAATGTTATTGACTTATTCCAGAATCATACATATTTTTATGATATCATATATGGTCATTTTCTGAGCTTCTTAGTAGTAATATTTCATTTCTACTTGTTATTCGGGTGTTTATAACTTTTTGTTCTTATGCGTGTTTTGTCGAATAAATTCTTATTCTTATCATTAGGTTATAGATAAACCATTTCCAGAATGGTATTAGTGTAATATATATCATATTCATTCATTAAATTCATTTATGTAATCATTATGAAATGAATATCATGTAGAACGGATCGCATCACATCGTGGAGACGGTATTCCCTATGTACGCACGAGTGATGATATCATTCCTATGATCGTGGAATTGTATTGGAGTGTATGTATACTATTTCAGAATCTTTATAACTTTATAATAGTCATATATATTCATTATTTAAACCATTATACCCATCTAAGTAAGGTGGTGGTGGAAAATAGATTACACCACGGCGTGGAGACGGTATTCTGTACGTACGCACGCGCGGTGATTTATTTTTCCATAGGATGGATAGATTGTGAAATAGGGTTGTCTCATACTTATAATAAAATATCATTATATGAGTGATACTAATTTTATTACTTCATAATGAAACAATTAAAGAAGAAGAAGTGGAAGAAGAAATAAAGATGAAAGAATCGGTAACGGACATTACCTCTTCTTTGAAGTGCTTCTTTGAGACCTTCTTTTAGGGCACTAAAATTGGTCTTTGAAGAAGACCAAGACCACTAGGATGTCTCTAGGGAAGTGGAGAGGAGGAATTGGCAGGTTTTGTCCGAGCTTGGAGGCTCAAAGTGGTGTGAGGAAGAGGGGGAGGAGGTGCCCTTTTATAAGGGAGGAGAGGGGCACCTTTGGGAAAACTAAAAATATTGTTTTATTATAAAGTCAAGTTCGGTTTTAAATAGCTCAAAATTTATATATTTCAAAGCTAAGGTAGGGATGGGTAGAAAGCTTCTCATCCAATAGAATTTAGACATGTTTAGGCTCCTATTTTAACCTTATCATTTAGATTTAACATTAAGTTAAATAAGTTTACTTTTACCGTGTCTTCTTGTGTTCTTATACTATAAGGTTAATAAACTTACTATAAGCAGCCAAAAGAACCCCAAGTTGTTTAGTATTAATATATATAACCATATCTAAGTCATTTGGACGAATCATAGATTTTTAGGAATAAAATAACAATTAAAAATATAATATTTGTTTTAAAAACTATTTTATGTCAATTTTGACACTATTTAGTAATTGATTTTTGTGAAAATCATAACAGAATTATTAGTTAAGAAAAAGTTAATTAAATAAATACTAACATGTCATATTAACCTAGAAAATTAGTGGAATTCATAAAAAGCCTCAAATTACATTTATTTTGGTGTTTATAACATTAATTATGTCAATATTTCATTAATACGATAATTACTGCATCATCTTTGTGTCATAAATAAATTTAATTATTTAATGTCTAAAAATTACAAATAAAATACCATTATGTAGGAAATATTTTTATCTTTCTAATTAACATTTATAGTCTAATTTATCTTATGTATAACCCCATATTAAAAATTGTTTACTTATTAAACATTGATTTTAACTATTTTAACCCTTCTTTAAATAAATTAATAACTAATGTCCTAATCTAATCCAAGTGGGCCTAAATGGTCATATTGTATTCCAAATATTTTTTTTGGTCGAATTACACTTATCCAATAGAATTAGGACATGTTTTAGGTTAATAATAATATCATCTTTACCCTTAATTACCCTATTTACTTTTAACCGTGGTAAAAAAAGTCAAACGTTACTATTAACCAAAAAAATTATGTTTATCTTATTGAACCACATTTTACTTACTGACATCAACCGTGTCTCTCGGATTTTTGAAATTCCACTCACAGAAGCGGTAAAATTAATTTTTATGAAAAATTCAGTTGTTTAACTACCACTTAGTGGTTTCACTATTCATCAAAAATTGAATGTTTTCAGAAAAATACCAAAATTTCACCCTAGGGTAATTTCGATATTACGAATCCAAAAATGAAGTCCATTTTTAAAAATAAAAATTTAAAAATTTCAAAAAGTGGTTATTACTATTCATAACGGCTAGTTTTAATAATATTTTAATAGCATATCGTTGTTTAGTGAAACTCGGTATTGCATACGACGCAAGCTATCGAGGAAGGTCGTGATTTCGTGGAAAGCAAGCCAAGCAAGTGTTGTGTAGAAAAAGATTCCTTTGATGATTTATATAACATAAAAGTCTCGGGTGTTACCGATCACCTTTTTTAAGAGTTGTTTAACATTTCTAATAAGCAACTTCTCTCCTTCCAATAACTAACCTCTGTATTCAATACTTTTAAATCCACTAATCTGAATGTAATCTTAGAAAACAAAAACATTATTAAAAAAAAGGTTAGTTGTCACTGAAGATAAAAAATTATTATTATAGTTATCATAAAGGATCTCGAGAAATCCTACATAACTAGGATAAAATGATTATATATAAAAATTTATGACACCATATCTTAAAAAACATAGTTTTCAAGGTAAAAACATATCTAAAGACACGATAGATAAATGTTCTCCAAAATATGACAACATTGCCTTAACTTTTTCTAAAGAAACATCACATATCGTTCATTAAACCAATCATAACATTCTATTAAATTTAACATTATATTTACATTTTATAGTGAAGACTAATTTCCTTTTCTGGCTTCTAGATGGGTGATATTCCACTCCTCACCGAGCAGCATAGGCATGTTTCTCGTGATTTGATTGAGGGTTGGGATGTTTGACGGATAAGGGTGCGGCGAGCACACCATTTTCGACACATGGCACCTCCAGCTGCTATTATACCATACTTACGCAGTGCTGGCTTCTATGGAATTGTCGTTTCTGATTTCACTTATATTGATCATCCCATTCTTGGTGCCTTGGTCGAGATATGGAGACCAGAGACTCACACATTCCACTTGCCTGAGGGAGAGATTACTATCACCTTAGAGGATGTGACAGTGCTACTCGGTCTTCCTATTCAGGGAGATGCAGTTATCGGACCCACCAGTGGGAATTAGGCTGAGCTGGCACAAAGATTTTTTTAGGTGTCGATATTTTGGCTGATCATACTGCTACGGATGGTGGGTCTACATCTATGTCTTGGATTTCTTTTCAGTTTGCACATTTACCTACTGGTGTTGATGAGCAGACCATCATTTGTTACGATCGGGAATATATCATATGACTTATTTGAGGTAAATTGTGTTCGGATCACTCAAGTGTGCATGTGCACAAGATGTATCTTAGTTTACGGGAGGACTTTGATCAGATCGGGAGATATAGTTGGGGATCTGCATGTTTGGCCTACACTTATAGAGCATTATATATGACATGCCACCCATATCACACAGATCACGGAGGATGTGTCATCCTTATATAGTTGTGGGCATGGGATCGCATCCCTGTCCTCGCCCCTGTTATTGTTGGTCAGAGGCTTCCTATAGATATGCTACAGGACGCTCCACATGGACGATGGTATGATCAGTCATATTTATTTGTTTCTGATTGTATAATTATTTATTATTTATTATTTTTGATTATTTATCACTTTCAATGTTGTATTTGATAGGTGGATTCAGGGACATCACTTCTTCGATGCTCCGACCCATAATTTGGCTGCATATCTGTTTTCCTCAGATTCTGAGGATAATCTCCATTGATGGGAGGTTCAAACATTCCAATTGGTTTCTAACGGGTTTGTTCGTAGAACCGGAAACATCCAATGATTCCACAACCATTCAGACCTACTTTCCAAAGTTAGGTGCTCATCAGTTTGTGGACGGATGAAGCATAGGAATTCGCATTGGTCGAGAGGATGGGAGGTCGGACTCATCACACCTTTTTGAGGGGAATTATTGTCTACTCCAGGACTCTCTTTATATATTTAAGTTTTGTTCTTGAATTCTTATTACATTACCAAGTATAAAATGATCTTTCCTTCAGATTTGACATTCAATGATCGATTTGTAGGAAATTTAGAGAATCTTTTATATGTATTCGAGGTTCTTCAACGATAGAGAATCATCTGTATTTATTAGAGATTCTTGGTCAATGGTACCCTTCGACACATTTATATAGAAGCCTCTTGGTCATTCTGATGACCATGCTGGTTTTAAAGCCACTCAGTGGGGCACTTGATGTTTATTGTCATTCAGAATGGCATGGATTATTTCAGAGTTGGGATCGAACCCGCAGATGGGATACCTACGTATCCTTTGTTTAGAAAAGGAATCAGAACCCACGTAGTTCGAGTAAGGGAGTATGATGTTTATGATTGATGGCTCAATGAAGGATGTCATAATTACTTTTACACTCTAATATCACGTGAGTCATGCTCGGTGTGAGAAACAAGAGGTATTGGTAAGAATCAGACAATTGTGCCATAAATGATGCAATCAAAAGAAACAAGGTAGGACTTATGTATGTATGACTGCCCAGATAAATGATGATTTGGATTTACTTCAGGGAAGAAATCCAGGAACATGGTCCATAAAGGTATATGTGCTTCACAGAGATTTGAATACACTAACTTGGGACTTACTTCTGAAAAGGAGGCCCAAATTAGGAGAGGACTTATGATTGGTTTCTTACTCCTGATAAGGAATCCCAGATCAAAGGTAAATTAGGACTGGTTAAGAGAAATTAAGACTGGGGATTACTCCTGAAAAGGAGGCCCATGTTAAGAGCCTTGAAAAATTAAGGGATTTGGGGTTACTCCGGACGAGGATGCCCCAATTAGGGGACTGGGGCTTATTCCTGAAAAGGAGGCCCAGGTTAATGAGGAAATGGGGCTTAATCCTAAGGAGGATGCCCAGATTTGAGAATTATGACTGGGGCTTACTCCTAAAAAGGAGGCCCAGGTTAAGAGAATTATGACTGGGGCTTACTCCTAAAAAGGAGGTCCAAGTCAAGAGAATTATGACTGGGGCTTACTCTTGAATAGGAGGCCCAGGTTAGGGGATCTCTCATCTTTAAAGGACGAGGTTGAATGAATGAAATCTCAATCTTTAGTGACATAACGATGTGTATATCACATGGTTTTGATATATATTCCACATAATTCCTTTCAGATAAGGAAGTCAAATCACGAAATCTTTCCATAAATGGATATGAAGAGTGTCTTGAAGACTGAATCATGAATAGGAAAGGTGGAATGGCTTAAGAGGGGTGAAATGGGAAAGAAGGGCACCCAAAAGGCCAGGGGGTGCATGTCCTGGCAGGCGCGCAGGTACTGCGTGGGCGCGCATGTCCGGGCAGGCGCGCAGGTACTGCATGGGCACGCAAGTCATGGTTGCGCAGGTATGCCTGCGCGACATATGGGGTACTTGCGCGATAGTTAACCATCAGGTTAATACTACAGCGACTCTTGATTAAAGCCTTTAGAATCCTCTTGAGGTTCTTCTAGAAGAGGGGCACACAAGTTCTATTGAAGGAGTAACGCGGAGCGCAAATGTGGCCTTTTCCCTTAAGGGCTGCCACTCAGGCGCGCAAGTGTTGATGAGTTTCAAAACTAAGGCCTTCCTCCCCCTCTTTAGATCTTCCTTTCTAGGTAGGAAACTACCTTAGAAGTGTTTCGGAAGCTTTGAGAAGAGACTAGGGCACCGGGAGCTCAAATCTGAGTTTCTGGAAAAAAAATCATCCCCGAATGGGGGCCCACTTGGTCTATTTATAGGCAGGAGAAGACCCGGGGCGGTTATCCTTTAGGTCGCGCAAGTCAGTTGCACGACCACTAGGCGTCGCGCAACTGGACTTGCACGACTATGAGGGAACTTACGTGGCACATGGGCAATATTCTTCTTATTCATTCCTTTCTCAATTTTTGATATTTTGGCCAAAGGATGAATCACTTTGAGCTCAAATATTTCCCTTTTCTGATCTTTAGATTCTATGACAAAAGGAGCGTCAACAAAAGTCCCCCTCAGAGTTGGATCCAGAGAGAATAGAGGAATTGACTCTGAGGAAAAGAAGAAAACCAAAGAAAAGGTGGCGCGCAAGTTTGGGCGCGTAGAGTCTGGCGTGCAGGGGTACGACCTTCAGTCGCCCAAGGTACGACACGTAGGGTTTTGTCCGCGTCTATAAATAGAGGGCATCCCTTTCCGTACAAAGAATCCGGATTTCCGGACTTCAAACCTTCGTGCTCTCGCTGCGTAGGTCACCTTAACCGCGCAGGTTGCTCTGTTTTTCTGGTGTTTCATTGATGGTGCGCTGCTGTCAAGGTATCTGGGCATGCGCGTCAAATACTTGCGCGACAGATCCATACTTGCGCGCAAAGTTTTAGACTTGCGCGTCTTAATTCCATTGCCATTTTTCTGAATTCATTCACAAATTTTATGAAAAATAAATCCATTTAAGTGTTAGTTTATTCAACGTTTGTGCATATTCAATGGCTCTTAATGGAATTAAAACGCATGATGAACTGTCTAGCAAGCGGGTTGATGACATGATGAACATCATTGTCCATGATTATTATGATATATGTGATAGCACTCTCCCAGATTTGGTTAAGTACTTGAAGAAATATCATCTTAATTTCCCACATAGCATCTACCTACCTCTATATGGTCATGGTCATCTGCAAGGATTCAATGTTCCAGATGCAAAGAACTATACGCCTGAAATGCAGCTGCACTACTACTCCTTTATTTCGGTTATGCTGTGAATTAAGAGCAACAACAATGGTTTGAACTTTAAAATTCTTCCTCTATGTCATTTTCTTGCAGATATGAAAATGGAAAACCCATGGGATGAATTGTTTTCCAATATCAGTTGGTGGAGGTAAGACAAACATGGCATTAGAGCAATATCTGAAAAGAGTACTCTCTCCAAATGACTCTTTACTTCCAATGCTCCATTCTCAAATCCATGTATCCATCTTCTAAGTCTCTTGGACAGAAACAGAGTCACTGTTTGATCAGCAGAAAATTTTCTCAAACCGCACTCAAGAACATCCTTTTACAACTGTTCCAAGAAGAGATAGTATTACTGCATCTCTTATTGTATCCAGTTGAATGAATGAATTCCAAGTGGCTGCTGATGAAGCTCGGGATGTCGTAAATCAAATGAAGAGTTATGTTGAAAGCCTCTTGTAATTCTTGAAAAAGAGAACAGACTCTAGTCTGTGGATGTCCTTCTAACTCTTGTGCATCAATGAAAAACACTTTTACCTTCACTCATTTGTACCTGTATTCTCTTTTGATACATGCTTTAGATTTTACCTAATCCAATGGTCCTAGTAAGAATAGTTTGATTTTCACTAGGATTAATGTAAATTACCCTAAAAACTTCGAACCTTTTAATTGATCAAAGTTACCTAAATCATACCAAATGTATGTTTAGTGAGCTGGGAACATGACTTTTATTCAGAGTTCCCTTGTCTTTTGTGGGTAGTTTAAAGTCATGCATGTCGGACATAAAAAGGCTAATGTTTAAGGTCGAAATAGCTTTGACCAAAATTGGATTAGAATTGACTCAATTCCTTGAAAATTCATCTGAAAACATATTACCATACTCAAGTATGAGGGAAAATATGTAAGCTATGACTTAAGAATATTTGAATCTGAGAAATGACATGAAAAATGGTTAAAAGGCTTTAGAAGAAGTAGTTTCCAAGAATGAATTTACCATTATTTAACAAACCCGTTACGGGGTTGAATTATGCAATGACACCTAAGGGAATTGGCTGTATAGTTAAATAAATTAGTATCTTTTGGCTAACAAGTATGTTATGTAGACTGTTTATGCAAGGCCTCCTATGGGGACGTGCTGCATTGTTAGGCAAAAGAACTCTCAGAAATTTACTTTCCTAGTGCTAAAAGACAGTAAAAGTTTATTGAGATTCAAATCTTCTAATGTATAGAGTTTAATGTATGGAAAGAGGTATTTGAATATGGAGAAGATATTTCAAAATTATATTATCGAAGAACTGGATGAATATCACTCCTATGAAGGTCTGGCCCAAATGTAGGGAAGGAGAATATAAACCATAGAGTTGAATACTTTCAAATAATGAAAAAGGATATGGTACAAATATGTTAAGGATGGCTATTTTTGCGGATCCCTACATACTGTCATTTAAGGCAAATATGGACAAAAGAGGCATTCTTCCCATGAATGAAGTTACCACTATCCAAAAAACCTGTTAATGGGTTGAATTATACAGGGCCACCTAAGGGCATTGGCTGTATAGTCAAATAATAGTATCTTTTGGCTATCATGTCTGTTATGTAGACTGTTTAGGCAAGGCCGCCTATTGGCACGTGCTGCATAATCAGGCAAAACAACTCTTAGAATTTTGAAATTTTTGTGACTAGAAGTCATGAGATGGGTTATGAGGATCTGAAAATATTTAAGGTTAGGATTATGACACATAAAGATGGGTATTTTCCAATGTATACCGAGATACACAGATCAATGCTAACCATAATCATGTTGTGGATGGGTCCTGAATTGAAATATTGGACTTCACTACGTATCCCATAAGGATGAGAATCAAGACATACGTAGTTCTTAAACTACAATATAACATCATGTGGGACAAAATGAATAGAGATCTTAGTTTAGGGTCATAGAGCTTGGACCATTATAAGAAATACACAGTGTGTGTTTTCATGGGGAATTTTCAGCCATGGAACTGAAAATGGTATTTGGGGTTAGGCCCAAAGACTCGGGGCTGGATTCGAGGGACACTCGAACGTTCCTACGTATCCCATAAGGATGGGAATCAAGCCCACGTAGTTCTAGAAATACCCTTTGTACAAATTTGGTTCTTACATATGATGGGTGAAAGGGAAATTTAGTACAATAATGGTTTAACCCAAGATAAAAGTATTGGGAATTACTATGTATGCACGTAGTCTTTAAAATGAAACATGATTGAAAAATCAATGTAAATAATGGTTCCCTCTCAGGTGAGGGTATCAATGAATATTGTAGTTTATTGTCATACTGGGCTAAATTGTTGTATATTTTAACGTCGTATAATAAGGAAAATAGTGAACCAATGTAAAGATATTGATTATAGGGGCGGTTTCACGAATCAACATTGTATGAGATGGAGGTGAATCGATGTGAAGAGATTGGTTTTGGGCTTGAACCTTGAGAGGTTTCCTACATACCCAGCATAGAAGGCAAGGATCAAAGTCCGTGTAGTTCAATTAAATAATGAATTAATGATCAAGTTGTTCATGGGGACAATGACCTACAAAATGATGTTGGGACATACACATGGTTAGCATCCCAAAGAGAGTGTTATGGTTGAAGTTTGTTCTAAGCTCACGTGAGTCATACTCGGTGTGAAAAAACAAGAGGAAACAAGAACCTTAACGATACATAGTTTAATTTCATGTAGGACATATATAGGGACTATACATTTTAAAGTCTTGAAGTTAGGACTATTGGTGCTGCACAGTTTAGTGTCATGTAGCAGGGACATAGTACAGTTTAATGTCATGTAGGACGTATCACAGACTTTCTGTACAGATTAGCTTCATATAGTTAGGACAATGGAGACAATAGAGTTTAACGTCATGTTGGACGAAAGGGGGACTGTGCAGTTTAATGTCATGAGCTGAGGATAAAAGAGTACACCATTTAACATCATGTTGGATGCATTAGGGATTTTTTTCACAATTTAGCGTCATGTGGGACGAAAGTGTTAGTAGTTTAAGGTCATATATTACCTTTGATGATTATGTAGTTTAACATGTTTGCAGACGTAAGGGACTTCTATACAGTTTAGCGTCATGTAGTTAGGACGTCACAGTTTAACGTCTTGCTGGACGTAAGGGACTTGCATATAGTTTTGGGTCTTATGAATGGACCTTTGTTGATGCAGTTTAAGGTCATATAGGACCAAGTTGCAGTTTAAGGTCATACTGGACCATTTCTGTATAGTTTAACGTCATATAGCAAGGACAAAAGAGTACACCATTTAACGTCATGTTGGACACATTGGGGACTTTTTTCACAGTTTAACGTCATGTTGGACGAAAAAAAGGCATGATACAGTTTAGCGTCATGTTAGTCGAAAGTGAAAATAGTTTAAGGTCATATGCATAGACCGTGGATTATGCAGTTTAAGGTCATACAGGACCTAGTTTCAATTTAAGGTCATACTGGACCATTTAGGGAACTTTTTCACAGTTTAACGTCATGTGGGATGAAAGTGCAGTTTAAGGTCATACAAGATCATTTTTTTATAGTTTAACATCATATAGCAAGGAAAAATTACATTTTAATGTCATGTAGGATGTATTAAAGGACTTTTTTACGGTTTAGCGTCATGTAGTTTGGACGATGGAGGGACTTTTCAGTTTAATGTCACGCAGTGAGGACAAATTTTCATAGTTTAACATCGTGTGGGACGAAATTAATACAAATACTTTAAGGTCATATGTATGGACCATTGCTATATAGTTTAACATCATATAGAAATGACGACTTTAGGTACTTTGCAGTTTATACAAAATACTTCTTAAAAAATCTGGCATTGGTTTGAGTAGTGATGAGTTCTCCATCCATCGTGATTAATGAATAAGCTCTATTAGAGTAGACTGTATGTATTGAATAAAGTCCTTCCCATTTTGGATCAGGTCTGGGAGGTTTCTTTCCTGGTATCATTGGAGTTCTGAGAACTAATACCAATTCTCCAGGAGTGAATGAACGAAGACGAACTTTTTTGTTAAAAGATCGTGCTATTCGATTCTGATAGACTTCCAAGTGGGGAAAAGTGCACAATCTTTTCTCATCTCACCGTTCCAATTCATTCAATCTCTTTTGGGATTTCTCATCTGTAGATGATTGATCACAAATGGAAACTCTCAGTGTGGGTAGTTGAACATCAATGGGAAATATGACATTCATTCCATATACTAATGAATATGGAGTTGACTGAGTTGCAGTGCGGGTGGTAGTCTGATAAGCCCATAAAGCATGAAAGAGTTTATCAGGCCATGAACTCTTATCTTTATCCACCATCTTTTGTAGTATATTTGAAAGTGTCTTGTTAAAGGCTTCTATCTGGCCATTGGACGCTCCATGATACCGAGATGAATGGATGGATTTGATGTTGTATTCTTGATACAACTTTTTCACCTCAGATGAATAGAAATTGGTGCCATTATCCATCAATATGGTATAAGGGACAACAAATTTGGTAATGATATTAGTCTTGATGAAGCTCAAAATATATTTATAACTGACTTCCTTGAGACGTATTGCCTCTGCCCATTTGGAAAAAAAGTCAGTAGCAGTAAGAATGTACTTAAACTGATTGGCCGTAGCCGAAGGGGAAGGTCCCACAACATCCATTCCCCATGTGGCAAATGGCCATGAGTATTTAGCTTTATGAAGCAACTATAGAGGTTGATGAATGAAGTTGGCATGTACTTGGCATGAACGACACTTCTTTGTGAAATCGACATATTCTCGTATCATTGAAGGCCAAAAGTATCCAAGCCTTCGAATCTGATCAGACATTCTATGTCCAGACTGGTGGGCACCACAGACTCTTGCATGCACTTCTTTCATGACATCCATTGTCTCTTCACCATCAATGAATCTTAAGAGAACTCCATCAAGACCACGTTTGTAGATAATTTTCTCTAGGTGATCTGGGCAATCATAAAGAGTAAAATTAACCACACGTCTCCAGATTTGATCTTTCTCAGCTCTATCAGGTGGAAGTATTCTATTTTGAAGGTATTCCCTAATAGGTGACATCCATCCTGTAGTATGACCATACGGTTCAGGAATGGGAAAAATTTCATTAATTTCCTCTGTTCTGATTCGAACATAAGGTAAAATTGCATGACGGTGGGCAATACTTATGGTTGTCTCGTCCCGATTTGGATCTGCCAGAGCTGTGGATATATTAACCAATGCATCAGCTTGAGAATTTTGTGATATTGGGACATAAGAAAATGTCGGTTCCAAAGGGAATTCCGCCATTAACTCTCTGACATAATCACACAAAGGGATTATTTCTTATTTTCTGATGGCATAATCCCCATTGACTTGTTTGATTACTAGGTCTGAATCACATTTCACCTTTAAGTGATTCAATTGTGCTTGAAGTGCTAATTCCAAACCTACTATGAGAGCTTGGTATTCTTCTTCATTATTGGTACCACCATCCCACAATAAGAAGGAATAAGGTAACACTTCCTTTTATGGATAAATGAGCACAATTCCCATGTAAACATTGTTGAATTTAGGGTTTTCCATTTTCCTCCCTGTTGGACTTCTGGAAGCACCACCAAAATACATTTCCCATGCCTGAGGACATTATGGAATAGAGAAGACTTCCTCATTAGGGAGTATAATATCTGAAGATGTGTCTTCCACTAAAGGGTGTTCAGCTAGGAAATCAGCTAGAGATTGGCCCTTTATCACATTTTGAGACACATACTGAATGTCAAATTGCTGCAAAATAACTACCCACCTTGCCAGACATTCTGTAAGCATTGGACGACTAAGGAGAAATTTGAGCGGGTTATTGCGAGATACCAATTGGACCTCGTGATGTTGCAGGTAGTGTCTCAACTTCTGAACTGCAAAGATTAATGCTAGGAAGCACTTCTCAATACTTTAATACCGGGTTTCTGCTTCAAGCATGGTTCAACTAAGATAGTAGAGACTTTTTTCATTCCCAACATCATTCTTTTGAGCAAGAAAGGCACCCAATGATCGCTCTAGAGCTATCACGTAGAGGATAAGTGGTCTTACTTAAATAAGTGGCATGAGTACCGGTGGACTCAAGAGGTATTTCATGAAAATATCGAATTCTTCTTGACATTCTTCAGTCCACTGGTAAGTGACTCCCTTCTTAATCAATTTGGTGAAGGGTAAACTTTTGCCTGCCAAATTGGCGATGAAACGCCGAATATAGGCTAAGTGTCCTTGAAGTCCTCTTAATTATTTAAAATATTGAGGAGGTGAAATACCAAGGATTGACTTGGTCTTCTCAAGATCGACTTCAATACCACGATGGCTTACAACAATGCTGAGAAATTTTCCTAAGGTTACCCCAAAAGCTCAATTTAAGGGGTTCATCATCAAATTATGTTGTCGAAGCATGCAGAATATGACTTCCAAATCATCCAAATGATTAGAACGTTGTTTGGATTTAACTACCAAATAGTCTATATAGTATTCAACAAACTTCCCTAAGAAGGTTTTGAAGATATGATTCATGGCACGTAGATAAGTTTCACCTGCATTCTTTAAGCTGAAGGGAATTACCCGGTAGCAAAACACACCCTAAGGGGCATTGAAGGCTGTAGATTCCTCGTCTTCTGGGGCCATTCGGATCTGACTATATCCAAAATATCCATCCATGAAGGAATGTGCTTCATAGCCAGCGGTTGTATCAATTAGATGTTTTGTAATCGGAACTGGGAAATCATCCTTAGAACAATGCCGATTAAGATCTCTGAAATGGATGAAAACTCTAATTTGTCCATTAATTATCTTTACAGGGACAATATTATCCAACCATTTAGTATATTTAACTTCTCTGAAGAGTGTAGATTTGATATGATTATCCACTTCAGCTTCAATTTTGAAAGCATAGGTTGGGAGTGTTCTTCTCACAGCTTTCTTAAATCCTCGAGGTTCTTCTGGTAAACCCAAATGATGGGTAGCAACATCAGGATCAATCCCGAGAATTTCTGTATAGTTCCAAGAAAATATATTTCTATTTTGCTTTAGAAAAGAAATATAAATCTTATGTTATTCAAGAGTCATGGCCGCACAGATTAAAGTTGGGAATGGATCTTCTTTTGTACCCAGATTTATTTCTCTAAGTTCATCCACAGTGGTAGAAATACCCTCTTCAAATACTGGAGGAGCATCTCTGACAACTTCCTCATCTTCTTCTTCTTCATGTGTTATTTATTCCTTTTCTACTTTCATAGTAGATGATAAAGTATAATTCTCATGATCTGAAGAGATGTTAAAATTTTCATATCCTGAAGAAGAAGCTTCCATTTCCGCCCTGATTGATGATGAAGGGTCTTCTTTGGGTAATAAAGAGGAGATGATGGATTGAGAATCGACATCATTTTTCACCTCTGATGTTGCTATAACTTCTTTTGGCCAAATTGGAGAAGCATATACTTGTTGTATTTTAGCAGATGAAATGAATATGTCACCATTTGTGATTTCATCACTGCTTGGTAGATTACCAATTTCTACCATGTTGTCTGGCTCGATTGATATAATTGACATTATGGATCTTTCCATAAGAGTATTTTTATTTGGGACTATCTTGTCAATTTGACTAATAGGCAACACATAATCTGTACTGACATGTGTAATTGGATTTACTGGAATTTTTTCCAAACCATATGGAGCATTAACAATGGTAATCTCCTTTGTTATGGATTTCTCCCTTTGCTTCACGTGATAGAATTCCGCCTCAATGTATGGAGACTCACATGTCTTTAACGGGGCCTTATCACCATACAATGTCCCAACATGACCGTCGAAACAATATTTGAGACATTGATGGTATGATGAAGGGATAGCCGCATGTTGATGTAGTCAGGGTCTTCCAAGAAATATGTTGAAGGCTGAGTCTTGATCAACAACCATGATATCTGAATTGGATACAAGATCTCCAAAATGAGTTCTGAGTGTAACATCAGCCAGTGGTTCTTGTTCATTTTTATCATATCCATGTAGCATCATGGTGGAAGGAGATAAATCAGATCCCGTGAGGCCCAATCGAAGAAGCGTACAAATGGGCATGAGGTTAACTCCTGAACCATTGTCAATGAAAGCTCTCCAAACATCCACGCCATTGACCTTTACAGACAAGTACAATGGTCTAATATGTCCATGCACAACATCATCGTCATCGTCATCAGTAAAGGATATTATTGCATGGCATTCTGTAGGATTATTCTATATGTGATAAATTTTAGCTACATCAATTTCAGTTTCAAACTCCTGAGGACTTGACAAAGCCTCGATAAGTGCTTCCCAAAGATCTTTTGGAAGATTCGGAGCATCCAGAATTGATAACTTGGAGGTACTTGGGATATGTGTTTCAAAATATCATACTTTTGATCTAGAGGTCTGCGTTTCCCAATAAGAATATGCGGTTTAGCAGGTACCTTGGAAGAAGATTATTTGGAAGTTGATGCATCTTGTATTGGTATAAGAGTTGGAAATATTCCAGGTATTGGAAGATTAGACCGATTAGATCCATTTACTTGCTGAGAGGAAGAAGATAGAACCTTCAACCGGTTTTCCAAAATAACTCTGCCAGGACTGAATTTGCTATTGGTAGAAGAACTTGCTTGTTCTTCTTGAGCTCGCTAAAGGGCTCTACCACGAGTTTCTGCTGCGTACACAGTTCTAACAGGGGTAGAATTGGAATAGTGGCTTTTGAAAGATCCGCGTCTTCCCCTGTATCCTGAGCCCCTGGAACGTCCTCTGATTCCTCTGTTTGATACAGGGAATTTTGGCTCATTGAAATTGAAACATCAACTGGTATATGGATCTATTAATTGAATCATATTACCAGAACCAAAGATTAACTCTTCATCTGTTGAAGACTTTTCCTAATTAGCCTGTTTAGGTTGTGTCATTTGGTGGGGTGATTCCCGTGGCTTTGAAGTAGATGGCATGAAGTCTACCAAAGTCAAAGACAACTTAGGCTTTAACACATACTCACCTTCTTCTGATTCTTTTTGTTTCTTTGAATCATGTCGTTTCTTTGAGGACTTTCCCTCTGACGAAGAGGGTTTTTCCACAACATTCATGGCAGAAGACACTATTGGTTTCTTTAATTGTGTTCGCAAAATATCATGAGTTCGATTGATTGTCTTTCTGACCATCCAATCATCATACTTCTGTGTATTTTTTCTTTTGACTTCTTTCCATTCACCTTCCTCCTCGGGAACTGTATCTATGACACATGCTACCTGGGCTGAGGAGCCTTTCAATATGACTTGTCCCGAGTCAACCATCTTTTTCATGAGGTCTTTGAAGACGAAAAACTTCTGGATGGGATGCCCCAACATTTGATGAAAAGGGCAATAATTAGGACGGTCTTCGTCTCCTTTCTTGTTTGTCCTCTGGGGTATTAGAAATTGAACTAAATTGTTTTCTAGAGCCGAAATGAAATAACCAGGAACTTTTTCATTTCGGAAAGAGTTTGTTTTTCTCTTCAGATCCTCAAATTTTTTTTCACCTTTGATGTTTTTGATCATCTAGACGAAAAGTCCTTTGTTGTTGGCACTCAGAAGGTGGAGCCCTTCGAGAAGATAAAGGTTTTGAGGTAGAAATAGGTACAGGTTCTTGTTTAAGCATAACTATAGCAGATTCTGCTTTACCCATTCTCCATCCTGGAGCTAATGGAATTACACGAGATTTAGCCTTAGCATGTATAAGGAAATCTTCAATCTGCTGAGCGATTGAAGTAAGGTCTCGAAACCCTCCTGTGTATTTCATAGGGATTAATGGCGTGCGTAATTCATCACACAGATTTGCCACACATATTTGCAAGAATTCATCTTTGGGGAGTGCTAAACTCAAGGAATATGTTAATCCCTTCCATCGAGCAATGAAATCAGAGACCCTATCATTCTCCTTTTTCTTACAGTTTATAAGATCGAAAACTGTTGTATTTGGAAAAGTTGAGCTGAACTGAAGGAGGAATTTTTGGCAAAGATCCTCCCATCCAGTAATTGACCGGGATTGCAAGTTTGTATATCCATAAAAGCTGGTCCTTGCAAGGTTCGCACAAAGAATCTAAGTTTCACTACTTCTCGCTGCTCCGGAGATCCCATCATAGTATCACAACAAGACATGTAATGCGTCAAATGTTTTTCAGGATCACCTGATCCATTGAATATAGGGAATACATGGTTCCCAAAACTGGATGGTGGAGAAATTGAATCTTCCCATCCAGGGTAAACATTCTTTTCCAGTTGAACTTGCGCACGTTTCCCTTCCATCCATTCTAACCGAGCTTTTAATGACTCAATGGTAGTTTTTAACATTTTAGAAACATCCATTTGAACTTGTACTTGGGTAGGTGCAATGACTGGAGCTTGGACAGATGTGGTGATTGGTGCTGCAACTGATGGTAGCACTGCCAAATGTTTTTGCACTTGACCCGTAGGATTAGACCTGTGAGGGTGTACTGAGAGTGGAGGATATTCTTGATCCATATCCGTAGCTGCAAAAAATTCCTTTGGCTAACTGGCTCCAGCATGCTTAAGAAGAAGACTATTATGAAGTAGTTCTGCATTCAACCTTCTTAACTCTTTCATTTCTTCTTCCTGTTGTGCAAACCTTTTCTCTAGTGAGAGCAATTTACCTTCTCCAGATGAAGGATATGTAACCTGGTTCTTTCCCTCCCCTTTGTTGGATCCTTTTCGGAGAGGGGGAAGTGGGTTACTCAAAGGATTACCTAGGTTCTATGTAATCCTTTGACTTCGTGTACGCACAACTTCTTCATTTGTGTCAGTGCATACATCTTCTTGAGCAGGAACCTCTTCATCTGAATCCCCTGAGTGAGCCTCATTTGGTGGATCAGCAGCAACGACATTGATGACATTGATTGATGCATAACTCATCTCATCCCTTCTATCAGTATTTCTGTGATATTGTCTTCTTCCATTTATTTGATGATATATTGCCTTTTTTTATTTGATCCCTCATGAACTTCTTGACAAACCGTAATTTGGAAGGAATTTCCTGATAAGTTGGCTCTTCGCTCCTCTTGAGGTTTCTTCCCCAATCAGTAAAAGACTGACTTTCTCTGAGGAGGGGATTGATGATTTGAAAAATTCCCCAGTCCAGTGGACTGGGGCTATTCCTGCTGTTCTTGCTCAACTCCTCGAATCCTATTTGTTGATTCTGAGGGTTGGTTTAAAAGAGTCCCCAGTCTGCCGAGCTGGGGTGGTTCATGACATGCTATGTATGAGACTTTCTTGAAAGTCCTCCTGATCTTGCAAACATTAGTCCAGAAATTAGCTGGATGCATTAACCTATATCCGCTTTTATCACCCGGTACAAAAGATCATTGGATGATTTCTGACACTTCTGTCACTTGATGACATGCTTTCTCCAAACGAGAGGCCTGTTTAATATTCTCGTTTGCTTGATTCAAGAGTAATTCAACAACTTCTTCTCTGTATTTTTGATTTTGAGAGGAACTAGTTGAAGCCTGTTCTTGGGAAAGCTTTTGATTACAAACAATGCCCATTGACTGTGGCCGGTTATGGGCAATAACATTTCATGAGACCATTTTCGGTGGGCTTTGCTGACTGGAGAGCACCATGAAATGCATTGCTCCATGAAAACCCCATCCTCTGACATGAATACTAGATGGGGCATTGGCAATTAACTGACGCAATCTTCTTAGTGCGCCAAGGCATGAATGTGGAAGGGCTTTCTGCTGCTTTTCAGCCTTCGGATATCAAGAGACTGATAGAGATGACAAATCAATCTGGCGGTGTATCCCTTATATTGTCTTAAGAAGACTTTCATATTCATCATAAGATAATACTTTCTTTTTCAACTGACAATGAGTTTTCCATATGTTGAGACGAATATCATGAATTTCATCTTCTGACAACATTTCTAGAATATTATACTGAGATTCAGCCAAAGGCCAAAACATGACTGGCACTTCACATTTCACCAGTAGTTTTCTCAAGTTCAACATTTCCTCTTTGTCATTTGATGAAGATTCTTCTACCTGATTTGACTAGAGTTGGTGTTTCCTTGTTGCTTCATTGGATTCAACAAGATTGGTAGAGAAATCATTGATCAAACTAGAACATGCATGACTTACGGGTGGTTCGAAGAGTGACCTACACCCTGGGCTATCTTCTAATTGAGAAAGTATTTCACATGCTTGCGATGAAGCTTCATACATGGCTGGTTTCGTATTTTCAAGTGCCTCAAGATAAGAGGGCTTTCTCGGCAATACATTTTCCACTGGAACATTTTCCGGTCAATGTGCATCACTACTACAAAGAGGACTTTTGTAGAGAAATTCATCATCATGGGGAGGACCACCATAATGGGTTATAGAAAAATATGAGATCTCTTACTCCTTGGTCTTCTGACCACACAGAGGGTTCCTGTGGATCTCATCTAAAGATGAAACTTTGAGATCGACAGAATTGTCATGAAGCAAGCCTTCATGAGGAAGTGTCTATTGAAGACCTTTGGAATTAATGTTCCCTCTATTGGGAAATTAGGGAGTAGAATATTGAATTTCATTAGATAATTGTCTGAGGGCTTCACGAACTCCACCATCGAGTAAGGCCTTGTTACTGATTGGATCTTGATCTCATGACAGTGCTGGGTGGGTCCTTTTTTTAGACGTCTTCTTACTCACCTTGGAAACCACTTGTTGAAGAAAGTGGTTGCTCTGAGCTGGTGTATATGCCTGATCAGGAAAGATGGCTAGGTTAGGCTGACGGTCTCCACTCAAATTAGGTGTATGTGCCTGACTTGGTTGTCCATATGATATGGGGGAGTATGCCCCACAACCCTCTTAGACTGGAACCGATGTGTGTGTCTGTTCTGGAGTGAATTGTTGATGTGTCACTCCATTAGTAGGATTATATTTATGTGTATTTCCCTGATATTCTGCTGATGTTGTTATAATATCCTGGATGGCATCCATAATATGAGCAGGGATTTTCTTCTGCTCTTTCACCATTGATAGAATATGCTTCGTGACTTCAGCTACCGGAACAAGACTATACATCCATTCTTGGCTTGGAGCAGGTGTATGTGCCTGCTCTTGTCCTCCTTTTCCTGTCAGTGATTCCTGACAGTACTCAAGTGTGGGGGAAGAGAGTTGAGTATGCTCCTATTTGTTTTCGGGGCTTTCTGACTAACTTCTACGAATGCTACCAAGCTAGACTGTTGGTAGGCTTGATTAATACCAGTAGATGTATGTGTCTGCCGATTGCACTTCGCCAAACGTGGTTGATGAGATCCATCATATGTAGTCTGACGAGCCTGCTGACTAGCTGATGATGTATAAACAGGGGTATGTTCCTGCCTATAGTACTCCACCGGAATTCCCTGGTGGGATTGGCGTGATGCTGCCAGACGAGTCTGCTAGACAGCAAAATTAAAATGGGCAGGTGTATGTCTCTGCTCATTGCTTGCCACCATGTTAGGTTGGTGGACTTCTCTAGAGATGTAAGAGATGAGAACCTGCTCACTGTTGACCGGATTCCACCTCTGGTGGATCGACTTGCTTGCTCAGGTTCGAGGAACCTGAGCCGAACACCTGGGGTCAGTACCCTCATCATGTTGAGGGTGCACTGCTGCACGAGTCTGGCGGCGATTGATGGTGGGAGCCCTCAGGAAGGACTCTTGTTTGTTTGAATGAAGGTCCGAAGGGACCTGCTCATTCACCTCCCCAGAATAAGGGAGCTAATGGTGATTGTGTTCCAAGGATAACGACCCGAAATGGTTGGAGACTGTAGTCAGCACCGCCTGCTTCTTGATCACTGGTCGTCATTGCCCGAACGACCGATGTGAGTTATATACTTGGAGGGCTTGTCGGGAAGCCTCCAGAGTTGGGATGGTACCGTGTTGACGGTACTCCTTAACCAACGTGTTTGATACCCCACGTTGAAGATACTGAGTAGGTGATATCGTCCTTAGAGCGGACGACGATCCAGCAGGAGTAGCAGCAGTGGCATTTGCAGCAGCTGTATTCACAGATATGAACTTGAGAGTAGCAATTCTAGAAATGCAGAAGATCTTCGAAAAGAGTGATTGTTGGATATAACAGACGTTATCAAGATAAATTCATCCACTACATCTTTTGTATGAGCACATATGTCAATGATTGTTTTTTCCCCTCTCATTTAGTTTTAAATAGGGGCCTAACATATAGTTAAAACATTATTTTAACTTGGATAAGGATTCACGTCAGGTTCACCATTTTTGTTTCCCTCGGATTTCGGGGATGATCTCCGTTTATGGGAGGTTCAAACATTCCGATCGGTTTCTAACGGGATTATTCGTAGAACCGGAAACATCCAATGATTCTACATCCATTCGGACCTACTTTCCTTTAGGTAGGTTCTCATTAGTTTGTGGACTGATGAAGCTTAAGAATTTTCATTGGTCGAGAGGATGGGAGGTCGGACTCATCACACCTTCTTGAGGGGAATTATTGTCTACTCTGGGACTCTGTTTATAGATTTAAGTTATGTTTGTGAATCCTTATTACATTACCATGTATAAAATGAGATTTCCTTCAGATTTGACAATCAATGATTGGTATGTAGGAAATATAGAGAATCTTTTATATGTATTTGATGTTCGTTATCGATAGATAATTATCTGTATTTATTAGAGATTCTTGGTCAATGGTACCCTTCGACACATTTATATAGAAGTCTCTTGGTCATTATGATGACCATGCTGGTTTTAAAGCCACTCAGTGGGGAACTTGATGTTTATTGTCATTCAGAAGGACATGGATTATTTCAAAGTTGGGATCGAACCCGCAGATGGGCTACCTACATATCCTTTGTTTAGCAATGGAATCAGAACCCACATAGTTCGAGTAAGGGAGTATGATGTTTATGATTGATGGCTCAAAGAAGGATGTCATAATTAATTTCACACTCTATGCTCACGTGAGTCATGCTCGGTGTGAGAAACAAGAGGTATTGGTAAGAATTAGCCAATTGTGCCATGAAATATAAAATCATAAGAAATAAGGTGGGACTTATGTATGTATGACTGCCCAGATAAATGATGATTTGGATTTACTTCAGGGAAGAAATCCAAGAACATGGTCCATAAAGGTATATGTGCTTCACGGAGATTTGAATACTCTATCTTGGGACATACTTCTGAAAAGGATGCCCAAATTAGGATAGGACTTATGACTGGTTTTTGACTCCTGAGAAGGAATCCTAGATCAAAGGTAAATTAGAACTGGTTAAGAGGAATTAAGGCTGGGGATTACTCCTAAAAAGGAGGCCCAGGTTAAGAGACTCGAAAAATTAAGGGATTTGGGGCTCACTCATGAGGAGGATTCCCAAATTAGTGGACTAGGGCTTATTCCTGAAAAGGAGGCCCAGCTTAATGAGGACTTGGGGATTACTCCTAAGGAGGATGCCCAGATTTGAGAATTATGACTGGGGATTACTCCTGAAAAGGAGGCCCAGGTTAAGAGAACTATGACTGGGGATTAATTCTGAAAAGGAGGCCCAGGTTAGGAGAATTATGACTGGGGCTTACTCCTGAAAAGGAGGCCCATGATAGGGGATATCTCATCATTAAATTATGAGGTTGAATGAATGAAATCTCAATCATTAGTGACATAAAGATGTGTAAATCACTAGGTTTTGAGATATATTCCACAGAATTCCATTCATATAAGGATTTCAAATCAAGAAATCATGCGATAAATGGCTTTGAAGAGTGTCTTGAAGACTGAATCTTGAATAGGAAAGGTTGAATGGCTTAAGAGGGGTGAAATGGGCAAGAAGGTCACCCAAAAAGGCAGGGGCATGCAAGTCCTGGCAGGCGCGTAGGTACTGCATGGGCGCGCAAGTCATGGTCGCACAGGTATGCATGTGCGAAATATAGGGTACTTGCGCAACGGTTAACCAGCAGGGTAAAACTTGAACGACTCTTGATTAAAGCCTTTATAATCCTCTTGAGGTTCTTCCAGAAGAGGGGTGCACAAGTTCTATTGAAGGAGTAAGGCGGCGTGCAAGTGTGTCCTTTTCCCTTAAGGGCTGGCCACTCAGGCGCGCAAGTGTTGATGAGTTTCAACACTTAGGCCTTTCTCCCCCTCTTTAGATCTTCCTTTCTAGGTAATAAATTACCTTAGAAGTGTTTCAGAAGCATTAAGAAGAGACTAGGGTGCCGAGATCTCAAATCTGAGTTTCTGGAAAAAATCCTCCCCGAATGGGGGGCCCATAGGGTCTATTTATAGGCAGGAGAATACCACGTGTGGTTATCATTTAGGTCGCTCAAGTCACTTGCACGACCACTAGGCGTCGCGCAAGTGGACTTTCACGACTCTGAGGGAACTTGCGCGACACATGGGAAATATTATTCTTATTCCTTCCTTTGTAAATTTTTGATATTTTTCCAAAGGTTGAATCACTTTGAGATCAGATATTCCCCTTTTCCAATATTTATATTCTGTGATGAAAGGATCATCAACAATATCATATAATGTTGGACAATTTACTACCCGACAGCGTAAGTATATATCATCAATTTCGGTTTTTCGTAACAAATTTCTCTGATGAAATGTCACGTGTCATTACAGATTCATTGGATACCATAATGAAGTCTGGTTCAGGACTTACCTACATACAATACTACTGGACTTCATGAGGTTATGGTTGTAGTGCCACTCATTCACTTTATTATTATTGAGTGGCACCATCCCAATAGATTTTTGCGTCAGTTTTGCTGTGTTCAGCTGATTGCACCTGCACCACGACAGTTACCAGTGCATCATGGCTTGAATCTCATGGGGAGACAGCATGTCGATTGGCGACGATGACATGCCCAGTATGTCTCCATTTGGTACAGTCGAGCAGAGCATCGTATTATAGGTGCATGTACGATGCGATTCTACCTATCAAATCAGGTAGAGTATGAGCCATGGTATAGAATAAAGTCTATATTGTATCTGACTCAGCATGGGAGAGTGATTTAGGATCTAGTAAGTCAATAAATTTCCCATAATATACTTATTACTCTATTTTATAATTCATTTTGAATCTCTGTATAGCATACCAGACTGCGACGACTATGTCGCATGACTGATCCAGAGGAGGAGGAGGTTGTTTGTTTATCTGTGATCCATGCTGCTTTGGAGGAGACGATGCCGATTTATCGATCTATTCATGACAATATCATCCATCCTAGACCCTAGAGACATGATGTTCCTGCTTAGGAACATGAGGCTTCTATCCCAGGAGATGAGGGTCCTGCTCAGGAACCTGCAGCAGCAGCTGGTGTTGTTCCCCAACGATGACAGTGGCGATGGAGACCACGTCCTGCTGCACGTGATCCCTCACCTGTTCTAGAGGAACAAGTCGGTGCTATATCAGTCCAGCCTGACTCGTTTGGGTTTGTGCAGCAGGATGCAGCATGGGATCCATCTTTTTTGACCGGATATCCATAGTATTCTCCAGATATTTATTTTCCAGGGATTTATTATGTGTCATCTCCCATGCCTCCATCTTTCATACCGGATCATTCACAACCTATATGGTTTCCTGAGGGTATGATGACAGCCCCTTCTACTTATGTAGTGGGAGAAGGATCTTGTGCAAACAATGACATCCCTCCGGAACCTCCTTCCATGCAGACTATGACAGAAGATCCTGTGATTGATGTTCCAGTGCTCGAAGATCATCCCTCTCCAGCTCATCCTACTTCATTCCAGAATGGAACACATTGCTCTCGATATGGACGTATCATTCGCACACCACCTTGTGAGACAGAGCCTCGCCATAGACACTGTCATTACTTCTTCATGTATATGTTTTCTATTTATTAAAAAGAGTGCATTAATTTTACTCTAAAATAATTTCTTAAAAATTATCGATGACATATAATTTACAATTTTGTCATGACCCTGAGTATTAATCAACTTCAAAAGATCTAGATAATTTTTCTTGGTAAGGTGAGATGAGAAGGGAGGTATTATACAATCAGGAAGAGAGATTCTAGGAATGTGCAATGTAATGACAATCCTTTAGATGAAATGTGTCAATTCCCCACTAGATGTTCGTGTTCCTCCAAAATTTTCAGGCTGGAGACAAACCTTTAGAAGGCATAAGGCTATGTGGAACATAAGGTGGATTATCTCCTGCATGAATATTTTGGAGGAACATGCACATCTAGTGGGGAACTAACACATTTCATCTAAAGGTTTGTCATAGCATTACACATTCCTAGAATCTCTCTTCCTGATGGTATAATACCTCCCTTCTTATCTCACCATACCAAGAAAAATTATCTATAGATTTTGAGGATGATTTATACTGTCACGACCCGCCCTTGGGGTCCGTGCCGTGACTACCCCAAGCCCGCCTTCCATAGGGCAGGGGCTGGCGACTAGCACCAAGGCGTAAATCCCCGTAAAAAGGGAAGGCATTGCCTTTGTAAAGTAAACAAACACCACAGAGTAAACAAGCGGAAAGTAAACACTAAACAAAAAGCAGAGTACAACTGAAAGTGCGGAAAAGTAAATGGGCCAGTATACAAACCCAAACTGAAAATAAAGTACAACTCGAAAGGGAAAACTGCAACTGAAAAGTAAAAGCCGCTACTCCGAGCTGTCCACAGGAAATCCCACCTGAAGGGTGGGTACAGATAGCTCCTCTGCTCTACGGGTCCGCCGTCCGCTCCGAGCACGTCCCGCCCAGTGGTCCACCTCCGGGTACCGTCCCGCTCTACAAGCCTCAGCTAAGGTCAACGTTGTCCGTCGTCTGCAACCAACACAACATAGTGCGGGCAAAGCCCGTGCAGGGGTGAGTATAAGCTACTCAGTAGGGACCCCGAGACCCCTGAAGGTCTCTCAAAATCCACAAAGGATAAACCACGAAGAAAGGTACAATCACGAAGTAACAACCGACACTGCTTAGGTATATGCCCATACATATACCTAAGTCATCAATTCAAATACGCTCCAACCTCCGAGCCCAAGTACAACTCAGTCCACACAGGATAGTAAACGTATTCCACACAGGAAAGCAAAACGTAACCCACACAGGATTGCACAACACAATCCACACAGAAAAGCAATAGGATTCAGCTCACACAGGTATACTTCTTCAAGGACGATAAAGATGATCACTGATCCATCTAAGTCGTCGGACCCACGAAGTATCGATAGGTAACTAACCCCCGCAAAGACCACACAGGATCGGGCCCACACAGGACCTGTAGGCGCTGGCTCACACAGAACCGCTGAGCGCGGATCCACACAGGATCGGACCCACACAGGATCGGGCTCACACAGGACCTGTAGCACTGATCCACGTAGGATCGCTGAGTGTTGTAGTCGTCGTCGTCGAATCCACATAGGATCTCTGTATTGTCATCGTCGCAGTCACAGTAGCAGTAGTAGCAGTAGTAGCAGTAGAACAGTCGCAGCCAGTACTAGGGTTCCCGCACACAGCAAGCTCGTTCGGAGGGTCTGCTCCACGAGCCGAGAGGCTGATATATCAACTGTCACGAAGACCAGAGTTGATGTATCCAAAAGTTCCGTATCGTCAACAGGAACTCAACGCAACAGACGGCGCGTCGATCGGACGCCCGGTCTGAGAGTTATTGGCATTTTCGTCTCCGGGCCCGGTTGGTTTTTAAGGCAAAACCAACCCGACCGTACTCCACCTGCATCCAAACCTCGGGCGGAGTATGCCAAAAGATCCGTCTCACTAAGAGGAACACAACACAGCTGACGGCACGTCAATCGGACGTCCGTAGCTCAGGATATGAGCGTTTCCGCTCCGAAGGCCAAGTTGGTTTCGTGAACGAACCAACCCGGCCGAACTCAAAGTAAACCGAAACCTTGAGTGTGATATACCGAACCGACCGTCTTGATCCAAGGATCGCGTTGCCACAGAAGGTTCGTCAATCGGAGGTCCGAGGATCATGTTATGGCCAAAAGACCGGAACAGGTTCGAAACGGGAGGGTCCGGGTCCGGGCCGACCCGGCCCGACCCCCCCCCCCTGGGGCGGTCCGGCGGCGCGGCGGTGGCGCGGCGGCGCGGGGGGCCGCGGCGGCTTGTCGCCACGAGGTGGCTGCACGCGGGGGCTAAGCCCCCGCTTCCTGGAAATTTGGCGCGGCAATTGCCGCGCCCCTTGATTGAAAACCGCCCCCACGTGGGGGCCGGTTGAAGTAAAAACCGGGGGGCTGCTGCCCCCCCCCCCCTCCTTTAAAGAATTGCCCCCCTCATAAAGAGGGGGGTTTTTATGTGTTGGCCGGGGGATTAATTCCCCCGGTTTAATGCCTTCCGGCCGGCCAGCTGGCCGGCCGGTTTTCTCCAACGGGACCGGAAATTCCGGTCCCCCCTTCGGCTTCCGACGCCGGCGGCCCGGCCGCCGGTCCTCTCTTCCCGCCGCGGCCCGGAACCGGCCGCGGTCTCCTCGTCCGGCGCGGTGCGACGGCACCGCGCCCCTTCGCTGTGCCTTGATTCCTTTCAACGCGGCGCGACGGCGTCGCGTTCTTGAAGATTCTTCCTCGGCATGGCGCGACGACGCCGCGTAAAATAATTGTACGATTATCTGCGTGGTGCGACGGCACCACGCCACTTTGCTTCCACCCGCAAGATTAAACAACAAGAACGATGGAGGGGGTTCGGCCGTGTTCATGCAGTCCGGCCCCCTCACGTTAAGCAATAACGCATCTTTAAATAATCCAAAGCCACACGTTAGACTTGCTAAAATTCATGATCAAAAATAGAATAACTAAACAATAATCAACAACCCCTACCTCGGGTATAAGGTTCGAAGATAGTCAACGTTCCGCGGAAGATGACGTCGCGGAGGTCGGGCGTCGTGGTAGCCGTTCGTCAAATCCGATGACGAAGGGATGCGTCCGAAGAGACACGTCGTTGGCGAAACTCCTTATGTCGACGAAGGAAATCCGAGGAGGAAGCGGCGTTCCCACTCGTTGACACGGAAGACGAAGAAGAGCGGAGCGGCGTTCTTCGTCGGGACTTGAGCGTTCTTCGTCAAGTTGAGCGTTCTTCGTGATCTTCATCAGAGATGATGAAGAAGAAGAAAAAGCTCTCCACCTCTCAAGAAGACAAACAATTAACCAAAATAAAATAAGACAACATCTTATTTTATTAACACATAACACACTAGAATTTCAAATGTTTGAAATTCAAAAGGATTAACTCCCATAATTAAACAAGTAACTCAAGTCATTTATTGAGGCGTTAAGGGAGTTGAGAGAATATGAAAGGTTTAGCGGTTCGTGTGGGCCCCACCACACTTAATCCTCCCAAGGGAGGTTAAGTGGGTGTGGGTCCCACTTCCAATCCCCTTTGGTAGGTTTTATCAAGTTATAATAAAATTTGTTCTTCACAAATTTTATTTAACTCAAACTAAAAACCCCAAAACTAACTTTCATCCCGCAACAAACGCAACTCCCGAAAAGGTCTCTTTAACCGAAAATCGGCACTGCGAGTTCATCGGTGCCCTCGGATTTCAATTCCGAGCACCGGATCAAAAGTTAGGAATTCCCGCTCGTTCGTTCACTAAACGTACCCGAGCCAAACTTCAGAAATTAATTCCGGGCACTCCGGGCCTCGGAATCAGGTGTCGTCTGAAACCGCGCTCTTGTAAAATTCTAAAGAAAATTAAGAAAAAATTTCCCTTGAATTTTACGGGTCTTTACATTACTCCCACCTCAGGGCTTTACGTCCCCGTAAAGATACATCAAAAACTAGGGAAACAAATGAGGGTACTGAGCACGCATCTGAGGCTCCCGCTCCCATGTGCTCTCCTGGAGATTCCCGTGCTGCCATCTGATGCGCACAAGAGGAATCGATCGCCCACGCAGGACCCGCTCCTGTCGATCCTCTATCACCACCGGGACCTCCGTAAAAGTCGCCCCATCATCAACGTCAAGCTCCCCATGATCAATGATGTGCATCGGGTCGTGCACGTATCTCCTCAGTTGGGATACGTGGAAGACGTCGTGCACCCGGTGCAACTGAGGTGGTAGAGCTAGGCGATAAGCCATCTCGCTAAAAATGCTGAGGACCTGGAAGGGTCCGATGAAGCGCGGAGATAACTTGCCGCCTCGGCCAAATCTCCGAATACCACATCGAGATGAGACTCTCAAGAAGACGTGGTCGCCATCCTCGAACTCTAGTGGCCTCCGCCTCCTGTCAGCATATGACTTCTGCCGGCTCTGAGCTGTCCTCATCCGCTCCTGGATGACCTGAACCTTCTCTGTCGTGGCCTGGACCATCTCCGGTCCCACCAGTGCTGACTCCCCAGGGTCTGTCCAGCACAAAGGAGATCTACAAGGTCGGCCGTACAACGCCTCGTACGGTGCCATCCCGATGGTGGAGTGGTAGCTGTTGTTGTACGAAAATTCCACCAAGGGTAGGTGGTCCTCCCAGATATGACCAAAGTCGAGGACACATGCACGGAGCATGTCCTCGAGTGTCTGAATGGTCCTCTCCGTCTGACCATCCGTCTGAGGGTGAAAAGCGGTGCTAAGACGTAGCTGCGTCCCGAATGCCTCCTGCAACCCCTTCCAAAGCCGGGAAGTAATGCGGGCGTCTCGATCGGAGACGATAGATGATGGCACGCCGTGGAGCCGCACAATCTCCTGAACGTAGAGACGTCCCAATCTCTCTACTGAGCCCTGCTCTCTGATGGGTAAGAAGTGTGTCGACTTGGTGAGTCGGTCAACAATCACCCAGATGGAGTCATGACCTCTGGAAGTGCGTGGAAGTCCAGTCACGAAGTCCATAGATATGCCGTCCCACTTCCACCCCGGAACCTCCAAGGGTTGTACCAAGCCCGCTGGTACCTGATGCTCTGCCTTCACCTACTGGTAGGTGAGGCATCGAGAAACGAACTCTGCTACTGCCTTCTTCATGCCCGGACACCAGTGCTGTCGTCTGAGGTCCTGGTACATCTTCGCCACTCCAGGATGTACCACCAAAGGAGAAGTGTGAAACTCTCTTAGCACTTCCTCTCGCAATGCTACTGGTACCATGGTACGTCCTCTGAAAAAGATTTCGTGCTCTGCTCCAAGGGAGAAACCATCAGGTGCCTGTCCCGAGGATATCTGTGCACGCCGTGTCTCACAGTTAGCGTCGCCACGCTGTGCCTCCCTGACTCGCTGCAGTAGTGGAGGAGTGACTGTGAGAGACTGAAGGAAGGCTGCTCCATCTCTATCCACGAAGGATATCTGCAAAGAGGCTAGCTGCTTCGTCGCCTCCTCAAGTAGCTGAATGCCCGTCCTCCTGCTGAGGGCATCGGCTACTACGTTCCCCTTCCCAGGAGTATAGACTATCTCAAAGTCATAGTCCTGGAGGAACTCGAGCCATCGTCGCTGTCTCAGGTTCAGGTCCTTCTGCGAGAAGATATACCTGGGACTCTGATGATCGGAAAAGACTGTAAAGCACTCGCCCATCAGATAGTGTCGCCATGTCTTCAGAGCGAAGACCACTGCTGCTAACTCCAGGTCATGGGTAGCGTAGTTCTGCTCATGCGGCCTCAACTGACGTGATCCATAGGCGATCACGGCCCGCTCCTGCATCAGAACACATCCGAGTCCGGTCCCTGATGCATCGCAGTAGACTACGTACCCTACTCCCTCCTCAGGCAACCTCAAGATAGGTGCGCTAGTCAATCTCTGTCTCAGCTCCTGGAAGCTCTGCTGACATCTGTCTGACCACACGAAGGGTTTCCCCTTCTTCGTCAAAGCTGTGAGTGATGCTGCAACTCTAGAGAAGTCTGGCACGAATCTCCGATAGTATCCAGCTAGTCCCAAGAAACTCCGAACCTCAGTCACGCTCCTGGGTGGCTCCCATGCTAACACAGCCTCAATCTTCATGGGATCCACTACAACTCCCGCCTTAGAGATAACGTGACCCAAGAAGTGGACCTCACGTATCCAGAACTGTCACTTCGAGAGCTTACCATAAAGCTGGTGCTCTCGGAGTGTGTCTAGTACAACTCGCAAGTGATAGGCGTGCTCCTCCTCTGTCGTAGAGTAAATCAGAATGTCGTCGATGAAGACCACGACAAACCGATCGAGGTATGGCTGAAAGATCATGTTCATGAGAGCCATGAATACTGCTGGAGCATTGGTTACACCGAAAGGCATAAACAAGAACTCATAGTGGCCATACCGACATCTGAAGGCTGTCTTCTGCACATCCTCGTCTCTGACTCTGAGCTGATGGTAGCATGACCTGAGGTCTATCTTCGAGAACCACCGTTCTCCCTTGAGCTGATCAAAGAGGTCATAAATCCTCGGTAGCAGATACTTGTTCCTCACTGTCACCTGGTTCAGGCGACGATAGTCAACACAAAGTCGCAAGCTCCCATCCGCCTTCTTGGCGAATAATATCGGGGAAGCCCAGGGTGAAACACTGGGTCGGATGAACCCCTTGCCCTGCAAGTCCTCCAACTGTACACGTAGCTGTCGAAGCTCGGCGGGGGCCATCCGATATGCTGGAGTGGATATCGGGGCTGTCCCGGGGTACAAGTCAATATAAAAGTCTACCTATCTGCGAGGAGGTAGCCCTGGAACATCGTCAGGAAAAACGTCCGCAAACTGATCCACCACTGCAGGAAAACCAGGACTTCGCACGTCAACTGCTCCAAGGATGAGGCTAGCCAAATGATGAGTGATGGGCTGTCCTCTCCTCCGCGGAAGTCCATCCTGTGCTGCTAAGGCTCCCTTCTCGCCGGTGAAGGTGAACCTGCTCCCGTCGGTGCGTACACATCGCACCTTGCGCCTAAAACAGTCAATCTGTGCATGGACCGTAGATAGCCAATCCATGCCCAAGATGACGTCGTAAGGCCTCGACGCTGCTACAAGAAGATCCCAGCCGAAGCTCTCGCCTCCTAGAGTAAGCTCACACTGCCGGCACCAGTGCGTAATCGTCGAGTCTGCTCCCGTAGGAGTCTCTAGCCGTAAGGATCGAGCCAACGGCTCTGTCGGAATCTCCGAGCTCCGAACAAGGGCAACGACTATGAAAGAGTGACTCGCTCCTGTGTCTATAAGAACTGCAGCAAGGGTGGAATAGACACAGATAGTACCTCGAATCATCTCGGGTGCGCCGTGGTCGTAGGCCTCTGCTGCCTGGAGCTGTGCCTGTCGCTGCCCGCCAGCTCCCTGTGGTCGGGGTGGACCTCCTGGTGGTGGTGGTGGTAGAGCCTCAAAGCGTCGGCCACCACCGGATCCTCGTCCAGCTCCTCTGCCTCGTCCGCCTCCTCCCTGCGGACCTCCACGGTCGACCCTCTGCCTCTGACTCGGTGGTCCCTCAACCGTCTGCTGCTCCTCGGCACGGCGGGTCGGGCAGTCACGAGCCATGTGGCCCTGCCCGCCGCACGAGTAGCATTGTCTGCCTCTCGTAAGACTGGCTCCGCGCTGTGTGCCCCGCACTGCTGAGCTAGTGTCCTGAGGTCGTCTGCCCGAAGGTCTGGTCTGTCTGGACCCCTGAGTCATCCGTCGACTGCCTGCTGCAGATGACTCTGCCACGTGTCGCCCTGCGGTGGGTCGCTGTGCTGGTGTAGACTCAGCAAGGAAGCTCTCGATCAGAAGGGCCCGCTCCAGTACTCTTGTCTGAGTCGGTATGCTGAGGGAGATCAGCGATGCCCTGATCTCGTGTCTCAAACCCTGCTTGAAGGTCCGGGCCCGGAAGAATGGGTCCCGTACCATGTCGGTCGAGTAGCGCGAGAGATCGGTAAATCTCGCCGAGTACTGAGAGAACGTCATGCTGCCCTGCCGCAGCTGTAGAAGCTCCTGGATATGCACCGCACGAAGGGTGGCTGGGACAAACTCCGAGCGGAAGAGGCTCTCAAAGTCCGTCCAAAGTAGAGATGCCTCATCGTGCACCTGGAGCATCATGCTCCACCATCGTCCTACTGCTGCGTGTAGTAACATCGCAGCGAGGATCACCATGAGGTCTGCTAGTGTCCTCACTAGCCTAAACACTCGAACCACTGCCTCCAGCCAGTCCTCTGCTGCCTGGGGATCCGTCTCCCCGTGAAACCTGGGCGGTCGCTGGCGATGAAACTCATGCAGTACGCTGAGGCGACGTGCATTGTCAGCGGTTGCTGCTGGAAGTATTGGGGGATCGGCGGGTAAAGCTACCGCCGGTGCCACTACTGGAAAAGGGCCCTGCACCGAGGCCTCGTCGCTCGGTGGGCTTTCGTCTCGCTCGACTCTCGGAACCCTAGCTGGCTGTCGTCGTGGGGCCATCCTGAAAAGGAAACAGGTGCGCCACGGTCAGAACAGTATACCTGGTGAGCTGATATAAGTAATCACAAAGAAAACTTTGAAACACACACGCAATCAATGTTTTCGTGCATTAAGTTGGAAATCAGAAGTCAGGGTCCTGGTGTACGGATACGTCGGCCGCCGCACCAACACTGGACTCCCTGGACTGATAACCACACTCAATACGCTAAACATTATTGCTTCACATAGAAAGATCAGAGTTCGCGGTAGAACCGAACTCCTCTGATACCAATTTGTCACGACCCGCCCTTGGGGTCCGTGCCGTGACTACCCCAAGCCCGCCTTCCATAGGCCAGGGGCTGGCGACTAGCACCAAGGCGTAAATCCCCGTAAAAAGGGAAGGCATTTCCTTTGTAAAGTAAACAAACACCACAGAGTAAACAAGCGGAAAGTAAACACTAAACAAAAAGCAGAGTAAAACTGAAAGTGCGGAAAAGTAAATGGGCCAGTATACAAACCCAAACTGAAAGTAAAGTACAACTCGAAAGGGAAAACAACAACTGAAAAGTAAAAGCCGCTACTCCGAGCTGTCCACAGGAAATCCCACCTGAAGGGTGGGTACAGATAGCTCCTCTGCTCTACGGGTCCACCGTCCGCTCCGAGCACGTCCCGCCCAGTGGTCCACCTCCGGGTACCGTCCCGCTCTGCAAGCCTCAGCTAAGGTCAACGCTGTCCGTCGTCTGCAACCAACACAACGTAGTGCGGGCAAAGCCCGTGCAGGGGTGAGTATAAGCTACTCAGTAGGGAACCCGAGACCCCTGAAGGTCTCTCAAAATCCACAAAGGATAAACCACGAAGAAAGGTACAATCACGAAGTAACAACCGACACTGCTTAGGTATATGCCCATACATATACCTAAGTCATCAATTCAAATACGCTCCAACCTCCGAGCCCAAATACAACTCAGTCCACACAGGATAGTAAACGTATTCCACACAGGAAAGCAAAACGTAACCCACACAGGATTGCACAACACAATCCACACAGGAAAGCAATAGGATTCAGCTCACACATGTATACTTCTTCAAGGACGATAAAGATGATCACTGATCCATCTAAGTCGGCGGACCCACGAAGGATCGATAGGTAACTAACCCCCGCAAAGACCACACAGGATCGGGCCCACACAGGACCTGTAGGCGCTGGCTCACACAGAACCGCTGAGCGCGGATCCACACAGGATCGGGCCCACATAGGACCTGTAGCACTGATCCACGTAGGATCGCTGAGTGCTGTAGTCGTCGTCGTCGAATCCACACACGATCTCTGTACTGTCGTCGTCGCAGTCACAGTAGCAGTAGTAGCAGTAGAACAGTCGCAGCCAGTACTAGGGTTCCCGCACACAGCAAGCTCGTTCGGAGGGTCCGCTCCACGAGCCGAGAGGCTGATACATCAACTGTCACGAAGACCAGAGTTGATGTATCCAAAAGATTCGTATCGTCAACAGGAACTCAACGCAACAGACGGTCCGTCGATCGGACGCCCGGTCTGAGAGTTATTGGCATTTTCGTCTCCGGGGCCCGGTTGGTTTTTAAGGCAAAACCAACCCGACCGTACTCCACCTGCGTCCAAACCTCGGGCGGAGTATGCCAAAAGATCCGTCTCACTAAGAGGAACACAACACAGCTGACGGCACGTCAATCGAACGTCCGTAGCTCAAGATATGAGCGTTTCTGCTCCGAAGGCCCGGTTGGTTTTGTGAACGAACCAACCCGGCCGAACTCAAAGTAAACCGGAACCTTGAGTGTGATATACCGAAACGACCGTCTTGATCCAAGGATCACGTTGCCGCAGATGGTTCATCAATCGGAGGTCCGAGGCTCAAGTTATGGCCAAAAGACCAGAACAGGTTCGAAATGGGGGGGGGTCCGGGTCCGGGCCGACCCGGCCCGACCCCCCCCCCCCCCCTGGGGCGGTCCGGCGGCACGGCGGCGGCGCGGCGGCACGGGGGGCCGCGGCGGCTTGTCGCCGCGAGGTGGCTGCACGCGGGGGCTAAGCCCCCGCTTCCTGGAAATTCGGCGCGGCAATTGCCGCGCCCCTTGATTGAAAACCGCCCCCACGTGGGGGCCGGTTGAAGTAAAGACCGGGGGGCTACTGCCCCCCCCCCTCCTTTATAGAACCGCCCCCTCATAAAGAGGGGGGTTTTTATGTGTTGGCTGGGGGATTAATTCCCCCGGTTTAATGCCTTCCGGCCGGCCAGTTGGCCGGCCGGTTTTCTCCAACGGGACTGGAAATTCCGGTCCCCCCTTCGGCTTCCGACGCCTGCGGCCCGGCCGCCGGTCTTCTCTTCCCGCCGCGGCCCGGAACCGGCCGCGGTCTCCTCGTCCGGCACGGTGCGACGGCACCGCTCCCCTTCGCCGTGCCTTGATTCCTTTCAACGCGGCGCGACGGCGTCGCGTTCTTGAAGATTCTTCCTCGGCATGGCGCGACGGCGCCACGTAAAATAATTGTACGATTATCCGCGTGGTGCGACGGCACCACGCCACTTTGCTTCCACCCGCAAGATTAAACAACAAGAATGATGGAGGGGGTTCGGCCGTGTTCATGCGGTCCGGCCCCCTCACGTTAAGCAATAACGCACCTTTAAATAATCCAAAGCCACACGTTAGACTTGCTAAAATTTATGATCAAAAACAGAATAACTAAACAATAATCAACAACCCCTACCTCGGGTATAAGGTTCGAAGATAGTCAACGTTCCGCGGAAGACGACGTCGCGGAGGTCGGGCGTCGCGGTAGCCGTTCGTCAAATCCGATGACGAAGGGATGCGTCCAAAGAGACACGTCGTTGGCGAAACTCCTTATGTCGACGAAGGAAATCCGAGGAGGAAGCGGCGTTCCCACTCGTTGACACGGAAGACGAAGAAGAGCGGAGGGGCGTTCTTCATCGGGACTTGAGCGTTCATCGTCAAGTTGAGCGTTCTTCGTGATCTTCGTCAGAGATGAAGAAGAAGAAGAAAATGCTCTCCACCACTCAAGAAGACAAACAATTAACCAAAATAAAATAAGACAACATCTTATTTTATTAACACATAACACAGAAGAATTTCAAATGTTTGAAATTCAAAAGGATTAACTCTCATAATTAAACAAGTAACTCAAGTCATTTATTGAGGCGTTAAGGGAGTTGAGAGAATATGAAAGGTTTAGGGGTTCGTGTGGGCCCCACCACACTTAATCCTCCCAAGGGAGGTTAAGTGGGTGTGGGTCCCACTTTCAACCCCCTTTGGTAGGTTTTATCAAGTTATAATAAAATTTGTTCTTCACAAATTTTATTAATCTCAAACTAAAACCCCAAAACTAACTTTCAACCCGCAACAAACGCAACTCCCTAAAAGGTCTCTTTAAGCGAAAATCGGCGCTGCGAGTTCATCGGTGCCCTCGGATTTCAATTCCGAGCACTTGATCAAAAGTTAGGAATTCCCGCTCGTTCGTTCACTGAACGTACCCGAGCCAAACTTCAGAAATTAATTCTGGGCACTCCGGGCCTCGGAATCAGGTGCCGTCTGAAACCGCGCTCTTGTAAAATTCTAAAGAAAATTAAGAAAAAATTTCCCTTGAATTTTACGGGCCTTTACATATACTCAGGGGAATGACAAAATTGCAAAGAAGTTTCTATTTTGTGTAAAGCAGAGAAGCTGGTTGAGGTTTTCATTGCTGGAATGCATCTTAATGCGACGAAAAAGTTAGAAGGACTAAGTCTTGGCTTAAGACTGAACCTCTTGTTAATAATCCGTTGTTCTTTAAGAATTGTAAATTTTTTTTGAGGAGTGTGAAGTATATTGGAATGGAATATTATGTCTTAGATTGTACAAGGGTGTTTCCTCCACTCAGAAATCTTTCTATAAGAAATCCACTGAAGCTACAATAATGGGTGGAAGTAGCTGAAAATAACGATTTGAATATTTTACCTTCTCTTGAGGATCTTATTATTGAATGGTGTCCAATGGTTAAAAATGTGGCGAATCATTTTCCATCCCTTAAATAATTTTTTGTTTTAGACGTGGGGGTTCAAAAGCGCGTGTTTAATAATGTATCTTTAACTTTGGTAAAAATGAGGGTCTGTCCAGATTTTATGAAACTGGATTGGGGGGTTAATATGGATATAGGAAGTTGTGGTGATGTGCTATTTTGTTTTGACGAGCACACCACCATAGCTTCATACGTCCATATTAACCCCCCAATTCAGTTGCATTAAATATGGACATCCCCTCATTTTTACCGAAATATCACTCACATATCCAGATCAACCCTCTAATTCTAGCACCCCTGGGTTCAGACCGTTCGATGGAGGAGAGGGCAGAATGGTAAACCTATGAGTGAGTGTGAATGAAGACATGCTTAGTGTTTTAGATAAAATTCCGCTATTGACAGGACATTTAATCAGGAACTCACATTTTAATGTCATTGATATTTTTTATCTATTAAAACATGTTTTATTTAGTTATATGATATATATTTTATACCTTATCCTTTGAGTTAAGACTATTTTTTATAGCATATAGTATGTGATATTTGTACCTTATTTAAAATATGTTATGTGTTTATGTAGACCAAAAAACATTAGCAAACAAAAAGCAAACACAAATCATGAACCAACATACAAAACAATAAATCATATTTAGAATACAACCAGCTTTGATATGTGATTTATAATTCAGTAAAAACGAGGGTCTATCCATATTTTAGTTTTAATTTATATTGCTCTTATGATTTATGTTTTATAGTCTTTCAAAGATGCACACTTGAAACATTTTTAAGATTCTAGTATCTGGTTTTAAAAGCTTATAAATTATTCTTCATCATTATTTTTTATGAAATTCATTTTCTTCAACTATTTCTCATTTTTTTAATCAATTTTTAAAGTTTAATTTATATTGGAATTATAGTTTATGTTTTATAGTCTTTCAAAGATGCATACTTGAAACATTTTTAAGTTTCAGGTTAGCTATTTTGAAAGCTTATAAATTAGTTGTCATCCACATTTTTTATGAAATTCAATTTGATTTCAACTATTTCTTAGATTTTTAGTCAAATTTTGATGTTTCATTCATATTTCTCTAATAATTTATGTTTTCTAGTCTTCCAAATATGCGTACTTGAAACATTTTTAAGATTCGAGTTTGTGGTTTTGAAAGCTTATAAATTAGTCATCGTCAACATTTTTGATGAAATTCCTTTTTTCAACTATTTATTATATTCTTAATCAATGTTTAAAGTTTAATTTTTATTGTTCTTATAGTTTATGTTTTATAGTCTTTCAAAGATATGTACATGAAACATTTTTAAGTTTCAAGTATGTGGTTTTGAATGTTTATAAATTAGTTTCCATCAACATTTTTGATGAAATTACTTTTGTCTTCAACTATTTCTTATATTTTTAATCCATAAATAATGTTTCATTTAGATTGGTATTATAGTTTATGTTTTATATTCTTTCAAAGATGCGTACTTGAAACATTTTAGTTTCAAGTAAGTTGTTTTGAAAGATTATAAATTAGTTGTCATAAACATTTTTAACGAAATTACTTTTGTATTCAACTTTTTATTATATTTTTAATCAATGTTTTAAGTTTCATTTATATTGGTCTTATAGTTTATGTTTTATAGTCTTTTAAAGTCGCATACTTGAAATATTTTTATGTTTCTGGACGGCGGTTTTAAAAGATTATAAATTATTTTTCATCAACATTTTTCTTGAAATTCCTTTTGTTTTCAACTATTTCTTATATCTTTAATCAATGTTTAATGTTTCATTTCTATTGATGTTATAGTTTATGTTTTATAGTCATTCAAAGATTTATACTTGATACATTTTTTAGTTTCAAGTTAGCGGTTTTGAATACTTATAAATTAGTTGACATCAACATTTTTCATGAAATTCATTTTGTTTTCAAATTCATGTACATGAAACATTTTTAAGTTTCAAATATTTGGTTTTCAAAGCTTATAAATTATTTTTCATTGATATTTTTTTAGAAATATTATTTCTTTTCAAATATTTATTATATGTTTAATCAATGTTTAGAGTTTCAATTTTATTGGTGTTATAGTTTATCTATTAGAATCTTTCAAAGTCAAGTATTTGAAATTTTTTGAAGTTTCAAATAGGTGGTTTTGAAATCTTATATTTATTATATATAAAATTATAAATTTATTATAATTATATAATTATATTTATAAAAATTTTATTATTATAATGAATATATAATTATAAATATAATAATTGTAATATATATATAAAATATATAATTATAATAAGTGTATAATTATAAATATAATAAATATGATAAATATATAAAAAAACCTAAGTCCTACATGATGTGGCGCTAACCGGATCTACGCTATTATAATTAAAAAAGAGCACCCCCTACGCTAAAATTTTGTTTATATATATGTATAAACAAAACAATAAAAAATAAAAATAAAAATTTTAAATATAAACTATATAAAAAAATAAAAAACAAAAAAAAAACTATATATTTCTAAATAAATGAAAACAAATCAAAATTTTTAAAGAAAACAAAAAATAAAAACAATTTAATTTTTAAAAAAATATATAAACAAAACAAAAAGATAAATTTAATATTTTTACTAATTTTTTTTGTCCAAAGGTGTCACCTGCTATGCCGCCTTTGTTCTTTAATTAAGGGAAAATGCGGCACACCAGGTGCCACCTTTCTTCAGCGTTGAAATACCGCAAAGGGGGCACATGGTGTGCCGCCGTTGAGATGTTAAAAAATACTTTTAACCAAGTCATATTTGTAAAATTATTTTTTTGAATAAATGTAAAAGAAATTCAAGATATGCTTACCCACTTTATTTGTTTGAATATTATTTTTAGACCTCTCCTTTTGGACTAACGAGGTCACCAGAAATGAAGCACATCGATGAAGGAGGAAAGAGACGACGACTGCTAGCCACCTGGGTACGCGTGGCGGCGTGATTGTGGGCTTAGGCGGCTGTCAGCGGATGAGGGGACATTGGTTGGGGGAAATGGATGATGGTGGGGGGTGGTAGTGGCAGCGCGCAGGTGTTTGGCGAACAAGGCTCCACCATTTTTAGTTTTATGTTTTTTTTCAAATCATATTATTATTTTTATTAATGGATTAAATAATCATATAAGATATAAGCACATTTAGTGGTGGGGTGGAAAGGGATTGGGGTTGGGGGAGGTCACGGGGTCAACACTCACTTATGGGATGTGGTCAGACGGGCGGAATCTAGTGGGAAATCGTGGTGGGCATGCTAGGGCACTGGCAGTGACCTTCTGGTCGGTGGAGTAGTGGGCGACGTGAGGTAGGGTAGAAAATGATGACCACACCAATAACATGGGCTAGATAATTAAGGGTTTATGTTCCTTTATAAAATATACACATACATGGTTTAATTGGTAGACTATCCCTCGCGGGAGAAATGAACTCACTTTACAATATTTCTGAGTGGGGTGTGTTTGTTTTACTACTACAAAAGTTTTTTTAAAAGAACTAGATAAAACCTTTATGAATTCTAAAAAAATTATGTATATCTAACCACTAATAAAAATACACCGCTTTTATCAGTGTTAGAAAAACACTGATAAATGTGTTCCTTTATCAGTGCTAAAAAATGTTGATAAATGTGGTCATTTATCAGTGCTAGTTTAATGCTTATAAAGGATTTCCTTTATCACTGCAACTTTTGGCATTAATAAAATACTCAGTTTATTAGCGTTAAAAGTAGTTCTGATAAATGCCAAATTGCTAAAATGTGTTGTTAAAATTACTGTGCAACAAATACACCTATATGGAAAATTCCAAATTTAATTGAAAAAAATACATCACAAATAGATGAAAAAAACTATATTATAGATATTTTAAAAAAAAATTTGTGCAATTAGATTTGGAAGTACTATCATAAACATTAAAAAACATCAACGGTTTCATTGTCTTTTGTAACGCCCTAGCCCCTGTTACCCAGAGTCGGTGCATTATTACATAACATTGGCATGATCACAAGAAAGATCAAATCTCGAAAGACCGATTAGTTTAGTAGCCTTGGAAACACTAGATATATTCATAAGTCTTAAATTACATCATAAAATGAAAACTACAACAATATAGTCTCCATAGTCCACACTCATATCCCCACATACTATCCCTACAGGTCATTCATAAATTACTTCTTCACATCCTAGGAAAAATAAAACATTAAAAGCGGTGAGCTCAAATGCCTCGTAAAGATAACAATATAGCTGAAACATTCATAAATAAGAATAAAAATTTAAGGCAATATATAACATAAACAAAATCCTTTTAAACATGAAATTCAAAATTATATGGCAAAAATGAAATAATGCCATTTACTTATTCACATGGATATTCTACTAATCGAATAATCACATGCAATATCAATAACCACTTTCATAATGATGGAATGCAGAATTCCAGACTATCATAACCAAATATCCAAGGCCTCGTGCCAAGACTACAAATAAGATTTTGCCAAGGCCATGTGCCGAGACACTAATTTGTCTCATGAGACCTACTGATGCATCGAGGAGCTATAGCGGGCTCCACCCGTCACTTATTAAGTCCAATACATTCCCATATGAAAAAGTTTAAACATAACATAAAAATTCATATTAAAACTAGAATACGAAATGTCAATAATTCCTCCATAAACCATGAATGGTATAAAAATAACACATCAACAGTAATACATATCACAAAACCTTCAATACAATACAAATGTTTTGTATCAAAATAAATAAACTTCAAATAAGCTTCAAATCCATCAAAGGATATTGACATATATGAAATCAAAACTATTTGAGATAAATATCTCTTTCTATTTTGAAATCATTTAAGAGTCATATATTTATAAAATAAAACATTTTCTTTCAAAATATTTTTATAAGCTTTTAAGGGAAGCTTCGACCATTTTATAACGGTGGAAAATAGCCGCACACACCGTATAAGTTAAAAAAACATTCTTACCTTAATTCTGTCGAAAAGGTTTAAAAACACCTTGTTTGGAAAATGACGGAATGATTCCTTTATAAAACTCTTATAAAAAGTTAAACAAGGGTATATTTGACCTTAACTCATATTCTTGTAAATAGAAAAAATGTTTTGAAATACATTTTTATGAAACATGAATGTGGATGATAAAGAAATCCCAGTAGATTATTATGTATAAACAACCTCGGATAATGAATAGATTGTGAAATAAACCCTTACCTTGTACTTTCCCTTGGTTGGGGTAGGTTAAACTCCTTTATAATATTGAAATAATTGTTATTAAATTATAATAGAATCATATACATTAATATGATATCATATATGATCTTTTAACATTTATTTGTTAATAATATCTTAGTATTATCGTTGTTTTGGGTGTTAACTTACTTGTTTTCTATTATATATTTTTTACATAAGTTGTGTTTTTCATGGATAGGTTGTATATTAATCATATCCAGAATGATATAAAGTCCTTAGATACTATTATTAATCATCAAATTAGAATTATACTTAAATGGATACGATGGAGAATGAATCTGATCGCGTTCTTGGAGACGGTAGTCCGTACTTACGCACGAGCGACAATATCATTCTCTTGATATTAAAATAATATATAATTGGATGGTATATCATATATAAAGAATCATTATCATGTTATATTTATTATTTAAATGAGTTACACATCATTATTAAACCCATCTAAATAATAAGTTATTGAATAACAATTACACCACGACGTGGAGACGGTAAGCCGTACGTACGCAAGTATGGTGACATTTTATTCAGAGGATGGATATAATACTGAATATGGTTGTAACATATTTTTAATAACATAACAGTATATATAAGATAAAAGAGTTATTATTTTATAATGGTAATAATAATGAAGGAAGAAGGGGAAGATGAAAGGAACTTGGAAAAGGGTGGTGAAATCATTACATCCCCTTCGGGTTCTTCCTTTTGATTTGATCAAAAGGGATCTTAAGTTGGCTTTCTGACTATAGGAAGGCCTCTAGGATGAAGTGAGGGAAGTTGAGAGTTTATTTGGGTAGAATTTTTCAAATCCAAAAGTCTTTGAAGGATTGAGTTATTGATAAGGGGGAGTGCCCTTTAATAAGAGGGGTGAGGGGAACCTTTGGAAAAGCTAGAAATACTATTTTATAATAAATTCATATTTGGTTTCAAATTGCTCCAAAGTGGATTATTTATAGGTTAAGGTGTGGATGGGTCGAACACCCCTCAACCAATAGAATTTAGAAAGGTTTGGGTTACTATATTAACCTTATCATTAAGTATTAACTCTTAGTTAATTAGTTTCACTTTTTCAATGTCTCTTTTTTTTATATTATATGGTTAATAAACTTACTATATACATCCAAGAGACCCCCATGTTTTCCATTAATGATAAACCTATCATTATATAAGTCTCTTTGCCGAACCTTAAATTTTTAGGAATTTAATATCAATTAATAATATAAAATTTGATTAAAAAACTCTTTTATGTCAATTTTGACACTATTCAATAATTGATTTTTGTAAAAAATCATAAAAGAATGTTAAATTCGAAAGAAGTTAATTACATCATTCCTAACATGTAATATTAACCTAAAAAATTAGTTTAATTCATAAAAAGTCTCAAATTATATTTATTTCGGTATCTAAAATATCAATCATTTTAATTTTTTACTATTATGGTAATTACTGCATCACCATTGTGTCATAAATAAATTAAATTATATAATGTCTAAAAATTATATATAAAATACCATTATGTAGGAAATATTTTTATATTTCTAATGAATATTTATAGTTGAAAATTAAACATATATAAACCTATGTAAAAATTGTTTTTCTAAAAGATATATGCTTGTGTCAATTTTGTATTCATTTTAACTTAATTAAAATAAAGTGTCCCCATCACTTATAAGTGGAATCATGGGGTCCCAAAATCGACCCATAGATTCCCATGGTCGGACATGTATCATCCAATAAGGTTAGGACACGTTTTAGGATTATTTGGTATAATTATAATATTATTTTTTAACACTTATTTACCGGATTTACCCTTTAACCATGGTAAATAAAATATTTACCGAAATAATTATTCAAAATGTCTAAAAATAAAATTTACCTATTTACACAATTTGAACATCTTAATTCCAAATATTTAATTTATTTTTCTAAATTCAAAACATAGAAGTGGAATAAATTAATTTAAAATTAATTCCCGATGTCAAAACAAAAAAGCGTGTTTTAAGATATAATAACTATCCAAAGATTGATACTTGTTTATGGTCGGTTTAATTGTGAATTTTTGTCCAATGACCAAAATTGTATTAAATGTTGGAAATATATTATAAATATATTTTAAAACAACTCAAATTCATAATTTATCACTATAAATTATTTTGATTAAAAAATTTCTTTTTAATTAAAATTTAGTAATTTTCACTATTCATCAAAATATTAAAGTTATCCGAAAAGTACCAAAATTTCACCTTAGGCTAAATTCGATACGTAGAATCCAAAAATGAAGTCCATTTTGAGAGATAAAATCTCTAAAATTTTAAAAAGTAGGTATTACTATTCATAACAGCTAGTTTGATCGGTTGTGGTGTGTGTTAGAACTCGATATTGCGTACAACACATGCTATTGCATTATTCAAAGAGAAGCATACCGTAGAAGCTTGGGGTGTTTCATTGTAAATTTTTGATGTCCCCATTCTAAAAAGTAAATTTATTTAGTCAAATTGAATATACAAAAGTTTAAAATATTTGATTTGAAAAGGGTTCACTATTAAATGTTTGTAAAAGTGGAATACTGAAAATGAATTTGTTATTACATTATGTCTAAGAAACTCATAATATGGATTCTAAAATTATAAGGATTATATAATGTTTAAAATTTAGTTAATACTATTCATAACCTCTTTTGAACGGATTTTTTGGTAAGTCATGGTGCGCTTGTACTTGGTGTTGCATGTAGTGCAAGTTATTGAATTATTTTGAAGAAATAACACACTATGAAATCTTGGGGTGTTACATCTTTGGCACCTGACCTCCTCTAAAAAAAGTCTGATCATGGTATCCATTGACAAACAAATAATTCCAACTCTTGCAAAAGATTTCACTTATATATGAAAATAATTATATGTTAGTAATATTATAATGAAATAAATTAAACACATATATGAAACAATACATTAGTAAAATGTAAATTTTACATAAAAGGACATACATGGAGTCATACCTGTCACACTATGCATCAGATTTATGTGTAGATAGTTTGTTAACATTACAAATGACTTATGGATCATTTTCCTAAATCATCTAGAAAATTATAATGTGTTTTCTTGGTTTTGAGTATGTAACATGTCTTTTTTACTAAAATGCCAATTAAAAGTGAAAACACACACTTTGAGCCATACCGATCACATCATGTGTCGGTTTGATGTGATACTGATTCCTACACATCAAAAATGACTTATCCATAATTTTCCAAAAGTATCAAGACACTCTAAATGGGATACTCGAGTTTCAATGCATGAAACACATTTTGAACTAAATTGCTACTTTTAATTGGATAACATACACTTTGAGTCATACTAGGAATACCATGTATCAGATTGATGTACGACTAACTCATACACATCACAAATGACTTATGGAGTGTTTTCCTAAAGTATCAAAACAATTTGAATGTGTTTTCTCAGTTTTGAGTATGTGATGTGTGTTTTGAACTAAAATGTAAATTTAAAAAAAATCCACACTTAGAGGCATACCTGTCACACCATGCATCAGATTGATGTGTGCCTGATTCCTACGCGCTATAAATATCTTATGGATATTTTTCCTAAAGTATCAAGAAAATCCAAATGTTTTTTCTCAGTTTTGAGTATATCACTTGCCTTTTTACTAAAATGTCAATTTAAACTAAAAACATGCACTTTGAGTTATATGAGTCAAATCGTGGGTCAGTATGATATTCTAATGATTCCAACATGTAACAAATGGATTATTAATCGTTTTCCTAAAATTTCAAGGAAATTTGAGCGTGTTTTATCGGTTTTCAGTGAGCGACACATGTTTTAAACTAAATTGTCAATTTCAATCTTATAATGTATACTTTTAGTCATATCAAACACACCGTATATCAGATTGAGGTGAAACTAATTTCTACACATCACAAATGTCTTATGGATAATTTTCCTTAAAGTTTCAAAAAAAAATTTATGTGTTTCCTTGATTTTTTGTATGTGACATGTTTTTTAAACAAAAATGTCATTTTTAAATAAAAAGACACACTTAGAGTCATATCTGCCACACCATGCATCAGATTGATGTAAGGATGATTCCTACACATCAAAAATGATATACGGATCATTTTCATAAAGTATCAATTCAATCCAAATGTATTTTCTTGGTTTTTATTATGTCATATGCTTTTTTACTAAAATTTCAATTTAAACTAAAAACAATCACTTTGAGTCATACAAGTCACATTGTGTGTCAGTTTCATGTGAGATTGATTCTTACGCATAAAAAATGACGTATGATTAATTTTATTAAAGTATCCATACAATCAGATTGTGTTTGCTCAGTTTTTAGTGAGTGACGCACATTTTGATCTAAATTGTCATTTTTAAACCGATTACTGGTACTTTGAGTCATACTAGGCACATTGTATATCAGATTGAGGCATAGTTGAAACAACATATAAAAAATTACTTATCAATCATTTTCCAATGTATCAAAAAAAAATCATTTCATTTTATTGGTTTCCCATTGGAGACATCTATTAAGAACTAAAATGTCAATTTTTAATAAAAAGACACACCTGGAGTCATTTCTATCCCACCATGTGTCGGATTGGCATTTCTTTGATTAATTCATGTTAAAAATTATTTATAGATAATTGTTCTATTATATCAAGACAATCAAAATGCATTTTCTTGGTTTTGAGTATGTCACATGTATTTTTTACTAAAATGTCAATTTAAAGTGGAAAAAATAACATTGAGTTATACCAGTCACATCATGTGTTAGTTTTATGTGAGATTAAATATAACATGTAAAAATGGATTATTAATCATTTTCCTAATGTACCAAGACAATCTGAGTGCATTTTCATGGTTTTTAGTGAGTGGCACATGTTTTGAACTAAATTTTCAATTTCAAACTAACAATGAACAATTCGAGTCATACTGGAAACATCGTCTATAAGATTGAGATGCGGCCGATTCCTATACATAAAAAATTAAGTATGGTTGTTTTTACTAAAGTGTCAAAACAATTTGAATGAGTTATCTTGGTCTTGAGTGTGTGACATTCATTTTGATCTAAAATTTCAATTTTAAATAAAAATACACACTTTGAGTCCTACCCATCACATAATTCAGTGGATTATCATGAAGTTGATTCCCACATGTCAAAAATGAGTTATTGAATTTTTTCAAAAATTATCAAGACAATCCTAATATGTTTTATCAGTTTTGTGTATGTCTTGTTTTTTACAAAAACTGTAAATTTAAAATGAAAACATACACTTTGAGTCATGTCGATCACATCATGTGTCAGTTTGACGTGAGACTGATCCATATCCATAAAAAATGACATATAAATCAATTTCCTAACGTATCAAAACAATAAGAGTGATTTTTATTAGTTTTCAGTGAGTGACACATGTTTTGAACTAAATTATCAATTAAAAACTCAAAACAGACACTTTGAGTTATACCAGGCACACAGTGTATCAGATTTAAGTGCTTCTAATTCCTACACATCATAAATTACATATGGATAATTTTTATAAATTATCAAAACAATATGAATGCATTTTCTTAGTTTTTTGTAGGTGACGTGTGTTTTGAATTAAATTTCAATTTTAAATAAAAGACGTGCTCAAAGTCATAAATGTCATATTGTGCATCATATTGTCATGTGGATAATTACTAAATCTCAAACATAACTGATGGATCATTTTACTAATGTATGAAGACAATAAAATTGTGTTTTTAGTATGACATGTGTATTTTTTTTACTAAAATGACCATTTAACCAAAAAACATGTACATTCATTCATACCGATAGTACTGTGTGTTCGTTTGATATGAGACTGAATTATAAACATAAAAAATATATAATGAACCATTTAAAAAAATTATCAAGAAAATGTGAGCATGTTTTCTTGGTTTTTGGTGAGTGACACAAGTTTTAAACTAAATTGTCATTTTTAAACTGATAATGGATACTTTGAATGATATTGTGAATACTGTGTGTCTAATTGAGGTGTGGTTTATTCCTACACATCACAAATGACTTATGGATTATTTAACTAATGTATGAAAACAATATAAATGTGTTTGATTTGGTTTTAGTATACGATGTCTGTTTTAAACTAAATTTTAAAGTTTAAACTAATAACATAAATTTTGAGTCATATTGCGCTTGCCATGTATCAGATTATTGCACCATGACCGAGGTTTTCCATTATTTATTTTACTTTTATTTGTTTCTTGATTTTGGAACTTATTTATTGAGGTCAGGGTCGAGTTCTCGATGATAATTTTTTAGTTTTGGAGGTTTATGTTTGTTTTTGTCCCTATGCACGGTCAGTGTGCACAATTTGGGGAGAAACTGACTATATGGTGGATAGAGATGGTGTTCTCAGTTCATTTTGTTCTTGAAACATTTTTCATGAATGACCTATTCATGGTTTGGACCAAACTATGGGAGATGAAGGAGTAACAGTGTGACCTGCTGGTGGAGTTTGACACCAGGTGCATGACTTGTGCCCTGTTAGAGGAAACCATGCCGCAAGCATGCGAGGAGAATCTATTATTTTTACATAAATGATTTTCATTATTTGTGCATAGTTTCCCAAACCATACAGCCATACCTTGTGGGTTCCCCTTTCATTCAGTATAGTGCATATAGTTGGCGCATGGTTTTGAATGTCCTGCATCCAAGCCATGTGACTATCCTAGCACTACTACAAATACGGGCAAGGGAAGCGCCCACTTATTTTAGCGCTAAGAAAAACCACTGATAAAGGTTACCATGTATCAGTGCTAGAAAAATGCTGATAAAGAAACCTTATATCAGTGCTACAATTTTAGCACTAATAAAGAGGCCCTATATCAGCACTAGAAAAGCGCTGATAATGAACTCATTTATCAGTGCTAAAATTTTAGCACTGATACAGGGTAACCATTATCAGCGCTAAAATAGTGCTGATAAAAGACCCTTTATCAACGCTAAAATTATAGCGCTGATACAGTGAGGATTTATCACCGCTTTTGTAGCACTGATAAAAGGTACTATTATCAGATCTAAAAAAGAGATGATAAAGGACACCTTTATCAGTGCTAAAATGTTAGCGCTGATAAAGGTGGTATTTATCTGAGATTTTTTAGGGCTGATAAAACCTTGTTGCATTTTTTAATAAAGTCGGTTGCACAGTGCCCTCGTTTTATCGCGACCTAAATCTCTCACAGTACTGGAACCCTGCGACTACCCTCTACAATCCACTAAGATCACCTTGTCGGACCTTCGCAGCCCTTGCTTCGCATTACCGGACCTCCTCCGCTCACTGAGCTCACGTTGCTGGACCTCTGCTGCCCTCGAGCTTCAGTTTGCCGGACCTCTGCCGCCCGCATCGCTTTCAAGCATCGGTTTTCTAGACCTCCTTTAAGGCATGTTTTCCAAATCTTTTTTCAATATTGTTCTCCTCTCCCATTTGTATATCATTTTTTAAAATGCTTTTTTATAATTTGGGTGAGTGTTATGGATTGACCGACTGAATAAAATGACCCATACTTGATAAAAAATGTTGTAAATGGGATGATTCACATGTGTTTACTAATTTTCATTATATTTCTCAAGAACAAGGTGCTTGTTTACTATTATTGTTGAAAATCTTCATTGTTTTTTGGTGGTGTTTTTTGAGAAGTTTTATGTTAGTTTTGTTCTGATAGATTCAATTGGTGGAAAATGTGAGATGGTTGAGGTGGTTAATCGTGCAGTGGGGAAGAATCAACCTTTCCATTGTTAAATATATGTAATGACTGGGCTATTATGGGAGACGACATCATTAGTTGATATGGGTTTTCCTTTTAGTTTCCCAGTGACATATAATATAGTTTTTAATGATGAAATTGAAAAGGGTTTGGTGGTAATTGAATAACTTCATGGATAAAAATGAAATGGTGGCTATAAAACTATTCTTACCTCCTACGAAATGAGTGTATCGAGTGGTTCCCTCTTCTAAAATTCAAATATGTGAGTCCCTTTACCAAGATATAAGCCTATGAACACTCTTAATTCAGGAAACATCCAACTCTAGTTGATAATTCTAGGTTGCCTTAGGTGACGAGAGTATGAATCCCCTATGTTATGGGACTATGAGATCTTCTTTATCTCCCAAATAATGTTCCCTTGATTATACCTCATGAGATTATAAATAGATTCATTAGGGGATATGCCTAATAATCCCCTAAGTGATGATCATAAGATCTCTTATTAATCTCCTAGGTAATGATCATAGGATTATACCTCACATGAAGAGCATGAGATTCCTTAGGCGACGTGCCAATGAATCCCCTATGTGAGGAGCATACGATCTCTAAACACTTCCCTTAGTAGATGATATTATGTTCTTACCTGGTGTGATAAGAACACGATTCATTAGTTGATGAATATAGAAATCCTTATGTGCTTTGAATATATTTTACGAACCAAATTGGTGTAGATTCCTCACATGAAAAATGTGATCCTCCTTGTGTAATGATCATATAATATTAGAGTGGTTATAAGACTTGAATTCCTTCTGTAATAATATTATGTTTCCAATTATCAATCATGGTATGACTCATGTATTACAGATAATAAACCTCATGTCATGAGCTACAGAAATATTAATAACCTCAATATTAGATGAATTTCATAGTCTATCAATACACTCATCACCATTATTATATTCAACAAAAAGAATATTCCCTGTAACTAGTATTATAATTGTGATTAACTTGTGTCCACTAGAGAGTAGAACCAAAAACTAGATTCAGAAACATGTCTTATATCTGGAATAGAGACCCAAAATAGGTATCATACTCGAAGAAGGAAACTATAGAAGGAATATATAACATCCCATATTCCTATTCCAATCAAGAGGACAATATTATAAACCATGGAGGTGGACTCTTTCCACATTTGGAAATAGGTAAGGTAGGTTATGAGGATTGTGGCTAGCCCAAGGAATGAGATTAACGCCTCAGTGATTTTACCAGCAGAGGCATCAAAAAATTACCCATGAGCCCAAATATACAATTCAAATGGGCCTTATTCTATAGGAACCATACATATTAGGCCATACTCTAAATGAAAACATTCCCACACATAGAGGAACATATTCACTAAGTGGTCCATACTCCTACTAGTTGAAAAAACCCTATACGACATAGAGTCATATTTTTTGTGAATCCAAAATACACTCATTAGGATATATCCCATTTTAGTTATACCAAAAATGTCTTATCACACATATTTACCATAATAACATTCACTTGGTATCATTCTAAAAATAAACTATACAACATGATGTTAATCTATATCAATTATTTATTATTAGATGTACATTGCACATGGTTGTGATAAATACCCTCGGTGCATTCACTAACCCATGACATGTTGGAGGATTGTTTTAGGGGGTCACTACACTATAATCTACTAACCAATAGAGGGGTCTAAATGGGTATAGGAAATGAAATATTGTTATCAAATAATTTTATTAGGAGATATGATCAGTTTTGAGGTTAAGAACATTTGAGGATTTCAATGGTTTGGTTTAGAATGTATTTCATTTGAATTCATTGGTATGTTTTGGGTGTACCTTTCCTTAGGTTTAAAATTATGATTTTAGTGGTTCTTCATGGTTAGTGGTTGTATTCTCTTATTTGGGTGAAGGGATGTGTTCTTAGTATATTTCCATCTTTTGATATTCTTCATGGTTAGTGGTCGTAGTCTCTTATTTGGAGATGGATGATGTTCTTGGTGAGGGCCACTATCTAGCTAGTGGTGTTGCCGTATATGAGAAAGCATCGATGTAGTTGGAGATGTATGATGTTCTTCATTTGAGTAGACTCATTCAGATTCCAAGTGGGTGTTTCTATACTATATCTTCTTTTTGGGATTCATGTGTTTCATGAATTCATATTTTATCCATTTGAAGTTGGTTAGACATGTTTTGATCATTTTGAAGCACAAAATAACCCTATTAATGAAAATAATATATGGAATGGATGGTATCTTGTTCTGAATTAACCTTTTTCATTGAAATAAATTATGTTTCCTTCTACCATTGGTGGATTAGATATTATAAATGAAAATCTTGTTTTAAAATAAAGATAAGTTGATTATTAAAATAAACTTCCAAATGGTTTGGCATGTGTTTGTATATTGAATTTTTTTGGGAATGATTTCCAAAATAAATTAAAATGTCTTGTTTTTAAATGGTTTATGGTATTCATATTTTAATAAATTGAGGGGGATTGATTGTCCTTTTGAACAAAAAACCTTCGATCCCGACCACCATCCATTGTTTGTTGGGGGTGACTTTAATGTAATTTCCAACCCAAAGGAAAGGAAAGGTAGAAGCCCATTTTAGAGGAAGGCCATCATGGAGTTTGTTCAGTTCATTGCTGGGAAGGGCCTCATTGATCTCAGCTTCTCAGGTGACAGTTTCACCTGGTGCAACAACTGTACGGGCCATCACCACTTGTGGAGTCTATCGGATAGGTGTCTAGCCAACATGAAAGATACTAACCTATTCTCAAATACCATGTTTCCATATTGTTTGGGGTATTTTGATTCACTACCCTCTTTTTGTTGCCATTTCGTCTTGGCATGATCATGAGGAACGATTTCACTTCCACCAGCAGTTTGTATTTAGGCATGATGATATTGAATTTAGGGAAGAGACCTAGGAGTGGTATATGTATCATTCTTGATTATTCTTGTGTTTGGTCTGGGGTGATTTGAGGAAACTATAATGAATCTAAAGTAATTATATTTAATGAAGATGAATAAATACTAATGGTTAGGCTATATTAATCTCCATTTTTATAAGGAAGTGGTTCTCTTCTACTGTATTTGGAATTCTTTTTACGTTTACTTGACCCATAAATACTAATATTTGAGATTCAAATAGGATGGAGATGAATAAATATTGGATGGGTACTATTCGTTTAACAATAGAGTACAAGAACAGAGTGAAAGAGTTCATCAAGTTTGCAGAGGATCACGCAAAGGATCCTTCTCAAATCCTCTGTCCGTGTTTACATTTTTGTTATTCTTGAATAATTACTCTATATGAGTTGGGAGAACATTTTATATGTCATGGAATAGATCAGAGTTATAAATGTTGGAATAAAAACAGAGAAAAAGCGAATGTAGCTATTGGCTGGGATAAAACTGCGTTTTATGGATCGTCAGATATGAACACAAATATGGATAATGAAGAAGAACATATGGATGATGTGATTACAGATGTCAATGATGATGAATATCGTATTGAGGAAATGAAAAAGATAATTCAATATGAACTCTGTGATTTCCCAAAATTGTTTGAGATGTTAAAGAGTTGTGCAAAGACACCATTGTGTGCTTCTTGCCCTATGTATACAACATTGTCAGCTGTACAAATGTTGTATAAATTGAAAGTAGGCAATAGATGGAGTGATGTCTATTTTATGGAACTATTTTCTCTTTTCAATGACATGATCCTAGAAGATAATGAGCTCCCAAGCCGGACATATGAAGCTAGACGAATGATACGCTTGATGGAAATGATTTCTGAAAGAATACATGCCTGCCTGAAAGACTGTATATTGTTTTGCAAAGAGAAAAAATCACTTACAGAATGCCCAAAGTGTGGTGCTTCTCGATAAAAGAAAGATAAATCCAATCCTACAAAAGTTGTATTGTACTTTCCAATCATTCCAAGGTTTAGGAATCTATGTGTAAGTGAAGAAACATCAAGACAACTGTCGTGGCATGTAGATAAAAGAAATAAATATGGGTTATTACGTCATCCGGTCGACTCTCCTAAATGAAAGAAAATTGATCATGAGTATCCTGAATTTCGAAAAGAGCTGACACACCTTCGTCTTGCGTTATCTAAAGATGGAGTGAATCCTTTTGGTTTTCAAACCAGCACTCATAGTACATGGCATGTTATGTTGGTAAATTATAACTTACCACCCTGGTTATACATGAAGAGGAAATTCATCATGTTATCTATTCTTATATCAGGACCAAAACAACCAGGTATCGATATCGATGTTTATCTGGCTGCTTTGATTGAGGATTTGATGTTATTGTGGGACTCAGGTGTAATGTTGTATGATTATTATAAAAGTGAATACTAAACGTTGATAGCGATGTTGTATGGGACAATAAATGATTTCACTACCTGTGGAAATTTTTCAGGCTATAGCATTAAAGGAACTCAAGGGTGTCCAGTGTGTGAAGAAGACACAGAATCAATTAGGTTGAAACATTCATCGAAATATTTGTTTCTAGGACATCGTATATTTCTACCTTGTTGGCATAAGTACCGATCTTGGATGAAATCTTTCAATGGAAGTTTAGATAAATGTGCAACACCTTCTCCACTAACAGGTGATCAGCTCTTTGAGAAAGTAAAAGATCTAAGCACTATTTTCGGTAAACCATTTTCGAAAAACATTACGAAAATTGGTTGGAAAAAGAGGTCAGTTTTTTTTGAATTACCATACTAAATTTTTTTGTACATCAGAAATTTTCTTGATGTGATTCATGTGGAAAAAAATGTATGTGACAGTTTTATCGGAACGTTGCTAAATGCCCCTAGAAAAAAATGTGGAATTAAGGCATGGTTGGACATGGTTTACATGAGAATACGAGAAGAGTTTTCTCCCATGATGGATGAAAATAGAATGTTTCTTCCTCCAGCTTCTTATACTCTTTCTAGGGCGGAGAGATATCAGTTTTGCAACTTCTTCAATGATGTAAAGGATCCAGAGGGGTACTCATCAAATATCAAGAACATTGTGTCAATGAATGATTTGAAGTTAAAAGGATTGAAATCACATGATTTCCATGTTTTGATGCAAGATCAAATTCCTATAGCTTTACGTTGAATTTTTCCCAAGAATGTTTGTCATACGTTAACCAAACGTTTTTCTTTTTCAAAGCTATATGTAGCAATGTTTTTGACCCGGGGAAATTTCCAAATATGGAAAAATAATTTGGCATCATATTATGTGAATTAGAAATGTACTTCCCACCAACATTATTTGATATGATGGTTCATTTGATGATTCACTTGGTGAGAGAGATTCGACTTTGTGGTACTGTGCACTATAGATGGATGTATCATGTTGAACTGTATATGAATATTTTGAAAGGGTATGTCAAAAATTGATGTTGGCAAGAGGGTTGTATAGTGGAGCGATATATTGTTGAGGAAGCCATTGAATTTTGTAGTGAATACCTATCTTATGCGGAAAGCATTGGTCTCCCGAAATCTCGTCACACTGGACGCATTGAGGGTGATGGAATTTATGAAAGAGAATTTGTGACAATCAGTATTACAGATTGGGAGAAGGCTCATCTTTATGTTTTGCATAACAGTTGGGAGTTTTATCTATATATTGAAACTCACAAAGAAATTCCTATGTAGTTGAATCCGTCGAGGGATGAAAAATGGTTATTAGATACATATAATCACCATTTTATAGGATGGTTTCAGGACTATATTTTTAAGCAGGAGGATGAAAATCCGAATTCAATTTCAGAACGTCTTCGATGGCTAGCAACTGGACCAAGTGTGTATGTATTATCTTACATTGTTTATGTAATTAATGGTTATACATTCTATACAGATGAAGATGATGAATATAGTACCATTCAAAATAGTTGAGTTATACTAGTGGCTGAAGCGATGCATGTTTCGGGTAGTAAGGACAGAAATCCAATTTATGCAAATATGTCATACATTGGCATTATCAAACTAATATGGGAGTTGGATTATACGACATTGCAATTGCTGATTTGTCAATGGAAATGGATTGATAACAACAGTGGTGTTAAAATAGATGAATGGTGATTTGTGAATGTTGATTATAGTAATCAATGGTACAAAGAAAAACAGTTTATAATGGCATCACAAGCAGTACAAGTTTTTTATGTTCTAGATCCTATAAACCGAAAGTGGTCGATTGTTCTATTATCGTCCAAAACTACTAAAGGTTCCAATGATAATTCAGTTGAGGACGATCCTTTTAGTGGTACTTCACTATGAATTCGGAGCAGTCCCAATGTAGATGATTTTTTGTATGTTAGAGGAGACCACAATGAAGGAATTCTGATAGTCGATAGATGTGTCAAATCCCTTCAACCTTTGAAAAATAGAAAGAGAGTTCAGCAAACATGTTATATTTTGATTGTAATTTATATATTTTTATCTCATGTTATTATCTTATCATTACTGCATTTATGTAATCTAAATTAACTATTCAACCACTTTTTCAGATAATGACTTCTACACATTATGATGCTCCTAACTTTGAGGCTGAACAACTCTCTCAAGCAGCAGCTGCTGCGGCTCCTACTGCTCCTGCAGCTCATGCTGCTACTACTGTTGCTCCTCCTGCTGCTCCTACTGCTCCTGCAACTCATGCTGCTGCTGCTGTTACTCTTGCTATGGCTCCGGTTTCTCCTGCTGATCCTCTTGCTACGACTCGTGCTGCTGCTCCTCCACCTCCTGCTCCTCATACTTCTTCTCCTCCTATGGCTCCTGCTGCTCATAGAGTTGAGGTCCAACAACCATCAACACATGTCATTGATACCATTCTAGATGAACATTAAATGATGTTGATATCGATGAAATGGTCGGGAATGAAGGACCAGCGACATAGAAATCACAGGTGCGTCGTAGTTTGACGGTGTTAGCCAAAATTCTTAAGGAAAAAAGAAAAGGCATTGAATTTGAAGTCGGATGGAATGCACGAGGCCAACATGTGAATCCCAACAAGTCTATGTTTAGCAGCTACATTGGAGTTGTCACTCAGCAATGCGTGCTGATTGACATAGATTCATGGCACCATGTTGTGTCCGGGCTGAAGGCTGTGATCTGGGAAGAAATTACGGTAACATTATGAATTTATTTATTTAATTTACTAGAAAATAAAATAATGAAACAATTTCTTAATCTTCTCAATCTCTTTCAGAGTACATTTATAGTAGATGATTCACACAAGGATTATTTATTAAGGCATGCAAGAAAGATTCATCAAGGTTTTCGCACTATTTTAACAAGATGTCACCTCAATGATTCTAATGGTAAAATAAACCTGCACCCACCCATTGTCTACACTCACCTGATATCCCATGAAGCATGGGATGCATTTATTGGTCGTCATGGGGATGAGAAGTATAAAGTACATTGTGAGTGATAATACATTGTTTGAGGATACCTGTATTCATCATTTTGATTTTCAATATTTCATATATGAAATAGATACTCTGTACTGAAAATAAGGAACATGCTTCAAAACCAACATACCCATATCGTAAAGCAAGGATGGGGTACACTTCATTAGAAAATAAAATTGAATGTATTTTAAATTTACAATAATATTGTTAGGTTCCAATAAAAAACATCATAATTATTTTTCTATGTTTATATGTAGATTGATGAGTCTAATACCAAATGCACTTCCATCCTACGTCATGTGCTATGGAAGGAGGCACGTGTGAACAAAGAAGAGAAGTTAGTAGGTGAGAACACATAGAAAGTGTAGGAAATATGTGTAAGTATGACACGACGATAAAATAATTTGTTTAAAATTTCTATTACATAAAAATAATTAGTTATATTCCTATATCTGACAGTCACAGGAATCAGCTACTCCTGTAACTGATACAAACCTATTATCGATGGCTTTGAAGCATCCCGAAAAATACGGTCGTGTCAGATGAGTAGGGTTTGGGGTGACAACCTGAGTATATTTTGAGAAGATGAAAAAATTGGATGATACAGATGAAAATTGGAACAAATGAGCGAAAAAATAGCAACCCTTGAAGAAAAATTGCAATGGCAGGGAGATTTCCTAGCAACTTTTATGGGTGGGAAGCAAAGGGAAGCCACAACTCAAGAAAAACCGCCGCATGAACATCCCGCCCCACCCCCACCCGCTTTGAGGCGAGCCATTCACCTCAAAGAACTATCTTAGCCGTGGTAATCAATATTCTAATAATTGTTCCCATGAAATATGAATCATACAAACACTGATACTTTTTTTTACTCATCTTCTACAGGGTGATAATGATTGTGATTTATATCTGTCAACACCCACCTATCACCTTGTAGCGAGGGCTATAGTGTCAAAAATCCCAGATGCCACACTTCATAATAGACCACTTCCGAAAGATCATATGAATGTGACGATTACTATAGCTCATTAGCCAAAGGCAAAGCTACTTATTCCACTTGATGATGATGATATTCATATGGTCGAAAAGGCTATTGATACATTCATTTCATGGCCGTCACAACTTGTAAGAGTACATGCAGACAAAGTTGTATTTATTTCCTGTTCTTTTCAAGATAAACCCTTAACAATTAATGAAAAAATGGTCTGAACCAATGATTGTTGTTATAGACAGAGAAAGGGAAGGGGGTGACAAACTTCGGCTCAAAACCATCTAAAGGATCGACCAACCGATCCCAAGGAGCTACTGAAGGCACAATAACACCACATGTTCTCTATCCACATTTACTAGCATTGAAGGCTTATGTGGATACGAAGCTAAAAGATGGTAATAGTTATATAGTGGTTTTCGTAGAGAATATATACGGAGAGGAATGTCAAGTTTTCATTGCTGCTGAAAATGTAAATGAAATCCTTGAAAATGGTTGGCTAGGAATCACAGTTGTAAATGTATATATGAGGTATGTTTCCATGAATTGATATTCCAAAAGCTGATCAAATGTGAAAATTATGACTTAATGTATTTTATATTATTGACAGACGCATTTATGGAAAACAATTGAGGGAATTTTCCCATGAGCCATGATTTGTAATAGTCAGTCCTCATATCACATCAACACACCTAATAAAAATAGAGCCATCAAAAAGGAATTCAATAGTGAATGACTTGCTGAAAACATCTGAACGTAAGATTACAGATGACATACTTTTCCTATTACCAACCATGTAGGGGTAATACTCTATGATTAAAACATATCAATTATATTTTCACTTATTTTATTATTTATTCTTATTTGTGTTTTTAGGAAACATTGGTTTCTAATTGCGGGGAACTTGGATACTCCAAAAATTAATTTTCTGGATTCAAAGAAAGGATATCCATCAAACCAACCACACATGATGGAGTTTGTGAATCTTTATGACACTACATCTTACGTTTTAGGTCAAAAAAATCAATTAATATAATTTATATTATCTTTTACTGAGGATTCTTTCATGATAGGGAGGTGTATCATTGTCTTCTAAAAAAATGAATGAGGACAGTGGCTATGCATAGGGAGGCGAGCAAGTACAACGTCTGGACAAATATCAGGGTATATATAATAAAATTTCACTATCTAAACACATCTCAACACAAGTTACTTATTCTCCTAATGATCAATTTTTTTTGTAGTTTCCGAAACAAACAAATGATAAAAATTGTGGTTATTATGTTTGTAAATTTATGACAGAGATCATTTTTCATCAGCAAACTATCATCCCTAAAGAGGTATTTTTAAAAACAACTACTAGTTCGTTTAAGTTATTTATTAATTGTTTAGTTTTTTATTTTTCAGTACTACTCTGACTTCCGAAAATACCCATACTCACAATATGATATAGAAGTGTTCAGAAACGAGTGGGCCACATACCTGATGGTAGATTGTACACAAATACAATGAAGGTCTGACTTGGGGAAATGTACAATTTGTGGTCATTTTTGAGAGGGGTTAAGGGGATCAAAAGATGAAACATTGTTGTATGTAAATGTTCGTAGGAATATTTTAATTGTTATTAAATAAAACAAACTTTCTCTAATGAGTAATTTTTCCATTTTAACAGATGATAGGCACCAAAAACATGCAAGAATGCTAAACCACTCAAAGGGTCTCTATTTTGTTTAAAATGGACACGATTTTAAGTGAAAACAACAACTGACCTATGGAAATCTGACCAAACGCATTCATATACCATTGATCTTTTATAAAAACGATCCAAGGGTACTTGGTGATGTGTACGAGTCAACCCCGCCTCAACCTGAGGGACGGTGTGGCCACTATCACTCAAAGGGTCTCTATTTTGTTTAAAATGGCCATGATTTTAAGTAAAAACAACAACATACCTATAGAAATCTGACCAAACGCATTCGAATTGCATTGATATATTATAAGAACGATCCAAGGGTCCTTGGTGACTTGTTCGAGTCAACCCCGCCTCAATCTGAGGCACGGTGTGGCCGCTAGCACTAAAAGAGTCTCTATTTTTATTAAAATGGACATGATTTTAATTGAAAACAACAAATGACCTACGGAAATCCAACCAGACGCATTCGGATTGAATTTATCTTTTATAAGAATGATCCAAGGGTCCTTGGTGATGTGTATGAGTCAACCCACTCCAATCCAAGGCACAGTGTGGCCGCTAGAACTCAAAGGGTCTCTCTTGTTTAAAGTGGACACAATTTTAATTGAAAACAACAACTGACCTACATAAATCCAACCAAACACATTCGGATTGCATTGATCTTTTATAAGAACGATCCAAGGGTCCTTGTTGACATGTAAGAGTCATCGCCGCCTCAATCTGAGGCACGGTGTGGCCCCTATCACTCAAAGGGACTCTATTTTGTTTAAAATGGACAAGATTTTAAGTGAAAACAAAAACTAACCTAAGGAAATCCAACCTAAAACATTCGTATTGCATTTATCATTTATAAGAACGATCCAAGGGTCCTTGGTGACATGTATAAGTCAACCTCGCCTCAATCTGAGGCACGGTGTGGCCACTAGCACTCAAAGGGTCTCTCTTGGTTAAAGTGGACAGGATTTTAATTGAAAACAAAAAACCGACCTATGGAAATCTGAAAAAACGCATTAGGATTGCATTGATCTTTTATATGAATGATACAAGGGTCCTTTGTGACGTGTAAAAGTCAACTCTGCCTCAATCTGAGGCACGGTGTGGCCGCTAGCACTCAAAGGGTCACTCTTGTTTAAACGGAACACGATTTTTATTGAAAACAACAACTAACCTATGGAAATCTGACCAAACGCATTCAGATTGCCTTGATATTTTATAATATTGATCCAAGTGTCCTTGGTGATTTTAAAGAGTAAACCCCGCCTCAATCAGAGGGACGGTGTGACCGCTATCACTCAAAAGGTCTCTATTTGGATTAAAATGGACAAGATTTTAAATGAAAACAACAACTAACCTACAGAATTCCGACCAAACACATTCGGATTTCATTTATCTTTTATAAGAACGATCCAAGGGTCCTTGGTGATGTGTAAGAGTCAACCCCGCCGCAATCCGAGGTACGGTGCGGCCGCTAGCACTCAAAGGGTATCTATTTTGTTTAAAATGGACAGGATTTTAATTGAAAACAACAACTAACCTACGGAAATCCGACCAAAAACATTCAGATTGCTTTGATATCATATAATAATGATATAGGGATACTTGGTGATGTGTACGAGTCAAACTCACCTTAATTCAAGGCATGGTGTGGCCGCTAGCACTCAAAGGGTCTCTATTTTGTTTAAAATGGACAAGAGTTTAAGTGAAAACAACAACTTACCTACGGAAATCCGATGAAACGCATTCAGATTTCATTGATCATTTATAAGAATGATCCAAGGGTCCTTGGTGACTTGTACGAGTCAACCACGCCTCAATCTGAGGCATGGTGTTGCCACTAGCACTCCTAGGGTCTCCATTTTGTTTAAAATGGGCTTGATTTTAAGTGAAAACAACAACTGACCTCTGAAAATCCAACCAAATGAATTTGGATTGCATTGATATTTTATAAGTACTATACAAGGGTCCTTGGTGACGTGTATAAGTCAATCCCACCTCAATACATGGCACGGTGTGGCCGTTATCACTCAAAGGGTCTCTCTTGTTTAAAGTGGTCACGATTTTAATTGAAAACAAAAACTGACCTAGTAAAATCTAACCAAATGCATTCGGATTGCATTAATATTTTATAAGAACAATCCAAGGGTCCTTGGTGACGTATACGAGTCAACCCCTCTTCAATCTGAGGCACGGTGTGGCTGCTAGTACTCAAATGGTCTCTATTTTGTTTAAAATGGACACAATTTTAATTGAAAACAACAATTGACCTACAAAAATCCAACCAAAGCTTTCATATTGCATTTATCTTTTATAAGAACGACCCAAGGGTCTTTGGTGACATGTAAGAGTCAATCGTGCCTCAATCCGAGACACGGTGTGACCGATATCACTCAAAGGGTATCTATTTTGTTTAAAATGGACATGATTTTAACTGAAAACACCAACTGACCTACAAAAATTTGACCAAATGCATTCGGATTTCATTTCTCTTTTATAAATATGATCCAAGGGTCCTCAGTGATGTGTACGAGTCAACCCACATCATTCTGAGTAATGGTGTGGCCGCTAGCACTTAAAGGGTCTCTCTTGTTTAAAGTGGACACGATTTTAATTGAAAACAACAACTGGCTATGAAAATCTGACCAAACACATTCTGATTGCATTGATCTTTTATAATAACGATCCAAGGGTCCTTGGTGACATGTAAGAGTCATCCCCACCTCAATCCAAGGCACGGTGGGGCCGCTAGCACTCAAAGGGTCTCTCTTGTTTAAAATGTACACGATTTTAATTGAAAACAACAACTGACCTACGGAAATCCGACCAAACGAATTTGGATTGCATTGATATTTTATAAGAACAATCCAAGGGTAGTTGGTGACGTGTAAGAGTCAATCCCACCTCAATTAGAGGCACGGTGTGGCCTCTATCACTCCAAGGGTCTATATTTTGTTTAAAATGGACAAGATTTTATGTGAAAACAACAACTGACCTATGGAAATCTAACCAAACGCAGTAGGATTGCATTGATCATTTTTAAGAACGATCCAAGCATTCTTGGTGATGTGTATGAGTCAACCCTGCCTCAATCCGAGGCATGGTGTGGCCGCTAGCACACAAAGGGTATCTATTTTGTTTAAAATGGACCTGATTTTAAGTGAAAACAACAACTATCCTACAGAAATCTGACCAAACGCTTTCATATTGAATTGATATTTTATAAGAACGATCCATGTGTCATTGGTGACGTCTACGAGTCAACCACGCCTCAATCCAAGGCATGGTGTGGCTGTTAGCACTCAATGGGTCCCTCTTTTGTTTAAAATGGTCACGATTTTAATTGAAAACAAAAACAGACCTAAGGAAATCGGACCAAACGCATTCGGATTGCATTGATAATTTAAATGGGGGGGGGGGATGGCATGTGATCTATTAGGGTCCTCATATATATCATGTCATGGTTGGCCTGGTATACTAGGGTGATCATGTGTTTGGTTCTATGGTACTTATGGGTTATATCAGGATGAAAATACTCCCATTTGGGGCGGTGGATATGCTTATGGGTCTTATTACTTAAATGAGAATACTCTCATAGGGGAGGTATGAGATGAATATAGGTATTATTCACCAAATTAGAATACAACCATTATAGGGGGATGAGTTTCTTATCGGGAATAATCACTAAATGAAAATAATCCCATGGGGGGGGGGGGGCTGAGATGATTATATAGATTATGCCTCAATTGAAAATACACCGATATTGGAGGGTTGATATGCTTCTAGGGATTATTATTTCGATGATAATACTCCCATATGGTAAATAATATATGCTTCTTAGTATTATTCGTAAAATTAGGGTACTCCCATAGTATAGGGATGAGATCCTTGTTGGTCTTATGCATCGGAATTGGAAGAACACATATGGGTGTTCTAAGATACTGTTGACGGTATTCCTTGGATGAGAAATGTAGAGACCCGTATCTTGACGTACATAGACATTACATTAATTTTGCGTAATACTTAGTACATAACAAAAACACACACACAAGGATCATAATAGTTTAGTGTCTTTGGAAACTCAGAACGTAATCTTCTAATCGTGGTGAAAGATCTTCAATATCTTACATAAAGATCTTCCTTTTTTTTACCTAAAAACCTTTCTTTATATCCTGGGGAAAAGAAAACATAAAAGGGTGAGTTCAAATGCTCAGTAAGGGTAAACAAAAGAAATATCAATCACATCATATACATAAGAACATAGCCTTTGGAAATCTTAACCTGCAAAAGAGCTCATAATATCATAACATGGGATAAATCATAGAAGTGAAAATGAGATCCCCATAATCATAATATAAAACTTGAAAGTTTGTGGCATACACACATAATCATGGAAAATCATTTCTTGTTAGTCAAGACTCATTGCCAAGACTATCTTAGTGGACAAAGTCCCTTTCTGAATCGAGTAACCCTCGTTTCAGTCCTGTTTCACTGAACTGGTATAACCTACCGTTCCAGCCCTGTCTATCTCATGAGATATAAAATCTTTACCCAATGCATTGGAGGGAGATATAGGTCCCACCCATCTTATAATGAATCCTTTCTTATGTGTGCCACATAATCATAAACCATACATCATAGCGTAACCCATGTAATAAAAATGGGATTCTTAAACAACATGGCATCATAAAACAATTCATATAAGATAAAGGAATTCATAAAAATATTTCCATCACAACATAATCAAATCCATGTAATAATAGGGATAAAAACAGAACCCTTTTATTATCTTATATGGAAAATAATTTTGATAAAATACTTGAACTTCATTCTTGAGGAAAATATCCTTTCTACTTCAAAAACATTTTTCCTTTCATAACATGTCATAAAACATTAAAATAAAAGAAGTTCATTAAAAATAAACTTGAATACTTGTAAAGGAAGCTTCTTGGAAATAATTTTTTTTAGAAATCCATTCATGCCGTATAAGTTAAAAAAACATTCTTCGTACTTTTGTCGGAAAAGTCAAAAGTACCTCGTATGAAAAACGACAAAAGATTCCTTTCATACATATTACTAAAAACTCACCGAAGGGTAAAAATGGATTTAAACAATTGTAGGGGGATGGAAATAATATTACATATTGAGGGAACATGGATGTGGATGATAAAATACACCCTAGTAAATGCCAAAGTAAAAACAATCTCGGATAAAAATGAGATTGTGATATTTTCCCTTACCTTAGGTCCGATTTTCTTTGTACGTGTACGAAGCTCCTGTATAATGGTTGAAATAATGTCATTGACTTATTATAGAATCATATTCATTGTTATGATATCATATATGGTGCACTTATGACATTATATTACCCGTTCTTTTGTAAATTCCATGTTAAAGAAGCGTTTTGGGTAAAATCGTTTCTTTTATCGTAGGTGTTTTGACTTGTTGTTCTTGACATTATTATTACTTATATCATGATTTAATTACTTCCAGAATATAAAATATGATTTATATATCATATATATTTAGTATATATATATATATATAATAGATAGATAAATGAAATGAAAAACACAGTTCATGGAGACGGTAGTCCGTACGTACGCATGAACGCTGTTTTCCTTTCCCTATTGTCTTGAATGGAAGTAAGTAGATGACATTCATATATATATATACATAAATACAGTAGATTTATAATGTCATATATTTCATTATTATTTCTTATATATACTTTATAATCATTCTTAAATGGTTAACATGGAGAATGAATCTCATCGCGTCGTGGAGACGATAGTCCGTACGTACGCACGAGCAATGATATCATTTCCATGAATATTTAATTGAATTGGAGTGGATTATACAATATATCAGAATCAATATGATGTTTTAATAACTATTTATAGTTATTCTTTACACCATTATACACATCCATGTAAGGTGGTGGTGGAAAATAGATTACACCACGGCGTGGAGACGGTATTCCGTACGTACGCACGCGCGGTGATTTCTTTTTCCGTAGGATAGATAGATGGTGAAATAGGGTTGTTTCATACTTATAATAACATATCAGTATATGAGTGATACTGATGTTATTACTTCATAATGAAACAACCTAAGAAGAAGAAGTGGAAGAAGAAATAAAGATGAAAGAATTGGTAACGGTAATTACCTCTTCTTTGAAGCGCCTTTTGGAGACCTCCTCTTAGGGAACTAAAATTGGTCTTTGAGGAAGTCCAGAACCTCTAGGATGTTTCTAGGGAAGTGTAGAAGAGATTTTGGCATGGGTTGGCCGATCTTGAGTGCTCAAATTGGTGTGAGGAGGAGGGGGAGGAGGTGTCCTTTTATAAGGGAGGAGAGGGGCACCTTAGGAATACCTCAAAATATTATTTTATATTAAAGTCAAAATCGGTTTATAATGGTTCCAAACGGTCTTATTTCGAAGATAAAGTGGGGATGGGTCGAAATCCTATCATCCAATAGGATTTAGACAAGTTGAGGTTATTATTTTAACCTTATCAATTAGATTTAACTCTAAGTTAAATAATTTAACTTTTACCGTGTCTTTTTGTTTTCTTTCACTATATGGTTAATACACTTACTATAACATGCCAAACGAACCCCAAATTGTTTATTATTACTAAATATATCCTTATCTATGTCATTTGGCCGAACCTTAGATTTTTAGGAATAAAATAACAATTAATAATATAATATTTGATTTAAAAACTATTTTTTGTCAATTTTGACACTATTTGATATATGATTTTTGTGAAAGTCATAACAGAATTATATGTTCGAACCAAGTTGATTAAATCAACAATAATATATCATAGTAACCTATAAAATTAGTGGAATTCATAAAAAGTCTCAAATTATATTTATTTTGGTGTTTATAACATCAATTATGTCAATATTTCATCAATAAGATAATTACTGCATCATCATTGTGTAATAAATAAATTAAATTATTTGATGTCTAAAAATTAAAAATAAAATACCATCATGTAGTAAATCTTTTTTATCTTTCTAATGAATATTTACAATCGAATTTATCTTATGTATAACCCCATATTAAAAATGATTTACTTATTAAACTTTGATTTTAACTATTTTAACCCTTCTTTAAATAAATTAATAATAAATGTCCTAATCTAATCCAAGTGGGCCTAAATGGTCATATTTTATTCCTAAGTTTGTTTTTGGTCGAATTACACTTTTCCAATAGAATTAGGACATGTGTTAGGGTAATATTAATATCATATTTACCCTTAGTTACCCTATTTACTATTAACCGCGGTAAAAAAAGTAAAAAGTTACTATTCACCAAAAATTATTTTCATCTCATTGAACCACATTTTACTTACTGACATCAACCGTGTCTCTCATATTTTTGAAATTCCATTCACAGAAGCGGTAAAATTATGTTTTATGAAAAATTCAGTTTTTTTAACTACCACTTAGTAGTTTCACTATTCATCAAAAATTGATGTTTTTTCAGAACAGTGCCAAAATTTCATCCCAAGCTATATTTCATATTCCGAATTCAAAAATGAAGTCTATTTTACCAAATTCATTACATAAAAGTTGCATTAATTAATTTTATAATTAAATCCCGCTGTTAAAACAAATAGCGTGTTTTTAAGAAACTATATCTATCAAAAGATTGACACTTGTTTATGTCTAGTTTAAATGTGAAATTACATCCAATGACCAACATTGTATTAAATTGTAAAAATATATTCTAAATATACATTAAAACCACTCAAATTAATGATTTATCACTATTAATTATTTCGATTAAAAAAGTTGTTTTTAATTATAATTTAGTAATTTTCACTATTCATCAGAATATGAAAGTTATCCGAAAAGTACCAAAATTTCACCTTATTCTAAATTAGATACTCAGAATCCAAAAATGAAGTCCATTTTAAAATTTCTAAAATTTAAAAAGTGATTATTACTATTCATAGCGGCTAGTTTTAATAATATTTTAATAGAATATCATTGTTTCGTGAAACTCAGTATTACGTACCACACACGCTATCGAGGAAGGTTGCGATTGCGTGTAATGCAAGGAAAGTCAAGGATGCGTGTTGTGCAAGCTCCTTTTGGTGTAGCGTACAAAACAAGACATTATTGAAATAAAAAAGAATATTTTTCATAAAATCTCGGGCTGTTACATTCTACCCCCCTTAAAATGAATTTCTCCCTCGAAATTCGTCGGGGTTATAAATAGTTTACTATTCAAAAGTTTCTTTAATAGAAACCCACATCGTAAAAAGGAATACCAAAACTTGGCTTTAAAAACTAATGTATGAAATGTAACGATTACCCAAATAACCTAATCACTGGGTTTTCACATAGGTGAAAATATGGATATGGAAGAGAAATCTAACCATCATGTTCTGATGGAGAGTGGTAGAGAACACGGCTATGGAAAAGCCAGTAATCACAAATCCATAAATTTGTGACGATCTAAGGTACCATCTGATTCATCAGGTATAAGAGAACTAGGACAACTTTTTTGGTTTTCAAGATCATTTCCCTAAAGTTAAAGAATTTGAATTAGAATAAATACTTACTTTATTTTGGTACAATCTCACTGTTGTTCGTGCCTTTAACAATTTCCACTTCATCTCTTAAATAAATGAAGTTGAATTTGTTATTCGTGAAGTGTTAGCAGATCATGTGATAGAATGACGGGTCATTCCATCTGTCTCAAAAGGTTAGAAAAATTTATATACATAAGTCGATCTATAGTGGGATTAATCATATATGGTTCCTAAAATGGGCTTATACTTCATATATCATACTGCTTAATATAATAACACTAGTTTCTACTAAACAGGGACTTCCTGTAGGTCAGTGGTAGGCGATAAAGGCCAGTCGCACTTCGGTTGTGGGTTCGATTCCTAAAGCCTTGTCCGAAGCGATGGGCTGTCGCCCGTCCTGCAGGTTGTCCTTTTTCTAAAACTACGTTACTATAACATCCCATCAATAATATCGAAAATCTTCTATCCTTAAACTAACTTATGTCTAACATAATCCAGTCTAATCTTTAGGATTATACATAATACTGCAGTCCACTCTCATAATATAGTGACAACGATTACCAGAGATTTAATACTGTCGTTGATCCCCACATATCATAAGATATGTCTTGTTGGTCACATTCCAAACATTCAAAGTCCTTAATCGTGTATTCTCTTGAATACCTTAGTGAAAACATGAGTGCAGTTAAAAGTTAACACTTTCCACATACCAAAATCCTCAAAATTCTATATACTCAAACCATGATATCACTTAGTCTTTATATCAATCATGAGCTCATGAATACAATCAAACATCTCATTGTCTTCTTATCCCTTCATTATGCTCATATCATCTGTTTACCAAAAATGTCTCAATCACTTTTCATGGTTACCGGTACCATAAAATTATTGAAAACCACAATAGACCAAAACATAAATATTTCAGTACACCATAAAAGTACCTCAACAACATTATTCTTGAATACCAATACATACACACTTCTGTCCATCCACTTCAATGATTGTCCTAGAGTAAGTCCTTCCTTGGTTTAGAAGTAACTTTTTAGGTCAGGGCATTGAGTTGGGTAATGCCCATGTTCTCCACAAATAAGACATTGAACTCCATAACAAGCTGTCACTCTATGACCCTTTTCTCCACACAGATAACATCGATCCCTCCATTTGAGGTATTCCTCAAGGTTCTTCTTCCCTTCTTTAGAAATCTCAATCTTCCTTTCTTTATGATCCTTAACATGCGAACATGCATAATAGTTTATCTTCCTCTTCTTTGATGAATTAGTCATACCACTAAATTTCACCTTGTTAATCATATATCGCGATCACTGATTCGGCATAATCACAATATCTTTATCTCTATGTATTACACAATTTTGTTGCTCATAGTCACCAATTTGTCCATTGGATTCAATGTTAACCGAATTCCTTCTGGTTCCCTCCATTAACCAAAATACAAAAAGAATTTTGTGAGAGGCGAAATCATGCTATGGAAGACAACATAGTAAAGGGAAAACACCCTCAATATCTAACATCTTAGGTTAAATTCTAAGATCGTTAGCGCAATTCTAGGACTATAACCTATACGTATACTTAACCTTAGGGACATCCCTAGACATACCTTAGAAATATCTCTAGGGATATCACTAACGTTATCACATCCTAGTTTCCAAAGGTTGACTAAACCTTTCCTCTGATACCAACTGTAGAGAACCTAAGCTTATCGTACATGGACATTACATTACTTTTGCGGAATACTTAGTGCATAACAAAAACACACACACAAGGATCGTAATAGTTTAGTGTCTTTGAAAACTCGGAACGTAATCTTCTAATCGTGGTGAAAGATCTTCAATATCTCCCATAAATATCTTCCTTTTTTTTACCTAAAAACCTTTCTTTATATCCAGGGGAAAAGAAAACATAAAATGGTGATCTCAAATGCTCAGTAAGGGTAAACAAAAGAAATATCAATCACATCATATACATAAGAACATAGCCTTTGGAAATCTTAACCTGCAAAAGAGCTCATAATATCATAACATGGGATAAATCATAGAAGTGAAAATGAGATCCCCATAATCATAACATAAAACTTGAAACTTTGTGGCATACACACATAATCATGGAAAATCATTTCTTGTTAGTCAAGACTCATTGCCAAGACTATCTTAGTGGACAAAGTCCCTTTCTGAATCGAGTAACCCTCGTTTCAGTCCTGTTTCACTGAACCGGTATAACCTACCGTTCCAGCCCTGTCTATCTCATGAGATATAAAATCTTTACCCAATGCATTGGAGGGAGATATAGGTCCCACCCATCTTATAATTAATCCTTTCTTATGTGTGCCACATAATCATAAACCATACATCATAGCGTAACCCATGTAATAAAAATGGGATTCTTAAACAACATGACATCATAAAACAATTCATATAAGATAAAGGAATTCATAAAAATATTTCCATCACAACATAATCAAATCCATGTAATAATAGGGATAAAAACAGAACCCTTTTATTATCTTAGATGGAAAATAATTTTGATAAAATACTTGAACTTCATTCTTGAGGAAAATATCCTTTCTACTTCAAAAACATTTTTCCTTTCATAACATGTCATACAACTTTAAAATAAAAGAAGTTGATTAAAAATAAACTTGAATACTTGTAAAGTAATCTTCTTGGAAATAATTTTTTATAGAAATCCATTCATGCCGTATAAGTTAAAAAAAACATTCTTCGTACTTTTGTCGGAAAAGTCAAAAGTACCTCGTATGAAAAACGACAAAAGATTCCTTTCATACATATTACTAAAAACTCACCGAAGGGTAAAAATGGATTTAAACAATTGTAGGGGGATGGAAATAATATTACATATTGAGGGAACATGGATGTGGATGATAAAATACACCCCAGTAAATGCCAAAGTAAAAACAATCTCGGATAAAAATGAGATTGTGATATTTTCCCTTACCTTAGGTCCGATTTGCTTTGTACGTGTCTGAAGCTCCTGTATAATGGTTTAAATAATGTCATCGACTTATTACAGAATCATATTCATTGTTATGATATCATATATGGTTCACTTATGACATTATATTACCCGTTTTTTTGTAAATTCCATGTTAAAGAAGCGTTTTGGGTAAAATCTTTTCTTTTATCGTAGGTGTTTTGACTTATTGTTCTTGACATTATTATTACTTATATCATGATTTACTTACTTCCAGAATATAAAATATGATTTATATATCATATATATTTAGTATATATATATATATATAATAGATAGATAAATGAAATGAAAAACACAGTTCATGGAGACGGTAGTCCGTACGTACGCATGAACGCTGTTTTCCTTTCCCTATTGTAATGAATGGAAGTAAGTAGATGACATACATATATATATATACATAAATCCAGTAGCTTTATAATGTCATATATTTCATTATTATTTCTTATATATACTTTATAATCATTCTTAAATGGTTAACATGGAGAATGAATCTCATCGCGTCGTGGAGACGGTAGTCCGTACGTACGCACGAGCGATGATATCATTTCCATGAATATTGAATTGAATTGGAGTGGATTATACAATATATCAGAATCAATATGATGTTTTAATAACTATGTATAGTTATTCTTTACACCATTATACCCATCCATGTAAGGTGGTGGTGGAAAATAGATTACACCACGGCGTGGAGACGGTATTCCGTACATACGCACGCGCGGTGATTTCTTTTTCCGTAGGATAGATAGATGGTGAAATAGGGTTGTTTCATACTTATAATAACATATCAGTATATTAGTGATACTGATGTTATTACTTCATAATGAAACAACCTAAGAAGAAGAAGTGGAAGAAGAAATAAAGATGAAAGAATTGGTAACGGTAATTACCTCTTCTTTGAAGCGCCTTTTGGAGACCTCCTCTTAGGGAACTAAAATTGGTCTTTGAGGAACACCAGAACCTCTAGGATGTTTCTAGGGAAGTGGAGAAGAGATTTTGGCAGGGGTTGTCCGAGCTTGAGTGCTCAAATTGGTGTGAGGAGGAGGGGGAGGAGGTGTCCTTTTATAAGGGAGGAGAGGGGCAGCTTAGGAATACCTCAAAATATTATTTTATTTTAAAGTCAAAATCGGTTTATAATGGTTCCAAAGGGTCTTATTTCGAAGATAAAGTGGGGATGGGTCGAAATCCTATCAACCAATAGGATTTAGACAAGTTGAGGTTATTATTTTAACCTTATCAATTAGATTTAACTCTAAGTTAAATAATTTAACTTTTACCGTGTCTTTTTGTTTTCTTTCACTATATGGTTAATACACTTACTATAACATGCCAAACGATCCCCAAATTGTTTATTATTACTAAATATATCCTTATCTAAGTCATTTTGACGAACCTTAGATTTTTAGGAATAAAATAACAATTAATAATATAATATTTGATTTAAAAACTATTTTTTGTCAATTTTGACACTATTTGATATATGATTTTTGTGAAAGTCATAACAGAATTATATGTTCGAACCAAGTTGATTAAATCAACAATAATATATCATAGTAACCTAGAAAATTAGTGGAATTCATAAAAAGTCTCAAATTATATTTATTTTGGTGTTTATAACATCAATTATGTCAATATTTCATTAATAAGATAATTACTGCATCATCATTGTGTCATAAATAAATTAAATTATTTGATGTCTAAAAATTACAAATAAAATACCATCATGTATTAAATCTTTTTATATTTCTAATGAATATTCCCAATCAAATTTATCTTATGTATTACCCCATATTAAAAATGATTTACTTATTAAACTTTGATTTTAACTATTTTAACCCTTCTTTAAATAAATTAATAATAAATATCCTAATCTAATCCAAGTGGGCCTAAATGGTCATATTTTATTCCTAAGTTTGTTTTTGGTCGAATTACACTTGTCCAATAGAATTAGGACATGTGTTAGGGTAATATTAATATCATATTTACCCTTAGTTACCCTATTTACTATTAACCGCGGTAAAAAAAAGTAAAAAGTTACTATTCACCAAAAATTATTTTCATCTCATTGAACCACATTTTACTTACTGACATCAACCGTGTCTCTCGGATTTTTGAAATTCCATTCACAGAAGCGGTAAAATTAAGTTTTATGAAAAATTCAGTTTTTTTTAACTACCACTTAGTAGTTTCACTATTCATCAAAAATTGATGTTTTTTCAGAACAGTGCCAAAATTTCATCCCAAGCTATATTTCATATTCCGAATTCAAAAATGAAGTCTATTTTACCAAATTCATTACATAAAAGTTGCATTAATTAATTTTATAATTAAATCCCACTGTTAAAACAAATAGCGTGTTTTTAATAAAACAATATCTATCAAAAGATTGATACTTGTTTATGTCTAGTTTAAATGTGAAATTACATCCAATGACCAACATTGTATTAAATTGTAAAAATATATTCTAAATATACTTTAAAACCACTCAAATTAATGATTTATCACTATTAATTATTTCGATTAAAAAAGTTGTTTTTAATTATAATTTAGTAATTTTCACTATTCATCAGAATATGAAAGTTATCCGAAAAGTACCAAAATTTCACCTTAGGCTAAATTCGATACTCCGAATCCAAAAATGATGTCCATTTTAAAATTTCTAAAATTTAAAAAGTGGTTATTACTATTCATAACGGCTAGTTTTAATAATATTTTAATAGCATATCATTGTTTCGTGAAACTCAGTATTACGTACCACACACGCTATCTAGGAAGGTTGTGATTGCGTGTAATGCAAGGAAAGTCAAGGATGCGTGTTGTGCAAGCTCTTTTTTGTGTAGCGTACAACACAAGACATTATTGAAATAAAAAAGAATATTTTTCATAAAATCTCGGGCTGTTACATTCTACCCCCCTTAAAATGAATTTCGCCCTCGAAATTCGTCGGGGTTATAAATAGTTTACTATTCAAAAGTTTCTTTAATAGAAACCCACATCGTAAAAAGGAATACCAAAACTTGGCTTTAAAAACTAATGTATGAAATGTAACGATTACCCAAATAACCTAATCACTGAGTTTTCACATAGGTGAAAATATGGATATGGAAGAGAAATCTAACCATCATGTTCTGATGGAGAGTGGTAGAGAACACGGCTATGGAAAAGCCAGTAATCACAAATCCATAAATTTGTGACGATCTAAGGTACCATCTGATTCATCAGGTATAAGAGAACTAGGACAACATTTTTGGTTTTCAAGATCATTTCCCTAAAGTTAAATAATTTGAATTAGAATAAATACTTACTTTATTTTGGTACAATCTCACTGTTGTTCGTGCCTTTAACAATTTCCACTTCATCTCTTAAATAAATGAAGTTGAATTTGTTATTCGTGAAGTGTTAGCAGATCATGTGATAGAATGACGGTTCATTCCATCTGTCTCAAAAGGTTAGCAAAATTTATATACATAAGTCGATCTATAGTGGGATTAATCATATATGGTTCCTAAAATGGGCTTATACTTTATATATCATACTGCTTAATATAATAACACTAGTTTCTACTAAACAGGGACTTCCTGTAGGTCAGTGGTAGGCGATAAAGGCCAGTCGCACTTCGGTTGTGGGTTTGATTCCTACAGCCTTGTCCGAAGCGATGGGCTGTCGCCCGTCCTGCAGGTTGTCCTTTTTCTAAAACTACGTTACTATAACATCCCATCAATAATATCGAAAATCTTCTATCCTTAAACTAACTTATGTCCAACATAATCTAGTCTAATCTTTAGGCTTATACATAATACTGCAGTCCACTCTCATAATATAGTGACAACGATTACCAGAGATTTAATACTGTCGTTGATCCCCACATATCATAAGATATGTCTTGTTGGTCACATTCCAAACATTCAAAGTCCTTAATCGTGTATTCTCTTGAATACCTTAGTGAAAACATGAGTGCAGTTAAAAGTTAACACTTTCCACATACCAAAATCCTCAAAATTCTATATACTCAAACCATGATATCACTTAGTCTTTATATCAATCATGAGCTCATGAATACAATCAAACATCTCATTATCTTCTTATCCCTTCATTATGCTCATATCATCTGTTTACCAAAAATGTCTCAATCACTTTTCATGGTTACCGGTACCATAAAATTATTGAAAACCACAATAGACCAAAACATAAATATTTCAGTACACCATAAAAGTACCTCAACAACTTTATTCTTGAATACCAATACATACACACTTCTGTCCATCCACTTCAATGATTGTCCTGGAGTAAGTCCTTCCTTGGGTTAGAAGTAACTTTTTAGGTCAGGGCATTGAGTTGGGTAATGCCCATGTTCTCCACAAATAAGAAATTGAACTCCATAACAATCTGTCACTCTATGACCCTTTTCTCCACACAGATAACATCGATCCCTCCATTTGAGGTATTCCTCAAGGTTCTTCTTCCCTTCTTTAGAAATCTCAATCTTCCTTTCTTTATGCTCCTCAACATGCGAACATGCATAATAGTTTATCTTCATCTTCTTTGATGAATTAGTCATACCACTAAATTTCACCTTGTTAATCATATATCGCGATGACTGATTCGGCATAATCACAATATCTTTATCTCTAGGTATTACACAATTTTGTTGCTCATAGTCACCAATTTGTCCATTGGATTCAATGTGAACCGAATTCCTTCTGGTTCCCTCCATTAACTAAAACACAAAAAGAATTTTGTGAGAGGCGAAATCATGCTAGGGAAGACAACATAGTAAAGGGAAAACACCCTCAATATCTAACATCTTAGGTTAAATTCTAAGATCGTTAGCGCAATTCTAGGACTATAACCTATACGTATACTTAACCTTAGGGACATCCCTAGAAATACCTTAGAAATATCTCTAGGGATCTCACTAACGTTCTCACATCCTAGATTCCAAAGGTTGACTAAACCTTTCCTCTGATACCAACTGTAGAGACCCTAAGCTTATCGTACATGGACATTACATTACTTTTGCGGAATACTTAGTACATAACAAAAACACACACACAAGGATCGTAATAGTTTAGTGTCTTTGGAAACTCGGAACGTAATCTTCTAATCGTGGTGAAAGATCTTCAATATCTCCCATAAAGATCTTCCTTTTTTTTACCTAAAAACCTTTCTTTATATCCTGGGGAAAAGAAAACATAAAAGGGTGATCTCAAATGCTCAGTAAGGGTAAACAAAAGAAATATCAATCACATCATATACATAAGAACATAGCCTTTGGAAATCTTAACCTGCAAAAGAGCTCATAATATCATAACATGGGATAAATCATAGAAGTGAAAATGAGATCCCCATAATCATAACATAAAACTTGAAACTTTGTGGCATACACACATAATCATGTAAAATCATTTCTTGTTAGTCAAGACTCATTGCCAAGACTATCTTAGTGGACAAAGTCCCTTTCTGAATCGAGTAACCCTCGTTTCAGTCCTGTTTCACTGAACCGGTATAACCTACCGTTCCAGCCCTGTCTATCTCATGAGATATAAAATCTTTACCCAATGCATTGGAGGGAGATATAGGTCCCACCCATCTTATAATTAATCCTTTCTTATGTGTGCCACATAATCATAAACCATACATCATAGCATAACCCATGTAATAAAAATGGGATTCTTAAACAACATGACATCATAAAATAATTCATATAAGATAAAGGAATTCATAAAAATATTTCCATCACAACATAATCAAATCCATGTAATAATAGGGATAAAAACAGAACCCTTTTAATATCTTAGATGGAAAATAATTTTGATAAAATACTTGAACTTCATTCTTGAGGAAAATATCCTTTCTACTTCAAAAACATTTTTCCTTTCATAACATGTCATACAACTTTAAAATAAAAGAAGTTGATTAAAAATAAACTTGAATACTTGTAATGGAAGCTTCTTGGAAATAATTTTTTTTAGAAATCCATTCATGCCGTATAAGTTAAAAAAACATTCTTCGTACTTTTGTCGGAAAAGTCAAAAGTACCTCGTATGAAAAACGACAAAAGATTACTTTCATACATATTACTAAAAACTCACCGAAGGGTAAAAATGGATTTAAAAAATTGTAGGGGGATGTAAATAATATTACATATTGAGGAAACATGGATGTGGATGATAAAATAAACCCCAGTAAATGCCAAAGTAAAAACAATCTCGGATAAAAATGAGATTGTGATATTTTCCCTTACCTTAGGTCCGATTTGCTTTGTACGTGTCCGAAGCTCCTGTATAATGGTTTAAATAATTTCATTGACTTATTACAGAATCATATTCATTGTTATGATATCATATATGGTTCACTTATGACATTATATTACCCGTTCTTTTGTAAATTCCATGTTAAAGAAGCGTTTTGGGTAAAATCTTTTCTTTTATCGTAGGTGTTTTGACTTGTTGTTCTTGACATTATTATTACTTATATCATGATTTACTTACTTCCAGAATATAAAATATTATTTATATATCATATATATTTAGTATATATATATATATATAATAGATAGATAAATGAAATGAAAAACACAGTTCATGGAGACGGTAGTCCGTACGTACGCATGAACGCTATTTTCCTTTCCCTATTGTCTTGAATGGAAGTAAGTAGATGACATAAATATATATATATACATAAATCCAGTATCTTTATAATTTCATATATTTCATTATTATTTCTTATATATACTTTATAATCATTCTTAAATGGTTAACATGGAGAATGAATCTCATCACGTCGTGGAGACGGTAGTCCGTACGTACGCACGAGCGATGATATCATTTCCATGAATATTGAATTGAATTGGAGTGGATTATACAATATATCAGAATCAATATGATGTTTTAATAACTATGTATAGTTATTGTTTACACCATTATACCCATCCATGTAAGGTGGTGGTGGAAAATAGATTACACCACGGCGTGGAGACGGTATTCCGTACGTACGCACGCGCGGTGATTTCTTTTTCCGTAGGATAGATAGATGGTGAAATAGGGTTGTTTCATACTTATAATAACATATCAGTATATGAGTGATACTGATGTTATTACTTCATAATGAAACAACCTAAGAAGAAGAAGTGGAAGAAGAAATAAAGATGAAAGAATTGGTAACGGTAATTACCTCTTCTTTGAAGCGCCTTTTGGAGACCTCCTCTTAGGGAACTAAAATTGGTATTTGAGGAACACCAGAACCTCTAGGATGTTTCTAGGGATGTGGAGAAGAGATTTCGGCAGGGGTTGGCCGAGCTTTAGTGCTCAAATTGGTGTGAGGAGGAGGGGGAGGAGGTGTGTAGAGACCTGAAACTTGATGTACATGGACATTACATTACTTTTGCGGAATACTTAGTACATAACAAAAACACACACACAAGGATCGTAATAGTTCAGTGTCTTTGGAAACTCGGAACGTAATCTTCTAATCGTGGTGAAAGATCTTCAACATCTCCTATAAAGATCTTCCCTCTTTTTTTTTACCTAAAAACTTTCTTTATATCCTGGGGAAAAGAAAACATAAAAGGGTGAGCTCAAATGCTCAGTAAGGGTATACAAAAGAAATATCAATCACATCGTATTCATAAGAACATAACATTTTGGAAATCTTAACCTGCAAAAGAGAGAATAATTTAATAACATGGGATAAATCATTGTAGTGAAATGAAATCCCAATAATCATAACAGAAAACATGAAACTTTGTGGCATTCACACATAATCATAGAGAATCATTTCTTGTTAGTCAAGACTCATTTCCAAGACTATCTTAGTGGACAAAGTCCCTTTCTGAATCGAGTAACCCTCGTTTCAGTCCTGTTTTACTGAACCGGTATAACCTACCGTTCCAGCCCTGTCTATCTCATGAGATATAAAATCTTTACCCAATGCATTGGAGGGAGATATAGGTCCCACCCATCTTATAATGAATCCTTTCTTATGTGTGCCACATAATCATAAACCATACATCATTGCATAACCCATGTAATACAAATTGGAATCTTAAACATCATGACATCATAAAAAAATTCATACAAGATAAAGGAATTCATAAGAATAATTCAATCACAACATGATCAAATCAATGTAATAATAGGGATAAAAACAGAACCCTTTATTATCTTAGATGGAAAATAATTTTGATAAAGCACTTGAACTCCATTCTTGAGGAAAATATCCTTTCTTCTTCAAAAAACATTTTTCATTTCATAACATGTCATACGACTTTAAAATAAAAGAAGTTGATTAAAAATAAACATGAAAACTTGTAAAGGTAGCTTCTTGGAAATAATTCTTTAAAAATCCATTCATGCCGTATAAGTTAAAAAAAACATTCTTCGTACTTTTGTCGGAAAAGCCAAAAAGTACCTCGTATGAAAAACGACAAAAGATTCCTTTCATATCTTTTACTAAAAACTCACCGAAGGGTAAAATTGGATTTAAACAATTGTAGGTGGATAAAAATAATATTACATATTGAGGAAACATGGATGTGGATGATAAAATACACCCCAGTAAAGTACAAAGTATAAACAATCTCGGATAGAAATGAGATTGTGATATTTCCCTTACCTTAGGTCCGACTTGCTTTGTAACTGTCCGAACCTCCTGTATAATGATTTAAATCATGTTATTGACTTATTACAGAATCATATTCATTGTTATTATATCATATATGGTCCAATTATGACTTTATATTACCTGTTCTTTTGTAAATTCATGTTAAAGTAGCGTTTTGGGTAAAATCGTCTCATTTGTCGTTCGTGTTTTTAACTTGTAATTATTAATATGATTACTTGGACCATGATTACTTATATCCAGAATGTAAAACATGATTTGTATATAATATATATTCAGAATATATATATATATATATAATATCGATAAATGGAATGAAATACACCGTTCATGGAGACGGTAGTCCGTACGTACGCATGAACGCTGTTTTCGTTTCCTTATTGAAGTGAATGGAATTAAGTAGATGACATACATATAAATTTCCATAAATCCAGTATCATTATTATTTCATATATTTCATTAGTACTTATTATATATACTTTATAATCATTCATGAATGGTTAATCATTGAGAATGAATCTCATCGCGTCGTGGAGACGGTAGTCCGTACGTACGCACGAGCGATGATATCGTTCCCATGGTCATGGAATTATGTTGAAGTGTATGTAGACTATTTCAGTATCAATATCACATTATAATAATCATATATAGTTACTCATTACACCATTATACCCATCCTTGTAAGGTTATGATGGAAAATAGATTACACCACGGCGTGGAGACGGTATTCCGTACATACGCACGCGCGGTGATTTCATTTTTCCATAGGATGGATAGAAGGTGAATTAGGGTTGTTTCATATTTATAATAACATATCAGTATGTAAGTAATACTGATGTTATTACTTTATCATGAAACAACTAAAGAAGAAGAAGTTGAATAAGAAAGTAATTGAAAAGATCGGTAATGGATATTACCTCTTCTTTGAAACGCCTCTTTGAATCCTCCATTTAGGGAACTAAGATTGTTCTTTGAAGAAGACCAGGACCTCTAGTATTATTCTAGGGAAGTGGAGAGGAGAAAATGGTAGGGGTTGGCCGAGCTTGAGTGCTCAATTTGGTGTGAGGAGGAGGGGGAGGAGGTGCCCTTTTATAAGGGAGGAGAGGGGCACCTTAGGAATATCTCAAAATATTATTTTATATTAAAGTCAAAATCGGTTTATAATGGTTTCAAAGGGTCTTATTTCGAAGATAAAGTGGGGATGGGTCGAAATCTTATCAACCAATAAGATTTAGACAAGTTTAGGGTATTATTTTAACCTTATCAATTAGATTTAACTCTAAGTTAAATAATTTGACTTTTACCGTGTCTTTTTTTCTTTCTTTCACTATATGGTTAATAAACTTACTATAACATGCCAAAAGAACCCCAAATTGTTCATTATTAATATATATATCCTTATCTAAGTCATTTGGCCGAACCTTAGATATTTAGGAATAAATTAACAATTAATAATATAATATTTGATTTAAAAACTATTTTGTGTCAATTTTGACACTATTTGATATATGATTTTTGTGAAAGTCATAACAGAATTATATGTTCGAACCAAGTTTATTAAATCAACCCTAATATATCATAGTAACCTATAAAATTAGTGTAATTCATAAAAAGTCTCAAATTATATTTATTTTGGTGTTTATAACATCAATTATGTCAATATTTTATTAATAAGATAATTACTGCATCATCATTGTGTCATAAATAAATTAAATTATTTAATGTCTAAAAATTATAAATAAAATACAATCATGTAGGGAATCTTTTTAGCTTTCTAATTAATATTTACAATCGAATGTATCTTATGTATAACCCTATATTAAAATTTTTTTAGTAAATAAACTTTGATTTTAACTCTTTTAACCCTTCTTTGAATTAAATAATAATAAATGTCCTAATCTAATCCAAGTGGGCCTAAATGGTCATATTGTATTCCTAAGTTTGTTTTTGGTCGAATTACACTTGTTTAATAGAATTAGGACATGTGTTAGGGTAATATTAATATCATATTTACCCTTAGTTACCCTATTTACTATTAACCGCGGTAAAAAAGTAAAAAGTTACTATTCACCAAAAAATTATTTTCATCTCATTGAACCACATTTTAGTCCTTGATATTAACCGTGTCTCTCGGATTTTCGAAATTCCATTCACAGAAGCGGTAAAATTAAGTTTTATGCAAAATTCAGTTTTTAACCTACCACTTAGTGGTTTCACTATTCATCAAAAATTGAAAGTTTTCAGAAAAGTACCAAAAATTAGGCCTAAGCTATATTTGATATTATGAACTCAAAAATGATTTCTATTTTACCAAATTCAAAACATATCAGTTGCATTAATTAATTTAAAAATTAACTCCCGTCGTCTAAACAAAAGGCGTGTTTTTAAGAGATAATAACTATCAAAAGATTGACACTTGTTTATAACTGGTTTAAATGTCAAATTACATCCATTGACCAACATTGTATTAAATTGTAAAAATATATTCTAAATATACTTTAAAACCACTCAAATTAATAATTTATTACTATTAATTTTTTCGATTGAAAAAGTTGTTTTTAATTAAAATTTAGTAATTTTCACTATTCATCAAAATACGAAAGTTAACCGAAAATTACCAAAATTTCACCTTAGGCTAAATTCGATACTCCTAATCCATAAATGAAGTCCATTTTGAAAAATAAAATTTACAAAATTTCAAAAAGTGGTTATTACTATTCATAACGGCTAGTTTTAATAATATCTTAATAGCATATCGTTGTTTAGCGAAACTTGGTGTTGCGTACAACACACGCTATCGTGGAAGGTCGCGATTGCGTGTAATGGAAGGAAAGTCAAGGATGCGTATTGTGAAAGCTTCTTTTGTTGTAGCGTACAACACAAGACATTAATGAAATTAAAAAGAATATTTTTCATAAAATCATGGGGCGTTACATTCTACCCACCTTAAAATGAATTTCGCCCTCGAAATTCGTCGGGGTTATAAATGGTTTACTATTCAAAATTTTCTTTGATAGAAACCCACATCGTAAAAAGGAATACCAAAACATGGCTTTAAAAACTAAAGTATGAAATGTAACGATTACCCAAATAAACTAATCACTGGGTTTCCACATAGGTGAAAATATGGATATGGAAGAAAAATCTAACCATCATGTTCTGATGGAGAGTGGTAGAGAACATGGCTATGGAAAAGCCAGTAATCACAAATCCATAGATTTGTGATGATATAAGGTACCATCTGATTCATCAGGTATAAGATCACTAGGACAACATTTTTGGTTTTCAAGATCATTCCCCCTAAAGTTGAAAATTTGAATTAGAATAAATACTTACTTTATTTTGGTACAATCTCACTGTTGTTCGTGCCTTGAACAATTTCCACTTCATCTCTTAAATAAATGAAGTTGAATTTGTTATTCATGAAGTGTTAACAGATCATGTGATAGAATGACGGGTCATTCCATTTGTCTCAAACAAAAGGTTAGCAAAAATTATATACATAAGTCGATCTATAGTGAGATTAATCATATATGGTTCCTAAAATGGACTTATACTTCATATATCATACTGCATAATATAATAAAACTAGTTTCTACTAAACAGGGACTTCCTGTAGGCCAGTGGTAGGCGATAAAGGCCAGTCGCACTTCGGTTGTGGGTTCGATTCCCACAGCCTTGTCCGACGCGATGGGCTGTCGCCCGTCCTCCAGGTTGTCCTTTTTCTAAAACTATATTACTATAACATCCCATCAATAATATCGAAAAAAACATCTATCCTTAATCCATTCCAATCTTTAGGCTTATCCATACTATTGTAGTCCACTCTCATAGTGAAAATGTTTACCATATATTTAATACCATCGTTGATCCCCATATATCATAAGATATGTTTTGCTGGTCACATTCCAGACATTAAAAGTCCTTAATCATGTATTCTCTTGAATACCAATTGAACCTTAATGAAAACTTGAATGCAGTTAAAAGTTAACACTTTTCACATACCGAAATCCTCAAAATTCAATATACTCAAACCATGATATCACTTAGTCCTTATATCAATCATGAGCTCATGAATACTGTAAAATATTTCATTTTCTCGTTTTCCCTTCATTATGCGCATATCATTCTTTTTCCAAAAATATCTCAATCACTTTCCATGTTAATTGGTACCATAAAATTATTGAAAACCACAATAGACAAATACATAAATATTCCAATACTCCATGATACAACATTATTTTGGAATCCTATTACATAAACAATTATTCATTCCACCACATCGTTGTCATATTCAACATCACCAATAGTGATCGCATGTGACTTCCCTTTGTCCTTTGCCTTAAGCGGTTGCTCATGTCGATCATCACTAACCCTTGGATTAGGGCATTTATTAGCATAATGCCCCATTTCCTTGCACTTGAAGCATTGAAGTGTTGGTGATGTGTTCTTTGCAATGTTTGCTTTATTCACATCATTAGAATCCCTTTTTCCATTACTTCGACACTCAGCTACTCGATGACCTTCTTTTCCACACTTAAAGCATTTTCTAGTCCCTTTAAGACAATCTCCACCATGCTTCTTTCCACACTTTGTGCATAAGGAAACATTCATCTTCTTTTCACCATTATTCTGAGATTTCTCCTTGAATTCCATCTTTCGTTTCTTGTCAAAACCATGAGATGGATATGTAACACCAACTTCCATTTCTACCTTGACAGCACAACACACAATTTCTTCATAGCTACTGAAGTCTCTTATAGCTAATGCCCTTCGAAGACTTGGTTTTAAGCCACTGAAAAATCGATCAACTTTACTTTCAGGTTGGATGATAATGCCAGATGCATACCTTGCAAGTCTTGTAAAATTTGCTTCGTATATACCAACAGATTCATCATCCTTCTGCTTCAGCTCAAGAAACTCCTTTTCCATCTTTGTTCGAAGAATACGAGGGAAGTACTTACTGAAAAACAAGTTCTTGAACTCGTCCCATTCCATGGACTCAATTTCATCTCTTTTCCTCGTATTCTTGATAAGATTCCACCATTGATCAGCTTCACCTTCCAAACGATATACTGCTAAGATGACTTTATCATGTTCAGAACATTGAAGAACTGAAAATATCTTTTCAGTGGTACTGATCCATTGTTCAGCAACAAGTGGATCGGTAGTCCCACTGAAAGAAGGTGGACGTTGCCTCATGAAGGACTCAATAGAATATTGTTCCCTTCTCTGCTCATTTGGAAGTCCAGAATGATTCATAGCTTGTGTAAGTATAGCAATAAGATTTTGTACTCCATCTCCCATAACATTTGTTTGTTCAGGAGGGCAATCATTGCATTGTCCATTGCAATGATCAACACGGTTCCTTCGGGTTCCAGCCATCGTCTAAAACCCAAAAAGTATAGTGTGAGAGGCAAAAATCATAATAAAGGGGGAGTAACTTAAATATCTAACATCTTTGGTTTAATCTAATATCGTTACCATAGTTCTAGGATTATATCCTATACGTATACTTATCCTTAGGGGAATCCCTAGACATACCTTAGAAATATCTCTAGGGATCTCACTAACGTTTTCGCATCCTAGTTTCCAAAGGTTGACTAAACCTTTCCTCTGATACCAACTGTAGAGACCCGAAGCTTGACGTACATGGACATTACATTACTTTTGCAGAATACTTAGTACATAACAAAAACACACACACAAGGATCGTAATAGTTCAGTGTCTTTGGAAACTCGGAACGTAATCTTCTAATCGTGGTGAAAGATCTTCAACATCTCCTATAAAGATCTTCCCTCTTTTTTTTACCTAAAAGCTTTCTTTATATCCTGGGGAAAAGAAAACATAAAAGGGTGAGCTCAAATGCTCAGTAAGGGTATACAAAAGAAATATCAATCACATCGTATTCATAAGAACATAACATTTTGGAAATCTTAACCTGCAAAAGAGAGCATAATTTCATAACATGGGATAAATCATAGTAGTGAAATGAAATCCCAATAATCATAACATAAAACATGAAACTTTGTGGCATTCACACATAATCATAGAGAATCATTTCTTGTTAGTCAAGACTCATTGCCAAGACTATCTTAGTGGACAAAGTCCCTTTCTGAATCGAGTAACCCTCGTTTCAGTCCTGTTTTACTGAACCGGTATAACCTACCGTTCCAGCCCTGTCTATCTCATGAGATATAAAATCTTTACCCAATGCATTGGAGGGAGATATAGGTCCCACCCATCTTATAATGAATCCTTTCTTATGTGTGCCACATAATCATAAACCATACATCATTGCATAACCCATGTAATACAAATTGGAATATTAAACATCATGACATCATAAAACAATTCATACAAGATAAAGGAATTCATAAGAATAATTCAATCACAACATGATCAAATCAATGTAATAATAGGGATAAAAACAGAACCCTTTATTATCTTAGATGGAAAATAATTTTGATAAAGCACTTGAACTCCATTCTTTAGGAAAATATCCTTTCTTCTTCAAAAAACATTTTTCATTTCATAACATGTCATACGACTTTAAAATAAAATAATTTGATTAAAAATAAACTTGAAAACTTGTAAAGGTAGCTTCTTGGAAATAATGCTTTAAAAATCCATTCATGTCGTATAAGTTAAAAAAAACATTCTTCGTACTTTTGTCGGAAAAGCCAAAAAGTACCTCGTATGAAAAACGACAAAAGATTCCTTTCATATCTTTTACTAAAAACTCACCGAAGGGTAAAATTGGATTTAAACAATTGTAGGTGGATAAATATAATATTACATATTGAGGAAACATGGATGTGGATGATAAAATACACCCCAGTAAAGTACAAAGTATAAACAATCTCGGATAGAAATGAGATTGTGATATTTCCCTTACCTTAGGTCCGACTTGCTTTGTAAGTGTCCGAACCTCCTGTATAATGATTTAAATCATGTTATTGACTTATTCCAGAATCATATTCATTGTTATTATATCATATATGGTCCAATTATGACTTTATATTACCAGTTCTTTTGTAAATTCATGTTAAAGTAGCGTTTTGGGTAAAATCGTCTCATTTGTCGTTCGTGTTTTTAACTTGTAATTATTAATATGATTACTTGGACCATGATTAATTATATCGAGAATGTAAAACATGATTTTTATATAATATATATTCAGAATATATATATATATATATATATAATATCGATAAATGGAATGAAATACACCGTTCATGGAGACGGTAGTCCGTACGTACGCATGAACGCTGTTTTCGTTTCCTTATTGAAGTGAATGGAATTAAGTAGATGACATACATATAAATTTACATAAATCCAGTATCATTATTATGTCATATATTTCATTAGTATTTATTATTAATACTTTATAATCATTCATGAATGGTTAATCATTGAGAATGAATCTCATCGCGTCGTGGAGACGGTAGTCCGTACGTACGCACGAGCGATGATATCGTTCCCATGGTCATGGAATTATGTTGAAGTGTATGTAGACTATTTCAGTATCAATATCACTTTATAATAATCATATATAGTTACTCATTACACCATTATACCCATCCTTGTAAGGTTATGATGGAAAATAGATTACACCACGGCGTGGAGACGGTATTCCGTACATACGCACGCGCGGTGATTTCATTTTTCCATAGGATGGATAGAAGGTGAATTAGGGTTGTTTCATATTTATAATAACATATCAGTATGTAAGTAATACTGATGTTATTACTTTATCATGAAACAACTAAAGAAGAAGAAGTTGAATAAGAAATAAATTGAAAAGATCGGTAATGGATATTACCTCTTCTTTGAAACGCCTCTTTGAATCCTCCACTTAGGGAACTAAGATTGGTCTTTGAAGAAGACCAGGACCTCTAGTATTATTCTAGGGAAGTGGAGAGGAGAAAATGGCAGGGGTTGGCCGAGCTTGAGTGCTCAATTTGGTGTGAGGAGGAGGGGGAGGAGGTGCCCTTTTATAAGGGAGGAGAGGGGCACCTTAGGAATATCTCAAAATATTATTTTATATTAAAGTCAAAATCGGTTTATAATGGATCCAAAGGGTCTTATTTCGAAGATAAAGTGGGGATGGGTCGAAATCTTATCAACCAATAAGATTTAGACAAGTTTAGGGTATTATTTTAACCTTATCAATTAGATTTAACTCTAAGTTAAATAATTTGACTTTTACCGTGTCTTTTTTTCTTTCTTTCACTATATGGTTAATAAACATACTATAACATGCCAAACGAACCCCAAATTGTTTATTATTAATATATATATCCTTATCTAAGTCATTTGGCCGAACCTTAGATTTTTAGGAATAAAATAACAATTAATAATATAATATTTGATTTAAAAACTATTTTCTGTCAATTTTGACACTATTTGATATATGATTTTTGTGAAAGTCATAACAGAATTATATGTTCGAACCAAGTTGATTAAATCAACCCTAATATATCATAGTAACCTATAAAATTATTGTAATTCATAAAAAGTCTCAAATTACATTTATTTTGGTGTTTATAACATCAATTATGTAAATATTTTATTAATAAGATAATTACTGCATCATCATTGTGTCATAAATAAATTAACTTATTTAATGTCTAAAAATTATAAATAAAATACCATCATGTAGGAAATATTTTTATCTTTCTAATGAATATTTACAATCGAATTTATCTTATGTATAACCCTATATTAAAAATGTTTTAGTAAATAAACTTTGATTTTAACTCTTTTAACCCTTCTTTGAATTAAATAATAATAAATGTCCTAATCTAATCCAAGTGGGCCTAAATGGTCATATTTTATTCCTAAATTTGTTTTTGGTCGAATTACACTTGTCCAATAGAATTAGGACATGTGTTAGGGTAATATTAATATCATATTTACCCTTAGTTACCCTATTTACTATTAACCGCGGTAAAAAAAGTAAAAAGTTACTATTCACCAAAAAATTATATTCATCTCATTGAACCACATTTTAGTCCTTGATATTAACCGTGTCTCTCAGATTTTCGAAATTCCATTCACAGAAGCGGTAAAATTAAGTTTTATGCAAAATTCAGTTTTTAACCTACCACTTAGTGGTTTCACTATTCATCAAAAATTGAAAGTTTTCAGAAAAGTACCAAAAATTAGGCCTAAGCTATATTTGATATTATGAACTCAAAAATGATTTCTATTTTACCAAATTCAAAAAATATCAGTTGCATTAATTAGTTTAAAAATTAACTCCCGTCGTCTAAACAAAAGGCGTGTTTTTAAGAGATAATAACTATCAAAAGATTGACACTTGTTTATAACTGGTTTAAATGTCAAATTACATCCATTGACCAACATTGTATTAAATTGTAAAAATATATTCTAAATATACTTTAAAACCACTCAAATTAATAATTTATTACTATTAATTTTTTCGATTGAAAAAGTTGTTTTTAATTAAAATTTAGTAATTTTAACTATTCATCAAAATACGAAAGTTAACCGAAAATTACCAAAATTTCACCTTAGGCTAAATTCGATACTCCTAATCCATAAATGAAGTCCATTTTGAAAAATAAAATTTACAAAATTTCAAAAAGTGGTTATTACTATTCATAACGGCTAGTTTTAATAATATCTTAATAGCATATCGTTGTTTAGCGAAACTTGGTGTTGCGTACAACACACGCTATCGTGGAAGGTCGCGATTGCGTGTAATGGAATGAAAGTCAAGGATGCGTATTGTGAAAGCTTCTTTTGTTGTAGCGTACAACACAAGACATTAATGAAATTAAAAAGAATATTTTTCATAAAATCTTGGGGCGTTACAAGGTGTCCTTTTATAAGGGAGGAGAGGGGCACCTTAGGAATACCTCAAAATATTATTTTATTTTAAAGTCAAAATCGGTTTATAATTGTTCCAAAGGGTCTTATTTCGAAGACAATGTGGGGATGGGTCGAAATCCTATCAACCAATAGGATTTAGGAAAGTTGAGGTTATTATTTTAACCTTATCAATTAGATTTAACTCTAAGTTAAATAATTTAACTTTTACCGTGTCTTTTTGTTTTCTTTCACTATATGGTTAATACACATACTATAACATGCCAAACGAACCCCAAATTGTTTATTATTAATAAATATATCCTTATCTAAGTCATTTGGCCGAACCTTAGATTTTTAAGAATAAAATAACAATTAATAATATAATATTTGATTTAAAAACTATTTTTTGTCAATTTTGACACTATTTGATATATGATTTTTGTGAAAGTCATAACCGAATTCTATGTTAGAACCAAGTTGATTAAATCAACAATAATATATCATAGTAACCTAGAAAACTAGTGGAATTCATAAAAAGTCTCAAATTATATTTATTTTGGTGTTTAGAACATCAATTATGTCAATATTTCATTAATAAGATAATTACTGCATCATCATTGTGTCATAAATAAATTAAATTATTTGATGTCTAAAAATTACAAATAAAATACCATCATGTAGTAAATCTTTTTATCTTTCTAATGAATATTTAAAATCGAATTTATCTTATGTATAACCCCATATTAAAAATGATTTACTTATTAAACTTTGATTTTAACTATTTTAACCCTTCTTTAAATAAATTAATAATAAATGTCCTAATCTAATCCAAGTGGGCCTAAATGGTCATATTTTATTCCTAAGTTTGTTTTTGGTCGAATTACACTTGTCCAATAGAATTAGGACATGTGTTAGGGTAATATTAATATCATATTTAACCTTAGTTACCCTATTTACTATTAACCGCGGTAAAAAAAAGTAAAAAGTTACTATTCACCAAAAATTATTTTCATCTCATTGAACCACATTTTACTTACTGACATAAACCGTGTCTCTCGGATTTTTGAAATTCCATTCACAGAAGCGGTAAAATTCAGTTTTATGAAAAATTCAGTTTTTTTTAACTACCACTTAGTAGTTTCACTATTCATCAAAAATTGATGTTTTTTCAGAACAGTGCCAAAATTTCATCCCAAGCTATATTTCATATTCCGAATTCAAAAATGAAGTCTATTTTACCAAATTCATTACATAAAAGTTGCATTAAATAATTTTATAATTAAATCCCGCTGTTAAAACAAATAGCGTGTTTTTAAGAAACAATATCTATCAAAAGATTGACACTTGTTTATGTCTAGTTTAAATGTGAAATTACATCCAATGACCAACATTGTATTAAATTGTAAAAATATATTCTAAATATACTTTAAAACCACTCAAATTAATGATTTGTCACTATTAATTATTTCGATTAAAAAAGTTGTTTTTAATTATAATTTATTAATTTTCACTAATCATCAGAATATGAAAGTTATCCGAAAAGTACCAAAATTTCACCTTAGGCTAAATTCGATACTCCGAATCCAAAAATGTAGTCCATTTTAAAATTTCTAAAATTTAAAAAGTGGTTATTACTATTCATAACGGCTAGTTTTAATAATATTTTAATAGCATATCATTGTTTCGTGAAACTCAGTATTACGTACCACACACGCTATCGAGGAAGGTTGTGATTGCGTGAAATGCAAGGCAAGTCAAGGATGCGTGTTGTGCAAGCTCCTTTTGGTGTAGCGTACAACACAAGACATTATTGAAATAAAAAAGAATATTTTTCATAAAATCTCGGGCTGTTACAAGAAAACTCCCTTAAGTGGATTTCCATGATGGAGTATAAATAGAACTCACATATTGGAGGTCAATGATAATTATGTATATAGTGGGGAGACCATGGTATATTATATGTTTTGTGTGGTTCCTATGATGTACTCAGAGAAACCCTAACAATGGATGAAGTAGGTATGGTTGATCAAGCTTTAATACTTGAGAATCAATGTGTCTTGATGTATATGGGGTAGGACTTGGTCAAACTATATTTTTATAATGTCGACACGATCCTTGTGAAATTCTTGGTCAAACTTCAGCACTTGGAAAATTAATTTGGGTTTAATCATGGTCACGGATTTGAGGATCACTGATGAATTTTTATTTATTTTTTACCAGTTATTTTTCAACTAGGTTGTGCATATTGCCTGATCATGAACATAAAATAGCCTATTGTAGGATTAATATTGGGGGTTTATTAATGAGATTCATCCCCCCCCCCAAGTATGTGCACCTCAATGTGTGTACAAACCTTATAACTTCTTTGAGGTTGAGAACATGATGCATAGTGGTTAGAGAAAAGTCCAATGATTTATGTATTGATAAAACACACCCATGTGGAGCCTTAGTATTGAATTGGAAAGCCCCCCAGACACCCCCTACCCCCCCTTGGACAACCACCCCAAACCCTTGAACAACCCCCAAACCCCCTGAATTCTGAATTGATTTCTTTAAGTACTTTATTTACTTTTAAATTATTTTTTAATGGTGAACGTGTATAATTGTTGTATGGGTATACTTTTTCTAATTTGCTTATGATTTATGAGTTAATTTTTTAAGGGTATACTTGCTTTAATTGGCTTATTGAGATGTTGTTTTTTTGCAGGTGTTCGGGTGTGCGGCTGCTGCTTTATCGGAGCAGTAGAGAGGGAATTTATCAATGCTCTTTTAGCCCTGATAAATCGTGCTTTTATCAGCGCTAAAAAATATCTAATAAACTACACCTTTATCATCCCTAAATAAGTGCTGATAAAAGCTAAGTTTATCAATGCTAATGGAGCGCTAATAAAGTCTACCTTTATCAGCGCTTGTTTAGCACTGATTAAGGGGTACCCCTTTTTCAGCACCGAGATTTATAGCGCTTTTTAGTGCTGTTAAAGCCCGTTTTAGCGCTGTTAATGCCCGTATTTGTCGTAGTGTAGATCCTTGAAAATCTTGAGTTCGTAATTTTCCCCTATTTTATTTTAAACCCAATTCACATTCCCCCAACTCTATTTTCCCTATCTGTACTGCGGGGCTCCTAAACCCCCTTGTCCATGAATCATCTCCCTCAGTTGAAGATATTTCATGTTTTAGGTATGTTTTTTTGGTTTTTTGGGGGTTTTCCTCTTCTCTTCACCCTCTCTTGGTTTCTTAATATTTTTTTATTTATTTGATGATAGGGTGTGTGGTTTATCTCTCAGTCTCAGTTCTTCCTTCTCCTTGAGTTTTTTCACATTCTTATGTCGTTGAGGTTGGAATTTCCATACATTTTCATTCTGAAGCATTTCATTTGATGTTTTATCCTTTTAAATAATTTTTAAATGTCTGATCTATGCTTGTGGGGTGTTAGTATTATTTTTTTATGGAATCTCAAGGTTGGAATTTTGATGGAAATGGGGTTTTAAGGGGTTTTCTTGGTTATGTCTATATGTACATCTATGCAAGGTGATTGGTAAAATTACAATTTGAATTCTAATTTGGTTTTGGACATTTTAAAATGGATTTAACCCTTTTTGTGATTGTGGATTTGACTCACATGTGGAATTTAGCTTTTTGTGTAATTTTTAGTGTTTTATTATAGTTTGTTGATTTTGTGTGAACTCTTGGGATTTGGTGCGACACACTTTAATATTTATTTAATTGAATCATGGGAATTTTAATGGTTGTCCATATATATTTTAGTGAATGTGGGAATATATATAAGTTCATGGGATGCACATTTAGATAGGAACACATGCATATAAATGGAAATCCCCAAAAGTGTCCATTCTAAAACCTTGGGTTTTGAAACACTCTTTCCCTACATTATATCTCTTCTTCACTTTATATCCTAAATGGTTTCCCAAATAACTTCCAATACCTTATAAATGGTTTCTTGGTCTCTTAATTAAATCAAATGTGGTTCTCAAACATGTTTTTCAAATTTGGATCATTTGGTACCTTGATGTTTAGTTTGGAAATTACATGACTTGAATGTCCCATATGGTATCTTCCAAGCATAAATAAGTTTTCCACATTGGTTTTGTAAATGGTTTTGGAATGAAATTTATTTTTTTGGGAATGGTTATTGTTTTAAAAAAATTTATGTCCCGGTTGGTACCTTTTGATGTTTTGGAAATTGGTTCTGAACCGACATTGTGTATAGGGCTCGTTACACTTGTGAAAGATTATATATATGATGGGAACCCCTATAATAAATCTTCTAATGAAAGGGATTACTCATAGACAATTTTGGTGTTTGGGAAAGGAATGCGTGGTGGAATTTTTGAGATATGTTTAATTCCATGCGTGTGATAACCTCCTCATTTTCATTTATGTTATTATCATGGGATTCCTTGATATCATCTAGAGGGTCGAGTGATGATTTTTTTCTATTCTATATTAAATTAATTAGAATCCCCTATATAGAAGAATGGGTAGGTGGTATTTTTATATAGTGAGGACAAATAAAAGTATCCCAGTTAGTTAGTCACTATAGAGGTGCACTATATGTCAGTAGGTGGTTCTAAACTGAGTGTCTCCAAATATTACTTCTAGGGATATTTATAAAATACCCATGATTTCATATTTGTATGTTTCTATTTTAGTTTATATCACATTGGTTACTTGTTTATTTAGTATTATTTTTCTTGTACCTATGTTTTAGTTCATTTATCTCTAGGTGTGTGTGATTTACACAGGCTTTTTGTACGTAGTTCAGTTTTCTTTTCTCATATAATTCACCAGGTGGTGTTTTGATTTGGTTTTCAAACTAGGTTTAAAAATGAAATGGATTTTTGGATTTTCAAAACGTAATAACCTTATTTTCATTAAATATATTTGTAAGTAGTTTATACGGAATATTTTGTGAAAGGAAATGTATGGATTCTGTTGTGATTACCGACTGGGCTATTTATGCTCACCCCCTACTGTGCCACTCAGTATCGGTAGACCCAAAATGTTTTTGTAGGTTCATCTTTTTTTTAGGTTTTTCTATGGATTGGACTGGTTTTGGGTATAATGGTGACCAATAGGTCCCCAAGAGATTATTTTGAGTTCTAATTTGGGTTCAATTCCATTTTTGTTTTTTGTTTGTTCCACAATAGTAGTATTTAGATATATTTATGTGTTTCATTGTTTAGTGATTTATGGAATCTCATTCTGTTGTTGCATGCTCTGTTTTGTTTTATTTATTTGTTAATTATTAGGCTAAATTGTTCCCATTTGGATAATTTTGATGCTCGACACTAGTTTCTAGCCTGGGAGGATTGAGAACTCCTCTTAGGCCTTATTGTTTGCTGAATATGTTGACAGGTTTGGGGTTGACTTGGGTTTGTTCGTGACAAAATAGAATATGAGCCACAATTTTTTAGTTGGTGTGTTAGCTAGTTTGAAGATAGTACTATCGGGACATGGGAGGTAGGTACGTGTAGAGAATAACGAACTCTTACTCATCCTAAGACTTGAACTATCAGGGGTAGTTCATGACTTGAGTATTTTACTTTTAATTATAGGTTTATGTTGTTGGTGCATATTTTGTTTGTGTGGATTGTTTAGTGATAATGGAAGTGAACAAGTGTTACATGGTGAGATTTCATAGAGTAACAACCCATTTGGATCCCGGGTGCATGGTTCAAGATACTTTTAGTGGTCGATGCATGCTCAGGTCATGGTTTTCTAAACCTTTTGGCCGAGTTATGCATGACCATTAGTCCCATATTTTTGAAGTTTTTGTGTGAGTTATTCTTTGACTTAATTTTCTTTAGTGTGAGTTTATTTTAATTATTTTTTTAGAAAATGGGTTTTCAAAAGGAAAATGATCACATGGCACGTTTTTTTTCAATGTGGGGTTTGGTGTTTGATATGGATTTTAAAATGAGTTTTGGTATTTTGGGAAAGTATACATGGAGTAATTTTTTTGGAATTTGGAATGTATATGGTGATTTTCAAAAGATGATTTTGATTTTGATTTGTGATGTTTGTTTTATGAGCATAGAGATTTGTCTTGGAATATTCTTTCAGTTTAATTTTGATTGGATTTCGATTTGGTTTTGTGTTTTTGTGTTATATAGAGTATGTAACCCAAAAAGATCCCAAAGGATTCTAGTAAGTCTCGTTCAGTCACTGGCCCTATCAAGAATCCCGATGGGGTGTTAGAGTCAAGTTCTTCTCAACTGTTTTTGGATTTTCATGGTGATTGAGGTCCGTTAGAAGCTGTGTGATGGATTGAGGAAGTTGAAAGTGTTTTCATGTATTTGGGAACTTCTCAGACAGTGAGGGTGTGATCTATACTATATTTTTTTAGGGAATGTGTTTAAATTGGTGAAAGGTGATCTTCCCTTCATCATCACAAGTTGCAATTAATGGGGAGGTTTTTAAGATCACTTTTATCCAACGATTCATATATGACGAAGTTAAGGTGAGGAATGTGGTGGAACTCTTGGGTGTTTATAATGGTTGATTTATAGGGAATCCCTATGTAGATAATTTTAAAGAGATGATTAATTTTTCTCTTAAGATATCATAAAGGATCAACTGAAATATCCTATTTGTGTATAGGGTATTCATCTATATAATAAGTATCGAGTTCTCTCATCCATAGAAGTTCTATTCCCTAAGCTAATGGATGAGGCATTTCTAGCTTATTTGGTTCATGGAGCACAATGTGTAGTAGTTGGTAATTAGGTTTCCCTTATAATTTGTGAAGGTTCCCCATATGGTGCGGGGTGTGTTCCAGATGAACCTGTTCCAAAAAAGCTTCCATCATCAGTTCCCTCTCAAAAATCATCAGACTGTTCTGTCGTGTTCGTCTAGTTTGGTCAGTTTGGGCATTCGAATCCATCTTTCCAAAATCATATAAAGAATTGTCGATGATGAATCCATTTGGGTCGCTTGTAGAAGTTCTTCAAGTGGTGTTTCTAGAAGTGGAATCCTTGTTTGGAGGTTACCAGATCCAGACTATAATGAATCAGATGATTCAAGGAACTAGTGCTCCAGCCATATGATTTGAGGTAAAGATTTTCACATAGTAAAGAATTTAATAGTGTGGGGTACCAGGGCCCATCTATTGTCTCTGATGTCAGAGTGGGGATTTTATAAGTTATCCATGTTCCAGTTTCCTTTGTTTTTGAATAACCTTCGTGTTTTAATGGTTTTTGTAGACTTATATTCTTGAAAACATCAATAGTGGTGATTTATAAATGTGAATCATTGAATTGTTATCCTTCACGTGGACTAGTATTATTTTTTGGTTGTTATATTTTGGAGATTCTTGTGTTTTGGGGAAATGATAAATCATGGTTTGGTTTGGTGTTTGGTTTGAGTTTCCTTCATTGGGTTTCTCCTCGTACTGGGAGTTTCATTATTGGTTAGTGCTTGTTATTTTTTAAAAGTTGGGGAGACCCACCATTAATCCTATTGTGGATTTCTACACCACTGGTTTGGTGTGAATTTTGAAGTTGAATGATTACCCTTGGTATAGTGGTTTTGTTTGGCCTCTTTTAGTTTCTGGTTTGAGATTTGTTCCTCATTTGGATTTATGACTTTATGGGAGTAGATAGTTTTTTTGGGTGGAATTGTCACACCCCAACATTGGTTTTCATTTATTTCCTTTTTTTTATTTTTTTCGTGATGGTTGATCTTGTTGTCTGAGGTTCCGACCATGTTCATGGTGAGGATTTTTGAGATTTGGAGGTTATGGTATGTTTTTGGCCTTGTGCACAGTTAGTTTGAACGATTTGGGGATAAAATTTTCATCTAGTGAATTCAGAGGGTGTTTTAAGTTATTTTTTTATTTTATGGGTTTTTATGAATTAATGATGCATATTTTGGCCAAAACTATGTGAGGAAATAGAGTAATAGTGTGGCATGTTGGTGGTTTCTAATACCTGGCACACGACTTTCACACAGTTGTCGAAAACTCTGCAGAAAGCATGCATGATGGATTTAAAATTTTTACAGAACTAATTTTCACGATTGGTTCACATTTTTTAAAACATTATTACCAGAATGTGTGGGATCCCCTTTATTCCAGTAAGGTGTACACAGTTGGAAAAAACAAGCCGGAAAACCATGTGACTTACCTAGACTATTGAAATCATGAGATTCCAATTTCCCCTATTTTTTGAAAACCCAATTCAAGATTCTCCTCCCCCATTAGTCCTAGAAACATTTTGGGTCTCCCAATATCCACTTCTCCCAGGATCCTCTCACTTGGATGAAGTTTATTCAAGGTTTTAGGTAAGTTTTTATTGATTTTTGGGTTTTTTTCTCCTGTACTATTATCCCTCACTTGGTTTCTAGATTTTTCATGGTTGTTTTATCTCTTATACAAACCCAAGGGGAAAATAAGTGATGTATCTTTGTATTTATTTTATTCTAAGGTGTGTGGTTTGTCTCTCGAGATCAGTTCTTCCTTCTCCGGGAGTTCTTTCGCATTCGCATGTCATTGAGGTAGGTGTTTCAGTCCATTTTCTTTTTTATGCATGTCATTTGATGTTTGATATTTCTTAAATAAATTTTAAATGTGCAATTCATTATTTTGGAATTTTAGTATTATTTTTATGGAATTTTCTTAATATAAATTTTATGGAAATGTGGTTATAAGGGGTTTTCATGGTTATATTTATATGTATATGTATGCAAGGTGTTTGGTAAAATTACAATTGTCCTTCTAAGTTGGTTTTGGACATTATGAAATGGTGTTATCCCTTGTTTGTGTTTGTGGTTTTGGTTCACATGTGTAATTGGTCTCTCCCAAATTTAACCATGTTTTTAGGGTTAGGTGATCACTTGTAGTTTAACTTTGGTTTTCAAATCCTCAGAGACCTAAGAATAAACCTATAGATATGTACATTCTATAGAATGTTTTTGGATATAAAGTTTCCAAATTTGGGTTAATTTTAGATTGGTTAAAAATAGCACGAATACTTCAATGTGAATTAAATTTATGAGAAAGGGTTGATCTTAGGTTCTTACAATGGATGGATTGGATGAAATTACTTTTTAACAATTTCATATTTGAGTTGGGTTCATTCAAGAAGATCAAAAAACATAATTAATTACTGGTTTAATACCTAAAAATCGTACTACTAATCACATATAAAATTGGAGGATTAATGTTTTGATCACTCTTTGGTAAAGTTTTGTATTATCACTTTATGTGCATGGCATTAAATTCAACAAGGACCAAGGATTTTAAAGATCATCAAACCAAAATCTCAATTAAAAGAAGTAATTAAAAATTAATATAGTAAGAAATAACACCCAATACAGTCTCTTTATAGTCCCTTGTATCAACCTATAAGTGTGTTATCCTTCCATTGATTATATTCTGTCGATGGAAATGGGAAGTAGACTCATGAAGGAGGAATTGAAGAAGAGAAAAACAATAAAACAAAACAATAAATCCACTATTGTGTGAATAATTTCACACTGTTTGGATTGAATAAATTCACACCTTAAGGCAATATTATCAACATGAAATGGAGAATGAAATAATAATAGGAGAATAAAAACTTTTATTAAGAATATAAGGTGAATTGAACAACATACATGAGGAAGAAATGCAATTACAATCACAAAGCGGTTGCATAACAATAAAATTAAACCAAACACCAAATTTAATCAACTGCTTCATCAATGTAATGACCCAAAGTTTCATTAATGGAAATCCCTTTTGATCCAATTAAATGTCTCTTTATGTAGAATGTTTATATAAAATGTCAACTTCGTTGGGTTTATGTTACAAATTGTGATCGTTGCTTTTATATCCATTGAACAGTGATCACATGATTAGTGTAAATATAGGGCTTTAACAAACTCAATTTACTCAGACAAAGGAAGCGATGGCCTCATCCAGTATAATTGCTCTATTCGAATCCCATTTTTCGGAGCTTGGAAATGTGGTGGCGTCTTTGGGATTCTCTCTTGACCATGCCCAAGTTGAGCTTCATCATGTCAAGCTCGAACAAGACCTTCTATAGGAAAAGTGGAAGTTGATAAAGATTACCCTTCGAGCGTTGTTATCTGAGCCAACACAAGAGTCTGTCACCATCGCACACCTTACCCTTAGGTCTTATGTGGCTGTTTTAAGGGGTTATGTAACAAATCTCTAGTTCTATGTTCATGTACATTATTTTTGTATATAATAATGAATATACTTTCTTGTCATTATTGATACATTGTAAATAGTTTTTAAAGTACAAATAGCGTTTTAGTTATTATTTAATTAATAAATATATTTTATTAAATTAAGGGATTTTTGAATTAAATAATTTTTTAGTAAAATATTATTATTATTATTAAATTAATTTTTTTAAATATAAATAATATTATAATTTTATGAATGCAATTGTAATTTTTATGATGGTTTGAAATCCATTTTTGTCAAAACCCGTGAATTTTCAATAAGTGTCGGTTTTAATTTTAAAAGTGAAAAATAACATATTTAGAAAATTATTTAGATAAAATAAATGTTATTTATTGAATGAGGATGTTGAAATTATCCAACAGTGAATTTTTCATAATTTTCTGAGACAGTCAAATTTTTGGGTAAAAATTAATTACAATTTAAATATATAATATGGTTTATGACATCATAATGACCCAATAGTGATTTAATAAAATACTATAAGCTTTATGTTCGGCCAAAATATGTTTTACCATTAAAATAATTTGATTTTAGGTTTGTTTGACTTATTTTACAACGCATTAATGGACCCCTCAAGACTTATTAATCATTCTGTCTTTTTAAATTATTTTCCATGGGAGTGTGACTCACCTCCACATATGCAACCACATTATTTTAAAAATTTCGGACTTTGGCCTTATAAAATATTGTTTTCTTCTTCCCTTTTCCAAAAAACATGGGGAAATCCATGAGCTGATTTGTGGTTTGGATTAGTTTAATGTAAGGTGTCCCAAACCTAAATAATAAATAAATCACTCACCTTTACTATATAAACCCACCAAAGCTCCCACTTCCTCCTCACTATAAGCCTTTGGAGTTCGTCCAACCTCTGCCATACTCTCTCTATAATCCTCCCAAGGTGCTCTAAGATCCCAAGAAGCCTCTCTCAAGCCTCTCTCAAGACCTTGGAAGCATACTTCCAAGTAAGGGTTTTTTTCCTTTCACTTTTTTTGTCCAATTTTCATAATATTGTTATCCCCTTTTAATTTCAATTATAAATGCTGGGGTATGGTTTTTCACCTCCCCCATACTGCCCTATTATTGTTTTAATTATGGGAGACCCATTTTTCTCTCATTAAATGCCTCCCATATACACCTGTAACAATGCCGAAATTCCGAAAGGAAATTATCTCTCCTCATTTACATTCAAGCAATACTTTTTGGTCATGAATCTAAATTCCATTACAATTGTTGGGACATGTATCAATATGACCCCCTTGCTGTCCATTTCATATAGATATGATGATACACCTCTTTCTCTATCATCATCATTTTTTTATGGATTCTTATATAATGCCGCTATGCTGCCGAAATTGCACCGATTTTCTAAGCCAATGCCATTGGGTAGTGAATACAAAGCCCATTTCTCTATCAAAGGTATTCACCTTCATGAAAATTTACTTATTTATTATAAAGTTTAATTCCACATTCCTTTTTTATGGAATGGATGATTATGTTTTATGAATCCATGTTTTATGATCCATGTGGCACACTTATGCATGAAATGAAATGATTATGAAGGGTGCACCCTTATAGCGCTACAATGCATTGGGTAAAGTACAATATCATGATACTTCATGTGCAATGAGTGTTGACTCATACTAATTCAAGATCAATGAGGGTTTACTAATGCTTCATGTGCAATGAGGTTTTACTCATGATCCATGTGCAATGAGCCTTGGCTCATGCTAGTTCCATGTTAAGTATTGTTGCCACATTTACATGTTATGATTATGATGCTTTATCATGCCTTTATGTTCTTGTTTCTCTTGTGATCTATTGATATGCCTATTGTCTAACATTTATTTTACTTATCATTTATCCCATGTTTATTACCTTACTAGGATTTATAGCTCACCCCTTTTCTTATGCATGTCCTCAGGTTATCTCATGCAATGCTAAGTACGAGGGAATGCAGTGGTCATTAAAGGAAGTTTTCAATAAAGATGTTGTATTTCATGCTTTAAATTTTTATTTAATGATCCTAAGCCCCAAAAACACAATACATCTCGATCATCCATGTTGTATCAAGTGAATAGTTTATGTAATAAATCATGTTTATGTTTGTAATAAAAGCAGGGTTGTCAAAGTTGGTTTCAGAGGATAGGTTTAGTTATTTTCGGGATTACGATTAGAAACCCCCAGTAAAGACTTAGAGACAAGACTAAGTATAATAAAAAACATCCCTATGTCTTGGTACGTTATGAGTATGTGGTTTATCAAACAAGTACATACCTGTCTGGATATGATCTAGTAGAGGCGGCTCTAGAACAGATGTATCCTAGGGTTAAAACCTGAAAACACCACTTTGAGCTAGACTCGAACATGAATTGGTGCACGAAAACGGGCCTTGATGCACTCTTGGTTACGACACTCCCTGGGGATATGTTTTGATAAATTCACAAGCTTATTATGAACCCTTATTAAGGGAAAAAATAAATTCCCCTAAGAATATATGTTCGAAAGTAGATCATGAAAAGCCTAGATTGAAGCCTATAAAATCATGAGTTGAGGAAATAAATGTTTATTTATAAGTTATGAACTCTTTTCTTTGGATTACCATTTATGTGTTACCCCCCTAACTTTCCTTTTATTCCAGCCAATGGCTGGTAATAGGAGGACTCGGGCTAACAACCGATGTGAAGATCAGTGTGATGAGTACTAATGAGATGCACAATCCAATGGGAGCGGGAATCATGAACTTTTTCATGCTTCTCTCTCTGCTAACTCAAGCATTGAATAGAAACATGGTTCAAGAGGAACGTCAAAACCCTCTTATGAAGGAACAAGTCACTATCGAGAACTTCATTAGACAAAGGCCTCCTACTTTTAGTGGATCATATGACCCCACGATCACTGAACAGTGGATCAACTCCATTGAAAAGATCTTCTCCATCTATCAATGTTCTAAAAAAGAGAAGGTTCTCCTGGAAACATATCGTAAGGAGGGTGAACTGATCAATGGTGGAAGTTGATCTAAAATACGAAGCCTGAGGAGGAGATCGAGGAATTGGAATGGTAGGATTTCTGGAATATGTTATTCGAAAAATATTTTCTGTGAACACTACGGCTTAAGATGGAAGGGACATCCTTTCCCTCAAGAAAAAAAAAGAATAATATGTTGGATCGTATGAGAAAAACTTCACCAGGCCTGCATGATATGCTTCCGCCTTTGTCGTTACCCCCAAATGCAAGGTTGACCGCTTCTTTAGTGGGATGAAGCCTAACATACGGAAAACATTAGAGATCCGTGACTTCGACACCTATGAGGAAATTTTCTGATGTGCCCTCAAGGTCGAAATTGAAATCGGGGAATCACAGGGGTATAATGGGGACAAGAAGCATAAGGTGAACATCAATGTTGGTGGTCAGATGGATAAATCCAACGGTGCTAAGAAGATACAGCACCCCACTAGCCAAAAGTGTGGAATGAGGCACAATGCAAATTGTCTCAAGGGGACGAGGAAATGCATTAGGTGTATAAGGGAAGGGCACCTAGCTATTAACTGTCGTCAAGAAAGACCCGCAGCTGCGACAGAGGAGAGGAACGCTCCGTTTGAACCTCAACAAGTTGTTCATTTCTAAAACTGCAAACAACCGGGGTATTTTTCAAATCAGTTCCCTAATCCAAGGGGTTTCGGAGGCAACCAACAACCTCCAAGGCAGTAAGGAAGAGCTTTTTCCATCACTTCTGCTGAGGTAAACCCCGAAAACAAAGTGGTGACAGGTATGCTAGTTATTCATTCAAGAATAGAGAATGTAATTTTTGATTTAGGTTCTACGCATTCTTTTATATCTCGAAAGATTAGTAGAACAATCCCAGCACCACCACAAATCATGGAACTGAAGATGTCGATGAGTACGGAAAATGGGGAAATCATTGCATCCCTTGAATTTAAGTCCTCCCCTGTTATAATATGTCGATTGAATTTCCTGGAGAACCTCGTCATACTCCCTCTGGTTGAATTTGATACAATTCTTGGCATGGATTTAATTTCCTTATATAGAGCCAACATAAATTTTTGGGAGAGGGAAATCACACTATATATGGAGAATCGACCTCTGATTCTTTACAAGTGTAAGGAGGAAGGTGAATCTCCTCTAGCTACATCATCTCAAGAATGGATATTACTGCCCTACTAGCATGCGTATCTGGCTCAGATGATTGAGTACAAGGAAGAAACCATCTTTGATGAAATGCCTATTGTGAGGTAATTCGCTGAAGTGTTTCCCGAGGAACTCCATCGTCTTCCTCCTAGAAGAGACGTTGAATTATCAATTAAACTTATTCCTGGGGAACCACCAATATCCAAGACTCCATATAGAATGGATGTCGTTGATATTGATGATTTGAAGAAACAACTACAGGATAATCTGGATAAAGGGTTTATACACCCAAGTGCTACACCATGGGGTGCACCCGTCCTCTTTGTTAAGAAGAATGATGGGTCAATGCGGCTTTGCATCGAATATCGCGAACTTACCAAAATCACGATAAAGAACAATTATCCTCTCCCACAGATCGATGACTTCTTCGATCAGCTGTGTGGATCACAGTACTTCTTCAATATAGATTTGCGTTCGGGATATTATTAAGTAAGGTTGAAGAAGGATGATGTCCCCAAGACTGCTTTTTGTACAAGATACGGTCACTATGAATTCATAGTAATGCCTTTCGGACTCACTAATGCTCCAGCAATCATCATGGACATGATTAATAGAGTCTTTAGAGATTACCTTGACAAATTTGTGGTATTATTTGTATATGATATTCAAATATAATCCAAAACAAAGGAGGATCATCGGGAGCATTTAAGAATTGTACTAGAGACTTTGCGCAAGGAGAAGATCTATGAAAAGTTCAATAATGTGAGTTCTGGTTGAGAGAGGTCTCATTCTTGGGTAATATCAACAAAAGCAATGGGATATCACTGGATCCCTCAAAAATAGATGCAATTGAGGGATGGACGAGGCCAACACCAGTAACGGATATCCATAGCTTCTTGGGGTTAGCTGGGTATAATCGACGATTAGTGAGAAATTTCTCACGATAGTCCAACCCTCTTACCAAGATAACTCGAAAGGGAGTAATGTTTTCTTGGAGTGATGAATCTGAATAATGCTTCAAAGAGTTTAAAAGGAGGCTTATCACTGCGCCCGTGCTCAATTTACCCATAAGTGGGGAACCATTTGTGATATTCAGTGATGCTTCGAAGAAGGGATTAGGTTGTGTGCTGATGCAGAATGATAAAGTGATATCCTATGCCCAAAGAGAGTTGAAAATCCCTGAGATAAACTATCATACGCATGATCTGGAGTTGGAGGCAGTGATATTTTCCTTGAATATCTGGAGGAATTATCACCATGGGGAGACATGTGAGATATATACTGACCACAAGAGTCTTAAATATATATTCACACAGAAAGAGATTAATATGCGCCAGAGAATATGGATAGAGCTCATCAAGGATTATGAATGTTCAATACATTACCACCCTGGGAAAGAGAACAAAGTGGAAGATGCCCTAAGTAGAAAGGACCCAGCGATTATATCAATGATGAGAATTGAGAAGGATCCAATATTCTTAGACTTGATGAAGATGAATATGGGAATCATAAAGAAGGGAACATGATCAATCCTTTCACAAATGATTGCTCAACCGTCTCTTTTGGAAAGGTTAAATGATGCTCAAAATGATGATATGAGAATTCAAGAAAAAGTGGAAGCTTTAGAAAAGGGGAAATCCTCAGAGTATAATGTTAATGAAGAAGGAATTGTGCAATTTGGGAAAGGACTATGTGTTCCATAATGTCCAGAGATGAAGAAAAATCTTTTGGATGATGCACATAGTTCAAATTTAACTATTCACCCCGGGAGAACAATGATATATCGAGATCTCCGAGAAAACTTTTGGTGGGACAATATGAAGAAGGAGATCGCTGAATATACATCAAAGTTCCTAGTGTGCCAGAAAGTGAAGGTAGAGAGGCTGAAGTTTAAGGGGATGATGCAACCATTGCCCATACGAGAATCGAAATGGGAGAACATCACTATGGACATTGTCACCGTACTTCTGAGGACATCCAAAAGCAACAATGCAATCTGGGTTTTTGTGGATCATCTTACAAAGACTGTACACTTCGTTGATATTTAGGATGATTTCTCATTGGATCAACTGGCACAGATATATATTAGGGAAGTTGTAATGCTGTATGGAGTACCACTATATATTGTGTCTGACTGAGATCCAAGATTCACCTCTACATTTTGGCAGAGTCTTCAACATGCTCTATATACTGAACTGAACATCAGTACTGCCTATCATCCTCAAACTGATGGAAAATCCGAGTGGAGTATCCAAACACTTGACGACATTTTGAGAGCGTTATCAATGGAATTTAAAGGAAGATGGTATCAACATCTTCCTCTGGTTGAGTTCTCTTATAATAACAGTTTCCACTCGAGCATCCAAATGGAACTATATGAATCCATGTATAGGAAAAGGTGTAGAACACCGGCATATTGGGATGAGGTCAGTGAACGTAAGCTGTTTGGACAAGAAATGGTCTAGGAAATGGTGGAGAAGGAGAAAACCATTCAGCAGCATATCAAGGATGCCTAGAGTAAATAGAATAGTTATGAAAATAATCATTGATGAGACATTGAGTTTAAATTTCGAGACATGGTTTTTCTACGCATATCTTATTGGAAGAAGTTCATGAGGTTTGGAAAGAAAGGGAAGTTAAGTCTAAGGTACATCGTCCCCTTCGAGATTCTTGATCATGTCGGGGATGTGGCCTATCGGCTAGCACTTCCACCTACCATGGCCAAAGTACATGATGTATTTCATGTATCCCTCTTAAGGAAGTACATACCGGACCCTTCACATGTACTCTCTTCTGAGGTGGTACAGTTGGAGTATGATCTTTCTTTTGAGGAGAAACCCGTGAAGATCTTAGATCGTAGAGAAAATGTTCTATGAAATAAGACAATGCACCTCTTCATGGTGTTGTAGAGAAACCACAAGTTTGAAGAAGCAACATGAAAAATCAGAGGAAATGATGAAGCTGAATTATCCACATCTGTTTTAGTGTAGGAAAATGAAATTTCAAGGGCGAAATTTCTTAAGGGGGGAATATTGTGAAGAACGAATGTTTCATTAATGAAAATACCACTAGATCTAATTAAATGTCTTTTTATGTAAAATTTTTATATAAAATGTCTACTTCTTTGGTTTTATGTTAAGAATTGTGACAGTTGTTTTTATAGACGTTGAATAGTGGTCTAATGATTAGTATAATCATAGGGCTTTTACAAACCCAATTTACTCAGACAAAGGACGTGATGGCCTCTTCTAGTAGAATTTCTCCATACAAAGCCCATTAGTTAGAGCACAGAAAAGAGGTGGTGTCTTTGGGCTTCACTCTTGACCATGCCCAAACTGAGCTTTGTCATGTCAAGCTCGAACGGGACTGTCTACAGGAAGAGTGGAAATTTATAGAGATTACCACTCGAGCGACGTTATCTGAGCCACCCCAAGAGTCTGTCACCATCGCACACATTACCCTTAGGTCTTATGCGGTTGTTTGAAGGGGTTATGTAATAAATCACTAGTACTATTTTCATGTACATTATTTTTGTATATAATAATGAATATACTTTCTTGAAATTATTGATACATTGTAAATAGTTTTTAGAGTACAAATAGAGTTTTTAGTTATTATTTAATTATGAATTATATTTTATTAAATTAAGAAATTTTTTAATTAAATAATATTTTAATAAAATAATAATATTATTATTAAATTAATTTTTTTTAAATATAAATGATTTCATAATTTTATGAATGCAATTGTAATTTTTATTATGGTTTGAAATCCATTTATGTCAAAACCCGTGAATTTTCGATAAATGTCGGTTTTTATTTTAAAAGTGAAAATTAACATATTTAGAAAATTATTTAGATAAAATAAATGTTATTTCTGGAATCATGATGTCGAAATTATCCAAGGGTGAATTTTTTATAATTTTCAGAGTGTCAAATTTTTGTGTAAAAATTAAATACCATTTAAATATATAATGTGTTTTATGACCTCATAATGACCCAATAGTTATGTAATAAAACACTATAAGTTTTATGTTCAGCCAATATATGTTTTACCATTAAAATAATGTGATTTTGGGTTTGTTTGACTTATTTTACAAAGCATTAATGGACCCCTCAAGACTTATTAAACATCTTGTCTTTTTAAATTATTTTCCATGGCAGTGTGACTCACCTCCACATAAGCAACCCCATTATTTTAAGATGTTCAGACATTGGCCTTATAAAATATTATTTTCCACTTCCCTTTTCCAAAAACCATGGGAATAAACCATGAGCTTATTTTTGATTTGGATTAGTTTAATGTAAGTGGTCCCAAACCTAAATAATAAAGAATTCAATCACATTTCCTATAAAAACCCACCCATGCTCCCACTTACTCCTCACTCATAGCCTTTGGAGTTCGTCCAACCTATTCCCTACTCTCTGTAAAATCCTCCCATGGTTCCCCAAGCTCCCAATAAGCCTCTCTCAAGCCTCTCTCATGCCTTTGGTAGCACACTTCCAAGTAAGGATTTTTCTTCCTTTCACTTTTTTGTCCAATTTTCATAATATTGTTATGCCCTTTTATTTTAAATAATAAATTATGGGATATGGTTATAAACCTTCCCCATACTTCCCTCTTATTGTTTTAATGATGGGATACCCCTTTGTCTCTCATTAAATTCCCCCCATGTACACCAGTTACTATGCGGAAATTCCAAAAGGAACTTCTATCTCCTCATTTACATTCAAGAAATACTTTTGTATCATGAATCTAAATTCAATTACAATTGTTGGGACATGTATCTATATGACCCCCCTTAATGTCCATTTCATGTAGATATGATGAGACAGCCCTTTCTCTCTCATCAAAAATTTTTATGAATTCTTATATCACGCCGTTATGCTTACAAAATTGCACTAATTTTCTAAGCCAATGTCATTGTGTAGTGAATATCCTACCCATTTCTCCATCAACGGTATTCATCATCATGAACATTTAATTATTGATTATAAAGAGTTATTCCACATTAATTTTTTTTGAAATAAATGATTATTTATTATGAATCCATGTTTTCTGATCCATGTGGCACAGTTATGCATGAAATGAAATGTTAATGAAGGGTGTTCCCATATATGGCTCCAATGCATTGGGTAAGTATAGTATCATGATACATCATGTGCAAGGAGTTTTGACTCGTGTTAATTCAAGTGAAAAGAGGTTTTACTCATGCTTCATGTGCAATGAGGGTTTACGCATGCTCCATGCGCAATGATCCTTGGCTCATGCTAGTTCCATGTTAAGTGTTGTTGCCACATTTCCATGTTATGATAATCATGATTTATCATGCCTTTATGTTCATGTTACTCTTGAGATCTATTTATATGCCTATTGTCTAACATGTATTTTACTTCTCATGTATTCCGTGTTTATTCCCTTACTGGGCTTTATAAATCACCCCTTTCTTATGCATGTCCTCAGGTTATCCCATGAAATGCTAAGTATGAGGGAATGTAGTGGTCATGTAAAGGATGTTTTCAATAAAGATGTTCTATTTCATGTTTAAGTTGTTATGTAACGATCCTAGTCTCTAAAGACTGTAGACCTCTCAATCATCCATGTTGTATCAAGTGAATAGTTTATGTAATAAATCATGTTTAAGTTTGTAATACAAGAAGGGTTGTCATAATCAACACTAAATTAAATAATAAATTTTTAATCCTAGGGTATAGCCTCAAATATTTAAAATCACCTAAATTAATGTTGGGGGGGCTAGGTGGGTGGAATGTTAAGGGAGAGTGGATTTTTCCACCCTTGAAAAACAATCTGTACCATCTCTCATCCACTAAACATAGGTTCCTAAATGATTATATATATGGCCACATTTCTGGGGGTCCATAGAAGACAAAAATAAATATACGAATGTCCCATGATAGTATCTAAAATTTCAAACCCAGTATATATTTGGTTTGTGAGATATGTGTAAAATGGTGTGCTGTTTTTCTGGACCGAAGAATTAAGACCACAATTTTGACTCCAACTTGGGCCTCATGGAACTCCCTTTAACCCTTTGAATTAGATCTTGTCACAATTGGATTAAATGTTCCCATTTATTTCCTATCTCTTCATTTCAATTTTTAGAATTATTTAGCTTCGATCTTGGTCTCTACAGTCTCTTTATTGGGCTACTGTCTAATTTACTTTTCCCAGAATGTGTTGCCATCAAATCCCACATTGGCCATCTTTCAATGTGAATTTACATGTGATAAAAAAAAGAATTGTTCCTTATATCATGGGATATATAAAAATAAAATATTAAATAAAATCATGGCCATTTTGTGTTTTAATAAGTGTTCAAATATGTACCATGTAATAGTTCTCTTTAATAATGAATTACAATCATAATGTGAAATAATGTTCAAATTGTAAAATGAACTAAAAATGGTGTATATGAATAATTAAGCACATGCATATTATAATATAAAAAATTAATATTAGCCACTATTAATGGTTTATAACACCCCCCAACTTGTTTTTTTCTAGTCCCGAGAAAAATATATCTCAAAAATATGAAATGCGAATTCTTTTTTTTCATAAAAAATTTAATACAAATTGATCACCAAAAGACCTCATACTAAACAATTATGAAATCCATAAAATTAATTTAAAATAATCTTGGTCCAAAGTCATTTCCCAAGCCTAATACCATTCCTTTACTCAAATTCTTCACAACATTTCATCCAATTTAAATTAAGCATGATGAAGTATTGTGCATCACAATAGACACGAAGGTTTATCTTTATTAAATGGAGAAAATATGGAAGCACTAGGTGGAATCACATTTAATATTAAGATGAGTATTCATTTTTTTTATTTTTATTTGGTTTTTTTGTTGCAATTTTTCCATGGTAATTGAAATTGAGCTCAATCAAGTCAACCCATTTAGCAAGACTTTTCTGATGACTCCCATGCTCAAAGACCTTAGGGAACCAAGTGATTCTCACATACTCAGGCATCATCTCGAGTTTAATCAATCAAAAAAATTAAAATTACCATTAATAGAGAGAAAATTCAAAACTCCATGACAGAAAACTATGAGTTCATGATCCGCAACTACCGAAAGGCGCACATTGGGTTAGTCTAGTTCTCTACGCGCAATTATTCTTGATTATTTTTTTTTTATTTTTTTTCTATTTTTTGAATACTCATGTAAAAATAAAATGATCGTGAAAACTATTCCATTTATTAAGGGACGCTAAGAATTCAAACTAATAACCCACAATCCAAAGGATGACCATTATTTTTTTTAATGGATGAAAATCTAAACATTGAAAAATCACAATAGACAATTGCACTTTCCATAATCTATGATCATGAACTTAAACATGCATTAAAATAATAATAAAAGCAAGAAAAATTATTTTATATTCAATTTCAAAGTGTAAAATTTTTATTGTCATGTTTAAGGTTAAAATAATATTTCCAACGATGCATATTTTTTTTTATTTCATAACATTTTTTTTAAAATTTTAAATATTTTTATTTACAAAAAAGAAATTTTTTATTTCAACTCCCCCCAAATTATTATAAAATTGTCTCCGGTGTTTAAATAAAATAAAATTTCTAAGTGTATAGTGGTAGAATATATGTGTTCAAAAAGGAAATTGAAAATGAGAATCACGGAATGAAGTCACCTGGTGGTTGAAGTTGAAGTACGTGTTGCTACCATTTAATCACTTGATCTCTATGCCACTCAGAGAAGCCTCATAAATAATGGTAGTTTGTGTTTTCACACCTATGATATGCCTTGAAATTCAGATATTTTATTATCACCTCAATCTTATACACCAACACAATGAGAACCCCATGGTAACCCCAAGAGGTTCCCCTAACTAAAAAAAAGAAAGGATAGAAAAATGTACCAGTTAAATTTTTTATACATAACACAGACCTAAGGTATAATATATATATATATACACATATATATAAATATATATATATATATAAACTATTAAATATATATATATATATATAATTTATGATGTGTGAAGGGTAGGATATAAGACAGTGGAAGGCGTGCTCCATTATTATCCTGAGGTCGGGGGTTCGAGTCCAATGGGGGTTTATCTGCCTTGACCTACAACATTCCCTTTTTAAATTAAATATACATATATAATAATATTAGTATAAATATTTAAAAAGAACAAGTGGGAAGTAGTATGTCTCATAAGTTAGTGAACGACGTGTACGACTCTTTCCCAAATGTTGTGGGTTAAAGTCATGTTGTGCCCACCTTTGATATGGGTGGAAATTTTTTGAATAAAAATAAAAATATAATTGTTTTCCTATTTTTTAACTATAAATATACATATAAATAAATATAGATCACATAAAATAAAATAAATATTACATATAATAACAACAAATTAAAAATAACTAAACTAAAAGAATAACAAAAATAAAATAAAGGATATGAAAATAAATGTTGAAAATATTTTATTTTGAATTGATTTTTTTACACACAAATACAAACACAAAAAATAAAAAATAAAATAAAATAAAATCCATGTTATTGTTGGGTTGCCTCCTAAAAAGCACTTAAATTATTGTCTTTACCTTTACATGAATCCCCCTAAATAACCAATACCAAATTTCATCATTTTAAGCACCAAATTTTTCTCCACTTCTACAAGATTAAGATTGATTCTACATTGGGTTTGGTGGGATGTTTTGGAAAATGATTAATTAAAATAGTATATCTCCCAGTGATAAGGATAATTCTATGAGTATAGAAAAGGACCCATCCAATCACTTTCCTAATATTTCATAAGACATCAAGGTGAATTTTCTTATCATTAGCATTGAGAGGGGGTGAAATGAAAATTTAATGTTTTTTTATCCCCTATGATGGAATAGTTGGGAGAGGAAGGGTGGACCATTAGTTTGAGATTGGGTTGGATAAAAATTTTAGACATAGTTCGAGACATTGAATCTAACTCAGTTTCATTTTCCTAATTTCTTAATAGAATTTGTTCCTTTAGAACAGAAGAATCAACCAAATAATTGGAAAGATAAATGTTAGGAATGGGTATGAACTCAATGTTTGTGATTTCTCTTATTGGTTTTCTGATTAGTGTTTGTGAAAAATCACCAATGGAGTTATACTTATGAAACTCATTCCATGATGTCAAATTCTATTCTTTTGAAACATAAAATCAATTTCCTCCCTATTTAAAGAACCTTTAACAATGCATTGATTTTCGTCATATGTCCCAAATCCAATGTTTGGTTCTTCAGTATTTCATGAGTGGTTTGTGGAAGAAAAAATTCTTCTATCTGTGATGTGGAAGGGACAAACTGAGTGGGAATGGGTACCATAACTATTTTAATTATTTGTAGTTTTAATCTTAATGATAAAAATTAAAAATTCATTTTACCCATTTGTTCACACATTTTATCAAGATGTTGTTTTGTAATAGGTTTTATAGGAGGTCAGATGTCATAGAATTCCTTAATATTGACCTCTTTAACCATCCATGATAGGGATGCAAATTCATCCATTGAATATTCATCATCCCGATGATTGTACATGTCACTAGGTCTCTGGTAATCAATCAAGGGTTTATCAAGGAAATTTAATAATATAGGTGATTCCCAATATTTATTGTCCATTTTATTTCAGCATGGGTTTGTGATATAGTAACTTGATAGATACTCTATTAGAGAAGATTTAAATTTTTATTCTAGATTTTCTAGGCACACACAAATAGAAAGGGGTAAAGATAAGAGAGATGGGGTGAGAAAAGAGAAATGGGGGAGAATAAAATGTGTATTTAGATGAATTACTTGGGTCCCTAGCAATGATTCCAAAATTTGGTATTTTCCAAATTTACCCAAGTTTTTAGGGTTAAGCGGTCACTTGTAGTTTATCTTGGGTTTTCAAATCCTCATAGACCTAATAAGAAACCTATAGAAAAATACATTCTATGGACTATTTTTTGCTACGAATTTTCCAATTCTGTGTTGATTTTATATGGGGTTAAAAGAGAACTAATAGTTCTATGTGAATTCAATTTATGAGAAAGGGTTGATCCTAAGTTCTTACAAGTGATGGATTAGATAAAATTCATTTTTAACGATTTAAATTTCTTATATTTGAGATGGGTCCATTCAAGAAGATCAAAAAACATCATCACTTACTGGTTTAATACCTAAAAACGTATTACTAATCACATATACACTTGTAGGGTCAAATTTCTGATCACTCCAAGGTAAAGGTTCGTATTATCACATGAAGTGTGTGTCTTTAAATTCATTAAGGATGAAAGAGTTTAAATATCATCAAACAAAAATATCAATAAAAAAATGTGATTGGACATTAATGGTGTGATAAATAACATCCAATCCAGACCCTTTATACTCCCTAGGATCAACCCATATGTTTTTATCCCTCTATTGATGCTATTCTATCAATGGAAGCGGGAAGTAGACTCACGAGGGAGGAATTGAAGAAGAGAAAAACATTAAAACAAAACAATCACTCCACCATTGTGTGAATAATTTCAAAAGATTTGGTGTGAATAAATTCAAAACATGAGGAATTATTATAAAAATTATATGAATAAGATCATAGTAAGAGGATAATAAGATATTTTTTTAAGAATCTATGGTGAATTGGAAAACATACCTAAGGAATAAATTCAATTACAAACCCAAAGAGACAACATAACAATACAATTAAACCAACCACCCAGGATGATCAAATAATTCACCACCAATACCTAAAATATGTATTTTTGAGGCCTTGGGTAGAACCTATAACATTTTAATTCACCTCAATTAATAGTGGTGTTCCTAGGTGGGTGGAATGTTAAGGGAGAGTGGACTTTTCCACCGTTGACAATCAATATGAGCCAAATTGCATCTTCTAAACAGAGGAGTCAAAATGAGCATCTATATGGATGAATTTTGATGATACATATAATAAAAAATTTAATATTTTTATTTCCCCTGATATTATATACAATTTTAGCCTAAATGGATATTTGGATTGAGAGATATTTTTAAAATGGTGGGCTGTTTTTTCTGGACTGTAGAATCTTTCCCATAATTTTATCTCCAACTTGGGCTTCATGGAACTCCCTTTAACACTCTGCATTAGATCTTGAAACTATTTTATGAAATGTTTACTTCGATTTAATATATATTTAGTTAAATTTTTAGAATTATGGGGCTTGGATCTTGTCCGGTACAGTCTCGTTCTTGGGTTGTTATTTAGTTTACTTTTCCAATAATGTGTTGGCATGGAAGCCAACATTAGTCAACTTACTAAGTGAATTTTCAAGTGATCCAAAAGAAATAATTGTTCCTTTAAGGATGGGAAAACTGATAATAAAATATGAAAATAAAATCATGACCATTTTTTGTTTTAGGAGGTGATCAAATATTTACCAAGTAATAGTGCACATTAACAATGAATTATAACCATAATGTGAACTAAAGATAAAATTTTAAAATGCACTAAAAATGGTGTTTATGAATAATAAAGAAAATGAATATTATAATAAAAACAATTAAAATTATCTTATTTCATTGGATAATTATTAATTTAACTTTTTGTGTGATTTTTAGTGTTTCTTTGTATTTTGGTGTTTGGGTGCAAACTCTTCTGATTTGGTGCGGCACTCCATAAGATTTATTGATTGGAAATATGGGTATTTTTTTGGTTTTAAAAATATATGTTAGTTAATGGGGGAATATATATACGTTAAAGGGGTGCACATATAGATAGAAACACATGAAAATAAATGTAAATCCATAGAAGTGTCCATTTTGAAACTTTGATATTTGAAACACTATTTCCCCATTTTCATTATCGTATCCACTATATATACTAAATTATTTTTATAAAAAAATATAATGTTATATAAATAGTTTATTTTTATATAAATGACATCAAATGTTGATCTAAAATGTTTTTTTTTATTTGGCCCATTTGGCAACATGAAGTGTAGTATGGAAATCACACGACTTGAAAGGCCAGTTTGGAATTTTCCAAGCCTAAATAAGGTCTCCATCATTCTTTTGGAAATATATTTAGAAAGAAAGGTATTTTCATGTGGATTATTTCTTGGTTTGGAAATGTTAAAGTATTAGTTGGAACCTTTTTATATTTTGGAAGTTAGTTTTTGAACCCATATTGTGTGTAGGCCTAGTTAGAACCTATGAATGCTTTTATGTATGATAGGAACCCCTACGGTCTTCCTTCTTCCCATTATCGTCCTTCTAATGAGAGATAATATTCATACATGGTGGTGAGGATTTGGAAAATAATGCACAATGAATTTTTTCATCTATGTTCAATGACAAGACTGTGATGACCTCCTCATTCACCTTTATGTTATTATGATGGGATTCTTGGATTAAATCTAGATGCACGAGTGAATATTTCTTTCTAGTCCTAATTAGATGTATTAGATTCCTCTAGATAAAGGATACGTAAGGTGGTATTTCTAACTAGTGAGGATAGTTTAGAAAAACTAGGTTGGTTAGTGACTATAGAGGTGTATCAAATGCTAGTATATGTGTCTAAACCAAGTGTATCCAAGGATTTCTTATAGGGATGTTCAAGAAACGCCCATGATCTCATATATGTATGTTCATATTTTTACTTTATATCACATTGGTCACCTGATTATTTAGTATTTGTATTCTTGTACAAGTTTTTTGTTTCCTTCATCTCTATCTATATGTGATTTACCTATGCTGTATGTACTTTGTTCAACTTTCTCTTTTCTCCAATGCTTTACCAAGTGGTGTTTTGATTAAGTTTTAAAAATAGGTTTTAAGATGGAATGATGTGTTGGATTTTCAAAAATTAAGAACCTTATTTATCATTAAATGTATTTTAAACCAGTGTATATGATTTTTTTGGGAAATGACATGTATGGATTCTATGTTGCATACATACGGGGTTGTTTATGATCACAACATATTTGTGTAACTCGGTGGCGGTAGACTCGAGTTTTTTTGCTGGTTCATAATTTTTTCATGTTTTCTTTTGGAGAGGTATGTGTTTGTGGATGGTGGAGACCAAGAGGTCATGTGGATATTATGTCGGATTAAAATTTGGGTTTTGTTCTATTTGTAGTTTTATGTTTTGTTCCACTGTAGTGGTATTTGGATTTATTTATGTATTTAATTTTGTTTAGTGTTTATTGGGTTCTCATTTTTTGGCGTGCCCTATTTTGTTTTATTATTATATTTATTATCTAGATAAATCATACCCATTTGGATTATCATTGATTCCAAAAACAAGTTTGTATCCCAACAGGATTAGGAATTTATCTTGTGCCTTGTCACGGTTTGGCTCAAGTGATGAGTTTTTGTGCTGACACAAGTTAGTTCATGACACATATTTAGTTGTGGTTGATTCCTAAGCAACACACCGTGTCTTTTTATTCTTCAAATCATTTAAAAATTTTGGTGTTATCTAACTATAGTTTTTTTGATAACCCATAATGTTGAATGAATTTTAGAATGAAAATAAAAGTGCATCATCATGAGCGCATCATATTCATTTAGTGCATAATCATAGTACATGAGTGAATCATGGGTTTGTCATCCTTCTTCATGACCTCTATGAAAATTAAAAAAATAATTACTAGATAAAAATAGTGAATAAATATACTAAAAAATTATATAATATAATGAGAATATTCACTAAATATTTAGTTGCAATTCACCTATTCTTGGTGTCTGTATACAATCCGACACCATTTATTCGTCATATTCATTTCCAATAAAATCTAGTTCCAATTTTGAATATGAGGACTATCAACAGTACTAGTAGTATGGAATAATATAAATAATTAATGTATCAATAAAAATTTTAAATAATATTTTAATTATCATTAGAAATACCTTTTTAGGGATTATAGTTAGTTGATGAAATATGATATCTTTCCAAAATTTGAAAAAATAGTAACTATAATCATTATCACTATTTTTTCTAGGTATTGTAGAAACATTGATAAAAATAGCTAATTTTTTTTGATATAAATGTTTTTATAGTGGAATGTTATTATATATATCCAAATAATTATCCAATTTTATAATTCAATAGGGTTTTGTGCTCATGGACTGTCCCCATTCCGTGGTTCTGAACATATTTAATCACTACCCTATTATAAGAAAATTTTCATTAAAATATAATATAATATTAATAACATAAAGTTTATTTTTTAAAAATTTCTTCCTCTTTATTAAAAATTGATAAATTTTATCATGTGTGGTAGGTTTTTTTGGTATCCATGCATTGTGTCCAGGAAATAGTTTTTTGGAGTATCGAAATTGACTACAATAAGTAACCAATGATACTTAAAAACAACTAAAAAGTAATGAAATTAATGAAAATATATTTGATATGATTAAATTTTAGAGTTTTACCCTTGTACAATGGGAATTGAGAAGATTTTATCATCTGTAAGTTTTCTATTAAACATTATGGCCAGTTTTTACAATATTACATCATATTGCATTGGTTATAATTAGAATTCTTCTGTAGAAGTTATGTGAGAACTAATGAGTGCAAATTTTTATTCATATTGTTTTCCCTCCAAATAGAACTAATATATACACCTGAAAAAAATAAGAATTTTATTTAGTCATAATTCACATAGTAGATCATCTATTGAATAAAACAATCATGAAAACACACCTCATGTATACATTTACAATTGATAATCCTAGCCATTAGTGATTGTGGATTTCATTTACATTATTAAGAACAATATAGTCTGTAATGGACTCTCCATACATATGCTCTCGAAAATGAATTATCGGCGTATCACCACTTGCTAACATTATATCTGCATGAACCATTAATGTTAGTAAATGCAGAAGTTGAATGGGCAGGGTAAATATGCTTTGTGAAGTTCTTTTCAATTGGTTGGTTGATCCTTTAGATTGTTTTGATTTAGACTTATGTTCCACCCCTTACCTTTTTTCTATTTGTAATAAGATTCCTCAATTTAGGCCTTTATCAGTATTTTTAATGGTATTGCATAAAAAATAAATTGGAAATGAATACCACCTTACCAAGATGTATTTTTACAATATCTAACATCCATGATACAAGATTTTCAATAGACCTATTGACCTTATGAATATCTCCATCATCAAGTTTAACATGTATCTAGATGATTTAATCATGAGCTATGTGAATCCCAACACTCACATGACCTATTGGAATATGTTTGTTGTGTAGAATATCTCCTTAGATATTGTACATGATAACACTCACAAAAAGAATATGTGTGGGTGTTGATAAATATAAATCAAAATAATTTACACCCTTTAGAATATCAGTATAAGATATGTATCAGTGTCTTCCTAATTTGAATTTTATATAAATAATTATAAAAATACTGATTCCTCTTCTAAGATAGCTCTTTGAGGGGAATGAATTGCCTCAATGCTGGTGGGGACATGGGGGGGGGGATCTTCACATAGTGGTTATTTTTGTTTTGTTTCTTCTCTTTGATTCATTCCCATAACATTTACTAACAACTCTAAATTCAAATAATGTTTTTCTTCATGATAATCTAATTGTGCTTGAAACTCTTCACACTTTCATATCATTATCCACTTTTAATTTCTTTTATCAAAATATATTCAGTGTGACACCTCTAAAACCCAGTCCTCTAACTTAACCATACTATTTTGGCCGCTTCAAGTCCACTGATAATAGCTCTTTATTCGGTATAGTTTATGATGATTCCTGTGTCTATGTATGATAAAAAATATAGATAAATAAGTAATCATTATTATGTTATACAGATTTAAAGATTTTTTTATGTCATACATATAAATTCTTTCCACAATTTTTGTGTATTTTCATCTATTAGTATCCTATATTTCTTTACACGTGACTCATTCCATATAATATGTTGTGGGGTGGAAGTGTATTTGGATTCTAATTAATTAATTTGCATATAAACAATGTAATATAATTATGTTTTTGTTTCATGTACCAAAAAAGTATTATGGTAGATTTAAAATACATACCATTTCTTTGAAGTAAAACATACCACATCCTTGATTTATGATAGAGGTACATTTGTTTTGCTTCTTGTTGATTTTTTTCAACACTCAATTATTTTTCATAAATTAAAAATTCCAAATCAAAGTGATTAATACAAAAATTATAAAGCAATGTATTACTAGTCACAACATACCTTGAAAGATGTCTCATCATGATAACCAATAAACACATACCATGCTTGTTGGTTTCCTTTATGATCATTTCCAATGATAAATAATAAAAATTTCAATGATGATTCTTGTAATGTAAATTCACTCTGAAAGGTATAATAAAGCGTAAATCGATGTTTAATTATTTATTTTAGTAATATATTTTAAGTATATCATAATTTTACCTTAATATCTTCCAATATTATTGTCTTAAGCATGAAAAAAATTGATCCCTAAATATGCATCAATCGACACACGCATGCGAGTGGTAAGCTCAATATAAATACTAAAGATGGCCATGTTGGAGTTAACAGGATGGTCGTGTTCATTCCATTCAACCTCTAATTTGATACCTTTGTTTCTCACTTTAATAATTGTTCTCTATCATTGTCACACTAAAAAACTACTATTTTTTATGAGACATAGGTTGTTGACCATGTAACATTTCCATTGATTCAACATTATCAATATTTTGTTCCTTTATATTAGTATAATTGATAAGTGAAGAAGGTTGTTGTTCCTATACATTGGGAGAAAAAACATTTTTAGAAACTTCTTCTTCCTCAAGATTGGGATCATTAGCATGTGCAGAAGAAATTATCTTCTAAAGTGGCTGAAAATTTAATTTTGATTATGTAAATGTTGAAATAAACATATAATAATACAAGGTAATAAAATATATATTAAAAAATATATAACATGATTATTGAAATATCTTTTTTAAAAAAATTTGAGGTGATTTCACCCAACTATCGAGTATCTAAACCGCTTCATTATAGTCTCCTATGACATACAAGACCCAATCTACATTGGGATCACTATGAAATGATTTTGAAATCTCAAAGAAAGTGATATCCTATGTTGAATTAACATCAGACTATTTAGTAGTTTTGGTTGATGAGAGAAAAATTGTCCACTTTCAGTTTTTGGGTTCTGGAACATAATATAATTATACTACTTGTGATTCCATTATAAATAGTTCATCTTTGTTTTCTTCCTTATTGAAATCCAATTTCATGGATCCTAATTCTTTTATTTTAATAGTAATCTTATTATAAACCCACTTACATTGAAAAAATCACCACTTGGAATGTTTTATAATCCAAATCCCATATTTTTTTGATGATTCCATAGTATTAAATATTAATATAAATTGGATTTTTCTCAATGGTACTAGATATGTGAATCACTTCATCCACAAGTGTAACTCCACTATCTTCCATGGTACTACATTCATCATGTTAATTTTTATTGAATGTATAACCATTAATTACATAATCATTAAAATATAATACATGAATACTCAGTCCTTTAGCTAGTCATAAAAGTAATTATAAAATTGAATAATGATTTTCAGTTGAATCCCATATAATTTAGTTAAAAAAACATTAAATAAAATATTTACAATGTGTATTTATTATCCAAATTTCATCCCTTATTGGAATAAAATGCTTAAGAATTAATTTGTGTGGTTCTACATCTGGTTCAACCTAAACACTTTTATGTAAAAAACTAAGGTGGGCTTTCTCAAGATCTATAATAGTAATTGTGACAACATATATTCTGGAAATTAATTTACCCACAAGATTCCTGATGTGATGTGATTTTGGTAGACCCATTCTTTCCACATCGGATAGGTGGATGGTATATAATTCAATGACATCCTCAACCACATATCACTCTGTAATACAAACTTCCATCCAAATTTTATTTTTGACATGACATTTAAAAAAAATTATATATTGTTCAATGGGGTACATCCTTCTATCATGTAAAGGACCACATAATAAAATATATCTTTCTAAATGATCCATCAAGTGAACTATCATATAAAATAATGTTCGTGGGAAGAACATCTCTAATTGACATAATATGAAAATAATTTCCTTTTCTATAGTTGGAAACTTATCCAGGTCTATAATTTTAATACATATAGCCTTAAAAAATAAATAATGTGTGATGGAAATTCTTGGTCAAAATGTAATATAAATCTACATACATTAAATCTCTTGTAAATACATGTCATTCATGTGATTTTACACCCATTAACATTAAATCAATCATTGAACTGATATTCTTGATGTTTTATGAATACCCTTCTAGGACATTTGCATCATTCAAGAAGTTTCAAAAATGATATCTCTCTTGTCTGGATAGAGTGTTAGTAGTTGGAGGAAGAAAAATAGGTTTTTCACTCTTCAATAGCACCGAATCATTCTATATTCCAATATCAATCATGTACAACCTAACCTTAATTACATCTTTTATTTATTTGGGTGCATTTATTAACATTAATATGATACCATCGCATAAATTTTTTCACAACATGTATAAAATAAATTAAACTATTTAACATACAAACAATTCGAGTATAGTAAATCAAAAAAATCTAATCTCATTTTCCAATTGTATTTTGTAATGGTTTTCAAAAAACGATTACTGAAATTAGTGTATATATATTTTACATTCCCAGATAGTTGATCACCTACTGGTGGATATAGTGTTGTATGTTCTTATAAACACCCATCAAATGATGTCAATCAATATTGGTACTTATGTTGTTGGGTAGAAATATGCAATGTACTAGAAACAAATTCATCGATGAATGTTTTAGCCTAATTGATAGTGTACCTTTTTCAAAAATGGGACACACTTGAGTTTTTTTAATGCTATATCCTAACAAATTTTCATAATCATGAAAGTCATTTATCATACCATACAACATAGATCCCAACATGAAATCTTCATTTCTGTAAGTATCATAAAACATAATAACTGAATCCTATAATAATTTCAAATATTTGATCGATGGATCTAAATAATCATCAATATAATTACTTAGTTTTTTTTCCTGAAATATATAGAGATAATATGATGTTTTTTTGTTTTATTCTTAACCATGCTATGAAGTTATAATTTACCAACATAACCATCCATGTACTGTGAGTGCTGCTTCGAAAACCAAAGGGATTAACTCCATATATAGAGATCTCAAGATGAAGGTTTCTCAGCTCGTTTCAAAATTTAGGATACATGTGATCAATTATCTTCTCTTAATGACAGTTTGTAGAGTGATAAAGTCGACCATATTTATTTATTGTATATGGGTTCCACGACAATTTTCTTTTAGTCTCCTCACTTATATATAGGCACCCAAAACGTGGAATGATTGGAAAATTCCATATAGATTTCCATCTTTATTATCTCGAGAAGAACCACACTTTAGACATTTTGAAGTGATTTTCAGTCTATGGGAAACAATATACAATCATTTTTATATGAATGTATTCTTTTGAAGATCATAGCGATTTAAATTAGCATTTTTTAGCATCATATATTGGAAAAGGAATATCATTGTATTCTAGGATCATATCAATCAAGAGAGAATGTAGTTTAGTAAAACTAGCATCACTCCATTAATTTATAGATTTTAAATTATGCAGCATCAATATGGATGAAAATGCTATATATTTAGTACTACTGGTATAAAATTACTCCTTTGGACAACTGTTTTACTTTTAAAACAATTTTGGAAAATCCCAAAATTCATCTTCAACTACCATTATCATTTAATCAATATGATATTAATCATCATTAATACCTATAATCACATCCTCAATACAACCTTAGTCATTGTTTACGCTTGTAATCATATCAAATGGTCCATAAAATGTAGTTGTATCCTTGTCACAAGCTAAATTTTGTTTTCCCCATGTTTAGTCCAACATTTATAACATTGATCTATTTCATGACAGATCAAGTGATTTTTTCCACTCTTGAAAAATTCATCTTGAATAACAATAACATAAACATAGAAAATGGATTTGAGAAGGGAAATATGCATGATATTTTGGAAACATGAAGAACTCTTTCAACCCATCCTCATACTATTTTCTCATACAATTGGAATCCATCCATTTTCAATTCATATCCATCCTATTTTATTCAGTAATATGAATATTTTAAAAAATAAATAAATACATAGAATGTATAATCGGGGAACCCATAAAATTTCATTCATAAGAATCATTTAATCTAAATGAAGTCCTTATTATAATATAATAAGTGTCGAATGATGTGTATTTATATTATTCTGTAGTGGTAAATATTATTGAAGGAAATCATTGTGTGATATATATCAAGTTAAAAATAATCTAATTAAAATTTCATCTATTGAAAAAACATCGATCTTGTGTAGGATTAATTCCATGAGTATGTGTATAAGTATCAAAAGTATTATGAAATTATTTTAATCAAGAACATAAATATAAAAAAATCAATCAAATCATACAAACTAAATTAAAATCATTTAATAATTCCAATAAAAATTACAAACAAATCAAGAGATATTAAAATGATCGAGGTTATTATGCCTTGTAATGGAATAAAATGGTATTTTTTTTATTTTAATCCATATGAACATGTGGGATACATGGAACTTGGAGCTATATTTAAAAGACTCTTCATACTTATCATTTGCAGTCACCCCCATACATGATAAATGGAAAGGTGTTTTGCGGTTCACATCTAGGAGATCCATGGATTCTGAGTGGGAAATAATAAAGAATGAATAAAAATGAACATTGATGAAAGGGAGAGGGTGATCTAACAGTGGGTTGAGGAAAGGAAGATTGGGTAGAGAATCATCTTTTAACATTATGAATTAAATATATATATGTGATCATCATAAGAGAATTATACTAATAAATAAATTATTATAGAAATAATCATTATAAAATAATAATAACAAAAACAATTATAGATAAATTCATATGAATTATATATATACAATCATCGTAATAGAATTATACTAATAAATAAATTCTTATATAAATAATTTTTATAAAACAATAATAAAAACAATTAGAAAATTATGTCTCATAGTGAAGGAGTTTCGATACACCATGGAAGCCCTTGATTTTCCAGAGGCATGGTTCTGATGATTTTAGGATCCTTATGCCACAACTTATGGTTTCTCTGTAGTTAGAGGGGAACACTTGGATGCTTGTAGATATGTTTCAGTGAAGCTGTTTCGGCTACAACGTGGAAGAATAGAGGACAAAAATGATTACCATGGAAGTTGGCTATGCAACATAGGCTGTTAATACATCACAGAGCTGATAAAATCAATAGATACAAGGGTTTTTGGATGCTTGAGAAACTATATGATATGGGATACAAGATTCGCCATAATAAATATTGCTATGAATGTTTTTCATTCAAACCAATTGGAAAAATTGAAAACAAAAAAAAACATTTGAGGTGGAGAAACGATCATGTACATTGGATTTAAAAGGTATCAATTCATGCAAGGGAGAGTGATGAAATAGATTATGTTTCATGAGATCTTGAATGATATGATCAAGAATAACTTTTTTAGGGTTTTATTTAAAAGATTAGGAAGGATTTAATAAGAACATAAAAAATGATAAAGAGTGGTTTATTAGCACTAAAATAGTAAGTGATGATAATTCAAATATTTATCAGTGCTTTCCTACTGCTGAAAAAATATATTTTAATCCTTGATTTTTTAGCCCGGATAAATATAATTATTTATCCACACTAAAATTTTATCACTAATAAATATATGTTTTATTAGCACTTTTTCAGAACTGAAAAAGGATGTTTTGATAGTCATAAACCTATTTTTGGGAAGGAAAGAAGATTACATAAGGAGGAAGAAGTGGATATTTCACATGCTAGGTCCAGTTCCATCAACTCCTCTCTCTACAAGAATTACAATATCAAAGGTACTTGACATGAGTCTAACATATTTCATGTGGATGTATACCATTCTGCAATCTCAGAACAAATTGATATGGGTAAGCATTCTATTGACGATCATCTCATTTTCCAATTCTTTATAATCCAGGGAGAATTTAAGATCCAGAAGTGAGTATTGCTGAGATTTGGGGTTTCTCAAATAAGAAATTTGCCTCTTTTGGATGTGTTTTTTTCATATTTTATTCCCTTATGAGAAAATTTATATGAAGGTAATGGGTTTTGGATTTATTTTTCTTAATCCTGTGATTCATTATATCTAATAACGGGTTCAAAAATATAACCCACTTCAGGTATGGAATTCATCCTTTCAAGCATGGTTCATGGTTTGGGGCCCGAATTGAATATTATGGCACTCACATACTCTACGTGATATTTAATCATCCATTGGAATCCAAATTAAGATGGATATAGAGATGGAACTGGCCATGAATGGGCACTATGCACGTTTTCTAGTTCAAGAATGATTTAGGATTGAATCTTGTTGACAAAGTGTTATTGTCTGCTGATGATGATGAATTCAAATCGAGGATTGAGTATGAGAGAATACCTCTTTTTTGTATGAATTTCCAAGTCATTGGACACGACTATTTGAATTGTAAAAATTCGGCCACTTGTTCTTTCTATTCTATAAATGGTCCTAGTGAAAATTAATGTTTGGAAAAACACAAGAACATGAAAGTAAATGGTCGTGTATTAGACGCTGATAAAGGAGTAATCTGAAAAGGAGGTTCTTATCATGATGTACTTGTGGATTCTTCCACTAGAGATGATTTAAAATTGTCACATGCTTCTCCCTCTGGAAAACCATCTTCAACTGTGGAGTTAGTGAATCATGCAATGAAAACTGTGTTAAACTCACATCATCATGCATTGGATAATATTCATAACATTGGTGGGAAAAATTTTGATGGAATTAAGAATTAATTGGGAAATATTGATGTTGAGGAAGATGTTGAACTTGGTTTTGGATCCTTTATATAGGAGGTATGTATTGATTTGAACTCTATGTTTGAGAGTGTGTAAGGAGGCTGCACTGATTATTTTCCAGGGGAGAACACCAATCATTTAGGATGAGAATTTCCTCATAAATATGTGATGTAGGGTTTAGGGGTGGAATCTACTATGAAGGAGGGTACTTACAATAATGTTCTATGATGGATTCCTTCATTAGGGAATAACAAGGAATAACCTATCAAAGATTATGTTTCTATCGAGGAATCAAGGGTTGGTTAGTCTATTGATGAAGCAGCTATCCAAGATTTGTTTGATCTACATTTAAAACAAGAACTAATGATTGAATCGAGTGATGGCAAAGTAAAATAAAAAATAAATTCTAAAACACCTATGAGGTCTAAAAATAGGATGAAATTTTTTATTCATTATGAAACTAAACATGAACATTATCATTTTCCTATATCTATTTATGTCTCAGGGCTTCACTCGCCTCCCATGGAAATACAACCCCAGGTCATGGAATGAATGAAAGTAGATGAAAGTGTTCTTACTCTACCTAGTAAAGGCTATACTTCTCCATATGTATGGAGTCCATAAGTATTGGAAGTGGATGATGTGTGACTAAATGTTGAAACCCTAAATGATGTTTCTCAGGTACATCTAAGAACTCATAATTCCAATATTGTACTCGATTCTCGAAATGCAAGAAAATGTGGTGGATATAAATATAGTCAAGAGGTATGCTGTATTGATTCTTCTCTATTTAATTAGTCAAAAGGGCATAAAAAGATAGAGGAGGACCATCTCCCCTTAGAGAAAGGCAATGATATCTCCTTTATCCAAGAAAATTCTAATAAGGTGGAGGCTCATGTAGAGGTTGAGAAATCTGACTTCGATGATATCGATACCGAGGGGCTATGACAACATGTAAAAACTTAGAGCGGACGAATTCATCCCAGAGATCGAGTATGTGGGCATGAATTATTTGATTGGAACACTATATGAGATTAGGAGCTCCAAATAGAGGATATGATTTGAAAAAAGTTTATTTTGGACTAATTTTGTTGAGATAAATTTGATTTGTCGGACCCCATCTCCTTTCATCTCTCTTATTGTTTTAATAAAAGGTATTTGGTCATATATTTAAAAAAGTTAAATATATATTTAAATATATATATATATATATAATTATAAATAAATATATTTATAAATATTTGTATATAATTAAAAATATACTTCTATATTTATATAATTACACATATTTAATAATTAGATATATATATTTATTAATATATAAATATATATAATTATGAATATAAAAGAATATTTATTATTTAAATATAATTATTATAATTTTATAATTATTTAAATTTATATATTTATAATTATATATATTATAGATACTTAGGGTTGCAATTACATTGAAACATAAACACCCACACCTCACCAACAGGCCAATGGGAATGTCATATCCCCCCAATGGACAACCTACTCATCAAGCTTGCTTTATTTATGCCTCGAAAGGCCCATAAAAATAACCCGTAGGGAATAGATCAACATGGCCCAAAGGCCCCACCCAGATCAGCGCAACCCGAGGCAACACCAAACATCACTTCCTATGAAATCATCACAAAGAAACATTGTCACCCACAATCAGGCCTCACCTCCAGATCAATGATGGATAGGTTCCTATAAGCACTACCCACCCACACCCGCCATCATCTCGTAGGACGTCATGTTGTGCCATACATAACCATTGGACCACCACCCTCATCATTGAGCGAGGGTTCACCAATCCTAACCGCATGACAATATGCCAACTTGCTCCAATAATAATCATGAACACCAACTGAAAGCCATCACTAACCTCATGTCGCAATTCCCTGTGACACCTTCGAACATCTAACAGCTTTAATCTCCCACCATTTCGCATCGTCAACATGTCGTTAGCCGACCGAACATCATCACCTCTGCCATCGGGGAGAGGGTTCATCCTTCCACTGCCCACAACATAGTTCTGACAACTCCTCACCATCCCAATAAAGGTCGTGATCACCTGTACGCTACCCAAAAGTGAAACACACTGACATCAATTTTTACCCCATTCCACATGACCACACCCTCAATTTAATTAGAAGGCTGAAAGTGATGCGGTTGAGATTAGTTTCCAGCTTGATTACATGCATGATGGGGTTGGTTTAACACATAACCAACACCCCATTTGTTTTATTTAAAATATATTTATAAAAATATATATTTATAAATATTTATATATACTTAAAATTATATTTATATATTTATATATATTTAATAAATATATATATTTAATAATATATAAATATATATAATTTTAACTATAAGAAATATATTTATTATTTAAATATATTTATTATAATTTTACTGCTATATAAATACTACTATATTTATATTCATTTAGAATTAAAAATAAATATATTTATAAATATTTGTATATAATTACAAATTTATTTATATATTTATATAATTTTATATACTTAATGACTAATAAATAAATATATATAACTAAAAATATAATAAATATATTTATTATTTAAATATATTTATTATAATTTTATACTTATTTAAATATTTATTTATTCATATATAAGTATAATTATAATTAAGTATATTTTAATTTTTTTATATAATTGAAAGTATATTTATATATTTATATATTTATTTAAATTTAATAATTATGTATATATTAATTAATATATAAATATATATAATTACAAATATCATAAATATAATAAATATAATAAATATATTTATTATTTAATATTTTCAAATTATGTATATATATATATATAATTATAATTATGAACAAATATATTTAAAAAAATTTGTAAATAATTATAAATATATTAATATAATTATATAAATGTAAAAATATATATAATTATAAATATAATTAATATATTTTTTATAATTTTATAATTTTATAATTATTTAAATTTATATTTTTATAATTTTAATTCTAAATAAATATATTTAAAAATATTTTTACATAATTATAAATATATTTATATAATTATATATTTATAGATATATTTATATAATTACAGATCATTCCCTGAATGGCTCGTAAATACAGCCCAAATGGCCCAGCATCTTCCTAGCCTTTTTTTCATTAGTTGTGCTCTTCCATCACACCTGCCATGGCATCCTTTCCATCATCAGCATGCACAAATGCTATAACCAAGAACAACTAGAATGGGCCTCCCCTATAGACCAATGATGGACATGCCCCCTTCCCCTCCCACCATCGTCTTTCCGGATGTCATGATAGTGCCACATATGACCGCCAGACCACCACCCCCTCCGTAATGTGGGGGTTTTTCGTTCCCATTCACCAGTCCCTCAACCATGCCGTCTACCTAGCCCTAGTGCAGTCGAGATGAGTTCCCAACACAGCCCCCCTAACTCTGTAATCATACTATGCACTTAATTATGCACCATTTGGTGTGTTGGTGTAGCGTCTCCATCCTGGGAGCCACATGAAGTGTGCATCGAGCCGACTTGGCCACATAACCTCAAGCACATCTCCTCGAATTCTAGATTTTTCCGAGTACCAGCAATGAAATTTTTACGTGTCTGTGGGGGAGACTATACACTCATAGGTAATAGGTATTATCACAGCGGAAGGAAACAACAATTAAAAATAAATAGCAGAAGCACATAAATGAATAAACTGCAACATAAGTAATATGAATAACCCAACTGAATAAGAATCAATTGTGGAAGCTAATTTAATAATTTCATGCTATGATGTCTATGTAAACGGAAAGCACATAACACAGAAAAACAAGCATACTATCAACTAAAAAGGAAATACACAAATCGCGACAACTGCATCATGACAAAGGCTCAGTCTTCTACACCCAGTCTCTATCCCAGGTAGTAAGAAATAATCATGCATCGGAAGCAACATGATCCGCTATTTCAATACCTGCAAGCATATAATCTACTTGGGTGCCAACGACATCCGAGAAGGGTTATGAGATAAAATCACAGTAGGACGGAACCCATGATGTATAAACCTTTCCATTTTGTGCAGCAAATAAATGCAGCATGTCATTATATAATAAATGCATACAATTAATTAAGATAAATTAAGAAATCAAACAACTCGGTCTAGATTCCGAATGGAACTCGTCCATAATCACCTCCTTCTGTCTAAGACAAGATTTTTAATAAAGTAACTATATTAGTAGGATGCACACACACACACACACCCACAACACCCACATATATATACATATATATATATATAATCATGGGAAAGCAATGTACAACAAATAAGAGGAATAGCCCAATCTTGTTCTTTAACATGGGGTCTAAATAATGTTTCAACCATGTGTGATTCAACATACTATAAAAGATCAAAACTCTCAATGGACTCCAAGAGACATTTATATAAACTATAAGTGCATCATTATGAATGTGTTCATGTTGAGAGTTGGAGTCTCAACCCTTACCGAAGGTATCACTACACTACATTATTCAAATTAACCAATAGCGGTGAGTCCATCTAAGAAAATCTTTCGAAAGACCAAGCATCACTCAGGGTATGGTTTTACCATGATTCCATCCTTATCTCTCACAATAGGAGTCGAGTGTCATTAGAATCTTGGCGTAGCCATGTTTCTAACAGATTTTACCTTGATGGTCCTTTTGGGAAATGGAATCACTGATAAGTATTTATAAATCCTGTGGAAGTCTCGGTAGGGAAAAGCCTAAGACACCGCCCCCAATAGATAGTGGTAACTAGTTAGGAACAGAGAGTCCATGTGTGGGTCCTTCATACGGAACCCAGATTCCCTCTCCACCCTGAATATAATGAAAATTTCACTATAGAAAATATTTCCTGGTATGCATATAGAACTGCAATATGAAATCTTAGCAGATACAACTGTGCAACACAAGATATTAATTTAACATCACATCGTAAAATTTAGCGAGGCAAGATACTGTATCAGTAAAATTTGATAAATTCAAATTTTAGTTAATAATAACATTGGCACAAAAAACTACAAAAAAATCCAAGAATTCAGGGTTCATAAATATTCTAAAATGATTATTTAATTTAGAAACAACTAAAAAGGGGTTGTGCAACACATGCAGTTAGATAAATTAAATACCTGAGCTAACGATATTTATATCGACCACGTCGGCACACCCAAAGGGGTGTCTGACCATTTTTCCACAATTTAAAAAATTATTTTTATGATTAATATGGCTGGAATTATTACACAAAAGATCTAATTTGAAAATATTGGTTGAAATTGAACAATGTCGGTAGGCACCGACAATCGGCCCAACAATGTGGGTTTTTTAAATTGCAATGAAATGGAGGTAAAGTGAGTATACTCCCTATATTATGGTCTTATATGATACTATGATCCATGGTAGGATTTTATTTGGCCTAAAATAGAAGAAAACTAATGATTTTAGAAAAACACCAAAATAGGTTAAAAATCCTTCCATGAAAGATTGCATGAACGATACTCAAAAAAACTCCATGATTCCAACTAAATATCATTATCCTTATGTTGAGGTTCATATTTCACTGGACAATGATGAATGTATAGGAGATTTGAGGCAGTAGCAGTATTTCGAAGGTGGAAGAGGGTGGTGCACAACATGTGGGAGAAGGGGGCGTGACATGAAGAGAGGGAGGAGTAGAAGAGAGGAGAGAAAGAAAAAAAAGAAAAAAAGGAATGAACAATAAAAGAAGAAAAAAAGGAATTTAAAAAGGAAAATAAAATAAAATAAACAATATGGGAATGAAAAAGATAAAAATAATAAAACGGCAGTTTCCAACATTAATTATTTTAACTTTTTCCATAACATTTTTTATATTTTATTTTAAAATTTATTTTTATCTGTTATTGCTTTATTTTAAATTTTTTATTAAATCTATTATTATTTATTTTTAATCCTTAATTAATTATTTTAATCCATAACACCATGCTAAAGTGTAATATAACATTTTTCAAAAATCCCATGCAATATTTTAAATAACTTAAACAGCATCTCGAGACCCTTAGTGGGTTGCACAGGTGCGTGCCCTAGGTCGCCGAAAAGAATTTGATATCAATTTAAAATGTTCCATACTTGATTAAATTTGGGATGTTAAAACCTTCCCACCATAAGGAAACTCATCCCAGAGTTTCCCTTCCGAGGGTAGTAGAACGTCATCAGAGAAAATTTCTGTCCACTGTGCACGTACATCCGTCTCTCGCTCCAAGGTCTCATCCTGAACACGTCTATGTTTCCATAACAGCCTGACTAGAGGGAATGAACTGACTTAAAGGACCTTCATGTTATGGCTGATGATATAGATCAGATTCTCTTCAAAGGATGCATCTTCCTTAAGCCTGAAGTAATCAAGGTCAAAATAATGAGATGGGTTTGGATGATATTTTAGGACCTGAGATACATGGAAAACGTCGTGTGTGGCACAATTCCTCTAATGTAATAGTAGCCAATAGGCTACCTGACAAACTATCTCTACTATCTCAAATGGATTGATGTATCTCAGTGCTAAATTTTCCTATCTCCTGATCTGCCTGTGACCCAACCTTGGAGAAACACCCAGAATGACTCGATGTCCCACCTCGAACTCCAGAGGTCTGCAACAACCATTGGTATAAGAATTATGTCTAGACTGAGCTATAGTCACATGCATCTGATTCTGCTAAACATGCTCAGAAGTCTCCTGAATGATATAAGGAACCAATAGAGCTGCCTCACCTACTTTGAGCCAGCTTAAAGGTGAATGGCACAGTCTACCATATATGGCCTCATAATTATCCATTTGAATTGTCCCCTGGAATCTGTTATTATAGGCAAAATCAACAAGATTTATTCTCCTAGAAACCACTAAAATCAAGGATTCATTCCTGTAACATATCCTCCTTCACTTATATAGTTCTCTTAGACTGCTCATTGGTCTGAGGGCGATGTGCAGTACTCAAAATTACCTGTGAACCCAACACCTTTTGAATCCCTTGCCAGAATCATGAAGTAATGTGGTAATCTCTTTCTGAGACAATATAATGAGTTACTCCATGAATTCACACAATCTCTTATATATACAGCCTTCCCAAATCATCAATTGTAATGGTCTCCCATATAGGTAAGAAGTGCGCGACCTTGGTCAGCCTATCGACAATCACCCATACTACATTGCTGCCTTGAAGAGATCTTGGAAAGCCTGTAATTAAATTCATGGTGATTTCATTTGATTTCCATTCAAGAATGGATAGAGGCGGTAGGAGTCCCCCATGTCACTGGTGCTCTGCCTTCACCTATTGATAGGTGGAGCACTGAGTGATGAAACCCACTATCTGCTTCTTCATACCAGGACACCAGTACTATCAACACATGTCTTTGTACATCTTGGTCATCCCAAGATGAACTTCCCAAATAGAGGTGTGAGATTCCTTCATCATATCTTCCCATATACCCGAAGCTACCCATACATGACCATGATAAAGATGATTTTACTACTATAAACAACCCAACCAAGAGGTGGTTTATCTCCTATAATGCTTTCCCTCAAAACGATCCCCTTAGGACCAGTCACCTATCACATGCAGACTATCTCTATAAGAGAGTACGTCACTGTAAGAGCTGCTAGAACTAGATTCCTATGCTATTCTTCAACCTCTAGATGCATCTCAAAAAACAAAACCATCATCTTCTAATCTTTGCTGGCTACATGAACAACTTGTGTCTATGTCTTGCAACTTAAAGCACCTACGACGACATTACCCTTACCAAGAGTATAAGTAAGCTCAAAGTCGAATGAATGCAAGTATTCAACCCATCTACACTGCCTTAAGTTTAATTCTCGTTTAGTGGATATAAATTTTAATCTTTTGTGATCTGTGTAAACAACAAATATTTCACCCAACTAGTAGTTTCTCCAATAACGTAGAGCATAAACTACAGATTTTAACTCAAGGTGTGTTTAGTATAGTTCCTCTCATGAGGTTTCATCTAGAGGGATCCATAATCCAGGACATGATCCCTGCATGAAAACTGCACCCAATCTAATTCTTGAAGCATCATAGTAAACAATATAGATTTTTCCTAGCTTAGGTAGAATCAAGATCAGAGCTGAGGTTAGTCTTATTTTGAACTCCTGAAATTACATTTCACAAGATTGTTACCAGATAAACTGTACACCTTTCTTAGTTAAGGTTATAAGAGGCACTTCTAAATAGGATAAATCTTAGATGAAACACCAGTAATAGCCAGCACATCCCAAGAAACTGAGGATGAAAAATAAATTTTTGGGATGACCCCATAAAACTAAAACACTCACCTTTTCTAGGTCAACTAATACTCTTGCTTTAGATATAATATGACCTAAGAAGTAAAATTTATCAATCTAGAAGTGGCATTTGTTGAGCTTCGCATATAGATGATGCTCTCTTAGCATACTCATCATGATCTCAGTATGGGATGGAAGGCCGTGTCTATAGAATGAATACACCAAGAGGTCATCTATGAAGACTACCACAAAGGAATCAAGATACAGGTGAAAAAACTGGTTCATCATATCTATAAAGACTTCTAGCACATTTGTGAGTCCAAAAGGCTAACTAGATTCTCGTACAAGCCGTACCTGCTTCGGAATGTTGTATGTGGTATGTCAGATGGTCTCACTCACACATGGTGATATCCCAACCTCAGATCAATCTTGGAGAAAATAGTTTCTCCCCAAATCTGGTTGAAGAGATCATCTATACAAGGTAATGGATATCAATTTTTTATCATAAGCTGGTTGAGTTGATCATAATCTATGCATAACCTAAGGTCACCATCTGCCTTCTTGGAAAAAATAAAAGTTAAACCCCACTGTTATGTGCTTGGTCTGATGAAACCCATTATCCTTGAGGTCTTCAAGTTGATTTTTTGAGTTCTTGTAGCTCTGTTGGTGCCATCCTATAAGGAGGAATAGAAAATGGTGCTGCACCTAGAATGAGATCGATAGGGAACTCCACATCCCTCATAGAAGGTAACCTAGAGAAATTATCAGGGGAGACATCCCTGAAAAGATCCAAAACTAGAGGGAATTCAACTAGATACATTTCCTAATTGCTTAGGAATAGACTTAATAACTGAGATGTCACTCTGCCCCACCCTTCATATTTAGGCCTAGCTCGATCTGCCTACATATCTCATTATCCTTTTTTATAGATATGTGTCGACCTCAAGGAATGTAAAGGACACCTGACGACGATAGAAATCCACTAGAGCATGATAAATAAAAAACTAGTTCATACTTAGAATGACATCGATGCTGAAAATATCAAGGATATAGAAGTTCCAAAATAAATGGTACCCACCTATCTCTAGGGGGGACTCTAGGCACTGGACTATTCCCTCTATCTAGACCCCTAGAAGAGTGTCTAGATAAATGATTCCACAAAGGTACTCAATTGGAAAACTAATACTTTCAACAAAAATAGAAGATAAAAAGGAGTGCAATGATCTAGTATAAAAAAAGGCAGAAACTAAATTAGATGCTAATATAATTTTACATCTAACCATAGATAGTCCTGTAATATGTTCCTCTGGTTCTGATTTCACTGTATACACGATACATGAACTACGGTCCTGAGATACTTCCTAGTTGGCCTGAGTATGTTCACTATGCTGATGCTGATAATTTTGAACATTGATTCCCCCACCATGACCTCCACCATTTCCTCGGCATGACCGGCTAGTGGAAAAAAGAACTTCCAGCCTGCTATGGAGTCATAGATCCCTTAACTGATGGAGGTGTAGGTGAGGATCCCCTGTCATTGGATTATAAAGAGAAAGAATGGTAGAAACATTGAAGGTGACCCATCTTGTCAAAAGCTCGGCACTCCATCGGGTGTCTCATGCACTTTAGATTCTTGTTAAAATCTCTTCCACACACATTACATGTGAAAGAACTTTGAAAACATGCTGTTTGGATAGGATTTCCCCATGTGCACTTTCAAAATGGATTTTCTTGCTTCCAGAAGTGCCGTTATCGTGTCTCAGAATAGAACCACGCTAGCTCAGTAGTTTATATTCCCTGACATTTTTCTATGAAATTAGTGTCTGATTTACGATATCTGTTACAATTGTCATATAGAATACATTCACTTGCGAGCAGATAGTATACTCAAGTCCATCCTCAAAACATCTCACAGTAGTTTGCGCGTCGCCAGTCAGGGATGAGGAAAAATTATGAAGCTCTTTGAAATGAGTAGAATACTCTAACACAAATATAGATCCCTACCGAAGATGTAAGAATTCTCATGCATGATCATCGCTCAGAGTCTGTGGGAAAAAGTTATAGTAGAAAGATTCTTGGAAGTTGGCTCAAACCATGTCACTGGTTTTCCCAGCCTGAGAAACAATATCCCACCAATGCATGGTGGAGTCAAGAAGCATGTAGACTACAATTTTAACCCATCACTATATAAGTGTCTTTAGGTGGTCGAAGATATAATTTATGTCACCCATCCATGACTCTACAACATGAGGTCAAACACTCCCCATGATGGTGGGATGGTGTTTCTTTTGAAAGTCTGGCGTGAGCTCTTCCATAAATGGATTAGGTGAGGGGATATTTTGAACCTACTACATAAACCTGAGGAGACTATCCCTGAACTAAGCATCAGGGTCTGTCAAAATATTGAGATGAGTTAGTACCATAGGAGGCACTACAAGAGGTACCACTAGTGGTTCAGGACCCACCACCTCTGTAATGATCTCTTTTCTACTCACCTGAGGCATTACATGAAGACGTCGCGATGAAATTTGGATACAACAACCAAACACACACCTTTAGACCAAAATTAAAGAAGATGATGAAAAAAGGTAAGGAAAAAAAGTGGTTAGGTAAATGGACTACCTCTGAGCACTATATAACTAATAACCTGCATCAAAAGTTGGGTTTTAATATGGAAGAGAAACCTTAGGAGGATTATTAAATAAGTCCTACTTTCTATTTCTAGGTTAAGTCATGTTAAAATTTAATAGACTATCACAAATTTATATTTATGAAATCATAATTTCAAAAAATATACCACTAGCCACGACATCACTCACATGCATGTAGGAAAATGTACACTGAAAGTAGATATGGCATGGAAGTATGCATGTTATTTTAATCTTACGGTTCCTAATATGATGCATGTAATGTATTTACCTTGTATCATCATGCTGAAATGGTAAAAAACATTATCCCAAATAATACTAATACTAATAAAAATTAAAAACAAGTGAGTAAGCCAACGATGAAACCATGTAAACAATAACTGGAATAATCAATAACTATAATCCCAACCCAGGAAATTGGGTTTCCCCTGTACATGGGTTAGCTACATCCAAGCATAGGGTAAGGTCCAAATTCCATTATCCTAGTATCTTGTCTAACCCAAACAATAATACAAAAGGAAAACCCCCACTCTGATATCTCTTTGTAGCTTCCCCATCTCGCGAGCCACCTGAAAGGTGCCCTGAGCCAGGTTGGCCATATAACATCTAGTGTATCTCCCCAAAAACCAGAGGCTACCGACTGGAAGCAAAGAACTTTTTACGTGTCTTCAGGGGATACTATTCCCTCATAGGTAATAGGTATTATCACAGTGGAAGTGATCAACAATTAATAATAAATAAAATATTCATATAAATGAATAAACTATAGCACAAGAAAGATTAATAATCCAATTGATTAAGAATCAAGCATTGAAGCTCAAAAAATAATGGCATGCTCAGATGCATGTCTAAACTGAAAGCATAGAAAATAGAAACACAAGCATACTATCAAATAATAAGGAAATAAACAAAGTGAAACAACTTCATCATCAGCAAGGCTTAGTCCACCACCCCTAGTATTCATCCTATGTACCAATAAAAAATCAAGTACCAGAAGTAGCATGCTTCCCTTTGTTAATACCTACAAGCATATTATCTACTTAGGTTCCAATGATGCTTGAGTAGGGGTGTGAGAAAAAATCCCAGTACTCCGGAACCCACATAGTCTAAACCTTTCAATTTCGTGCAGTAAATAAACGCAGCGAGTCATTATATAATAAATGAAGACAATTAATTAAGCATAATAAAAAGTAAAATAACTCGGTATGGGTTCCCAACGACACCCATCCCTAATCACCTACTTTGGTCTAAGTCAAGAGTATGAATGACGAACCTTTATAAGCCGGATTCACACACATAAACACATATAATCTTGGTAATTAAAGGTAAAACAAAGAATAGGCATACCCCAAGGTTGTGTTATAACATGGGGTCTATATTATGAGTCAATAATGTGTGCTTCAACATACCAGAAAAGATCACAACTCTCAAGGGACTCCAAGAGGAATTTATATAAACATTAAGTGAATAATTATTAATATGTTCAAGTTTATAATGGGAGTCTGAGCCCATCCCAAAGGAATTTCTACAATACATCCTTCAAATTAACCAATACCACTGATCCCATTCATGGAAATCTTTCGAAAGACCAAGTAACACTCAAGGCATGGTTTAACCATGAGTCCATCCCGATCTCACACATAAGGGGTTGAGTATCATCTGAGGATTGGCATATCCATATTTCTAATAGATCCATCATTCATAGGCCCTTTGGTAAATGGTACCACTCATCAATATTTAGAAATCTCGGGGATGTCTCGGTCTGGAAAAGTCTAAGACACCACCCTCTAACTAGTAGTGGTAACTAGTTAGGAATAGAGAGTACATGTGTGGGTCCTTAATACTAAAAACATATTCCCTACCTGACCTAAATTTAATTAAAATTTTATATAAGTAGATATGTTGTGGTATGCATATATAATTACAACTTGAAATCTAAGAAGATCAACCGTGTAACACAATATATTAATTTAATATCACAACGTAAGATTTAACGAGGCGTGATACTGTATCTGCAAAAGAAGATAATTGAAATTTTTAATTAATAAATAAATAATCAAAAACAATTAAAAAAATCCAACAATTCATGGTTCATAATTATTCTAAAATGATTATTTATTTTAAACAAAAATAAAAAGGGGCTGCACAACACATGCAGTTAGATAAATTAAATACCCAGGATAAGGGTATTTAAACCGACCATGTCGGCACACCCAAAGGGGTGTTCGACCATGTTGTTACGATTTAAACAATTTAGTTTATGATTAATAAGGTTTTAATGATTATTCAAAAGAACTAATTTGAAAATATTTGCTGAAATTGACCAATGTCAGTAAGCACCGATAATTGGAAAAACCGTGCGTTTTTTATAAATCACAATTAAATGGAGGGAAATAATGTAGTCTCCCTAAATTATGGATACATGTAATCCTATGATCCATGGTAGTATTTTATTTGGCCTAAAATAAAAAAACTAAAGCTTTTAGAAAAACCCTAAAAAGGGTAAAAAGAATTCTACAGCAGATTGCACAAATGATACTGAACGAAACTCTACGATTACAACTACGCATGATTATCATTGCCATAAGGTTCAGAGCGCACCAGATAATGACTAAACGAAAGATATTTGAGGCTGGAGTGATCTTTTGAAGGTGGAAGAGGGTGGTGTGGACCACCTAGGAGAAGGTGGGGCACGACATGAAGAGATGGAGGAGGGGAAGAGAGGATAAAAAAAGAAAGAAAGGAAAAAATAAGAAAAGAAGAAACAAATAAGAAAAAAATAAAATAAAAGAAAAAAGGAAAATAGCAAGGAAAATAAAATAAAATAAACAAGATATAAAAAAAAGAAGATATAAATATAAAAAAGGTAGTTTCCCAATTTAATTATTATTACTTTTTCCATAACCCCCTTTTTATTTTTTTAAATTTATTTTTATCCCTTCTTTCTTTATTTTAAATTTTTCATTAAATATCTTTTTTTTATGTTTAATCCTTAATTAATTATTTTAATCCCGAACACCATGCTAAAGCGCGATATAAGATTTTTCTTAAATCTCATGCAGTCATTTAAATGATTTAAATAGGATGCACGAGACCTGCATCGGGGTGCGAAGGCGCGCGCCCAAGGTTGTTTTAAATATTTAGACAACAATTTAAAATGGTCTGTATCTGATTAAAGTCGGGACATTACAGCTGGCACTACTGTGCCTTAACAGGCTCCACCGTCACCGATCCAAAAATCTACACATAAATGTGAACAACCTCCGCCTTCAGATCTCACCCATCTTGCTGCTAACACATGGGGTCTGTCATTCATGCTACAACTTCTTTATCCAAACTGAATCCAACACTGGTTTTTATTTTGCATCACCCAACACCACAAATCATCATTTTCAGCGCCAGACATCACCGCTCTCCCTCCCATGGACCACTTTTCATTCATCTACTTCCATTCCATCCCAACCGTTAGATAAACCCCAACTAGTTAGGCCATGGAGGGTCCAACAGTGGGCCCCTGATATTAGATGATGTAGACTGGTGGTGGCCACCACTTGACCAGAACCCTGTTAGCAAATCTATTTATTATAAATTTATAATTATTTAAATATATATATATAATTTTAATTATTATAATAATTATGTAATTGTGTTTTTTAAAGTTGGGGTCAAATCCTCATTTTATATAATTATATGTAAATTTTTATTAATATCTAAATACATATAATTAATATATTTATTATTTAAATTTATTTATTATATATATATATATAATTATATATATATATAATTATAATTATAAGTAAATACATATATATATATATAATTATATATAATTATATTATTATATATATTTATTAATATATAAATATTAATAATTATAAATATAATTAATATATTTATTATTTAAATATATTTATTATAATTTTATAATTATAAATATATATATTGATATTTATAATTATATTTATAAATAAATATATTTAAAAATATTGATGGAGGAAGGGGTTGCCATTGTAGTTTGTGGAAGCAGTGGCAATTCATCGATGATAATCGATCTGAGAGAGGGATGGTTCCAGCCCCTAAGTTGCTCCTCCAGATGGGGCTTCTGATCAATGACATTCATCATCTACTAAAGCAGGTACATGTTCACTCTCATATTTTAGAGAAACATCTACTTGTCAGATTGTGAGAAAGGGATCAATGGAATTTGCTGAGGCTAATTCAGAAGCGATCTCAGAAAGGTTGGATATGGGTAATAATTCACATATTCTGAGGATTACCCTTCCTAAAGGTGAGAATCCATGTCATCTTGATGATTTTATTCATTGGGTCTTACAAATTTGGGTATCTTCATATTTTTATGGAATTTCAATTAGTGAAGGTAGTTTTCATTGTTTGTTTCCCTTAGATGAACTATGACACCATGCTTGGAGCTTCATATCATTGTATCTTAATAATACTACTCTTCTATTTCATGAATGAAGTCTAGATTATAACCTCTCAAACATTAAGAATGATTTTTTTCCCAAGTTTGGAATGTGATCCATAGGCTCAACTAGATCCTATAACACCCAACGATTTTATATTATATTTTCATGGAAATAGGAGTTATAATTAAACTCATGAGATATACTGAATAGGTAATATTTAAGCATTTTGAATTAATGCTGGTGGAGGTGGATCTCAGTGGAACCTTAATCAAGAAGGCAATTTTTTACACTCATAGTGATGATATTAATCTGCGTGTGGAGTATGAGAATCATCCCCATCATTGAATGGAATACAATATACCTATCCATTCTAAAGATGTTTTCCACAAGATTATAATTTGTGGAAACTATAATTATAGAGGGAACTAGTCCAAGAAACGAAGAATAAAGACTAAGGAAAAGATTTTTATGGAGTGTGACTCTGAAAAAGTAGCTGGGAATGTTCAAGGATTTAATGAGCACCGCCCTATGTGGGGTTTTCTTGCAGCAGGACAATCAATGGTTCCTCAAAAGGATAGTCTAGTCTTTCCGCCATCTGTTGGGACTCTTACTAACTTTCAAGCTAATGAGATCCTAACATCTACAAGGTACACTATGGGTGAAGGAGAGGCAATTATTTGAAATTTTTCTTTGACTATATTTTCCAGATATTGGGATGACCTTTTGATTGAGAGGGATACCTCATATACTGATGATATTGAGGATGTAAATAGAAAAGATTAAGATGGATAGACTGATTATGAAATTGAAGCACAACAAGTTGTTGAACTTCAATTATGGAAGAAGAGAAAACTAGTTTCTTCAAGAAATTGAAAGGGTAAAATAAATATGGACCTAACTATGCCACCATGGTTTTATAAGGGAATACATTTTTCTATTTTACAACATATTGGGCTTGAGAATTTTATTTCCATGAAATATATAGTGGAAAACAGTCCTACTTAGTGTCTTTTTAGTGGTTTAGGTAGTTCAGGTTTCAAGGGGTTCCGGTGGCTAGCTGTTGGCTGTGTCATCTGGTGGAATAGATATTACCAAGACTACTGAGGTAAAGTAATTTATTTCAACTAATTTAGATATTATTAGTGACCCGATTTATAAATTTGATATATTAAATCTAAACAAACACAGGAGTAAGACTCAAGAGCCTAAATTTCCTACTCAACCTATTTTTGTCTCTTCTAATAAGGGAGTGAACTTAATTTTGGGTTTGAATAGTTTTGGATGGCACCTCAACCCATGGATGAACCAACTTTAGTACGTGAAGTAGAGGTGGATGTGAATATTAAAAAATATCCAATGGTAGTGGAGATACAATAAGAGACTCCTTTAGTCGAAACATCCAAAGTAAAAAATCCCTTCAATTAGTATCTTAGACAGATCCTCTCAAGACCCAATAAAGGGCCAAGTTGACATTATACAATCTATTATTACAAGGCCTACTAGGGTAGTATATAAATAGGTTTGAGGTAACATTCAAAAAAATCTATTTGATCTTATTTCCATTGAAAGTAGTGCAGAAGATGGAAAAAAGATGCATTGATACTTCCAAAATTGATGAAATGAATGATTCTTATGAAAATTAATCTATTCATGATGGATGGGTACCATGATAGCGAGCAAAGTCATGGAGAAGGGTATGAAATCCTCGAGGTCAGGGTGGATGTGCTTCTCACCATAGTATGAGCATGTGCTCTTGAGTAGACTAAGTGGTTTTAAAAAATGTGAAATAGGTGCCCTTCCCAATGCCTCTTGAGTTTATATTATTCTATCCTTTCTCAGCCCATGTTTTTTCTACTTTTTTATTTCTTTGTTTTCATTGTGGGCAGGTTGTTGGCTGACCTCATCTTCTCTTTGCTTACTAGTATCTCTCTAATAAAGGGGCACTAACCCCACCATATACATATATTTAAAAATATTAGTATATAATTATAAATATATTTATCTAATTATATATATTTATATAATTATATATATATATTAACATATATAGATATAATTATAAATATAATAAATATATTTTTTATAATTTTATAATTTAATAATTTTTCTAAAGGTATATATCTATTTTTTATTTTCTTAAAAATAATTTTTAAAAAATTATATATGTTAAAAAATTTATAATCATTCAATTAAATTACAAAATTATTTAGAAAAATTTAAATTTATTAATTATATAAGTTTCAAACATTTTTAAAATTTAAAAAATTAATAAAAAAAATACAAATAAATATTATTCATATACGTTACAAACATATTGAAAATATTATATGTACAATAAATAAATATATGTATAAATAAATATTAGAAAATGATTAAATTCTAATAAATATAAAATCAACAAATTCCTAAATATATGATATCAAATTTGAAAAAAACATACATCAAATGTGAAATAAGTACATGCCATACATACACATGTACAGATGTCATAAATATATGTACATCCCACATGCATGTCCCAATATACATAAACATACATCCATATACATAGATTATATATTTACAACATCTATATATATATATACATACAAAAAACACATACACATTACATAATGCATACACATATATGCACATAGTGATTGATATATATATATATGTATATATATGTATATATATATATATAAGTTCATATATCACATATTAAAAATACATAATTTAAATTTATAGAATTTTTTAAATTATTAATATATATATATATATTAATATATCATATTTATATTAATTATATACATGAATTTTTTAATAAATTTATATAAATAAATATTATTTTTTGAATATAAATACGATAATTTTATAAATATTAATAATATTTTTGTATTGCAAGTTTTGACCAGCGCTATGAAAAGAGTTGATAAATATGCACCTTTATCAGCGTGAAAAAATGCGCTCATAAAGAGAATACTTTTATCAATATTTTTTATAGCTGAAAAAGTTACATTTATCAGCCCTTTTAGCTAGTGTTAATGAAGGTTACACTTTTATCAATGCTTTATGTTTATCACAGATAAAAGGAAGCACTGTATAAAGTGTGATATGTGGTAGTGATTTAATTGTAATTGTACCTATAAATACCTAATATATATTTTTCATGTTTACCTCAATGAAATATTAGTTTTTAACAATTTTAAAAATTATTATTTGTCTGTATATAAATATATATATTAATATATCATATCCCATTATAATTATTATATCATTATCTATAAACTACTTATAATTAGTACCATTCAAAATAATATTGTATTTATATTAATCAATATGCATTACTATTATATTTTATTGTTATCATTCAATATTTTTATATTAGACTAATATATTAATTTCCATAAAGTATTCATTTCATAATAAATCTTGTACTTATAATTATATAATATTATACAAATATTATTTTTCTATATATATATATATCAATATAGAACATTTAATTAATTATATTACTATAATCATTTATATCAATTTATGCACCATAACACTTATATTTAATAAACCATAGCCTTAATTTTTGTTAGATGATAAAAATTTATAGTTAGATTGTTCGATACAATTTACTTGTTTAAAATGAATACTAAATGTGTGAAATTATTATTTTTTTATTTGGACTCAAATTTATTTAAAGAGTTAATAATGATGTATTTTTACTTGAAACCAATTATCTACTATTTTTTTAAAATATATTGTTTTTGTTATTATACAGAATTCATATTATATCTCTAAAATTTAGAATGAATTATTGTGAATATATTTGTTTTTTTGGTTTAAATGTGAAGAGGAATTTGAAATTTTATTTGGTCAAGTGTGATAGTATAATTGAAAAGGGATATATATGAATAATTATGATTTAATTGAAATTTGGGATTAAAGTGTTTAATTACAAATTTTATGTTAACATGTTTACTTTAAATATTTAAATAAATATTTAATTATGTGTTTTGGATATTTTAACATCACTATATATTTTCTTAAAATTCCATGGGGTTTGTTAACAAACATTCTACGATCCATGCAATAAGTCAAAATATGATGTGACGAATAGTGAGGCCTTGGTTTTGTCTTATCCTTGAGTTAGGCTCAGAGATATATAATAAACCATGTTTCATTTATACTGTTATTATGATCTACATGTTTGGAAATATTATTCCTTATTTTATTATTCAAACTTTTACCATCATTTGTTGTATGCGTTATACATTTTATTTGGTGACATAGTTGACAATTAATACATTTAATTTCATATGAAAAATTATAGTAATAAATAATTTAATAAATTCAAACTGTCTATATATGAAAATTTTAAACTTATAGGTATCATTGGGTATGGGGTGTTATACTATCAATTGTGGTGGTTTCTAGAATGTTTTTATTTCTCACTGCCAATATATACACAACACTTGTTGGTATAGATTATATGAATTCCACTCAACATATTGGGCTCTAGACCACACTAAAAAACGACTTTAACAATTATAAAAAAGTGTTTTTTTTCTAATACACATTAAAATATATCCCCTTTAGTAATGCTAGAAATAGAGCCGATAAAGGCCATACTACTTCAATGTACGGTTAAAATTACAATGTACTACAATAGATAATTCAAGTATATGGGAAATTTATAATTTAATTTAAGTAAACAATACATCCCAAATAAAAAACACTATTAAAAAGATTTAATTTTTTTACAATTTTATTAGTAAGTAATATTTGACACAAACACTCAAAAACATCAATGGTTTCATTATCTTTGGCACCCAACCGCCTCTCAAAAAAGAATGATCCTATTATCATTTCCTAAAAAACCACCATAGTTTGAGAAAAATAATCCTTTTATATAATAATAAATTTATTTTTTCCATAATACTCAAAGAAATAAATTTTAGAGAAAAATGAAACAATATACTAATAAAATGTAAATTTTAAACTGAAAACACACAATTTGAGTCATACTAGTCACATAGTGTATCAAATTGATGTGTACATTATTCCTAAATGTCACAAATGACTTATGGATTGTTTTCATAGAGAAAAAAATCAATCCAAATGTGTTTTATCTTTTTTGAGTATGTCATGTCTGATTTGAACTAAACTGTCATTTTTAATCTCAAAACACAAAGTTTGAGTCATACCGGGAACATCGTGTATCAGATTGAGGTGAAGTTGATTCCTACATTTCAAAAATGACTTATGGATTGTTTTCCTAAAGTGTTAAAACAATACGAACATGTTCTCTATGTTTTTAGTATATGAAATTTGTTTGACCGAAGATGCCAATTTTAAATAAACAGACACACTTGGAGATATATCGGCCACATGGTGCATCAGATTGGCATGTAGTTTATTCCTACATATCACAAATGATTTATAGATCATTTTATTAATGTTTCAAAACAATATAAATGTGTTTGATCGGTTTTGAGTATTTCACATTGATGTTTTACTAAAATTAAAATATAAACTAAAAGCATGTGCATTGAGTCATAATGGTCACATCATATTTTAGTTTGACGTGAGACTGATTCCTCAACATCAAATATAACTTATGAATCATTTTCCTATCATATAAAATCAATCCGAGATTATTTTCTCAGATTTTAGTGACTGACACCATTTCTGAACTAAAATGAAATCCTAAACTATTAAAATACACATTGTGTGTAAAACAATGGGATTTTTAAATAACATTTCAAACATGAAAAACAAATCTTAAACAACCCACAAAATTTATTTCTTTAAATTTAATCTCTTAGATAGCTTATGAAACATGAAACCCTGATCCCAAATGACCATATATATAGTATAACATTATATAATAGCTGGTAAATTGTTATGTATGAATAGTACTAAATAAATTATGAAAATTATGGGTATCTATTTATTATAAATAAAACAATATTCTATTTAAAAAAATAAATATTTTTTGAAAAAATGTATTTTTCTAAAAAAATATTTGGCCGCACATTGCCCATAGAATTTAAAATTAATATATACCAAATTTTGAAATTTTTTTATAAAAAATGAATTTAGTTTTTGAAATTTTCATATAAAAATATTCTCAGTGTGAATTTTCATTATTTTCTATAAAAATACAGATTTTTATTATAAACCGCCTCTTCGGTTAAATAACATTCAAGGATAAATTATGTTGAAAATTAGTTTTAAAGTAAAATTGGTAAAATTATATTAAAATATAACCAGTTTAGGTAATTTTAATAATTTATCATATTGAATTTTGTATATTATATACTTCTACACTTGTGATAATTTTCTCTTTGGAAACCCAATTTTTCATCACATTTGTGAGTGTAATATTAAACTGGATTCTCGAACTTATATGAATTGAATTTGAAAAAATTTATTTTATATTTTGAATAAAAATAATTTATAATATATAATAATTTCAAAGTAATTTTCTACCATTATGAATTTTAAAACAAGTAAAAATTAATTACCGCGGTGAAGTTAAAAAATTATTTACTAGGGGTTAAAATAATAATATAATGGTTAAAATTACTTAAAAATTATTATTACCCAAAAAAGTTTCCATATTTATTCCGTATAACATATAAGTATCCATAATTATCCATTTTTTGGGATTTTATCCTAAAAAAACTTGGGTATAATTGATGTTTTTTAAAAATTCCATGTGTGTCCTCTCCCCCACTTATAAAAGGTGACCCCCTCTCCTCCCATATTCACACTTCAAATGACATTTTGTTCTTAAAATACCTACAGAAATAACTTCCTTACACCCTAAAAACAACTTATATCCATTTTTTATCATAAATTTATCCTAGAAAGGATTTTAGTGAAAACCTAAATAAGTTTTCTTAATAAGAGGAAACATTCATAAATGAGAATTTTTATTTTGTTTCTTCTTCCAACTCCTTAAAATATTATTAAACCATTATTATATAATATCATTAGTATATTACATATAATGAGATGCTATTATATTTTTTTCATGGCCTATACCCATATAATCTTCCATCAAATGGGAAATGAAATCGTTGATCGTGTGTACGACGAACTACCACCTCATGAACCGATGTAATTATATTTTTATCACCACCGTTAAAGGATGTATATAATGATGGATTTGAAAAATTTGTATGATATTTATGATATTATTATAAAATTTAATTTTTATATTTTATATTCCTGTCATGTTCTGTTATATTTAATATATGATAATGTTTCTTGTGTGTAGGAAGGACTACCGCCTCACGAAGAGATGTGATTTGTTTTTTACTTACGCATTACGTGGAAGGTAATGAGGATAAATTTAGTGAATATATGTGATATATATGAAATTATATTGATTATTTAAAATTAATATATCATCCACTTACTTAAAAATTCATCCATTTATGAAATTATAACATTTCTCATTTGTACATATGACCTATCCTCTTAACAAAGTAATGTGATCCATTATCCATGATCAAATTTGAATAATGATTCTAAACATTTATCTAATGAAAAAAAGTATATTTATAACATTGATACAATTTGGAGATTATTTAACGAGATAATAAGTGATGAAGTATAACTTTCATGAAAAAAACGCAGGAAAAAACAAGACAATTAACACTCGAAACAATGAAAACAATGGAATATTATTAACAAACTGGTGGTAATGTATTATAATAGGATCATATATGATATTTTTAATTTAAGTATGGTTGCATTAATATTTAATAACATTATTTAAACCATTATATAGGATGATAAATCACGTCCAACTAAAAGTAAGTGTGAGGTAATGGACTTCGTATCAATTTCCCTTCATTGTGTCATATTATAATGTTATGCATGTAATTTATCTTATATGGTGTACATAATTTACCTTAGACATTTAATATAATTATTCATTAATAATTTATTGTATTTTATGTTTTAATTATAATTATTTCATCCAATGGGAATATACTTTAAAATTATTAAGTTTTAAAGAATTTCATAACTCAATTTCGTATATTGGATTATATTACTTCTTCATTTTTGTTGATATACTATGATTATGTGTGTATTTAATTTTTACTATATTATGTTGTATATACAATTTTTTAGGTGGATTGAATTTGATATACCTAATTTATTCATTGGTTAATAATTACTTTAACTTTATTGTCATTGTAAGAGATTATTTCACAAAATCATTTTAGTTGGGAATGTTTATGCTTGAATTTCCATTAAAGTAAATTATATGATCATTGTATAATAAAAAAATCATTTTATTATCCTATTGATCTTAAGGAATTTTTCAAGTAATAATAAAATTTTCCCAATCTTTGGTATGTAAAATTATTGAGATTTTTTTTAATAATATCCTACCCCCTTTATCTCTTTGGTTGAAAATATTTTCTCTTCCAAAACAATTTTTTGATAAAATGTTTTTTCAAAAATGTTTTTTAAATTATCAAAATGATATATTAAATAAACGTTTACCCATGTCAATTTTTTTATTTTTTTTGAAAGGTATATTCATGAAAATTTCCAAACAATCCCCCTTTGGATTTTACTAAAAATGTGATATGAATCTTTATTTTTATGTGTACGGCATGTACCGGATTTCCCACCATCTTGACTGAAAATTATTTTTTACTAGAATGGACCCCCTTTTAAGGGTGATGGGAACCAAACATGACTACAACGACTAAAAAATTACAACGACGACTTACAATCCATTATTCCAAGGAAAAAACAACCAAATTCAATACAGTGAGAACTCCTACCCATCATCAAACACAATATGACCAGATTTCACTATCACATCGCTGCTGAGAAAACTATCTTGTGCAGGATTGCACGAGCCTGGTACCGATGGAAAATGCCATACCCTCTCAAAATTCCAAATCTAAATAGAAATTGATGGCAAAAACTCTCTGCTCTGAATCTCTTCTAAAGCAGACATGTAGGTGAACTGGTTGCCTTTCCCCAAGAACCATAGCCCGTAGTGCCACCTGCACAACATCCCTCCTTCCACACACACAAAATATGTAATGCCAAAAAAGTTTCAGAGCCAAATCCCACGCCCCAGCCATCCTTCATAAGATCACACTCATATCAACCAACAAATTCACAAAAACAGAAGCAATGGCAGTAGTAGGCAGAATCATCATTCATCCTATTGACAATATATGCTACTCAATTTGGTTTCCAATTCATTAGAGACACCTTCACCTTCCCCAAGAGACTCATCACCTTTGGGATCAAGGTCAATCATGGAAACCGCATCGAACCACATTGTTGCCACATCACCGGAGAAAGCCATCCCAAATCAAATGAACGCCAAATCAATTCACCCAGTAGAATCGTGATCGCATCCAAACGCGAACCCAACAAGCCCAAAAGACAAAATCCTTACCCGCCACAAACCAAAACACAGATTCATACCTCCTGAAACCGAAACTTGCAAGAAGGAGCCACACATGAAAATGAAATCTATTTCTCATCACCGCCGTCAAGACCGTCTTCGGGACCACAATGGCCCACCCAACGCACTCGCAACCGACAATGTCAAGGCGCCTACCTCTAGGCCGTAGATGGAGCTCCTCCAATGGACCTCCTTTGTGCAGCCAAGGGAGCTCCAGTCAGAATGGGGTGAGAAAAGGCTAGCATCGAAGAGGATGAAGCTGATCCCACGAGTCGTTGTTGAAGTATGAACCTCCCACCACTACCACACCGAGGAGAATCAACGAGGAGTATCCGCAACTGACTTGGAGGATAAAAGGTGGCGATAGGGGAACCTAGGTTGGCGGTTCCCCTTACGGGATCATCCCCCCCACCGTCATGACCAATCAATGTTTTAATGAATAATTTTTTATGTTTGAAAGTTTATATTCCAAGGGAATTATTTTCAAAATATTTTTTGAACTGTTAGTTTAAAAAAATATTTTAAAATTTAAATGATATTTTTCTCAAGAATTTTTTAATGAAATTTTTTTGGCAATTATATTCATTAACGATAAAAAACCTTTATTTTACTTATAATCCAATGGAGATATATTGTATTGATACCATATTTAATCATTAAATGGAAGGTTTATGTTCATTTTGATCAAGGGAAGTATTAAAATTCGCTTTCTTGATTCATTTTTGTAGTCAATAACTTTACATTGAAATATTCACTTTCCTATTTTCATTACACATTAAATTTCCGCTAAATATATATATATATTTTATTATGGATATGTTTATTGATTAAATTGTATATAATTTCTACACATGGTGTTACCTATTTAATGTTATGTGTTTATGTGGGGAAATATAGCTAAATCCATATTCTTTACTCAATAAAGATATTTGATGACAAAGCACATTGTTCATGAATTAATAAATCATTCGATATACAAAAAATGCTTTGGACACGCAGTGATGGGTGGGGCTTGAAATTATATAGCCTCTTGATTCATTTGTAGTATCATGAGGCAAATCAGTAAGATAACATTAAATATGGTTTTTCCATTAGTTTTAGACTATCTCATGAAAGGTTCTATTGTTAGAGATATCATGATGCCTATATCATGAAATACAATAATTAAGAATTTCCTTCAATAAGAGTTTATTTATTATTATCCTTGAAATTTTTTCAAAGATATTATCTCTCAATGCAATAAATTCTCAATTATTCATTAAATTTCATGTGGGTTAAATTATTTACCATTCCATATTGATTATGCCTAGTTTATTAATGATGTTTATTATGTCATCATGCCTTTTTATTGCATAAATTTTCATTACATTTTACAAACAGAGGATCACTATAGTTTAGTGTCTTGGAAATGAGGTACATAATACATGAAAACATAAGGAATTATTATAATCCAATTGTGAGGCTTCATAATAGGTTCATACTAAGTATATTTACTGCATCTCATAACCTAGGGACATACATCAAAGGAAAGGGTGAGCAGGAGGCCCAGTAAAGCTAAACAAGGGAAACAATTAACTTGTGATATTAATAAGAACATGATAAAATACATAAAGATACGATCAATGTAGAATGATGCATATAATAATAAAAATAACATTAATCATAAATTTAAAATTTCCTTAAAAAATTTAATTTATATATTCATAAGAATATCACCAAGTTCTATCCCAAAGGTGCCATAACAATTACCGATGTTATTCACTAAGGTATCATAAAACATGTCATATATAGAGATTAATTTATTTACCCAATTCATTGGATATAAATCTGGGTGAACAATTAATATGTATTTATATTCATATGATTCACATAGATCATAATAAATAATTTCATAAATAACCCACAGAGAATAAAATAAGTGGGTTTTATATCAAAATCATGATATTTTAAAAAGTGATTAAAAACATGATCATTATGTCATTTATAACACATGGAAATTAAATGATGGTTTTATGTATTTATATTACAAAATAAAATAAATCATTTTTATTTATTGATTAATTCCTCATAAAGAGGAATAGGTTTGTGTATTCATATAAGGTAAAAATAATTTCTTACGAAAAGGAGATAGATTTTGATAAGATGATTTTGCAGCATAACGACTATGAAACATTGTTTTAAAAAACATTAAAAATATAGGGGAAAATGGTCTCCCATTCATAAATAACTCATAATACTGTATAGATATGGAATAAAATGAAAATAATAACATGATATAGAATTTTTAAAGACATACCACATAAAAGAGAACCTGAAAGGAAAAGAGAAGTTCGAGAATTCCCTTACCTTGAAGAGTAACTTCTAAAACTCTATGATCATGACATTGGGGGCTTGAGGATACCTTGGGAGGACTTATTGGGAGTTAATACTATCATAACATCATGGATAATTATTTTATAATGACAGGAAACAAAGGAATGGGTGGGTATTTATAGAAAAAGTGAGGTAATATTTTATTAATTTCAAAGGACACCTCATTAGTTGTATTTGCAAAACCATGGGCTTGCCCATGGTATTTGACCATGTTAAAGGACACTTGGTAATTATCATGTTATATTAAAATCCTTAATATTCTACCAGAATAATTAAATCATGATTACATCATTATTACAATGCTATGATGTCATTAAACTTACCGAAAACTCAAAACTGAATTTTTACTATTCACCGAAAAATCAACCATTTAAAAAATACCAAAAATTCACCGTAATAATTTTTCAATGTGTAGAATTCCAATGTTAACTCTATTTTATAAATAATATTTCCATTTTAAATTAAATTAAATAAATAATATACTGGTACTTAATTAATAATTTCTAAAACATTTATTTACTTATACTATGATATAATTATATCACATTACCACTTAAGATGACTAAAACATATTTATACTTCCATAGGTGAGGTAATTATCACATTGGTAAAATTACCATTCAAAACAGTAAAATTACTATTCTAAAGGGTAAAGATACTATTCACCAAAAAATAATTTTGATCTTATTGAACGACAATTTTCACCCGGATTACAACCATGTCAGTCTAATTTTTGAAAATTATTTCACAGAAAAAGTTATTTAATGATAAAATATTTTTTAGAATTCATATAAAACACTATTCATCATATACTATTCATAAAAACACAATCCATCAAATACTATTAATTAAATAATAAAAAACTGAAACTTCTTAGAAAAATTCTAAAAATTCAGCTCAGAATAATTTTTCCATTTGAAATTCAAAAATGATGTTTATTTTACGATAATAATTTTCTATGTATGAGAAATATCTGAAGCATACAGTTTTTAATTATGAAATCAATTTATCAAATTTGTCTTAATTAAACATATATTTTATTTGGTAAATCTATTATTAAAATAGAAATGATGAAATAAAAATTTTATTTATACCAGGGGATTACACAAATTAACTAAGGTCTCTTTACAAAACCCCTTATAACATCGATATATGACCAAACGATAAGGTGTTCAATGGTGATAGAATATAGGGGAGAGTCAGACAACATTGCGAGAGTGGTTATTTTTATCAACTTGAACTTCTCTCGTAGGTAAATCTATTCAAGCATAACGTGTTGAAGTACGTATTGGGCTTGGTCCAGATCCAAGCCCAACGATGCCACCTCCTTCCCAAGCTCCGAAAAATTGGCTTCATAAGGATTGAGTCAACTATATGAGGCCATCAAATCTTATTGTTTCAATAATAACCATACTCATTTCTATTTATAATCACTAGTCTTAACATTTAGAGTATAGTTTCCATTGATCATATTGACCAACAATCATATAACAGTTTAAGCCCAATGGTCTCATTTCAAATATACTCACTTCATTAATAAATGGAGATAGTTTTGTTGATTACAAAATAATATAACATAAATTTTCATGAAACATTTACTATTCAAAAAGTTCAAGTCGTTACATTCTCCTCCCTTAAGAAATTTCATCCCCGAAATTTCATCAATTACCATTAGAAGAGAAAAGCTGTTGGTACGTCTGCTTCATGTTCTCCTATGATTCCCATGTAGCTTCTTCATATTTTTGGTTCCTCTATGACACTTTAATAATGTAGTTAGTATTATTTCATATATAGTTTTCTTTATGATCCAAGATCTCCATCAAATTCTCCTCATAAGAAATATCATATTCCAGTTCCACCACCTTAGGATTCAGTACATGTGAAGGGTTAGGTATGTACTTCCCCGAGAGGGAGACATGGAATACATAATGAACTTGATCTAGATTTGGAGGACGTGTAAGACGATAGTCCACTGCTCTTATGCGATCAAGGATTTCATAGTGGACAATGTACCTGGGGCTGAGCTTCCCCTTCCAAATTGCACGACTCTATTCTATAGAGAAATTCAAAGGAAGACTTAGTCACCAACATCAAACTTCAAGTCCGTTCGATGGTTGTCAGCATAGATATTCTCATGACCTTATGCGGCATTAATATGTTGTTGGATTTCATTAACCTTTTCTATCATCTGTTACACAAGATCATCCCTAAGAAGCTTTCGTTCCCTAGATTCATCCCAACAAGTTACAGTTCTACCTAGATTTCCATATAGACTTTCATAGGTTTCCATTTCAATGCTGTAGTGGAAGATTTTATTGTAAGAGAACTCAAATAAAGGGATATGATGATCCCAACCACCTTTAAATTCCATTGAGCATGTTCTCAATATGTCCTTGAGTTTTTTGAATAGTTTTTTTAGATTGGCCATTAGTTTGGGGGTGATAGGTCGTACTAAAATTCAATTGAGTACTCAAAAAATGTTGAATACATCTCCATTATTTTTATGTGACACTTAGATCATGATCATATATGATAGAGAGTGGTACCCCATACAACCTTACCACCTCCCTCATGTAAATCTAATCAAGTTTATCAAGAGATAAATGTTCCCAAATAGAGATAAAATGGGTATTCTTAGTGATACAATCTACTATAACCCATATCACATTTTTACCTTTGGAAGTTCTAGGGAGACCAATGAAAAATTCTATAGTGATATTTTTCTAATTCCATGCTAGCATGGGTAGTGTTTGTAATACCCCTTTAGGAAGTTTTCACTCTACCTTCACTTGTGAAAACACTAGACAACATTTAGTGTAGTTGGCAATCTCTTTATTCATGTTATCCCACCAATAATGATCATGAAGGTCCCTATATATTTTTTTGTGCTTATATGATGTATATAGAATGTAGATCTATGAGTTTCATACATAAGATCCATCTTTATTTCTGAAATATATAGATCACATAGTCTTGTACAAAATTTTAGTGCACCTTCTTGATCAATATTGAACTGAGGAAACTTCCCATCCTTCACAGACTCAAACTTCTTTTGTAACAAAGGATATTTTTTCTGATATTTCTTGATCTTCTCTAGTAATGACACTTGAGAAAAAATCCGAGTTAGGTTTTATGATGCTTCTTCCATTACAATTCCCACTTATATCTTTACTAGGACATTGATCTAAGGATCTCTTTGAATCCACATCATTTCCAGAACAACTGGGTCTTTCCTACTTAATGCATCATTGACTTTGTTTTCTCTTCTGGGATGATAATAAATTGAACAATCATAGTCTTTAAGAAGTTCCAATCATCTCCTCTGTCTCATTTTCAATTTCTTTTGTGTGAAAATATTATTTAAACTTTTATGGTCTGTGTATATATAACAGTTTTTCCTATAAAGACAGTGCATCCGTATCTTCTGAGAAAAAACAACTATAGCTAGCTCCAGACCATGTGTAGGATAGTTATATTCATGAGTCTTAAACAGTCTATATGTATAGGCAATCAACTTTTTATTTTCTTGAGAACACACCCAAGACATTTTATAGATGCACCACTAAAAATAACGAATCTTTCTCCACTTTGGGGAAGAGTAAACATGGGTGTAGTTTCCAATCTCTTCTTCATCTCTTGTAAACTTTCAATACAATCCTTTTTCCATGTGAACTTAACCCCTTTTAGAGTTAACTTTGTTAGTGGATTAGAATGTCTTGACATTTTTTTCAAAAACCTCTTATAATATCCTTCTAAACCAAGGAAACTATGAATCATAATTATTGATGTAGGCTAAGGCCACTCATCTACAACATTTATCTTTGTAGGGTCAACTAATATTCCATCATTGGTTACAATGAACCCTAAGAAAGAAACTTTCTTTAAGAAAATTTCACATTTGTTGAACTTTCCAAAAAAGGCGCTCCTTCTCAAGAGTTTCCAATATAACCCTTATATGATCCTTATGCTCCTCATGACTTTTGGAATATTTCAGAATATCATCAATGAAAACTACCAAAAATTTATCAAGGTAGTACCTAAAGATTCTATTCATCCAATCCATAAGAATACTAGGATCATTAGTCAAACTAAAGGGAATAACAACAAAATCATAATTCCCATATCTTGATCGGAAGGTCGTTTTTGATTATCATCTTTATTCACCCTCAATTGATGATAACCATATTGAAGATCAATCTTGGACAAGAATTAAACCCCATGAAGCTGGTAAAACAAGTCATAAATTCATAGAAGAGGGTATTTTTTCTTCACTATGATCCCATTTAGTTCTCTATAATCCTTGAAAATATGCATTTATCCATACTTCTTCTTTATAAAGATAACATGTGCTCCCCAAGGAGACACAATTGGTTAGATAAAACCCTTCCGCAAAATATCTTGGAGTTTTTTCTTTAAATCATCCATCTCCATGTTTTCCATTCTATATGGGGTTTTTGAAATCAGATGAGATATACGTAGGAGTTCAATAGATAACTATACCTCTATTTCTACGGTAAGTGTTGGTATCTCTTCAAGAAATACATCAATTTCATGAAATATGGGGAAATTTTATATCCTTATACTCTCATTTACTTCTTTTTATTCACCAATAAACTCCATACAGAAGGCTATATGAGGTTCTTCTAGATAATGATATGGCTGAGACATCTCTCCTTTGAAGATATCTATAGGTTTTCCATTCAAGACTAATAATACTTCCTTACACCTGCATTTGATCTTTGCATTATTCATTGATATCTAGTCCCTACCTAGTATAATGTTGAATTTCAACATGTGAATAACTGCTAGATTTGTGATAATATTATACTCACTAAAGTAAATACATGAGTTTTGAAATACTGTTTATTCTTAGATTATCCCTCCAAGAGTCTTGACTGATAAATCTACTTTTAGTAGTTCTAAGATTGTTTCTATATTATTTGAAAACATGGAGGTTATAATGGAATTCATAGAAATAGAATCAAACAAAGTAATTTCTAGCTTTGAGAGAACAAAAAGAGTACCTGCCACCAAATCAATTAGAGCTTCAACATCAACCGTCGGGATAGAAAATGCCTGACCTTGATCCCATGGCCTATGCTGAAGCTGATGATGATTTCCCTCCACTTACCTAATATTGGGACAATGATTGAAAAAATTCCCATGTTATCCAAACTTGAATCATTGGACGTATGGTTGGGCATGCAACTTATTCCCTTTGTTTTTAGTGTTGGGAAGTTGAGGCTTCACCTCACTACAACAATTCCAAGAAATATCACCTTCTCTTCCACACTTGTAATATTCACTACTACCAAGAAGGAATTTCCTCAAATTCATCTTAACACATTTGTTGCATATGGAATTTTTCACTTGGTTTCCACCTATTCATTGGTCAAAACTCCTCACCAAGTTTAGCTTCAAGGTTCTCTTCTTTTAATTTGACTTGTGCGGCCACTGTGTCTCAACAAACTCAATGTAATGTCCCATATTTTTTCCATGTTTTATTTTAATATTATGTGGGAATTATTTCGAGACCAAGATTCATGACGGCGTGCAGTTATGAGGACCAGTGTGCCCAGAACAAAAGTTTGAATTAAATTAAATAATTTAATTTACGCGCACGTGGGGTTTTCCTGAAAAAATATAATAACTCCAGAACGGGTGCTCGAATCAAAAATCCAAGGGCACCATTGTGTCCATAGAAGCGGGTTTTTCCTAGAGAAGACCTATCATCGGCTAGCGCAAACCAGTGGTGAAATCTGGTTTTTGGACATAACCGTAATAAAATATTTATTAACAATATTTTATTAAATATTGTTGCAGAAAATATCTTTTATCTTTTTAAATAGTGTTTTGTGTAGGGGTCATGGGTGATAGATCTCATAACCCTGAAACCCATAAAGGCACTGAAGGCTCTGAATAAAACATCCCAATGCGGCGACGATGTTATTGACAAGTTTCACCGGCGGTGATGACGCGACGATTAGATCTTCGCCAACGAATGCCGTGAATCCAGGTAGGATGCTTGATTTTGGTTCCCTTCCCCGTTCTTGATTCCTATGAAGAACGCGAACTAATCCACGATCAGATTAGCCCGTGGATCGATTGTATTTGCAGGATGGACCTTTGTAGGGATTTTGGTGATTTGATTCTTGAAAGTTGTTTGGTTTCATTTAACCTTCTAAAGGTGAAGAGCCAAGATCGAAACAAACATCGATCGAGGTTCATCCCTCTCGATTTGTTTTGCCTTTCTTCCCCGGTTTCATGCATTCTTCATGTGAGTTATACACGTTCATGTAGGAAATCGATCGTTGCACATTCGTATGTTGGCGTAATGATCCGCGATTGTAGATCCAACCCCGGTAGGATTGTCTACAGCTACGACAACGGCTTCAGCGGATGAATCCGTGCGAATCGAGAGATATGAGTTTTTGTTCATTTTCCTTCAGATGGATCGTTGGAGGTTTATGACATGATCAATGGACTGAAAACACCCAATTCGGTGTTTTATGATGGGGAGAACCATGACCTGAAGTATCGGGACAAACGGATGAGAGATCGAGGATCCGGGAATCGACTGAGGAGCGAGGAGGAATACGACGCTTCTAGAAATTTCCCAACTACACAGCGTGTAGTAGGGGCTACACGGCGTGTGTTCATCGGTAGACCACCTGGTATGTACTTTGGGAGAACACAGACACGGGTTGGGTACACGGCCAAGGACACGGCATGTATACCCTTCCCCGACCAGACCTGACCAGATACATGGGATACCCTGTGTCCTGGTACACGGGAAGGTGACAAGGATGGACACCGTGTATGGGAAAATGGCCAGGGTACACAACTGTTTCCCAGTTTACAAGACACAACATGTGATTCAACATACATACCATGTATATTCTTTCCTACACGACATCGATTTCAGACACGAGCCATTTACACGGGCAGTACCCAGAGTCAGGGAACACGACGTGTGATCCTTCTACATGCCGTGTAGTTGAGTTTTACACAGCTTCGACGGGTGACACGGGCCGTTTACACGGGAAGTAGTTGGAGTCAAAGAACACATTGTGTAATCCTCCTACACGCCATGTAACTTTTTTTACATGCCTTGAGCCAGTTTCCTTCTATGACTCAGACTAGTTTCCTTAGGGTTCGTCCCCTAGGTATTTCTCCTGAAGGTTTTTGGTATCATTTCGTACATATAGTAGTATGATTCCTTCAACATGAATTTCGACGTGACCTACTTTACCCGGGCACTGATCATCTACATAGAAGGTTAGTTCCGACTGAGTTGTTGTAATCGCCCCATGGCTATTTGGTTGTGATCCTCATCTAAAAATAATGTTATCAAGTAATTTTGGAGTTTTTTCTCTTGGAATGAATACTTCGTATCTCTCTTCAGACCTAGGAGTGTGTTCTCCTTGTTACGTGCTTAGTGGAATCTTCGAGCTGGATCTTAGTGGTGGCTTCGCGATGGTCGATCGTGTATGAGTATATCTGGATATTATTGTTATATGTTCTGTAAACATATACTGTGTAGATCTGATTGTAACTTTCCTTTTTGGTATTTCCCTCGTTGTATTCTTTTGTGGTTTCAGGGTTTCCTACTAGGTATTGTTATACTCACCCATGCACGGGCTTTGCCCACACTTTTCGTGTCTTGTGTAGATGAGCGAGCCTTTGATAGGATTCCAGGTGGACCAGGACCGGATGGTGCTCAGTGAGATCAGGCGGGATGAGGTGTGTTCCTACGACTACATATTTCAGTTCCAGTACCTTTCTTTACAGGTTGGACTTTGTTGGAGACTTTCTATTGGTGGGATCATACATTTGGCCCATGGTTTTACATTATTGTACTTTACATTCTTTCCATAATCTGTTGGTTGGGTTTTTAGTATATGCATTCATTTCCATTTTTAGTAGTTTTTACTTTTCAGCTTTGTGGTCTTGGAGATGTATGTGCGTGTGTACAGGTTTATAGGAAATTCCTCCCATGTTAGTGATATTCCTACTCGCTGCTAGTTAGCATCCCCTGACCTATTTTAGGCAGGCTTGGGGTGTTGCTACTCGGGACCCACTGGGATGGGTCATGACAGAGTGGTATCAATGGTGGTTGGTTCTACCTTAGGACCGAGAGACTGTGAGTTAGTTTGGGGAAACAGTGTTTAGTGTTTTGAGTTTGCCTTTCAGCCTAGGGACCCCAATGATGGTACGGGCAGCCGACGTAACCATACACCAATACTCCATTAACTTTCTTTTCGACTTGGAACATGAGGACACTACTTACAGGGGAAAATAATGGTACATGCATCATAAAGGAATGGGTTGTGGTTTCCATTTCCTTCTTGAGTCAGCTCTCCAGATATACTCACTAACTGTGATACATCTTGTTTTGTTATAGGATGCCTCTGCAACGCGCACCCGCTAGGATCCAGCAAATCGATCACGAGGATGACCCCCTCAGTGATAATCTTGTGTACAAGGACCATATCCCCTAGTTTTACCTTCGGGTGGTGTTCCGATTATTCTACCACCTATGGAGTAGTGTTTAGTGCCGGGTGTATTAGTAGAGGAGGAGCACAGGATGAGCACAATACATGAGTTTCAGAGAGAGAGAACCCTCAGGTTTTGAGGCAAGCCTGACCCTCAGGTAGTAGAGGGCTGGCTTGAGGTAGTGGCCATAGTCTTCCATTTGTTCTGGACACTAGCAGACTAGATGGTGATCCTGGCAGCGATCCTTATGCAGGGCTCGACAGGATGATGGTGGAGTTTGGTTATCTGGACCAACGACGAGGTGACTCTTGCGTGGTCAGTGTTTGGTCGTCTCTTCATAGTGGAGTTTTCACCAGTTACCCTGAGAGAAGTACGTATACAGGAGCTTCTTCAACTCCTTCAAGGAACCTTGATGGTTGTTGACAATTCATCAAGGATTACTTACCTCTCACGGTACTCCATGGATATGGTCAGGGATCAGTACATCAGATCTCAGAATTTTGAGTAGCACTTGTGCAGAGATATCTAAGCTAGAATCATCCCTATGAGCATTCCCACTTATGCTGGGGTTATCGAGCGGCCTTCGGTGGTCGAGAGATTCTTGGCAGAGCAGAGATAGCCGGCAGTTGTCAGTAGTGAACGAGATAGAGCAGAGAACTCGGTAGCAGGGAGATGACATCAAGGACCCTGGCGTGGGAGACGTTTTCAGAGGAGATACTAGGCTAGGGGATCATCCAAACAGGGTTCGCAGGGTGCATCCAGCCAACCTTGAGAGAGGAGATTCTACTCTTTTTATTGTAGGGGACATCTCGATCGAGATTGTCCGACCCACCGTACTACTGACATGGGAGTAGTGGATGGACCACCGAGGTAGAGGCAACGTGTGGAGAAAATAGATCTTGCGGGGTGGCAGACATAGTAGAGGAGCTGGGAGAGTAGCTGGAGGTGGTCGGTGTTTCGATCTTTTACCACCACCACACCCATGAGGTCCACCCCAGGCTCAGGGAGCTGGTGGACAGAGGCAGGGATAACAGCAGGTAGTAGAGGCTTATAACCCAGGTACTCCTCGAATGATTAGAGGTACAATATGTGTCTTTTCTACTTTGGTTGTCGTACTGATAGACACAGGTTCTAGTCATTCTTTTCTAGATACATATCTTGTTCGAGACCTTGAGATTCTAGTTGAGCTGTTGACTCGACCCTTACACTTAGAAACACTGATTGGAGAAGATTTAAAGATCACGCACCTTTGCAGACAGTGTGGCATGACCCTTGGAGGTGAGAGTTTTTGGTGGTTCCTCGTGGTGGTAGAATCGAGGTCTTACGATTTCATTCTTGGTATGGATTGTCTATCCACAATTCATGCCCATATTGACTGTTTTAGGCGAAGGGTGTGGTGTGTCTGCAGTGATGGAACGAGGTTTTCCTTCATCAGTGAAAAGGAGACCCTGGCAGTGCAGGATAGACTTGTGCATGGAAAGGTACAACCAATTTCACATCAGTTGGCTAGCCTAGACCTTGGCGCAACAGATGTTACGAGTTTCCAATTTTCAGAAGTAGTGGCTGAGTACGAGGATGTCTTTACAGAGGATGGCCCCAGACTACCTCCTCGTTGGGAGATAGATTTCTGCATTGAGTTGCAACCTGGGGAGACACCGATATCAGCATCATCATATCAGATGGATCCTATAGAGCATCATGAGATGAGGGTGCAGCTGGAAGGCTTGCAGAGGAAGGGCTTTGTGAGACCTAGTGTTTCACCCTGGGTGGCCCTAGAGTTGTTTTCCAAAAAGGAATACGAGAGCTTGAGGCTGTGTGTGGATTACCAGCAGATGAATCAGGTGACCGTGAAGAACAATTATCCACTACCGAGGATAGATGACCTCTTCGACCAGTTAAGAGGGGCACAATGGTTCTTGATGGTTGTTCTACTACCAGGCTATAACCAATTGCGAGTACAGTATGAGGATATATCGAAGACAGATTTCAGATGTCGCTGCGGTCACTATGAGAACTTGGTGGAGCCCTTAGGCATGGAAAACACCCCGACTGTGTATATGGGACTCATGAACCGGATCGTTCAGCCCTATATAGATCGGTTTGTAGTGGTCTTCATCTATGATATCTTCATGTACTCTACGTCTGATGAGGAGCCCGTGAGGCACCTAAGGATGGTTTTGGACACACTCTGAGAGAACCAGTTTTACGGAAAACTCTTGAATTATTAGTTCTGGATACAGGAGGACCACTTTCTAGAAAACGTTATCTCAGCAGTTGGTGTGGCATTGGACCCAGCCAAGGTAGAGGCTGTGCTAGCATGGAAGCCACCCAAAAACGTGACAGAGGTGTGGAGACTCCTTGGATTGGAAGGCTACTATCAGAAATTCATTCTAGATTTCTCTAGGATTTCAGCACCCATGGAAGTTTTGACCTAAATGGGGAAGCCTTTATTGTGTACTGAGAGATTCTAATAGGCTTTTCAGCAGTTGAGATAGTGTCTGAAGAGCACCCCGATCTTGAGATTACTGGAAGAGGGTGTCGAGTACATAGTGTTCTGCGACACATGAGGAACCAGGCATGGTTGTGTCCTGATGCAGAGGCAAGCAGTGATTACTTATAGCTCACATCTGTTGAAGCCACACGAGCAGAACTACACAACCCATGATCTTGAGTTTGTAGTGGTAGTCTTCGTGTGGAAGATGTGGCAGCACTACCTGATGGGAAAGCGGTTTATCATCTACTATGATCACAAGAGTCTCACATATATCTTTTTGCAGAAGGATGTGAATTTGATACAGAGATGGTGGCTTCAGTTCTTGAAGGATTATGACTTTGAGATCGTTTATACTCTTGGGAAGGGGAACGTTGTGGCAGATGCTCTCAGTAGGAAATCCAGTTCACAGTTGCTGGATGAGGTGACAAGACAGTTGGACTCTTTATAGTTATCCTTCATGGATAGAGATGAGGGATCTTACCTTCAGTCGATGGTTGTTACCCCTACACTCTTAAAATGAGTCATGGAAGCGCAACATGAGGATTATAGCTATGAGACTCTATATGCTCAGATATCCGCAGGTGATGCTACCGATGGATATTCAAAAGGTGGGGAGAACATTGTTCATTTTAGAGGGCGCACAGTAGTACCAGTGACATTGCGGGGGGGGGGGGGATGTTCTGAGGGAGTTCTATACATATCATTCGACGGTGCATCTAGGAATGGAAAAGATGTACTAGGACCTCAGACGTCAGTTTTGGTGTCCAAGAATGAAGAAGAGTGTGCCAGAGTTTGTTTCATGGTGCATTACTTATCAGCAAGGCTGAGTACCAGGTGCCAGTAGGATTGAATCAAGCCATTAAGGTGCCAGAGTGGAAGTGGGACGGGATAACCATGGACTTCGTAACCGGTTTACCACGTACGTCTAGGGGAAACGATGCCATCTGGGTGATCATTGATCGACTCACCATGTCAGCCCACTTCATAGCCATATGGGAGCAGAGTTCGGTGGAGAGATTGGGACACCTCTACATGTAGGAGATAGTTTGACTTCATAGAGTTCCATCCACGATCTCCTAAGATGGTGATGCTCGTTTCACATCCCGATTGTGGAAGGGATTGCAGGAAGATTTTGGGACTCAGTTACATTTGAGAACAATGTTTCATCCTCTGACTGATGGTCAGACGGAGCATACATCCATGTTCTAGAGGATATGCTACGAGATAGCATACTTGACATCGGTCATAGCTGAGAGGATCAACTACCACTGGTGGAATTTTCTTATAACAACAGTTATAATTCCACTATTGGTATGACACCATTCGAGGCTTTGTACAGGGTGACCTTGTAGGTCACTAATTTTCTGGACTGACCCAGGAGAGTCAGCAATCATGGGCCCAGAGATGGTGCGAGATACTATGTAGAAGGTGCAGGTCATCCAGAAGTGGATGAAGACAACACAGAGTCGTAAAAAGTCTTATGCTGACACGATACAGATGCTCTTACCGTCCAAAGAGGGAGACCATTTGTTCCTTCTGGTGTAACCTCGACGGGGATTGTGGAGATTTGTCCAAGGCGGAAAGATGTCACTGAGGTTCATCGGAAATTTTCAGATTCTTAGTAGATTTGGTGACGTGAAATACTGCTTGTCTCTACCTCCTCAGATGAACCTGGTACACAACATCTTCCATGTGTCGCAGCTACCGAAGTATGTGCATGATCCATCACACGTTATCAACTAGGGCGGGCTGGACATCGATGATGGAGCGACCATTGCTGAGTACCAAGTGGATATCATGGATCGGCAGGAGAATATCCTTCGTGGGCAAGCAATTCCCTTGGTGCGTGTTCGGGGGCAGCACAAGAATCTCCAGGAGAGCACGTGGGGTCGGGAGGCTCAGATTCATGTGCATTACCCGCTTCTTTTTGAGTAGCCTTTGTTTTGGCTTTTCGGGGACATAAAATCCTTAAGGTGGGTGTGATGTAATGTATTGGATATTTTCCATGTTTTATATTAATATTATGAGGAAATTATTTCAAGACCAGGCTTCAAGATGGCGTGCATTTCTGAGGCCCGGTGAGCCCGGAACAAACATTTGTATTAAATTAAAAAATTTAATTTACGCGCGTGTGGGGTTTTCCTGAAAAAGAGGAATTACTCCTGAACTGGTGCTCGGATCGGAAGGCGCCATTGCGTCCAGATTAGCAGGTTTACCCTATATGAGACCTATCATCGGCTGGCGTAGACCGGTGGTGAAATCTGGTTTTTGGATGTAACCGTAATAAAATATTTATTAAAAATATTTTATTAAATCTTGCTGCATCTTATATCGTTTAATTTTTTAAATAGAGTTTTCTGCAGGGGTCCAGGGTGACAGATCTCATAACTCTAAAACCCTTGGAGGCGCTGGAGGCTCTGGTGAAAACCTCCCAACGCGACGACGACATTCTTGACAACTTTCGCCGGCAGCGACGACGCAGTGACCAAATCCTCACCAACGAACGCTGTGAATCCAGGTTGGATGTTTTATTTTGGTTTCCTTCCCCGTTCTTGATTCCTACGTCGAACATAGACTAATCCATGAACAGATTATCCCATGAAATGATCGTATTTGCGGGATGGTCCTTTGTGCTGATTTTGGGGATTTAATTCATGAAATTTGTTTGGATTTGATTGACCTTCTAATGGTGACGAGCCAAGATCGACACAAACATCGATCGAGGTTCATCCCTCTCGATTTTTTGTGCCTTTATTCCCCAGTTTCTCACATTCTTCATGTGTGTTCTAAGAATTCTCATAGTAAATCAATCGTGGCACATTCGTTTGTTGGTGCAATGATCCGAGATTGTAGATCCAACCTCGGTAGGATGGTCCGAAGCCACGACAACGGTTTCGGCGGACGAATCAGAGCGAATCGAGAGATATGATTTTTGGGAAATTTCCTTTGGATGGATTGTTGGAGGTTTATGAAACGATCTAAGGACCGAAAACAACCAATTTGGTGTTCGTATGATGGGGCGAACCAAGACCTGAAGTATAGGGATGAACAGATGAGGCACCAGGAGGATGACGACGCATCATAAAATTTCTCGACTACATGGCGTGTAGTATGAGCTACTCAGCATGTGTTTGTCATCGGACCACCTGAAGTGTACTCTGAGAGTAAAAATACACGGGTTGGGTACACGGCCAAGGACAAGACGTGTATACCCTTCACCGGCCAAACTCGGCCAGAAACACAGGATACCTCGTGTCCTGGTACACGGGAAGGAGACACGGGCGTACACCGTGTACGGGCATATGGCTAGGGTACAAGGGTGTTTCCCAGTTGACAGGACATGGTGTGTGATTTGACTTAAATGACATGTATATGCTTTCCTACATGAATTCGATTTCATACACATGCCATTTACATGGGCAGTACCCGGAGTTAGGGAATACGACGTCTGATCCTACTACATGCCATGTAGTTGAGTTTTACACAGCTTGGACGAGTAACACTGGCCATTTACATGGGCAGTACCCATAGTCAAGGAACATGGAGTGTAATCATACTGCATGTCGTGTAACCTGTTTTACAGGGATTGAGCCTGTATCCTTCTGTGACTCGGACTAGTTTCACTAGGGTTCGCCCCATGGGCTTTCTCTTGAAAGTTTCTGGTATCATTTCCTACATATAGGAGTATGATCCCTTCAACATGACTTCTGAAATAGAGTTTTTGGAATCCCTTTTGTGAGACTTTTAGCCAGATCCTATATTCCTTCGTGGTACCCTAGGTAGATTTTCTTGGAATCGACGTGACCGACTTTACCCAGGCGCCAATCCCTTACTCAGCATGTTGGTTTAGAATGAGTTGTTGGAATCACCCCATGGCTATTTGGTTGTGATACTCATATGAGAATCATGTTCTCACGTACTTGTGGAGTTTGTTCTCCCAGAACGAGTACTTTTTATCTCTCTTCAGACCTAGGAGTGTGTTCTCCTTGTTACGTGCTTAGTGGAATCTTCAAGATGGATCTTAGTGGTGCTTCGCGATGGTCGATCGTGTATGAGTATATCTGGATATTCTTGTTATATGTTATGTAAACATATACTGTGTAGAGATGACTGTACCTTTCCTTTGTGGTATTTCCTTTAATGTATTCCTTTTTGGTTTCAGGGTTCTTACTGGGTATTGTTATACTCACCCCTACACAGGCTTTTCCCGCACATGTCATGTATTGTGTAGACGAGCGAGCCTTTGATAGGATTCTAGGTGGACCAGGACCGGATAGTTCTCAGTGAGATCAGGCGGGCCGGGGTTTGTCCCTACTGCTACAGATTTCATTCCCAGTACCTTTCTTTACAGGTTTGACTTTGTTGCAGACTTTCTTTACGTGGGCTCGTATTTTTGGCCCAGGGTTTTACATTATTGTACATTACATTCCTGTCGTACTCTGTTGGTTGGGTTTTTAGTATATGCATGCATTTAAATTTTTAGTAGTTTTTACTTTTCAGCTTTGTGGGCTTGGAGATGTGAGTGCATGTGTACAAGTTTATAGGCAATGCCTCCCATGTCAGTGATATACCTACTCGGTGCAAGTCACCAGCCCTTGGCTAATTGGAGGCTGGCTTGGGGAGTGGCGGCTTGGGCCCCAATGGGATGGGTCGTGACACTCAAGCTCAAATTTCATAGCACTTCATATGATTTCCTCATAGTTTTCATAGTCTCGGTTGGATAGATTATTCCATAGACGAGGACTTAGTCCATCGAAGAATATATCAACCTTCCCATTAGGATACATGACAAAGATAAAGGTGTAAAATAAAATCCTTCTGAAGTTCATCTCGTAGATTTTCATAGATTCATTCTTCTTCTATATCAGATCGATAAATTCCTTCCCTATTTATGTTCTTATCGAATGAGGGACGTACATATTGAAGAAGAACCCATGAACTCTTCCCACTCCAGTGCTTCAATATCCCCTCTTGGCCTTGTGTTTTTAATCACTTCCCACCACCAATCAGCTTCTCCTGCAATGGAGTAGACAAAAAAGTTTAGTTTCTCTTATTTGGAACTACGAAGTACAAAAAGGATCTTCTTTATAAAGCTTATCCACTATTCTGCAATCAATGGCTCTGTAGATCCACTAATTATTGTTGGTAATTGATGCATAAAGTACTCAACAGAATGTTGTTCTCTTCTTGATTAAACTAGTCTCCCAACCTGATTCATGTTATTTCCCATAGCTTGAGTCATTTGATTCATTATTCTCATGAAATTTTACATTCCATATTTTATCAGAGGGACTTCAGTGTATGGTCCATTGCGGTCACCATTTTCACGGTTACTCCTATTTCTTTCAATTTTTTAAAATAATTAAACCTTAGTGAGAAACTTGTTAAATTTAAGAATCTTATAACGATAAAATAATTTTATATCTTAAAACATTATTCTTAAATACATTATTGAATATCAACAACTACATTTCCTATAAATCCTTCATAATGATTCTTGAAACGCTTGTGATTAACCAAAAATATCCCCCAGGTGTATCGAAATATGAGTGCAACAAGGGATGTTGTCATTCACCAGTTCCCGTTTGTGTCTCGTTCAGAGTGGTGTTTTTAGGTTTTACTACTAGATACATCTATGCTAGAGCCACATCCACTTTTTCATATCCCGACAAGAATTCATTTGTTCAAAAACCACATACTTAATATTTCACCAAAATACCATGAAGTTTTACTATATTTAAACTCTTATATAGAGTTCTTACTAATGTTTTCATATCCAAATTTCTACAAATAACAAAAATATCCCTTTATACTAACTATGGCATCCTACATTTTTATTACATAACTTTTCATTACATTTTACAAATAGAGGATATTTACAGTTTACTGTCTTAGAAATAAGGTACATAATACATGAAAAAAAGGATTCATTATAGTCAACTTGTAAGGCTTCATAATATCTTCATCTTATATATAAATACTTCATCTTATAACATGTGGACATACATCAAAGGAAAGGGTGAGCAGAAGGCGCAATAAAAGAAAACAAGGGAAGCAATTTACTTGTGATATCAATAAGAACATGATGAAATACATAAAGACATGAGCAATGGAAGATGGGGAAAATCATAATAAAAATAACATTAATAATAATTTTAAAATTTGGATACAAAATTTAATTTACACATTCATAATCATATCACCAATGTCCATCCCCAAGGTGTCATATAAATTACAAAGGTTATTCACCAAGGTATTGTCAAACTTGTCATCTCTAGAGAATAATTTCTTTACCAAATGAATTGGAGTGATATCAGGGTATAACATTAATATGTATTTATATACACTTGAAACACATAGATAATAATAAAACATTTCATAAATAACCCAAATAGAATAAAATAATTGGTTTTATATCAAAATCATGGCATTTTAAAAAGGGCTTAAAAACATGATCATTATGTCATTTATAATCCAAGGAAAGGGAATGAGGGTTATATATATATATATTAAATAATAAAAGAAAATTGTTTTATATCTTTATGAATATCCCTATAAATTAAATATGTATAGGTATTCATATAAGGTAAAAATAATGTCTTGCGAAAGAGAGAGATATTTTGTGACAAAATTCGGTAGCACAACGACTATGAATCATTGTTTTAGAAAACATTAAAAAGGGAGGGGAAAGGGTATAACATTAATAAATGACTCATAATAAAATATAGGGATATAATTAAATATAAATAAGAAAATGATATAGAAATTTTAAATACATACCACATAAAAGAGAACCTGAAAGGAAAATAGAAGTTCGAGAATTCCCTTACCTTGAAGAGTAACTTATAAAACTCTATGATCAGGACCTTGGCGGGTTAAGGACATATTGGGAGGACTCCTTGGGAGGTAATACTATTATAAATTTGAATAGAATGATTTTTGAATGAATGGAAATGAAGGAATGGGAGGATATTCATAGATAAATTGAGGGAATATTTTAAAAAATTTAAAGGCTACCACATTAGTGGTATTTTCAAAAACCATGGGCTTGCCCATGTTATTTGGACATGGTAATGGACACTTGGGACACCTCATATAATATTTTATACCATAGAATCATAAAAAAATTATTACATCATAATTACATCATTATTACATAGCTATGAATCCATTAAACTTACTGAATACTAAAAACAATATTTTTACTATTCACTGAAAAATCACCCTTATCAAAAATATCCCAAAAAATCACCCAAACCATTTTTTGATGTGTAGAATTAAAAAGTGAAATCCATTTTATGAATATTAATTTCATTTTAAATTAGATTAAATCAATAAAATTTTAATACTTGACTAATAATTTCTAAAACATTTATTTACTTATACTATGATATAATTATATCCCATTAACACTTAATATGGCTAAAAAAATTTAAGCTCCTTTTGTGAGGTTAATATTCCATTAGTAAAATTATAATTCATATGGATAAAATTACTATTCCAAAGGATAATGTTTCTATTCACCAAAAAATTATTTCGATCTTATTGAACCATATTTTTTCACCTTAATTTTACCATGTAAGTCCAATTTTCGAAAATCATTTCATAGAAAAAGTTTTTTAATAATAAAATATTTTTTTTACTATTCATTAAAAAACACTATTCATCAAATAATATTCATCAAATGCTAAATAATTAAAACTTCTTAGAATAATTTTAAAAATTCATCCGAGATTAATTTTTACATTTGAAAATAATAAATGATGTTTATTTTACGAAAATAATTATCTATTTATGAAAAATCTCTGAAAAGTATAATTTTTTCACTTCTAAAATAAATTTATCAAATTTTTCTTATTTAAAAATATTTTTTTTTATGAAAAGTTATTCTTAAAATAGAAATAATGAACTAACCATTTTATTTATACCAAGGGATTACACAAAGTAACTAAGGCCTTATTACATAATCCCTTTATAACACACAGATAGGACATAATAGTAAGGATTGAAATGGTGATATAATTTTGGGGAGCTCAGAAAACATTACCCGAGTAGTGATTTTAATCAACTTGAACTTCTACCATAGGTGATTCTATTCATGCTTAACATATTGAAGTTCGGCTTGGTCTTGGTTCAGAGCGAAGACCAGTGAAACCACCTCCATCCCAAGCTCCGACAAATGGGGTTTTTATGGCCTATTTATACTAGATAAGGCCATCAAATATTATTTCTACAATAATAACCATTCTCATTTCTATTTATAATCACCAATATTAATATTAAGAGTATAGTTCCCAATGGTCATATTGACTAATTGTCATATAACAGTTGAAAACCAATGGTTTCATTTCAATTATACACATTTCATTAATAAAGGGATATTGTTTTGTTGATTTGAAAATAATATAATTTAAAATTTCTAGAAACAATTGTTATTCAATAAGTTTGGGTCGTTATAGACATGTTAATTAAATAGAATGTGTGATCAATTATTTTTCATTCCATATTGATTAATCCTTATATATTCATGATATTTGAGTTATTTAAATGGAATGTGTGTTCATTTATTTACCTTTATATCTTGATAATTCTTTATTTATCCATGATTTCCAAGTTATTTAAATAGAAGGTGTTCAGTTATTTACATTTCCATATTGATTATTCCTTATATGTTCTTGATAGTAATGTAAGTAAAATGGAATGAGTGTTTAGATATTTACCATTCCCTATAGAGTATTTAATATTGATTGTTCTTCATTTATTCATGATAGCTTCCACTTTATGTAACTCATATTGAGAATTTGAGTTCACCCTTATTTTTTTCCTTTTCCAGGAAACTAGAAAGTATACTCCGAATGACATTAAAGAATATCCTAGAGGGAATAATTATATTCTAAAAAAATATTATGTAATATTTGTATTCAAATTTTATAAAAGACTCATGTAATTATATATGATACAAATACGACTAAACAATTTGGTCTATCGGGATGTTCTTCCTTGTATCTTATGCCAATTTAATAAAGTAGACTCTAGATCTAGGTTATTAGAGTTAGAGTTTTTATATTTGGTATTATAGGAAGTTTAATAGAAACTGTGAGAACTAGATTTAGGAAAAAAATATTTTTTTGAAATTTACCATAAGATAGACTTTGAGGATAAGTATAAAAGAACATCATAATGTTTTGGTACGGTATAGATTATGTGGTTTTCCTAAATATACATCCCTGTATTGATACTAAAAGAAAACATTGTTCTAAAATAGATGTACCTAGGGATAATAACCCCAAAAAATTGGCATCAAACATGACTTGAGCATTACCTGGGTTATGAAAATTGGATTTATTGCACATCTTTCTTGACTCTCCTTGGGGATATTTTTTAGATAATTCAAATTTTTATTACAATACATTATGAAGTATTTTTATAGATGATTAAAATGAATGATATAGGTTAACCCTAAGACATATTAGATTAAAAATAAGGTGTCATGATTTATAAATACCATAAGAGATTCTTAATGATTACTTGGTTTCTCACTATTATTATCATTTCTCAAACAATAATTTTCGGTTTTAGTCAATATATTGAACCCAAAAGAAGTAGGTTAAAATTGAATTTAAAGGAAAATATAATGACCATGAGAAAAAAAATCGGACATTGATATGGGTGAAAGATATCATGATTATTATTAATCAATTATCATGAAATATGATGAAAAACATTTACCATAACCAACTCTCAGACTCACCAAATAATAGAAGGATGGAGTTAGCTAAGATATTGAGTAGTGGAGACCATGGATGAAAAAATGGTCATTTTCTTTCATTTTAGAAATATGGAAAGAGACATCCCTGAAATTTCCTCAATAGAATGGGAAAATATTTTATGTGTATATAATAAGGGTATAAAGAGATTAATTTTTGAGGAAAAAATAAGAGTATCATGGAAGGAAATAACTCTCATCCTAGGAATCAATTTATAGTTCATTGTATTATATATGGTGAACCTAGGAATTATCCGAGTCAATTACTTCTTCAAAAGGTTAACCCCTAGGAAATGGGGGGACCTTTCTGAAATTAATCACATGAAGTATTAATGTATTGGGATTCATGAATTAAATTTTAGAAGTTTTTTTAGAAATGGTTTTTGGATTATAAGACGCACCAATTATCTAAGGGTTATGCTAAATTTTAGAAGCATATGTGTCTTTATTAACATAAAACTTATGAATACCATGATGGGTTTATGATTTTAAGTTTCATAATAAGTTCGAGGTCATAAAGACAGATTTTTATGTTTTTTGTGACAGGATTATATTAAGATTAAGGGTATTTTGGGAGACATACAACCCATTGGTTTAGTATATTATTTAGTAAAAAAGTTATTTAAGGAAGAATCATCATAATATTTTGGGAAAAAGATTAATGATATTGGTAACCTTTAGGGTTTATCACATCATTAATGATTATGTTATTATGAGTTTTTACACTTTACGAATGTTATTGTAATTATATTAATATGGTTTTAGAAAAATGATAACACACATATTTGGTGACAACCCATCGCATTCAAAAAGGCCACAGGGCTTGAACCCATAACCAAAGGGAGAAAAGGGTTTAACACCTACCACTAGACTACATGTAGTTATGGATAATATGTCAATATTTTTTACTTAATTGATTTTATGAATAAATATTAATGATAAGCTGATGCAGCTAATATTGAGGTTTAAATATTAATATATTATATTGGATAACTTACACTGACTATATTTGTTTTGGTAAACCGTTAGAGACATATGGAAAAAACATTCCATTAATTCATGGATATAATAATCTGTTAAAAGTGAATTTTAGTAATTGGGGTATAAAAAAATTCATTTTGGATATCAATTTCATAGATTTAATGAATAATTGGAAATTAATTGAGGAAAACCCAATAGATTAAATTTTTGTTATAAAATAAAAAAATATCAATTAAGAATATTTGATTATATTATTATATAGTAAAGTAATTTCTCATGATTATGAATGTGATTTTGAAACAAAAAATTTATCCCATTAACTTCATAACTGATGAATCAATGGTATTTTTACTCATCACAAATTTATGGTTTTTTGTTTGTTGACTGTCTATTGATCATTCAAATTCTTGTGATCAATGAACTATATCACCCTCCATTATTATTTAAGAATTGAACTTTTCATCCATGTCTATATATTCAATCCCCACCTATTTTATACTAAATTTAAACTTATTTATTTGTTATTATAAATGACCTTTCATATTCCTATTTCACTATTTTAGGATATTGTTTTGATAACCATTTTTATGAAGTGGGTTTTTCAGAAAGTTATTTTCAAATAGAAATCCCTTTACTACTGAGATTATGTTTAAATTGAAAGGTTGAAATTTATTGATAGTGGGGAGAATGTGACACCCTAATATTTTAAAAGAAGAAAATTTTATTCTATATAATGTTTTACATGAAACAATACGATTAAACAACCCATGAAATTTATTTCTTTAAATTTGATATCTTCGATAGTCTGTGGAACATGGGACCCTAAGCCTAAATGAATGATAATATAGTATACCATTATAACCTAGACATTAAATTGAAAGGAATGTATAATAATAGATAAATTATGAAAATTATTGTTATCTATTTTTTGTAAATTACATAATATTCATTTAAATTTATAAGATGTTTTTTTTAAAAACAATATTTTTCTAAAAAACGATCAAACCATGCTTTTACCACATAATCTAATTTAATTTTTTCTAACGATTTTAAAAAAAAATATAAAATTAAATTATTTTTTTAAAATATCATATCAATATTATCATATGTTTAATTTTTTTATTTTTATGAAATGTTTCATTTTTCAATGAATAGTGAAAATACTTAATTTTATTGAAAAATATCTTATCGTTTAAATAATATACAAGGTTAAAATATATTTTAAATTTGTTTTAAAGTAATATAATTTCAAATATATTACAATTTATATATTTTAGGTCATTTTAATCATTTTAATATTGAATTTTAATATTAAAATAGTTTATACTTATGAGAGTTTTAACATTGGAAACCCACTTTTTCATCATGTATACAGATACAATGTTATATTAGATTATGACACTTATGTGTATTATATTTGTAAAAATGGATTCCATATTTGTAATAAATATAATTTATTTAATATAATATATAATTTTTTTTATCATTATGAATAGTAAAATTTATAAAAATTAATTATCATTATTAAGGTAAAAACTGATTTATCATGGGGTTAAACTATTAAGATAATGATCAAAAATTTAATGTGTGTCATATTCCCCAATTATAAAAGGCCACCCCTCTCCTTCCATCTTCACACTTACAAATACATATTATTCAGACAATACCTTCCCAAATCACTTCCTTAATTCAATAAAAACATTCTATAACTCTTGGTTTCATCATAATGTTAACCAAGGAAGGATTTTGGTGTAACCCCAATAAAGTTTTCTAAAGAAGAGGTAACATTCATAAATGAGATTTTTTATTTTATTTCATCTTAAACCTAATTAAAATATTACTAAAACATAATTATATAATAAAATAAGTATATTACATATATTTACATGTTATTATGTTATGTTCATGAACTATATCCATCACCTCTACCATAAAATGAGAAATGAAACTATTGATCCTGTGTATAGTAGACTACAACCTCAAGAACCATTGTAATTCATTTTCCATTACAACAATTAAAGGATAGATATAATGAAGGATTAAATAAATTTATATAATATTTATGATATTATTATACCATATTATTTTAATATCATATATACCTTCTCACTTTCCATTCCATTTAAAATATGATAATATCGTTCATGTTTATAGAGGACTACCGCCTCACAAAGTATTGTGATTCTTTTTTCACAAATGATTTTCATGGAAGGTAATAAAAAAAAATTTAGTAAATATATGTTATATACATGAAAATATTTCTATTCATTAAAAATAACATATTACCCACTTCTTAAACCTTTTACCCATTAAGAAAATTATAGCATCGCTCGTGTGTACATACTACCTACCATCTGTTTGAATTAATGCAATCCATTCTCGATGTTAAAATTTGAATAATGAGTATAGAAATGTATATAATGAAAACAAAAACATTTTTAAAGTTAATATCATTCTATAGATGATGTAAATATATAATCTAGGAATGAACTACAACCTTCATGATAAAACATGCATGATAAAACAATGGAATTAACACCAAAAACAATGAAAATAATGTAATAATATTAACAAAGGGGTTGTAAAATGTTATAAGGGGATCATATATGATATGATTAATTTGAATATGGTTATGAAATAAATTAATAACATTATTAAAACTATTATATAGGATGATAAATCATGTTCAACCAAATTGAAGCCTGATGTAAGGGACTTCCTCTCAATTTCCCTCCATTGGGGCATATTGTAATGCCACGCACATCATTTATTCTATATGATATATATACTAACCCTTTAACATATAATTTGAGGATTTATTAACAATTAAGGTAATTTTATTTTTCAATTTGAATTATTTTATCCTATTGGTTTTGAATTTAAATTTACAGAGTGGTAATGAATTTCACAACTCAATTTCTTTTCATTGGATTATATTACTTCTTTTTTGTATTTAATAATTTATGATTACATGTGTATTGGGATTTCAATATATTATGTTTATATCCACTTATTTTATTTGTATTTACATTTTATACACATAATCTATTAATTAGTTAATTATAAATTCAATGTTATGATCTTTGTAAGGGTGTATTTCACAATCCCATTTTAACCCGAATTGTTTATGCTTGAATCAAGATTGAAGGAAATTATTTGATAATTGTCTAATAAACACCATAAATTTTATTCTCTTCTAGTTATTCATGATGTTTTTAATTAATAATACCATTTCCCCAATCTTTATTAGTTAAATTTTTAAAAAATGTTTTAATAAAATATGACTTCATTTATCTCTTCGATCAAAAATAGTTTTTCTTCGAAAATCATGTTTTCCAAAATAAATATTTTTTTTAAAATTCATTAATTGATTTATTAAATATATTTTTACCATGATTTAGTTATTATTTTTTAAAAGTGATTTTCATTTCATTTTCTAAGAAATTTTCATTTGCCTTTCACTAAAATGTGAAAGGAATCATTGTTTTAATGTGTACGACATTTACAAAATATTCCACCATCATGACTACTCAATGTTAAAAAGATTAATTTATAATTTTGAAATTTTATTTTCAAAGAAAATTATTTTCAAAATATTTTTTGAACTTTTTGTTAATAAAATATAAAGAAAGGATATTTACCTCAATAGTGTTTTTAATGATTGTTTTGAATTTCAATTCATTAATGAATACATATCTTTATTTTACTTATACTCCACTGAGGATATGTTGTATTTATACAATAATTATTAATTATATGGATGGTTTATGATCATCTTGACCATAGAAACTATTGATATTCACTTTCATAATTCATTTTTTAATGTCATTAACTTTCCTTTGAAATATTCACATTCTTAGGATAACTGGACATTAAATTTCCCATAAATATCCATATTATTTATCATGGAAATGTTTATTTATTAAACCATATATCATCTCTATATATGGATTTCTATAATGAAATTTATTTTATTATATGGGGATATATTGATTAATATATATTCTTTACACAATAAGGATATTTTATGATAAAGAATTTTTTTGAATTAAATTGATTATTTGATAGATAATGAATTCTTTGGACATGCCAAAATTTATATATCCCATCGATGCATTGGTAGTTTCATGAGGAAAATAGTAAGCTTGAATAAAAAGGGTTTTTAGCCATAGTATTAAACTGTATTAAAAAAGGTCTCCATATCAGAGTTATGATGATAACTAAGATCATGACATCTAATAATTAAGAATTCCCCTCATTATGAATTTAGTTATCATTATAAATGATTGTTATACAATGATATTATCTATGGATGAATTTTATTATATGCTATTGATTAAATGAAATATGCTTTCAGTTATTTATCCTTCCATATTTATTATTCCTTATTTTTTCATAATAGACATGTTATTTAAATAGCATATGTGTTCTATTTTTTACCATTAAATATTGATTATTCATTATCTATTCATGATACTCATGTTATTCAAATGAAATGTTTGTTCAATTATTTACCATTCTATATTAATTATTCCTTATCTAATCATGATTGTTATTTTATTTAAATGGCACGTGTGTTCATTTATTTACTTTTCCATATTAATTATTTCATTTATATTCATGATAGCCAAGTTTTTTAAACGGACTGTGTGTCTAGATACTTACCATGACATGTTTATTACTCTATACTTATTATTATTCATTAAATCATGATAGATTCCACTTTACAAAACTCTTACTGAGAATTTCTGTTCACCATTATTTTTTTCCATTCCCCTTAATATACAAAGTTTACTATGAATGATTTTAGAGGATATGATAGAGTTAATAATGATATTATTTTAAAAAAATATTTTATAATTTTTTTATTCAAATGTAATTCCAAACTCAATTATGTATCTATCTTACCAGGACTACTAAAATATTTGGTCATTCAGGATGTGATTCCTTATATCATATACCAATGTAATATAGAAGACATCTACATTGATTTATGTGAGTTATGGTTTTTATATTGAGTTATACTAGGTACACCATGTATTTAATTAAGGTGTGACTAACTATTACTTGTCAAAAATTAATTATGGATTGTTTTACTAAAGTATAAAAAAACATGAATGCGTTTTCTTAGTTTTGAGTATGTGACATAGATTTAAAATAAAATGTAAATTTTAAATAAAAATAGACAATTGGGTTCATACAAGTCACATCTTGCATCAGATTGATATGATTTTGATTCCTACACATCAAAATTACATAAGGATTTTTCCTAATGTATCAAAATAATCTGAATTAATTTTATTAGTATTGAGTACATCACATATTTTTTACTAAAATGTGAATTTAAATTGAAATCACACACTTTGAGTCATAATAGTCACATCATGTGTTGGTTTCACATGACAATGTTTCCTACATTTCACAATTGACTTATGAATCATTTTCCAAAAGTATCAAGACAAACTGACTGTGTTTTCATTTTTGTTAGTGAGTGACGCATGTTTTGAACTATAATTTCAATTTTAAAATAATAACATACACTTTGAGAAATAATATGCATACATTGTATCATATTTAGGTAAGGCTGATTCAAAAATGTGAAAAATGATTTATGGATACCTTTCCTAAAGTATCAAAATAACAAAAATTAGTTTTCTCAATTTTGGTTATGTGAGTTGTGTTTTGAAGTAAATTGTTAATTTTAAAGAAAAAAACACATTGATTCATACTAGTCACATAATGCATCGGATTGATGAGATGTTTATTTCTATACAATAAAAATTACTCAAGGATATTTGTAATTAAGTATCAAAACAATCCAAATTTTTTTCGTAGTTTTTAGTTTGTCACATGAATTTCTTATTAAGATGTCAATTTAAACTAAATACACACTCTTTGAGTCATAACGATAAATTCATGTGTAGGTTTTTCCTTAGAATAATTATTTCACATAAAAAATGAATTATTATTCATTATCTTAATGTATCAAGACAATCTAAGAATTTTATAATGGTTTTTAGGGAGTGACACATGTTTTCACCTAAAATGTAATTTTTATTCTAAAAAATATCTTTGAGTCAAATAGGGAACACCGTTTATCATATTGTGGTGAAAATGATTCCTACATGTCAGAAATAATTTATGGATCATTTTCCTAAAATATCAAAACAATAAAAATGTATCTTCTCAGTTTTGATTATGTGACTTTTGTTTTGAACTAAAATGGAAATTTTGGATAAAACACAATTTTAGTAATATTGGTTACACCATGAATCAGATTGTTGTGTGTTTTATTCCTATATTCCAAAAATGAATTAAATATCATTTTCCTAATGTATCAAAATAATATGAATTCATTTGAATGGTTTTGAGTATTCAACATGTCGTTTTTTTAATATAATGTCAATTTAAAATGAAAAGATGAACTTTGTGTCAACTAGTCACATAATGTGTTGATTTGAGATTAAGAAAATTTGTACACATGAAAATTGAATTATGAATAAATTTATTAATGTATCATTACAATATGATCATTTTTCTTGATTTTAAGTGAATCACACATTTTTGAACTAAAATGTCAATTATAATCTGATAACATATACTTTGAGTTATATTGGGAACTATACCTATCATATTGAGGTGAGGATTATTAACACAATTCCAAAGTGACTTATGTATAATTTCACTAAAGTATCAATTAAAATTTGAATGCATTTTCTCAATTTTGAGTATGTGACTTGTGTTTTGAATTAAAATGTAAATTTTAAATAAAAACACACTATGAGTCAAACTGGCCACAACGTGAATCATATTAATAGGTGATTTATTTATACATTTCACAAATGTCATATGGATAATATTACTAAAGTATTAAAACACCTCAAATGAATTATCTTAGTTTCAAGTATGTCATGTGTCTTTTTTAATAAAAATCTAATTTTAAATGAAAACACACACTCTAAGTGATACAGGTCACATCATGTGTCGGTAGAAAATGAGGTTGATTCCAATACAATAAGAATAAATTATAATTTTTTTTCTAAATCATAAGAAAAATATTAGTGAATTTACATTTTTTTAGTGAGTGACACATGTTTTGAACAAAAATGTCAATTTTAAACTGATGATGGAAACATTGAGCCATATGAGGCACACCATATATCAGATTGAGGTGTGGATAATTCCAACATAGAAGAAATTACATATGGATTATTTTACTAAAGTATCAAAACAATCCTAATTATTTTTCTTTGTTTTGAGTATGTGACTTGTGTTTTGAACTAAAATGCCGATTTTAAAAATGAAAACATTCACTTTGAGTTATAAGAGATACACCATGTATTAGATTGAGGTATAGTTGAATCCTAAATTTCACAAATGATAAATTGATCATTTTAGAAAAGTATCAGAATAATATGAATGTGATTGCCTAGTTTTGTGTATGTTATGTGTGTTTTAAACTGAAATGTAAATTATAAACTAAAAATGTACACTTTAGGGCATACCGAGAACATTTTGAATTAGATAGTGTTGTCACTAATTATGGTGTGTCTAATTCCTAAACCTCTGAAGATAACATTAATGATAGTTATTTTGGAAAGTCAAAACTTTTCATTCTTCTATTGCAAAATCCATTGGTAGATGCATCCGTATAGTTCACATAACGTATTAGGCAATATATAGTTTCAAATTTCATCCAAATGGGTTATGTTCTATATTTTATGGATTTTATAAGATATTTTAATATAATTTATTACTTCCAAAAAGTGCTATTAAAAAAGTTAAATACGTATCATATAAAAATTAAAAGGAAATTATGTTAAAAATAATAGATAAAATGATGGGAAAATTAAATAAATAAGTATCAGGAATTCACATTTTCCTGATGTCTATATATAATCTTGACCAATTTCCTGATCACTATTATCCCAGTTGTAGCCTTGTAGTATAATATTTCATGGTCATGAGATGTTTTTAATATGTTACTAGATTTTTTATACTAGGAACATGGTGTACTTGATTAAGGTTCAGATTATTCCAACATGTTACAAATGACTAATGATTCATTTTCCTAAAGTATCAAAATAATATGAATATGTTTTCTTGATTTTGAGTATCTAACATGAGTTTTGAAATAAAAAGTCAATGTTAAAATAAAACATAAATTTTGTGTCATACTGGGAATACCTTTTATTAGATTGATGTGCAGTTGATTCCTATAAATCACAAATTATATTTTATTATTTAATGTATTCGGTATTTAGGGTTATATAACAATATTTCTATTTGATAACATGAAATTTTGAGTGAATTTTAGAATAAAAAAGAAAAGTGCATCATTAGGAGTTCATCATACTTGTTGAGTGCATGATCATTGTGAGAATTAACAAAATAACAATCAAATAATATTTATAGGGAAATTAACTAAAAAAGTCGATAAAATGATTAAAAAATTTACCAAATTAACAATATTGAGTTACCTATTCATGATTTTAATATACAATATGACACCATATATTGTAAAAATTACTTTCTATACAAATCCATTTTCTCACGTGAATATGAGAACTGTCGACAGTTTGGGTAGTAATAAAAAATAAAAATAAATAACAGATTAATATATGTTTTAAATGAAATTGTAATTATCACCAGAAATACCTCTTCAGATATGCTATTTTGTTGATGGAATATAAAATATTTCATAAATTTTCAAACATAATAAATATAATCTTTTCCATTATTTTTTACTGAGAACTATAGAATCATTGTAAAAACTAATTTATTTATTTTGATATATATTTTTATAGTGGAATGAAATTATATATACCCTAATACTTATCCATTATTAGAAGTCTATATGAATTTTTCGTCTCATGGACAGTCCTCATTCCATTATATATATGATATTTAACCACTACCCTATCATAATATAATTTTCATGAAAAAATAATATAAAATGTATAACAAGAATTTTATTCATAAAATGTTGCATGTAGTATATTAAAAATTGCTATACTTCATCACATGTGGTCGGTTTGTTGGGTATCCATGCATTTAATCAAGAAAATAAACATTTGGGGTATCAAAATTTAATCTAATGAGTAACCAATGATTCCTAAAAAAGGAATAAGTATTTAAATTAATGAAATTGTATTTAATATAATGAAATTGTAGATTTTTTCCTATGGATCATGGGTATTAAGAAGATTCTGTTGTCTGTATGTTTTCTTTCAAACTTTTTTTATATTTTTCCACTATTATTTCATATTTATTTCATTCCAATGAGAATATTTTTTTTAAAGTGATGTGAGGACTAATGGATCCAAATTTATGATCACAGGGTTTTCCCTTCAAATAGTATTTGATATGTATTACTGTAAAACATTATGAATTGTATTTAGTCTTCATTAATATAGTAGATTAGCTATTGCACAAAGAAATCATTAAAATAAACCTCATTTATACATTTATAATGGATACTCCTAGAACTAAATTCTTGAGTATTTCATTTAAATATTCAAGACCTATAATGTATGTAATAGCCTCTTTGTATATCTAATATAGAAAAATAATTAGGGTTATATCACCACTTGGTAATATTGTATCAACATGATCCTTTAATGTTAGTAGATGAAGAATTTGAATGGGTTGGCTAAAGAGACTTCGTAAAGAACATTTCTATTGGCTGGTTGATCATTAATATATTTTATATTTGACAATCTATTTAACCCCCTTCCCTTTTTATGTCTGTAATAACATTCAATGGTTCATGAATTTTTTCAATAATTGTTAATGGTTTTTCATAAAAAAATAAATTTGAAAGGAATACCTCATTATTGAAAGATATTTTTTACAACATCAAATTTCCATGATTTGATAGTTCCAATAGTAAGATCAACTTAATGAATAACTGCATAATCAATTGAAATAGGTAGATTTTTTCTCATCTCATGAGCTACATGAATCCCCACTCTCACATGACTTATTGGATGTTGTTTGTTGTGTAGATTATCTCTTTGGATATTATACACAGTAACCCTGAAAACAATGTTATGGGTGGGAATTGATATATATAAATCAAAATCACTCTCAACCTATAGAATATTAGTATAAGAATGGTATTAGTGTATACCTTATTTACATTTCACGGAAACAATTATGAAAATATTGATTACCTATTATAAGATAAACCATTGAGGGGAATGACTTACCTTAAAACTAGTGGGTGTGGGGAGGAGATCTTCATTTAGTGGTTGTTTCCATGTTGTTTCTTCTATTTTATTTATTCCCAGAAAATTTTCTAACAACTCACACTCTTAATTATGTTTTTCTTATAGAGCAGATAATCATGCCTATATATCTTCAATTTTTTTATCTTTATCCCTCGGTAAATTTCATATCTTAAAATATGTTCGGGGGTGACACCCTAAAACCCACACCTCTGACATGACCATACTATTCTGGCCTCTTAAAGGATATTAATAGTATCTATTCATTGAGTATATTTGGGGATGATTCTTATGTATAAGTCATATAAAAAATATAAGAAGACAAGTTATCATTTATAGGTAATATAGATTAATTTTTTTTATTATGTCATTCTTGTTTTCATTTATTATTATCTTTTTGTTAATTAAACGTGGCTCCTTCCATAGAACATGATGTGGGATGGAATTGGATTTGTATATCAATTCATCAATTTGTATATAAATAATATATCATATTTTTTTAGGTCACATAAATGTATTACAGTATATTTAAAATACATACCAATTTTTTCAAGTAAAGTGTACCCCGTCCTTGATTTTCTATAGGGTTACATTTATTTTTATATTTTTTTTTATTTTCAACACTCAGAAGTTGTTTCATAAATTAAAAAATTCTTAATCAAAGTGATTAGTAAAAGTATTTTCATGAAACTTATTTCTAGACATAATGTATCTTAAAATAAGAGTCCTCATAATATACAATAAATATATCCAAATATTTTTGGTTTATTAGGTGTTCATACATATGTGGTGGGTGAAAACAAATTGTTCCTTCATCATTATTGAGATGATACTTCGTAAGAATTTTCCAAAATCCACTATGAGTATTTACAGTGATCATTAATACAAATTTCATTCTAGATTCATCTACTCTAAATTCACTCTTCAAGAGATAATTATGTTTTAATCGGCATTTCATTATTTTTTATTAAAATAAAGAATTTACATCATAATGTTACCCTAATATCTTCCCAAATTAGCGCCTTAAGTGAGATGAATTTTTTCCCATGAATCTGCATCAACCATCACACACATTCAATTGTGGAAACTAATGTAACTACTGAACATGGCCCTTTTGCGGTTTACAGGATGGTCATGTGTATTTCATCCAACCATGAATTATATGCCTTTGTTTCGGGCCATAATAATTTTTTCTAACTACATCACACTATGATGCTCTTATTTTTTTGGGTACATAGGTTTTTACCCATATACCATTTCCATAGCTTCAACATAATCAATATGTTTTTTCCTATGGATTAGAAGCATCAGTCTGTGTATAATCTTATTGTTCCTCTATATCGGGAGTCTCAACATTATAAGAAACCTATTGTTCCTCAGGCATGGGAGAACTTACATTTTAATAAGTAATTACCTATAGAAGTGGTTGAACAATTAATTTAGATTATAAAAATAAAATTGTGAATAGATAATAATATGACGTAAAAAGTGTATGTTATAAAAAAATATAACCTAGTTATTGAACTCAATTTTTTTAAAAGGTTGAAGGGATTTTAACTTTCTATCAAGTTTATTAATACCCTCATTGTGGTATCCTCTGAAATACATGACCGCGCCTACATTAAGAGCAGTAAAAATTATTATGAAATCCCAATGAAAGGATCACCCTTACGTGAATTGACATACGACCCTTCAGGGATATTGGCCGACAATTGAACAATTGACCACTTTTAGTTTGTAGTAACTGGAACATAAAACACTTATACTTCCAATAATTCCATTATAAATGGTTCTTCTTTATATCATTCCTTCCTGATATCCACTTTCACAAATCCCAGTTCATCTATTTTAATTTCACTCCTTTTATCAACTCACTTCATTGAAAAATTAACATTTGGAATGTTATATAATATAACTATAATTTTTTGTCAATGCCAAAGTATGGAATATTCAACTAAATTTGATTTTTGTCCTCAGTACCAGATAAATACATTTCTTTTGCCAAAAGTTTAACTACACCATTTTTCATGGCATTTTGTTCACCATGTTCATTTGTATAGAACTTGTAACAATTAATTAAATAACCATTAGAAGATAAAACATGAACAATTTATCCTCTTTATAGCCATCAATGTCATTATAAAATTGAATCATGGTTTTTTAGATGACTCCATAAAATGTGTTCTTGAAAACATACTATAAACCATCAATTATGTGTATTTGATATCCAATTTTTTTCCATTAATGGATTACAATGCCTAAGAATTACTATTTGTGTTTTAACATATGGGACAACCTCTAAAATTTTATGCAAAACATAATGGTGAGACTACTCCTACTCTATAATAATATCATCTATTTAAATAATTACTTAACCAAAAAGATACTTAGTGTGATGATATTTTGGTAGAGCAATTCTTTCCAAAATTTACAAGTAGTTGGTATATAATACAACCACATCCTCATAAATATATCATTCCACAACACAAAATTATGGAAAAATTTTATTTTTAATATTCAATTTCAAATTCTTCAAATACCATTCAATGGGGTACATCCATCTATAATGTATTGGACCACATAGTTAAATATCTCTTACCAAGTGAACTATCAAGCGAGCCATCATATCAAAGAATTTTGGTAAGGAGAACATCACTAATTCACATAATATGAAAATAATTTCCTTTTTCCTTAGTTGGAAATTTCACTAAGTCTATAACATTACTTAATATAGCTTTGATAAACAAAAAATCTTGTTTAATGTATGATGTAAATTTTTGGAAAGATAAATTGTTAATCTATATTCTTTAGATCTTTCTTAAAAAATGATAGTAATGTGATTTGAGACCCTTTAACTTTAAATTAATCATTTATGTAATATTCTTGATACTTTATGAATACCCCATGGATCATTTACATCAATAAGTTGAAAACTGATATCACTCTTGCTTTGAAGAGTGTAAGTGGTTGGAGGAATAAAATTAAAATTTTCACTCTTCCCTGGAACCAACTATTTTAGTACCACCATGTCAATCATTTCCATACATGCCTTTATTCCATTATTTGTTTTTCTAGACGAATTTAGCAATGTGATAGTGAAATTATCATATACATTTTCCCCACATTAATAACATCAATAAAATTCATGAAATACCAAAAATTATAGTATGGTAATTCAATCAAAATATTAACACTTTTTCTAAATGGGGTTTGTGGGGTTTTTCAATTTTTTTCCAAAAGCAAAGTCTATATCTTTTAAATTCTCAAATAGTTGGTCACATGTAAGTGGATTTAGTGATATACCTTTTTCTAAAATTCTATCAAATGATGTCATTAAATATCGATACATATATCATTAGGTTATAAATATATGATGTCCTAGAAAAACTATCATTGATGAAATTTTCAACCAAATTGACGGTATACCTTGTTCACAAATGGGACACCATTGAGTTCCTTTAGTGCTACATCCTGTGAAATTTCCACAATCAGGATAGTCATTTCTCATCCCATACAACATGTTCATCAAGATGAAATCTGCATTTCTATAAGAATCATACAACATAACAACTAAATCCCACAATAATTTTAAATATTTGATCAATGGATCCAAATAAACATCAATATCCTTACATATTTTTTTGGTCCTGATATAATATGAGTTAACATAATGTATTTTTGTTTTATACATAACCATGGTGAAAATTTATAATCTACCAACATAATCAGCCATGTAGAATGAGTAAAACATTGAATACCAAAAGGCTCCAATACATCTATAGATATTAGAAGATGATGGTTTATCAGAACATTTCTAAATTCAAGATACACACGATCAATTATCTTCCATCGAGGAGAGTATTTCAGGTGACAAATTTTCCCATATTTTTTTCTGTAATATGTGTGGCACATTAATTTCCCTTTAATATCCCTACATCTATATAGGTTACTAAATCAGGGAATCATAGGATATTACCTTAAAAATTTCATAGTACTTAATTATAATTTCTTATATAAAGAAACACCACATGAGAATTATTTATGTGATTTTTGGTCCTTATTAAATAGTTACAATAATTTAGATAGGCATGTATTATTTTAGAGATCATAGCCATTTAATGTATCATTCATTTAACATCATTTGTTTGAAAAGGAAGATCATTATATTCTGAGAGTATATCATTCTAGAGAGTAATTAGTTTAATAAAAATAGTGTCACTCTATCCATTTCTATATTTTAAATTATATAACTTCAGTATGCATGGAAATGCGGTATATTTTTTAGAACAAGCATACAATGGTGTCTTTTCACAACTCTTTAACTTCTTAAACAATTTTGGACATTCATAAAGTTCATATTCAATTGTCATTTTAATTTCCTCAATATATTCTTTATCGTCAATCACATCTGTAATCATATCCGTGAAATCATCCTAATCATTATTCACACTTTTAATAGAATTAGATGATCCATAAAACACAGTGTTTTCCTACTCACTAGGTACAGTCAGTTCTCCCTAGTGTTTTGTCAAATATTAATAACATCGATCTAGTACATGATTGATCATGTGTTCTAACAACTCCTCTAGAATAATTAGTCTTGAATAATAACAATATAAACATGGGAAAAGGATTTGAGAAGGTTCATAAGCATGATATTTTGAAAACATGATGAAATATTTTACCCTATACACATACTCTTATATTATATGATTAGTATCCATAAATTTGAAATTAATATCCACCCTATTTGATTCTTTATTATTAATATTTAACAAAATAAATAAACACACAAAAATTATGAATGTGGAACCCATAAAAGGTTATTCTTAATTAATTATTTAAGACACATGAAGTCATTAATCTAATATAATAATAACCAAATGATGTATCTTGAGATTTTTTAATAGTGGTAAAAACACATAAAGGAAATTTATGTGGGATATCTATAAAGATATAAATAATTAAATTAAATTTTTATATGTTCCAAAACACAGAGGTCAATAATGGTTCTGTAACTATTTAAGGTGGGAGTTAATCAAGATTGAGAAGTTGATATTTATCAATTTCTTCACTTGGTACATAGTGGTCCAGGTGGTAGTTTAGTGACAGGATGATTAGTATCCAAAGTTTATGGTTTTTTAGATGATGAAAATGTTGATAGGGCCCAACCACATGGTTTTGAGATCCCACTATTTTAATAAAATCTAAAAATAAAATCTAATGAATGAGAAATATCGGGCTAGGGCTCTCATGATATTTGAAAAAACGAAGAATAATCTGATTGGGGTCTCATTAATTATTCAAATTTAAACAATTTATATGGCTGGGATAAATCCTCAAAGAAAAAAATGAAATATATATATAATCTATCCTTAAATTTTTGACACATATTATAAGGAGTGTTTAAAAAAGAAATGAATATTAGTAATATAACATTCCATTGAAGTGATTTAAATATGGATATATTGTACTTTTAACCACCAATTTTTCTTTTTTATAGAAAAGGAATGTGAGAAAAAATACTATTTAAGAAGAAGTTCACATAAGAGGAAAACTAAAAAGTATAACAACCTCAAAGTTTCCTCACAGTGAATGAATTGTTTTTCTAAAAACTCCAAAAAAATATGTATTATCTTGATTATATGATGATGAATGTTGTTATTATGTTACTAAAGTTGAAATATTAAATAAATTAGAGGTAGGGTTATTAATTTAATAAGTGAATGATGTTGAGTTCCCTAGTGATAAGGATAATGATGATGACAATGATAGAAAATATGAAATGATGAGTTCCTAGTAGGATCAATAGATTTTCACAGCAATGAAAATATTAAACGGATTATGGATATTTTATCTATTAATGGAATAAAATGGGAATATTATTTTTATTTCAATCCATGATTGAAATAAGGATAGCTAAACATGGATTCTTCTCACTCAAATTTGAATTTTGATTGAAGCTCTTTCTCAAAAATTACCTCAAGATATAGAAGTAGTGGGAAGGTTTTAGTGGTCAAATCTTTTCAGTGGAGAAATATCACCAATGACATGTATTGGTCACCCAAAAATTCATAGTCATTACAAATTCTAAGTTGAACGATGTGATATCTAAGTAGTGTGTGATAGTGGTGTTTTATCAAGTATTTATAAGGGAAGTTCCATGTTGGTAAAATAATTTTAGAAAATTAAAAACACTAAAATAATAACTAAAAATGTTGAATGTTTGAAATGATTATAATAAGTCTCATATTGTGGGATTTGAAAGTGTCTATTCATCTAAGAGATATTGAGGGAGAGCGAGGGAGAGCACATGATGGTTAGAGAGATCAATAGTGAGGGAGTTCATGTGGTGATGAGGGTGCATGACGGTGAAGGAGAGTAGCAACATGCGAGAATAATGATGATGGAGGGACAACAATGACTAAGGAGAGTGGAGGTGAGGGAGAGAAGTGACGAGGCTTTAGTTATGCAAGAACTTGAAAATCATGAGAGGATTAGATATGTCAGGGTTAAATTTGTCATGCAACAAAGAGTTTTATAAGTGCTTCCAAAAAAGCATTGATAAAGTCGTGTTTTATCATCACAAAATTAATATGCGTTGATAAATACTTAATAATACAGTTAATATAATTAAAAAATTTAAATGTATGTAAGTATAAATAAATATAAATTTATGTAATTGTAAATAAATATTTATATAATTATGATCATTTTTAAGGAAATATAAATATGAATTTATAAATATAATTATAAATTAATATAAATATATATAATTGAAAAATAAATTTGTAATTTAATTATATATACATTAAAATAATTGTAATATTTATTTACAAATATAATTATAGATAAAAATATTTATGATTATATAAATATGTTTTAAAATATTATATATATATATTTATAATTATACTAGGTATATTTTTAAGGGTACAATACAAAGAAACACAGACACACACACATACTCGTAGGCTGGAATGATATGTCTTGGCCCCCTATGGATAACCATTCAAACAAGACTCTTTTATTAAATTATTATTTAGATAGAAGACCCCGAGGGAATGAATCTAATTAAATGGCCAAAGGGACATTTATTGGCCCAATGTCCTTGTAAAAAAATGAATAAGAAGATGATTTTAGTTATATAAATTACAAAATAATTAAAAATGAATAATATTGACAATAAAAAGTATTAATAATTAAATAAAATTAAATTAAATTAACCACCCACATATATGTCTATGATGAATAGATTAAAAATTATATATTATACATTAATAAATATTAAAATTGAATAAATATTAAAAACAAATAAATAAAAAATACTAAAAGTTGAGAGATATTAAGAAACAATAACAATATTAAATCATTAAGTATACCTGTACACAGACATACAAGTACACATGAATAACATACATATGTACACATACATATATACACACATACTCATACATACATATAGTTACACTTGTACATATATTTTAAATTATTTAATATCAATATAAATATATATTTAAATAAATATAATAATTTATATATTTTATAAATTTTTAAATAAAACGTTAATATATTATATTTATTATAATTATTTACACATTTTGTAATTATTGTATATAAATATACTATTAAACAATTTGACTAATAAAATTTTGATAATATTATATATTTAAAATTATGAAAATAAGATTCATTTTCATTAAAATTTATATAAATCATAGTTATATATTATATTTACATATATATACTTATTATATTGTAACTATTATTTTAAACATATAAATATTTAGATATAAATTAAATTACTCATTATGACCTTTATCAGTGTTAAAAAATCACTAAAAATGTGGAGACTTTTATCAGTGATAGAAAAAAGTACCGATAAAGGGTACCATTTTATCAGTGGTTTTTAGCACTGATAAAAGTAAACTTTTATGTTCTTTTAATAAGAACTGATAAAACTCTCCCCATTTACTAGAACTAATAAATTACAAAATCGAACATCATACAATCTGTTATAGAGATTTCATTGTAGGTAAATCCAAGGAACCGGACTAGTGAGGTGACTATTACACAATAATATTTTATATATGATCTCCATTACATATTTCAATGTGTTTGATAACAATTCCCACATGTAACACTGAACATAAACAAAACTGTGATATATCTAGATAAATTATAAACATTTAGGTATCACTTTTAATACCAGCTATTAAGCTTGTAGAAATGAATACAAATAACTATTTTATGAAACATTTATATGAGGAAAATATATTCTACTTTTAATTTGAATGAAATTCATTTCGTTAAGCTAAAATGACTAATAAAACCATTTTAATCTTTGATTTTTTTTCAGAATATTTCCTTTTGTTTGAAATGCATTTATTTCGTAGATTTTTTTTAATTAAATTATTTTAATATGTATCTGATTTGAATATTTTTTAATACTAAATTAACTATAAAATGATTATAAATATTAAGATAATGGTAAATAATTTAAAAAATATATTTTCTTATGAAAACATTTTTTACCACATATCATCTTTTTATTTAAATTATAAACTTCTTTATTTTGGAATCTAAATTTGAAAAAATAAACATTATTTTCAGATTCAACATAGTAATATTTAAATATAATTATTTTTTTGTAATTTTAAATAAAGATCTATTTTTATGTGAAGTGTGAAAAATATGGTTTTGAAAATAACATGACTTTCATAACATTATTAGTCCATAAAAATGAATTTGAAATTAATAAAAAAACATTCCAATGAGAAAAGAAGTATTATTTAAATGAATTAATATTTATTAAAATATTTGTTTTCATTTAAAATAAAACATTTTATATTTTAAATAAAAAGTTGTACTTATCATAAATATTTTATTTAATACATTTTGAAATTATTATTTCAAATTTTTTTATCACATTTTGAAATTTAATTGAATAAAATAGATGTCAAATTTTTATTATGTAGCTAAAAATTATTTAATAAGGGGCATTTTATTTTTAGTCATAAAGGGTAAGTTATCATAGGTAAAAATAAGTTAACATGGTAAATTCTAAAATGGTATAAGTGAAAAATCTAATGGTTACAAGTTTAATGAAATTCCCCAATATTCAATAATTTATTCCTCTTTAAATAAGATTTGTTTGTTTGATATCTTTTTTAACATACATCACAGAGCTTAAAATGAACTATGATTTATTATAACATAGCCTTAAAATTGATGTGTATGACTACGATTAACAAAATTGTAAAAAATAAATATAAATTCTTTAAACTAATAAAATTTATTGATTAATTCATAATAAATAACTACCCAATATTTATTAATTCCTTATTATGGCTAAAAAAATATTTTTTCTTAAAAATTGATTAATTTCATTTTATGTGTATTAATTATATTTATTATTTATTGTTGAATTATATTTTTTTTGAAAATTGATTTTATTTTTTAAATCCATATTTAAATAATATCTTATAGTCAATATTTAGTATTTTAAAAAATATTTTTTCAATGAATAGTAATAATATTGATGATTGTAATACTATCAGTTATTTCATTGAATCAAGAAATTCAAAAGTACCATTATTTTTTTTAGTTTCATATTAAATTAAACAATGTATCCTTTAATTATATAAAATATAATTAATTATACGAGAATAACCATTATACTTGATTTTGGTTTAAGTTCGTTTTTAGGAATAAAAACATATTTATTTGAAATTATTTTCATTACATTTTGCAAATTTATATACAAATTTATTTCTTAAACTTCAATAAATTCAATATTTAAAAATTTATTTTATATATCAAATTAGGATGTTAAAATATAGTGAATAAGATCCATTTATTTTTTATCATTATGAATAGTAACATTGATAAATATTTTCCACCGAGGGAGGTGTAAAATGAGAAAACAAGGATATAAGTATCATTTAAGACCTATAAATATCTTAATCACCTACCTTTATTTCATTCGATATATTAAATTCAACCATAAAAATATTCTATTCAACATTTTGGAAATTTCATTCTAATTTTGTCTGATAATGACCATAATCTGATTTTATGTAATGAATATATACAAAAATAACATTCTTTTTGTTTTAAGGATTATAATATTTTTTCATTGGTATTAGAAGGTGACATGTTATGTTATATATAGTTATTGTAAATATATAAGAGTTTTATAATCTTGATATATTTTTTTAGATTTTTTATTGATGGCATAATTCCATTAAATGCCTATGTAATACTCACATAATGCTTGTTCAAGTAATATATATAATCAAATTAATGTTTTAGAAATATTATGAGTAATAAAATTTGGTTGAATTGCAGTGTTCCAATTTTTTTTAGATAAATATAATTTATTAGTGATGAGTTAACATATTATATTATAATTGTATTTATATCTTGATGCCATTAAAGTCAAACTATGTGAATAGTCCTGAAAATGTCTTTAATGGTATGTTATGTTAATTAATATTTTAGTAAATAATATAAAATTCATAAAAATATTACAAATATCCATTTAAATAGTGTATAGTATATAATATCATACATTCTACAATTATGTGTTATGTTTAAATTTATTTTTTTATTCATATTACCTAATGTGTGAATAAATTTTATATCATAGAAATCATAAAAAAGGTTAGCTGGGGTTAAATCAAAGATATATGGGTTACTAAATACACTAAACACATATAAACATTATTTAATGAAAATATTTTGACTCATAATGATCATATATTTGAAATATATCAACATGGTGCCACAATATCTTGAAAATGAATTTATTATATTTAAATCATTTATACAATTTTATGTCTGTCCTCTCCTAAACAATAAATGGACACCACACTTACTATATTCCACATAGTAAAATGAACTACATAGATTAATTAAACCATGAAAAAAAACTCATATAAAAAATCGTATCCATGTTATATATGTTTTTTCTCATTAAATGACCATCCTTTGGGTTCTTAATTAGAAATCCAATGGAAGTCTCTCAAATTTAATTTAACCATTTTAACATATATATTTCATTTTACTTCTACTTTTACCACTTTTAAATCATTAATAACCATTAAAATATAATAAAACTTGTATCTTCCATATAATAATTTGTTAATTTTTTGACGTTATATCATTTTTTCCATCTATTTTTCATCAAATGGTAAATTAAAGTATCGCTCATGTGTACGTGCGAACTGCCACTTCCACGCAATAATATGATCAATTTTCCATCACCAACATTCATAGTATGTTATTATGATGGATTTAATGTATATATATATATAAGATATTTATTACATAATTATTCTTATGGTATTATAATATCTCACCTACTTTCTTAACATCCTATCTGTTGGGAAATAATAACATCACTTGTGTGTATGTGTGGACAACCACCACCACGAGCGACGTGATCCAGTTTTACATTCCACTCACATGGATGGGAATAAGGATATATATATTGAATACATATGATATTTATGATAAAATAATTATTATATAATAATTAGTTATTATTTAACGTTTTTTTGTTCTATCTATCAAAAAGTTGAAACATCTACCATGCTTATAAACAAACCATAATCTCCATGAAGTGGTGTAAATAATTTTTTATCACTTATTTATATGAATTTTTATAGAAGTTTATATAATGATTAAATTATACACATATTACATGATTATTATTTTTAATATAATGAAACCATGATCAATGTGAAATGGCCATAACTACCCAACTGAAACACACGTGAAAAATGAAGTAGTTAACAATCAAAATGATAATGAAAATTAATAATTGTAAATGCATGGGTGATAATATGTTAGTAGTAAACCATTTATGGTATAATAAATATTAATATAAATCTATAATATAATTATATAAAATTAATATTTTTTATATAGGATGTATTAATGCATATGAATTCAGATGAGACTTCAGGTAAGTGTTCTTTATCTCAATTTCTTTCATTGAGAAGTGATTGTTTTTATAAACCTACTTATAGGAGTGATGTTTATAGACTTCCATTTTTATATTTAAAATCATTAATAATTTTACAATAACATTATTGAAATTTTAATATTATCTTATTTTTTTCAATAGGTTTATGATTAAATAATATGCCTACGCTGTAAGGGAATTATGTTACCATCAGATTTATTTTCACAATTCAATTTACTAAATTTTAGTTAAGGAAAAAAAATATAGATATTATCCTTTAAACTATATAAATTTTCGTCCAATATAATTATTCATTGAATTTTGAGGTAATATTACCTTTTAAAAATTTTTGGTACATAAACATATTGAGAAAATAATTTTAAAGAAAAGTCAGCCTTATTTCCACTTTGATTGATGAAATTTTTCTTCCAAATCCATGTTCATAAAAATGGATTTATGGATATTTTTACCTATTGTTAAAATGTTTAAAAATATTCATTTTTATAACCATTTATATTATTTGTAATTGTGAATGAAGAATCATTTTAATGATACATTTTCTGAAAAATTCTATTTTGAAATTTTTCTAATGTGTAAAATGAATGTTCTCTATTAAAATATATAGTATGAAAAGACTTTATTTCCATCATGACCATGAATTTATTTTAATATTACTTTTAAAAAATTAAATTTTTATTTTCAATGAAAATATTTTCATCAATTCTCTAGTAATTTTTTGTTAAAATGTTATCAAAATAAAAAGTTATTTTTATCATTTTTTCAATGAAAGGTTTAAATTTTATTTTAATAATATTTTTTATCTAGTTAGTTATAATTTAATATTATTATTATTTATAGGGTATTGAATATTTTCATACCATCAACATTATCACTCTATATATCTTATGATGATGATGATTCATAGATGATTCTATGAAACAAATTTCCTTCCCATTGGATTATTGAGTTATGATGAACCATTTATGAAACCTATTTCCTTTCTATATGTTATGAAATAATGAAATGATTAAATTTTTATAAAACTACTTTCCATTTTTGAGTTATTAAATGATTATATGATGAATTTTTTTATCTTGTGGAATATATACGTATGGTTTTAATTATGTGACTGGTGGTCCATGAATTATATATCCCTCCACTTAATTGGGTAAAGAGTGATTTCTCATGAGATAATGAGGAATAGAATGTGATTTGAAGAAACTAAAGTAAGGTAATATTTACAATATGATATTCTTGGTGGTTATCCTTGACAATGTAAATGATGTAATGGGGTGTGAACATAATACACTATTATAGTCTTGGCCATGGAACATGACTAAGGAAATAATTTTATATACTTATGTGTATTCCATAAACTTAAATTATATACTTATGATATGTTTTCATTGCCTATGAATTATTATTGATAGTTCAACACAATTTATTATTATTATTTTTATTATTTTTTATCGAAAAAACCTTATTCAATGATTTAATATTAATGTTTTTTGATATTATTGTGTATGGGTTTCTTATGTTATGATAATATTATAATATACTTGTTCTTATTCTCACTTATGTTCTTTTATAGTTATCTCTTATGATTACCATTACTAATCATATGATCTCACCCTTTTTTATGTCTCATTTCACCATATTTTGAAGAAAAAATATTTATGTCAGATATGACTATGAGGGGTACTATATGAGAAGATAATTGTGTAAGATGTTGAAGATCATTCAGGAAAGAATATGATTACATATATAGTCTCTAAAGAAAAACCTTTATGGTCCTTAGGCATATATTTTTATGATATGAATTGATTTTTCATAAAAAATTATGTAATATATATGTATAAAATGATTAAGTCATCTAAGTCTGTATTAGAGGAGGGTTTAGTTACTTTTAGAGATTAGTAATTGTTAAATTTTGCAAAAACATGGGGTTATGTTTATGTATATGATAATGTCCTAATGTTTTTGAAAAGTTGATATTGTGTGGTTTTCCATGATAATACAACCCTCACTTTATACTAATAGTGGATACAACTATGCAAAAAGATTCACCTTTGGGTAAAAACACTAAAACATGAAAATTGGTTATTATCTCGAGGGTCACTAGTGGATAATCAGTGATCCTAATATTAAACGCCTAATTAAACCCTCCCAGTGGATATTCTTCTGTTAATTCACATTTTCTTTATTAACCATTATACAGTATTTGAATAGATTATGACCATGATTGACCCAAGATGAATTTAAATTGTCATATATTTAAATGTTTTTTTAATTCTTTAGATATCCTATGAATAATTTTTATTATTATTTGATTTCTCACTATTATTATTATTACACGCAATATTATTTTTGGTAATAATAAATGGATGGAATAATGGGGAATTATGTTAATGTTGAATGTGATAGACAATAGAATAATTGTAATCATGTTAAACCAAATGAAATTGGAGAAGTAATGTGAAATTTTTTGGTCATTTATAATCATATATATCATTATACTATTTATATAATTGAAAAGTATGAGTTTCCTAACAAATTTAATAAGATAGAAATGTTGTTTCAAGGGACTATAGTATATGAGGACCGTAGAAGAAATAAAATTCATCTTTCTGGATGGAAGAATTTGGGAATAAGAACCCATGGAAATTTCTAAAAGGAATAAGAAGATGTTTTAATTATATAAAATTAGTGCATAAAGTGGTATGTTTCTTAGGATAAAATGAAATGTTCTATTAAGGCAATGGATGAGAATAATGGTTTCCATAATTTATCATCCATTATTAATTTTTTAAAATTTTTAATGTATAGGAACTATGAATATCAATGTCCTTTGGGAAAAACTCAATAAGGGGATTAGTAGGGTTATATGATTAATGGTTTTATTATTAATTATGAAGAGACTATGAGTGAAATAGGGAAGGAATCAAGTATTATGGAAGATGCTGAAAAATCATAGTTATGGGTTTCAGAATTAGGTGCAATTATTAAAGTGTTTATGTATTGAGATTTTCAATAGTATTTTATCAGTTATATCTTCCTAATAAGAATCATAAAAACTATATGTATTGTTTTCTAATAGTTTTTATGGATTTTATAAGATATATTTAATGATATTGATAACCTAGAAAAGTGATTTAGTGGTAATATGATACTTTTGGGAAACACATAAATGTGGGATACATAACCCTTAATATGTGTATGATGTTGACATAATGATTTTTAGATGGGATAATGAGTAGAATGATATTAATAATGTAAATTGGATGGTATAGGTGACCTTGAAATTGAATAGTGATTTAATGAAAAAGTGATTTATGATGATGTTTAATTTTTTTATTCATGAAATATTTTAGATAGTTTTTTAGATTTATTTTTTGAATGATTTGTGTTTTCATTGAGGTTTTATGGTGATTTAAGATATTTTGGGAATGTATTATCATGTTTTAAGATAATATATGATTATAGTATTCACATGACTGGTATGTGACATTATGATATACATATTATAGTTTTGAGATAAATGTTAAAGTTTATCATGGAAAAATGTATATTATCAAATCTATTGGATTTTTAGATTTTCAATTTCTTAGTCATATATTGGAGGAATATAAAGGTTAGCTATTTATATAATTGTTTATTATTATATATGGGTGTTATTGTTGTGGTTTTTGAGATTAATGTATTGTTTCATTGCATACAGATTTGTCCATATTAGATAAATCATGGTTTCAATTTGGTTTTGGTAAATATCTAGAGATAGAATCATGAAATTTCATTCACTTATTGATCTTATGATATGATAAAATTTAATTTTAGTTTATATAGAAAGGAAAAATCATTAGTATTATTCATTTCATGAAGTAATACATGAGATAAAAGAAGAAATTTATTGAAGCACAACCAAATGACAAAATTGAGATTTTAGAACAAAAATATTTAAAGTATGTATAGTTTCTAATATTATATATCTTGATAGTGAATGAATTTATAAGCTATAGGAAAATTATCTTGATATAAAATTTCATTTTTTAGCTACTTTTTGATGAATCTATGTCCTTCTTTATCTCATAGTGATTTATGGCTTTATAGTCATTAACATTATTATGAACATGTTTTCTATCACTCTTAATTACTCTTCAGAAATTATGTTTCTTTTCCATGTACATATTTTCACATCCCACTAAATATCTCTTTAATTATGATCCCGATTATGTTTTTTTATCGTTAACCTTTATGTTTTATACAATCCATTTTCAAATGATGCTTTAGTATCCCTTCATTTGTTGTGGGATTTCAACAAAGATATTTTCAAATATTGATCCTTTGATTATCGAAAAGAAATTAAAGGGTCTCATTTTAGTTAGTGGGATAGAATATAACACCTTGATATTTGAGAATTTTTTTTAAAATACATGTTAATTATTGGACAGTTTTCATAACACATGACATTAACATTAAAATAAACTGTGATATAGAATAATCTAACCATTAAATTGATATGTATGAATAGGTTTTACCACATTATGATATATATATATATATTTATTTACTCATCCAAAAAAATATAAAATTTAATTCATAATGAACCATTAATAAATAATTATTAAATTTATTTTAGTCTTGAAAATAATATATTTTCATCAAAAATGGGTTTTATTGTGTTTATTGTATGGATTGTATAATTAATTTATATAATTGCTTTTTAAAATTTATTTAAGTAAATTAATATTATTTTTGTAATAAATATCTCAATTCTCATGAACTAATCCAAAAAGGCTTTCTTGTCTATAAGCAAGCCAACAATGACTCCCCAATCCCACCTCCAATAGGATAAGTATTGGAGACTAGCACCGAATAGGCATCACACACACATGTGAGGACTTATCCTGATGAACTTGTATACATGAACATTTCATAGTACATTAATAAATTGTGGAAAAGATGAAAATATAATATTTAAAATGAATTCATAACATCTATCCCACATCAGATAATAATAAAGGTATAATAAAAGTCAATAAAAAATAATACACACCCACAAAAACTATAAAAGTGTCTGACATTCTAACAAAATTGTTCTTCCAACAAGATGAAAACTCTTATAATTATCCATGTTTTATCTATAATAACTATGATCCACCTACTCCAGGTCCTCCTTGGTACCTCTAAGAAATCCTATCAATTTTAGATGACATGAAAAGTATGGGCAGATCCAAATTATGGGTGAGTATAAACATACCCATTATAGAACACCGAAATCACTAATCAAGATGAATAAAATGTTGGAGTTGACACTATATTATAATTCCAATGGATTAAATAAGATAACCAGGATATTCTCAAAGGTAGACACAAAGACTCAAGGTGAGGTCACATCCTCATTACTAGAATAAGATTATGAAAGGGGCTTAAGGGAATATAATTCCATGAGAACTCACTCTTTGGGTCTTACTATAATAAAAAACAATCTTATCATATAAAATAATTATCAGTTCTCTCCATGAAAATGAATAAAGGAAACAGAGAGTGATAATCTAACCTACTCACGTGGTCAGTAAAAAACATACCATAAGACAAAATATGTCAATACACTTATAGGGGATCACAGCTAGGTCCTATGGTGGATACCAAATCTTAACTGAATTAACCCACTAAGACATGGATCTCATGACTTGGATGTCGAAAATGAGATACCTGACCTAACCCAGAAATCAATGATAGGGGATCACACCCTGGTATAGATGGAGGGATACCCAACTCTATCTAGAAATAGACCATAGTGAGGATTGATAATCTAATGCTCAGGGTGGTGTACCTCACTTAACCCTATTAGGTATGTACTAAGGGAACACACCGACACTTGTATAGTTAATGGGAACTCCCCAATAATTATACCAAAACTGGTCTGAGAAATATAAGGGCTCTTACTTTCGCTTGTAAAAGTACATAATGTGTTCAAAAGGGTACATGGTGTTTCTTACTTAGCATAGAACTACATGTGTACAATTTTATCACATTAATATTATTCTGCAAGAGACATGTTCTATTGTTACAACACACGATGTGTAAAGGTTTTTCTAGTGCTCATCATGTGTCACCAACTCTATCCAATATGCCTTCTAAATTATACAAGGTATAATCCACATTATATAGAATGTAGAGGCCTTCCTGACACTATAAGTGGTCCATTATCCCAAGACCATGTAATTTACAATGTACATGGGGTTTAATCCATATAATTAGGTATGTATAATACAAGCAGACACTCAGTGTGTGCCTTCTACTAAAGCTCTTACACATTCCAACGTACATGGAGTGTGACACATCAGACATGGATTATGGGGATACATGGGATCATAGGTATGTACCCCTAGTAGATGCTGAGTTGGATGAATAATGTTTCATAGTGTGTTGAATTTCTACATGGTGTGTGATATTTAACTGAATGCGTAAACCTTATAAACCACACAAAAGTGACTACACAAAATGAATTATTACAAAATATGTGTTGAGTACATCCGAATTTTACAAAAATTCTAGACCATTCATGAATATTCCCATGAAAAATCATTATTGAATTCAGATATATATCTAATCTCGACTATAATTCCTAGATATAGGTTGACTAAACTCACAATGTCAATGGTGGATAGATTCCAATTACCCCTTGATAGGAAAATGACTATCTTCTCTATCCCAAATATTTGAACCATATAACTCATGGGAATCCCATAGTCTATACCAACACCACAACTACAACGCTATCGGTGGATGGATTCTAGTCACCCATATCATAAGAAGACTCATCATCACCCTATTGGAGAGGTACACTCAATTGGGATCATTGATCTACCACCACTTGTACCATTATCGAATTATCATCATCTCTATCACACCTATATCACATATCCATAACACAATATCAAACATATGACCACAATCCATTATTCCTTATAAAAAATTCAATATAATAAATCCTCCTAGGTATTGTTGATTCATCAGACAACTGAGACGCCATTGAATGAAATCAAAGAATGGAGGGAGAAATGCGCATAACTGAAAGAGTGCTTTGATCGATGGCCATGTTTGTTGGGAAATATTAATTAAAATCTAAAGAAGGTGTGGATTATTAAATAAAAAAAAATAAATGTAGAATTAATTATTAAATTACAATATTTAGGAATAGATTAAAATGTTGGATAAACAAACAACGAACGATCCAAGAGTTAATTTAGAATGAATTAATTCATGTATTTCTGAAACCATAAACAAAAATTATACCCAAAAACCAAAAAACCCTACCATGGGTTGGATCGACGATGAGGAATAATGTTTCTTCATCATTGGTGTTAGAGAGATCCATGAAAAACAACGATGATGGCAAGACTTATGGTACTTGAATCCTCAATCCATGATCCTGTGACCATTCGCTAACGCACTCACCACCCATGTTCTCACTATCCATCCCCACTATCTACTAGGATTATACAGACAACCATGAGAGGTTATCCATAGAGCAGGGAGGGGGTGGAGTTTAATAGAGGATCTATTACGGTTTGGAATATAAAACACAATGAAATTTATAAATAAATTTAATTCATTTAATATTCCCACAGAAACACTCTATTGATGTTTCTATTGCTGACATGAATTATGACATGCCTAGGGTAAAACCTATGCCCCCGATTTAAAGTAAGTCATATTTTTCATATCCAAGACACAATTAAATTGTTATTTAATTATTTCTAAAAACATTTACCTGTGTTATATATTACAATTAATATTTTTAATATATAAACACCAAAGATCCTCGGGCATTGAAATCTCAATGCACACTCTGAATGTATAATTTATAATATTATAAAGTGTCAAAAAAAATTGTGGAGTAATTAAATTCCCTCCACATTCATGAATTTTTCACAAAAATAAAAAACCTAATTAGGCAAATAATGTTACTATAATTTAAACAAGATCTCCTACTCCTATGAGTTCTATTATAGGTTTTCAGGATAACAATAAGCACGCACTAAACGAAAATATTATTTCATTAAGTTAATTCATTTACCATTTCCAAAACACCACTAGGCACCTAAAAAAGGTGGTTCCACACTCAATGTCTAGCTCACTATGGTTGACTATGTTCGACATTATGTGTATATATCTCTTTAGCTATGAAATGAGGAATACATCATGCGGCTAGCCTAACCACATTGGTAGGGATAATCAGTATGTCACCTCTCTAATCTTACATAATAACAAGAAACAAACAATGAACTTCATAGATGGGCCTTCCCCATTGGAAAATCCCTACAACCCTCAACATGGTGATACATTTAGGAACACATGAACCCCCCAATGTACCTCTAACGACCTCTATAATAAATCTTCATGCACTAATGGAATTTTACCCTATACATATGGTTCAAAACTACTGTTATAGGTTGTGGAACCATTCGTATAGCCTATAACAATGATTCTCTAACCTGTTTGGTATGTGGATGCCAATGGTTTTTAGTGAACCATTGGTACATGTTTAGTAGAATTTTGGATTGACAAATGGATTATTGGGTATAATTAGTATTGATCTATCCCAATAGTTTAAACCATTTATATAGGTCTATACCAATGTTTTTTAAAAGTTGGGATAGTTTTATAACAATAGTTCCACATAAACCATTGGTATAGGTCTATACTAATAGTTTTGAAACCATTGGTATAGAATTCCCTAATTTCCCAAAATGAGACACCCCTACCATTCCTAGAGAACCTGCAACAGCCACTAGAAACTTCTAAAACATCCTCCAGTGTCAAAACATTTCTCAAATAGACAACACAATATACTAATTAATGCATTCAACCAATGATAATACACATTGAAGACATCACATAAATAAATTTAGAATAATTCATGAAACATAATGTGTCATAAATATTTGTAAAAAATTTAAAGGATCAATTTTTCCCTAATCACCATCATAATTGTCACCACTATCATCATATGTATCATCATCATCCTCCTCCTCCTCATCATCATCATCTTCCTTATCCTCATCTTAATTCTCACTCTCATCCTCACCATCATCTTCACCGTTACCAACAACCGGAACATCATCATCTGGACCACCAATAAGACCACTTCTAAGTTCACTATATAACACACACATCTTCAATATATATACATCACAATACAAATTTACATTTGGTAGAAATTGTGGACATAAGAATTCCATAAAATTTACAAATTAATTATTGGCCCTTTAATTCTATTCACGCTACTATATGACCATTTTATGGCCTACTCTGCCATAGCCTGAGCCTTGTATGCATCTATATTATATTTTTTCAACTTTTTTCCACTATAAATTGAACCTGAAGTGGGCCAATACCTCATCAATACAATACTGTTCCTTGGTTGACAGTATACTCTAGCATGGTGCTTATCTCCTAATACATGATGTATGAAATTTGTTAACCAAAAGACGTCAGATTCCTTCTTATAAAGGGCCAAAAAACTAAAATTTTACAAATATAAATAGACAATTAAGTTAAAATATATTTATATAAATTTTAAATAAACGACGTAAAACATGAAATCATCACCTGTGTCGGTTCATTTACTCCCCTACCATCTTTTTTATTTCTTGTTAATAAAAAAATATTGATCAAGGCACACATCCTTCAATATTAAAAACAAACCACTATAATGAAATTAATTTTAGAAAACCATAATTGAAAATAGGTTATTAATAATGAATTGAATAACTAAAATCAAATGGATTTTAATTCTAAATTAAGATGAAAAGAAAAACAAATGGTAGATGAGTTATTATGACAATTTAAAACATATTTATTTCCTTATGAAACTAAAAAATATATCTTTCTCAAAATATAAAAATATGAATATATATTATATCTCAATAACTACTAGTGTAAAATATCCATTTTCTTCAACTACTTATTCATACCATTTACTTCAAGAGTGGAATATATAAGAACTCTTGATAAATAATTCCATAAAGTTTATGTTATCCTTTTTTTAGATTTGAACCCCATGTGTAGTGTATAATTTTAATTTCACTGAACTTTTTTTCATGAATACACATGTGGGGTTTCCTAAAATAATTTAATATGATACCCTAAACATGTGAATAAGAGATTTCATATTTATCTTATATTTTAATAATGAATAATTGTGCATAAGTAAAGATAACTCAACATCTTATTATAGATCAATATATATAGTGTCCATCTAAAAATAAATGAAAAATCATCACCATTTATAGAACCTAGATTAACATTTATAATGAAACTATCCAACAATTTAGGTAGAAAACATCCCTAAATGTCAATAGAGATATACATGGTAAGAATGAAAATTTTCAAAAATCCTTTCGACGACTTCCTATGTAGTGGATATTTTACCACCATTATAATGATCAAATCCCCTTAAGTCATAGTTATCCCCCAATACAAGTTAAAATTTTCTAAATCCGTCAATAAATTAGAAAATTATCTTGATTAATACCCCACATATGTTGGACATTGGGAAACATTGGATCGATTAAAGTTTCTATTTAAAAACTATTCTCCCAAAAAAATTCTATATTAGTATCACTTATGTCATAGTCCAAAAAATTTGAATGTACATAATTTCAGTATAAAATGAAATTTGAATATAAATCCATAAAATTACTCAACCTAATCCATAACCATATATACATTAGATACTTTGAATTGGGCATTCAATCACCACCTAACCTTGTAGAATAGTCTAATGATTGGGAATCATAGTTGTTATTAGTTAATATATTAAAAAAAGTAAACAGATATATATAACCATGTGAGGATAATTTTAAAACTATATAATTATATTTTTCAAACTATATGAGGGTACTTTTAAAAATATACTTTTAAAGAAAGTAAATATTATGGGAAAAATTTATTTCTCACAAATATGGAACTTCAAGGATCAATAAATTTATATATAAAAAATGATAAAATATTTTATTATTGGAATAATAATAATAAATCATTTATTAAGGTGGATTTTTTATGAGGCTTTGGAAAAATAATTTTCAAGAGAAATTAAAAATTCATGGTTATGGGATTGAAGAAGAGCATGTAATAAAATCAAGACAACAAGTTATTTTTATAGGTATGAATTCATTTGATGGGTACTGTTGGAACTGCGGAATAATTGGGAACATGCGTAGTATATGTTTGTTGAATTGAAAATATGTTAGTGTCTGTAGAGGATTTTTTAGAAACGGTATTAAGGGGAATCTGTCCTCTCAATGAAAAAAATGCTTAGTAGAATTTAAAAAAAAAACATAGAAAAAAATATGAAAGAATGCATTCCAAGTATACTTCACAAGGGTATGATACCTCTATAGAAATTCAAATGATATCAAAAAATATATATGATTATTAAATCAACACAAATGGTCAAATTCCCTTTTAAAAGGATGGAAATTTAATAAAATGATATGTGATTGTATAGGTTCATGACATGCTCACAAACAAAAGAATAAAAATCCTAAAATTTTAGTACACACTTAATAATTTAAATAATAAAATGAAAAATACATGATAATTCATGTATCCCAATTATAAATGGAATGAAATATTGAGAAAAATACTGAAAGTCCTAAAGAAAAATTATAAATGAGTGTCGTACCATTTTCTACTCATGGTATGACATTATATTCCACCCTAAAGTGTGGAGCTATTTTGTAGAATATTTTTTTTATTTCTTCTTGAAACTTCCAAGAAAATAATTTTCACTAAAAAGGAATATTAATGAAAATCATTAAATTTTCATTTAAAAAACTCAAATGTGGTTATTACAGTAAACTTGGTACTCATTGAATGTGAAATAATTTCCCAATAATATTCTACCAGTTAGTCATTCATGATAGGTGTAGACTCTAAATTCATACCAAATCTAGTATTCCAGCCACCATAAAACTCATTCTTATATTCTATCAAAATAATACATAATTTCATGAGACATACTATCCTCACAGCCTCACCATCGGGAAAATTATTACGAAGTTGGAACTAAAATATAAATTTATACAATACAAAATTAACATAACATTAAATCCATTGAATTTTCATACCCATATTTTCATCCAAGTATTATCCTTTACTTTATTTGGTAGGTTTCTCTTGGTGATTGTCATGATGGGAATGATGTCAGAGTATTTGGAAAGCATTTCCATAAAACTACTCTATTATAACCTTGTTTTTCAAAAATCATGATTATCATCATTGTACTCTACCATCAGTTGTGCGTGGTAGTTCCACACCACAGACATGCACTTATATCTATTCTACCAATTTGAATATTAAACTATTAAATACAAATAGATATTATATCATTAAATCTTATAATGAAAATAAATTATGGTAATTTTTACTGTGTTTTTATAAATATACCTAAGAAATATGATTAGTGGGTGCCGCTGGATGTAAAAAAATTGAAGAAACATCAACTTGTATAGATGGGGTGGGACCCAATGTATTCTATAGAGTCTTAGAATGTGTCAGATCATAAGATGAAGGAGCAAGAATGTATAATCATGAGGAGAAAGAAATAGTAGGAAAAGACGATGATATAGATGTCTGTGGAAATGCATAATATGGACGAGGAGTAGAATCCATCATCAGATAAGGGAAAGATAGGCGAGAAAGATTAGATGAAAATGACAGCAAACAAATATATGGACTAAATATCCTGGGTGTATCTAATGACACTAAATGATCAAAAGGTGTTCTAGATGGTATGTTAGGGGTAGAGAAGGGTTTTGATTGGGTATACCGAGTAAAGCACATAACTCTAGTATCACACCCACTATCATCTTCCTCAGCACTGGTACCACTAGGTTGGTCAGAGAATAACTATCACCTAGGTGGTGGACCAAGATTGAATGTTTAACAAAATTAATCACTTGAAATTATATGCTATTGATATATATTTGAAATAAAATATTCACAACCAGAACCAAAGGAGGGATTCCTATCTCTCTTATTCATAGATTATTGATTATAATCCTTTTTATTTATATCCCCTCAATATTTTTCATTTCCTGCATTCGAAAACAAATATGGAATTAATTATAAATTCATAACTAATGTGTAAGAAAGAAAATAAAGATGAAGAGACACAACTTAATTAAGTCATTAATGTTTTCTAAACGAATAAAGGATACATATTCATATAAAAAATAATTATATATATAGTTAGAATAAAAAAAATAAAACACATGTTATATAAAAATCAATACATTCAATTGATTTGGTCATTTGTGCATTTTTATTTTTATTAGTTCATTTGGTTTATATTTTATGTTATGTCATTTTTTTTATTTTTAGTACATAATTTTAATTTGTTTTAATTTTCATATTAACTAGTTTAATATGTACATTCCAATTCAACTTGTTTTCCATTCTAATTTAACTGTTTTAGTTATTTTATGGTTTGGTAGGTTCTAATACAATTCAACTGTATATTAGAAAATGAATCTCAAATAAAACTGAAACTTTTATATATTTGTAATGCACATAAAGGTCAAGTTGGATACAATGTATTTTTAAACTGTAATAAAGAAATTTGAATAGTACTAAGTGCATATGTTTTAGTTAAATTTCATTTGGTTCAATTATGGATAGTTAGATTCAAAGTGGGTTAGTTTGGTTCCAATTAGTTCTATTTAATTTGGTTTAAATCAATTTATTTGGTTTGGTTTGGTGTTGTTTGATATGGTCCAGTTCAATTTGGTACAAATTGGTTATAATAATGTTGGGTAATTTTGGATTGGTTTAGTTTAAATATTTTACATTATAGTTTTATTGGATAGGTTGGATTAGTTTAAATAAATGTTATATAATTTATTTCAGTTAGGATTGGATTAGATAAATTCAATAACATTTTCTTCCCTTTGGATTTCTTCAATTCAATTTTAATGCTCTAGTGACTTCATTTTTCTTCATTTGATTTGGGTTAGATTAATATTGGTTTGTTTATTTTGTTTTGGGTTGGGTCTAGATAATTAAATATAGTTATTTTATCTGGTTCTCTATTTTATATTTTTTTAGATAATTTTTTATCATTTCTATTTGTTTATGATTAGTTTGTTTTTGGTTGGTTTAGTTTAGTTGGGATTGTTTTTTTGGTTTGGGCCAGTGCATGCCTATTAGGGTTTTATTTAATATTGTTTACGTAAGTTCATTTTTTAACATTACTACACAATTTATTTTAGTTAGGTTCAATTTAGTTCATTTCAATTTCTTTTATTTTAGTTTGATGTAGTTTAGTGTAGTTTAGGTCAACTCATGTTTACTTGGTTGAAATGAAGTAATTTCAATTCAATTCAGTTGGTTTGGTCAAGTTTGTTAGGTTGTAATATAGATATGGTTTTTTAGTTCAGTTAAATTTTAGTGTGTAATGGGCGGATTGGTTTGGTTCATTTATTATCAAGCCTATTTAGGTTGGGTTGGTACAATATAGTTTTCTTAGGGTATGATCAATTCATTTTATTTTTTTATTTAGTATTGAATTTGGTATTCACGGTACATTTCAATTTTGTTTAGTTTGGTTTAGATCCATTTTTTGTTATGTTGTTTCAAGTAAATTTGGTTTTGTTTGGTTATATGTTATTTTTTTCCATTTTGGACCATTCGAGTTAGGTTGACTTGTGTTGTGTAGAATCATTTTAGTTTGAATTTGTTCAGTCTAAAGAATTTATATTCCAGTAGGCCTAGTTCTGATTTTTTTAGTTTGATTTAATTCATTGTAGTTTGGGTTATTTCTGGTCATTGAGGTTTTATATTACATTTTTAGTGAAAATTTATGTAATTGGTATTTATTTAAAATAAGGTGAGGTGGTAGTACAAAGTACACTCAATGGTTATGTGATATCTTGATTTCTATTTTATTTGTAAATTAATGTGTAATTTTTATAGGGAATGTAATTAATTATTCGCGTTTTTGAACTCTTCTCAAAATTATATATGGATGGAAGATAGATTATATTATGAAATATAGTATTATACTTGAATAATTCATGGAATATTTTATGTGTTAGATATAGAAATAACATATAGATTTATTTTAATGTGTGGTGTGGAATAATATGCATTTGGGGGAGGATTCAAATCATATGGAGTTATGAGTTAGGATTTAGAACTATTATTATCAAATATTAGTAAAAATGTAGTAGATATTTATATTATAATTATTTTTGAGGTTTGATGTCACATTTTTATTGAGTATAATAGAAGCATGAATGTTTATAGGAGATAACCTTAGAGAATAAGAGATTCACATCTATCATATCTACCCAAGGGTTAGGTTATCATTCCAAAAATGAATCGACCATATATCTTGATCTAAGACTCCCTGTAATCTATATTTTTCATTCAATAAACCATGATCACATTAATAAAGTTGATATAAGAATGTAAATAAATACCATATTTTAATGTTATTAAGATAAATCATATATCATGCCTCCTTTATGTAATTCACAATGTGATACCATTGTATAATCTCCACTAAAATCTAATTATTAGATTAATGATTCCTCAAAATAATTGTACTCAACTAACCATAAAAACCAAACAACAAATCATCAAAAGTTATGATCTATTCCTATAAAATAATGAATCATAAATCACACAATGTAAGTAATATATAAATCATCTAAATCAAGAACCAAATTTTTTTAAAATAACATGATATCTCATCTTAGGTTCAAGACACCCCTACCATAAGTATAAAAAAAAATTTATAGAATATAGAATTAACCTATGAAATTACCTCATTGTAGAAAAAATAACATATCTAAAAAAACATCAAAATGTAACATATCACATCCATTATCTCACTACTCACCAATATCAAATATCAATATATTATTGTAAATAACCATCATGAAAATAATATCAAAAGGGCTCATCATGGTGGGATGAAGAATAAAAATATAAACATCACTACAATAATGACTAACATTATTCATTAAAGAATACCAAATAATAAAATAATGAAATAAATGCAACCCCCAAACAAAATCAGAAAATGGGATTTCAAAGAGGACCCAGAATTCAAAAATAATCATTGTCACTTATCCCTCACACAGAGGTTATGAAACACTACTCATAGCATCTCACTAATACAATATATTTTAGAATATATTAATCTAAATCCTTAGTATTACAATAGGAGTAATACCTTTTCACATGAAATCTTGGAAAATGAAGTTTCATCACTACTCATGTAGTTTTTTTAATGAAACCACAAACCAAATATACTGAAACTGCATGAGGGGAATACTAAATGACTGATCTAGAACTCACCAATTTGATGTTAAAGAAAAATAGGATGAAAAGAGAAACTGGGGATGGGTCTCTGTGGATGGGGAAGAAGAGAGAACATGCTCCTAGTTCTCTCTGTTTGCAAAAATAAGATCTAAGGAGGTGAAGGTTGTGGCTGAAATTTGGGGGGAATTCTATACCAACAGTTTTTAAAACCCATTGGTATAGAAATTCTCATAACTCTGTACCAATGGTTTATTGGTACTATTGGTATTTCCTTAAACATTTCATCATATATACCAAATTTTTTGAAAAATCATTGGTATTTATTTAATGTAAAAAACCTATACCAATGGTTCAATGGAACACTTGGTATTTCTTTCCGCTATTCCAATAGTTTTTCAAAACCAGTGGTATATATATTTGGTAAATAACCTATACCAATAGTTCTTATAAAACTGTTGGGACAAGATAATATCCTAACACTATACTAATTTTTTTATCAAACTGTAGGTATATATCTATTGTTATATGTATTTTTTGCAGTAGTGATAAGACTCTTAATGTCTCTAGGTAATCCTTATCAGCCCCTTGATGAACTTCACCTTCACTATTGTGGATTTTAATAACATTGGGCTAAAAAGTGATGTTCATATGACCCCAACTAGTAAATCAGGGATATGTAGGGAATCATATACATGGCCTTGAATGATTTTAGCCCATTGGTAGAGTGGAAACTATTTTTTACACAATATATACCAATCGTAGGTGTTACAATCTAATCATGTCCAATATCGACATGCAATATTGAAGCATGTTCTCATGAATATGAATGTTCCTCTTTTCCTGGACATCTTCCTAGGTGTATAAACACTATACTTCAATATATTTGAGTCTCTAAATCATCCCATAACCCTCTCAATAGTCATGGAAAGAAGAAAGCATCATAAGATTAAATGATTATTTTGGGAACTCTATAAGTTCAGACAACTTCATGTACACACATGCTTCCCAAACTCTCCACCAATCTATACTCTCAGATTGATGATGAAGTGGGACCCCAAGTCGATTCATTCTATGGTCACTTATATATATATATATGACCTAATACTGATCATATTAGTCCCATCTTGAAAACTCAGCAACATTTTACTACATCCTTGTCTACAATATTTATTACAAAGGATTATATTAAATACCCACCTATCCTAGATTTAATTATACGAGGGAGGCATGAAAATATTATACACCTCCTCTCATAGTGTAACTGGTGTCATCACCCATCCACGAACAAGGATGATATGCTCTCCATATTTGGAAAATATATCAAGAGCATGTTTAGTAGATATCTAGTCTTGTGGGATCTCTCTTATGATATTGTTAACATGAGTCAAGGGTGAAATTTTTTGGTTCTAAATCTATTTCCTGTATCATATATTTCAAACCATTTAATCTCATATATGAGGACCCAAATGCAATTAATTCCTGCCTATGCATCAAGAATAAATCTGAACCAAGATCCAAAGGTAATTTAGATCACCACACACTCGAAATACTCTTTTGGGAGTCTCAATATGTGGGTACTCAAAAAAACTATTCATAATCATGGAAAGTCTACAAATACATGTCCTCCCAAAATGAAATCCTTCCATTATTGGCCAAATCTATAAGAGGGGATCCAATCCTAGAGGAGTCTGGCACAATCTCAAATGGATTCTAACTAATCAAAAGAAGTTCTAAATATTTGTCACATTATTGGATGGATTAAAAGGAAACATTTCATCTATCATCACATGGTCCAGTATTACTCCCACATATGATATGACATATCTCAATAAGTGTAACACTTTAATATAGAATTGACACTTAAAAAATCTTTTAATATGGTTGGAATACTCATTGTATGTCCAGAACCATCATTAAGGGTCTCACATGATCCACCTCTGACACTGAGTACATATGTATTCCATCAGTGAAGACTACCATGAACTTTTCCAAGAATGGTTGAAGGAAATAGTTCATAAGTCCCAAAAAATACACTATTTGAGCATCCATAATGATGAAAGGGATCACCAAGAACTCAAAGTAACCACAACGGCTACAAAATGTCACCTTATGTGTATCCTCCACTCAAAGATGAAGCTGGTGAGAATTAATCATGTGATAAAACATTACGAAAAAATTCTCCCCTCACCATAATTCAAATAATACCTCAATTATTGGGGGTGGATACTACTTATCCACAGTCACCCGGTTCAATAAATATTTATCCATGTATAACAGCATGATACAATCCACATTCTAAGAGAACAACACTAGGGATTCATAGGGAACACATAAGGATTAAAAATTCAATTTCTATATAGATCCTCTAATTAAACATTCATCTCTCATACCTCTATGGGGTCATCTGATATGATAGTGTAGAAATCAGGCTATCTCTAGGTAAATTTTTATGTAGAAGTCAATATTTTGAAGGGAAGGTAACATTAGAACATCCTTCGGAAGGAATACCTCAAAATCCTCCACCACCAAAGGAAAATGGAAGATCATGTCATTTGTTACATCATGGGTAATATAGGAAAATTGATGAGAAGTTAGATGTATCGTCTGACATATGATCTTATCATACTCTTCCTACAATTACTTCACCAAAGAAGGAAAATTTCTTCCCTCCAACTCTGATAAATTTCAACCCTCATTGATAATATCCAAATAGAAAATAAACAATTGGAACTAGTCCATATAGAGGAAAATATAATAGGGCCTCATCGCCTCTATAAAAAGGTTCCATATAAGGCTCTCTCTCTTCCCAAAACTAGGTTACACTATCAGAAAAAGAGTTTTATAACCGAATATTCTTTATAGTAGCCTCTAAACACAAGGGTTCGGGTATAACGATCTATTTGATTTTCTAGGTATCGAATAATTGATGATTATAGAAAAGTATTGTGAATGTGTACTGAAACTATAGTTGGAGAAATAAAGACATGATTTGTATCTTGAAAACACACTTACATCCTCTATGATACAAGTCCCTTACTACTGGAAGTTATCATTCCCCTTGAAGAAGTGGTCTTCTCATCAAATTCTCACTTCAACACCTTAACATATTAAAATAATCACAAACATAGAAATCAAATGAACTCATCAGACACACCTCAAAATCCATCTTCTTTGGGAAACACCGACTCACCAATACGTCTTTAAATTTCATAATAACAATATGAATCTTAGCAGGGGATGTTTCCCACTTATTTATATTTCCACAGGCATATTAAACACCGCCATAATATAGATCTACAAATTCCTTCTGTTTCCTTCGTGATGTCCCTCCACTAGAACCAACATAAATAGGGGCCTTAACATGGTAGAACACTATCACCACAGTCTCAATCTTCTCATATTCCACATGAGGGGGATCTAAATCACCATGAATCCTTGGTGTTATTTATCTCCAAAACTAAAAAAAGAACACCCAAAATAGGTGATTAATCCGTTGATACTATTTGAACTAACCACTACTAAACCTAATAGGGAGAAACCACCTGAACTTCTAGAGGTGGGTCAATATACTTCTCTGTGGGTGGGTACACCACTCATTATCTTCTTGGAGGAAATATCTCATACACAAGTCCTTAAATTGAGGCCTCATTTCTATAGGGGTCATAACCATGATCTTTGTACAAAATACTAGATGGATGTCATTTTGTAGGAATCAATTAATAAATGAGATACACCATGGTCAATAATATAGATCTATAAAGCTTACATAAGAAGGAAATGAAAAACCTAACTCATTCCTATATTATGCATGTAATAATGTTAACACTACTACTAGTTTCTATATGTGTCGAGTCAACAATAAGGTTATCATAGTCTTGGAGAATGGATACATTGTTTGTTACACCAACATTGGGTTCCTTTTATAGGGATCCAAAATCAAGACACTTTAAAAAAATTTCCATCGTTTAAAAACTGAACCTCAAAGCTAGACCATCTCCAAACTATGGCACTAAGATTATACAAGATCTGACTCCACTTTATCATGACCCAACACACTGAGGATTAGCTAACCGATGATAATTTGATAGTTATAACCCAATCCCACCTCAAATAGAATAGGGGGAGAAATTTCACATAGTAAGAAAACACACACATGGGAGGACTTAGCATAAATTTCCTCTACACATGAACATGTCTCCCAAGACAAGTATAATTCATAAAAGATAAAAATATAATATAGTAAATTTATTTATAACATCTATCCCCCATCAGAGTGTGAAAAAAGTATAATAATTGGAATTTGGGTCAAATAAAATCTCACAAAAACGTAAAAATAGTCAATCCTACTAACAAAAGGGAAAATCAATCAAAATGAAATCTAATGGAACTATCCATGGCCAATCAAGCACAAATTTTCTCCACCCAATCCTGGTCCTCCTATGTCTCTGTTAAAAATAATTTCATCAACATAAGACATGATAAGAATGGGTAGATCCCATTCATGGGTGAATATAAACATATATAGCAGGAAAACCTAAAATAATAAAAAAAATCATAAAAAGAGAGAGTTTTATCAATATCACAATAGCGATGAAATAAAAAAGATAACCCAAATATGTTCAAATGTGTAAACTATTACTAAATGTAAGGTCATTTTGTCACTGTTTCCTAGTATTCTACTAGAGGATCAATGTGACATCCTTCCAAGATAACTCACTCATCTAGTCTCTCTATTATATTAGCACTCATATGAGAGGAAATAACCATCAAGTATTTCCATGAAGAAGAACCAAGTAAATGGAGAGGGCTCATATGAGATACACACTCAATCAGACTAAAACATACCATATGAAAACATATGCCGGTACATAGATAGGTGATGATGCCTAGGGCCTATGGAGGAAACCTAACCCAAATAGGATTAATCCACTAAGAACGGGATATCATGCCCTGGATGTCATAAATGTGATACCCGACACAACATAGGAAAGAATAATATAGGATAACACCTTGGGGAACATAGAGGGGTACATTAATCTATCTTGAACTGACCCATAGTTGGGATCGCTCATTATTTACTCAGGGTGATAAACTTCATTGTACCCTACTAGTGATAGACTAAGGAAACATGATTATAGTAATAAGGTTTATGGGAACCCAACCATATTTATACCACAAATATTATGAGACTAAAAAAGGTCTTTAACATTCCCTTAATAAGTACATGATATGTCCCATGGGGAACCTAATATGTCTCATTGAGTCTAGAACTAACCATGACCTATCGTATCACAAAAAAAATTCATCATGATAAATAGTGTGGTCGTAAAACACACTACATGTAAATGTTTGACCGAAACTTGGTGTGATTTATCTACTCAATCCAATGTACCTTTCAAGGTACAAAGGTTGTAATCTACATATCACAACATGTAGATGCATGGTCGACAATTAGCCCATTCCATCCACCAAATATCATGTTCTTTAAAAATTTCATGGGTTGTACTACACATCACCTAGTGTGTAGAGGACTGGATGATAATAGGTGTTTACATTATTCTAAATATTGTGTACTTTTGAAAGTATAAAGGGGTGTTCCCCATCACTGAAAGCATACAGAACCATATGGACTCCTATGAATGTACTCTTTATAAATACTATGATAGTAGATAATTTTTCACACATCATGTTGGGTTCCCATATAGATAGTGAAATTTTTCTCAATTCATTAATCCTACCACTTCATAGAGGGGACTACATAATGTGTGTTATTCCAAACTACATGTTGTTTACATCATACTTTCATTGAAGATATAGACCACTCACGCTTTTTCTCCTATTACTCCACTATTTCCTTTATATTTTCCACTAAATTTATCTACAGCTTTCAGATATGGGTGATCATACCCACAATGTTAATGGTGGATGATTTATAACCACCCTTTAACCAAATATTTTATCACCTTTCTAAAGATTACCACAATCTAAATCATAGGAACCCCCTATCAAAAACAAAAATAGACCAGTAATGTATTTAGTGGCCATATTTTTATCAATAATTTCTTGATAACATCTGTCAACACCCACGCTAGAGAGATCCTCTTAATCTATCTCATAGATTTTTCATCATCATAACAATCATTGGATTACCGTTGTTATCTCCACAACTCATTCACATCCCCAAAATGAAAAATAGAACCTATGACGATGATATATTGTGCTAAAGAATTAATAAAAAATGATCAATCCTCATGGGTGTCATTGAATCATTGTCCAATTGAAATGTCTTCGATGAATATTGAAGAGTATAGGGAGAAATCAACATAAAACAAACTGATCTTTGATCTATGGACGTTTTTGTTTGGAAATCATTGTTATAATTAAAATAAGGTATGAATTATCAAATAAAAATACTCAATTGATAAATAAATCTAAAATTACTATATTTATGAATAGAAAATAGTTTTTTTTACAAACCAAAAGAGAAATATACATGAATTTATTTATAAGGAATGTATTTCTATTCATACCGAAACATAATCAAGAATTAATAAAAACCAAACACCATACCTTAGGGTTGATCAATCGCCGATGAATAATGTCTCTTCACTATTTCCATTGAAGTGATCCAAAAACTCCATTGCTGATGAAGACCCATGCGATACTCTGATCCTTGATCAATGATCCCATGACCATCTTCTAATGATTTTTTTCACGAGAGTTTCCCCTCCCCATCCCCACCATCCACTAGGGTTATGTGGATAACACTAGGTAGATCACTATATAGGGGGTTTAAATATGAGGCCCATTTTTTTGGGAAAAAATTAAATTAAGTTTTTAATTTAATATAATTCTTTTTAGGTTCCCACGAAAACAATTTATCAAAGTATATGTTACTGACATGGATTATGTCATTCCTAGTGTAAAACCTAAAATCCAAATTTAATGGTGGTCTCAATTTTCTCATCTGAGACAACCTTTAAAATTTATTGAATTATTTCTAAATAACTAGGACCATGTGATATATTATATTTAATATTTTTAATATATCAATGTAGTGGCCCCCCAGGCCCCAGAATCCGGCATCGACTCTATGATTTTTTTAAAAAAAATATAGCCTGAATTATTCCAATGTTCCTAAATAGAAATTCTAGAGTTATTACATAAATATTATCTAAGGGTTTTTTTGGGATTCCACTAATAATATTTTTTTCAGTGGATTTTTAAAAAAACAATATATTTAAAATTTTAATTTCATTTCATTAAATAAAGAACTTTAAAAAATCCATTATGTTTCTTCAGAATTATCATGATACTTAATTTTTCTATAAGTTCATTTAATGATTAAAAAATCATTTTTCTAAAAACTATTTTTATCTGTATTTTACACAGTAATACCGAATTTATTTGTCCATATATACAAATTGAATCCCTAAATATGTATTTTATATTTAGAATCAGGTGGTTTAATTTTGGTAAATTGTCCCATTCATTTCATTATTAATAGTAGTCATAAAAAATATTTGTTAACTCAGCAAGGGTAAAATAGGAAAAATAGGGTTAAAACTATGAGATAGAGCCTAAAAATATCCAAAATAACTTCCTAATTTTTATTATATAGGTTCATATAGGCCTTAATAATATTATATTATAATTTTTAGATATATATTTCAACTCTATCATGAAAATCATGTTAATATTTTTTATGTAATGAATAAATAAAAAATTGAATTCTCAATAATTTAATGCCTTAATTAATTTTTCATAGGGATACAAAGATATTATATTTAGTTATAAATGATTATTTGATATATGAATTATTTTTTATCATGGTAATTTATTTTTATGTTTTATTTATTGAATAAATACCTCAAATATTTATGAAAAACTAACATAATGCTTCTTCACATAATAGATTTAATTACAGTAATGACTACAAATATATTAAAAGTAATAGAATTTGAATGAATTATCATGTCCCAATTTTTTTGAAAAACATAACATATTAATTTTGGTTTAAAATTTTATTTTCAAATTACATTTCCATAATTAAATATTTATATTAAAACTATGTTAATATTTATGAAAATAACATTAACATTGTCTCATGTTATACAATATTTTATGGAATTATTTAAATTTCATAAAAATATTAAATTAAGAAATGTGAGTAGGAAATGATCAATCATATAAACCATTTTCTACTTATGGTTCTGTTTTATTTTTAGAATAAATTTCATTTCCCTTAAAGTGTAAAAAAACATTGATATACTTATAATATTCATAAGGGTTAATGGGGTGTTAAAACTAGGAGATAAGTATTACATAACATAATATTGTAAATTTTTTTTGGATGTGATTATTTTACTCCTACTGATCTTATATTCAATATATATCAAATTTTATCCAAAATAACTTAAATAATATAATATAATATTTACATATTTTATGTAATTCCTAGTGTGTCGTTCCCTTCACTATAAATAGACCATAGAACTCCTATATTCCACAAACCATCATGAGAAACATAGAAAATCCATCCCCTAAATAAATAAATTAAAAATATCCATATAAAAGTAATATAGGTGTTTATCTCTTCAAAATACTATCATTATGGTTTTTAAGAAGAAATCTAAAAGAGTTTTCTGAAAGAGGAGATAATTGTTTTGTGCAATTAGTTTCTTTTTTACTTGTTATTTTACCTTCTTAATTTATGAACTAACCATTAAAATATAAAAATAATAAAATCTCCCTTATATTGCTATTTTATTATTTTGATGAGATAAAATTTTTCCTCCTTCCTTACATCAAATGGAAAATAAATGTATCGCTCATGTGTACGTGTGAAATACTTTATCCACACACCATTATTATTATTTTTCCATCAACATTATTGATTACTAGATATTATAATGGATTGAAAATTTTAAGATTATATTTATGACATAATTATTATTTTATAATTATATTATCTTATCTACCTTATTACCTTAACGTCGATTGGGAAATGACAACATCGCTTGTGCCTACGTGTGGACTACAACCTCCATGAGCCGATGTGATTTGGATTTAATTTATGCTTTACATGAATGTTAATAAGGATATATATAATAAATATATATAATATTAATGATATAAAAATTATTCTGTATAGGTGAATGATTATTTATCATTTTTTATCCATTAACTAAAAACTTGAAACATCAGTTTTGTGTACATATGAACTAGAGTCTCCATGAAGTGTAGTAATTAATTTTTACCACTACCTTATATGAAAGGTATAAAATTTTATATAATGATTAAATATGATAAATAAAAAATGGTTCATATTTTAATGACCATATGACCATGATTAATTTTGAAGGACCATAACTACCCAAGTGAAACACATATAAAAAATTTAGTTAACTCCATAAATGATGATGAAAATGAATGATTGTAAATATATAGGTGATGTGTTATTATAAATAAACTATTTATTGAATAAAAATTATTAATATGATTCTGAATTATATTTCTAATAAATATACTGTTTTATTATGTAGTATTAAATGCATACAAAGTAGGAAGATACTTGAGAAATGGGCTCTTCACCAAAATATTGTTTCAGTGAGACATGATTGATGTTATGTACCTATATATGGGCATATGGTGTAAATACTTAAATTAAAATACATTATATAGTGAATATATTTATATTAATATTATTTAAATATTTATTTAATTTTATTTATTTCAAGGGGTTATGATTTAAGAGTTACCAATTCGAAATAGATTTACATTAAAATCTCATTACTCTTGAATATTTTATTTGAAAATTTTGCATTAAGGGAAATTATATTGGTCTTATATTTTAAAATATATATAGTTTGTTATACTATTGTTATTTCTTGAATTTTCATGTAATAGCTAGTTATTCTTTTTTTGGTACTAAAATGATAGATATTTTTTAAAATAAAATCCAAAAATACTTCCTTTGTTCTCAAAAATATTTTTCTTTCATGTTCATGATCATTAAAATAGTTTTTAGAAATATTTTAACTATAATTGAATGGTTTTAACAAGTTCATTTTAATTAAAATTAATTTCATTTAACAAGGATTGATTTTAATATTTTTAACTAAATGTTTTTTTGAAAAAGTTTATTTAACTTTCTATAAATGTGTGATAATAATGGTATCATTAATCATATATAGTATGAAGAAATATTAATTCCATTGATAATGTTATTTTATTTGAAACTTCAATTGCATGCTACCCTGGTAATTTACAAATAAAATAATTGTCTCACTATTCTATGTAATTTTAGTTAAAATTTATAAAAAGTTTATTTTTATCTTGTTTTCATAGATCGATTTAAATGTAATTTAAATGTTTTATTTATCTATGTCAATATCTTTTATGATCGTCGAGCATTAGTGAGGATATTATCTTATGATTTAATCTAGTTATTTCTCTATGTAACTTATAATGATTATGATTTATTGGTGATTCTATAAAACCCATTTTGTTCCAATGGATTATTTATATTTTGGAGAAACCTTTATGAAACCCATTTCCTCCAACGGTTATTCTATAATGAAATGATGATTTTTTTATGAAAATTGTTTCACTTTAATGGGCTATGAAATGATGCTATGATGACTATTTTGTGATCATGTGGAACATATATGTATAGTTTTCATTATGTGATGGATTTTCATAGAATTTTATATTTCTTTTAATTAATTTCTAATCAATGATATATCATTATATAATAAGGACTAATATAGGCAGTGGAAAAAATTCAATAAGGGACTCTCTCTTCTATGATAGTATTTAAAGTGAACCATGACTAAGGAAATGATGGAATGTGGAGAGAACCCAATTTACTATGATAGTCTTAGATGTGATCCTTGAAAATGGAAATTAATTTAATGATATATGTGTATACTGTAAACCTATGACTTATTATTATGATATGTTCTCATGGATAACTATTGATTATTGATTATTCCACACTATTATGTCATATGTATTTTGATTAAAAAAACTCTATGTATTGATTCAGCATTAATAATCCTTTATTGGTTGGGTATGATGTAATTAGGTTATGATTACCTTCTCATATCCTTATGTTTATGATAAATTATTATCATTTATTGATATCTATTATGTTTACCCTTACTCAATATCTGAGAATATTCATTCTTATGTTTCATTTCCCTAGGTTTTGAAGAATGGTTTTACATAGGGGATTTCTATAAAGTATACTATGTTATAAGAAATTCATGAGATATATTTAATATCACCCATTAAATTATATTATTATTTATCTAGCCTATAAAAAAATAAAAACAATTATGGTGATAGGTCATGTAATGTTATATGATGTATTGAATATTCATTTGAAATGATGTAATATATATATATATATGAATTCCTTGAGTCACCTCATTTAAAACATTTATGGAAATGGTTTGATGATGAATTTATTTACCTTATCACTTATCCAAACTATTATTTTTTATTTTGTATCCACATTTCATGATAGTGGTATTTTTTTTATTGAAATCATTTTGGTAATTACAAAAAATGACATCAATTTTAACTTATAAAACAAGCACTCATATACTAACTTACCCCCACGCAAAAATGAAAATAGTTCCACCAAAAGACATCCAAAAAATTCTCTAAACATTCATTCACTTTTTTATAAGTCTAGTCATATCAAAAGTACAATACTATAAGTCATTACCCTTTTTGTAATGGAGATTGTGTAATAAGTGAGGTATAAATTTCTAACATATTATTCCTCTTTTTATTTATTTTTTAGAGTTTTTTATTCCTCAAATACAATTAAAATTTCATAAAATGCAAAAATTATTTAAATTATTATACTTTTATGTTATTATAATTATGTTACTATCATTTAACTCCCTTCCAAATTCTATTAAGAATGAAAAAACAATCATTCATGCGTTGTGAGAATTATCACATCTATGTCGCAATGTATTTCATTTTGTTTTGATTACATAGATGGATGGTAATAAAATTTAATTTAATATATAATTTTGCTATTTGTTGCATATTATATATTATTAAATTTGAAACCATATTACTCATTTTCCTTATTCCATGGAAAGTAAAATAATCCTTTATGTGTTAGTATGGTCTACCATCTTTATGGAAGGAAGGATTTAAATTTTTTATTTTCATCACTACCTTAAATGGATAGTCAGGTGAATGGGTTAGATAAATTAATAGTATTTTTATGATATGATTATGTTATTTTTATGATAAAATGGAAATCATATTAACAATATAAGCAATAAAAACCCTTAAAAATTTTACTATCCAAAATAACGTTCTAAGGGAAAAACGTGATTTTTTCTAGTATAAAATAACATCATATATGTTATATTAGAAATATAATTCATTACAATTCAAATATATCAAAAAAATTTATAGTAAATAAGATCATTATTATTCTTTTATAATCATATTTCAAATAATTCACCTCAAAATTATCTATTAATTATGATACATTTTGGTTTAGGATCACAAACATGAACCATACTATAAATTTATATCATGGATTACTAAAAGAATTAAATTTTAGGAAATATATTATATAAATAGGTAAATAATGAGTTTTGTTGTTTTTTAATTGTAAAATTAATATTAAAATCATTAATTATTAAAACACCATTGATTTATTAAAAATCTATGAAACATTATCATAGTTGATTTCACCTTTACGGTTTTTAACCTAAACTATAATGGATTGAAAATAAATCTTACTTTTTTTTGAGAAAAATGAGCACACATGCTCTTTTATTATGAAAAAACAAAATTTACACAAGTATAAAAGTAAGATTTATACATTTATCCCTACATAAAATAAAATATAAATCGTAAAGGATAATTTTAGAAAAAGTGCATGCCTCTTCATTCACACCCATGTTTTCATATGCATCTATAAGAGTATTGGATTCATGAAAAGTACGAATAATTATATAGCTTAATGAAGTGATCTGATCAATATAGAAGATCAATTTCACTGTTATAATCCAAGAAAGATGAACTTTCCCGGTTCTAACAGCTTGAAAAATGGTCTTCGAGCCTCATTCAAACCATAAATTGTTCCATTCTCATTGTTTTATAAGATTAAATGCACTAATTAGACCAATTAATTTAGCTTATAGATCTTTAGTAGTGCCAAAAGATATAAATTTATTCCCAATGACATCACCAATACAATATAAAAAAATAAACCCATATCCTACTAGTCTAGGATATCCCTTAGAGATCCTATAAGAATTAAATTTCATCTATCCAATAATTGTGGATACTAGAAGACTTAAAGAGTTTGATGAGGTTGTGGTTAATTACACGAAAGGATTATATTTCATAGAATTGATAGATTCTTCACCTAATTGATGCATTATTCAACATGTAGTGCATTTTCCTGTTGAACTACTTGAATTACACCCTCAAGAGTTGCATTGGTATTAAATTGGGTTTTCTTATGAATGAATTTGTTGTGGCCTATCCATATGGAATGCACTAGTTCAAGACAAGAAACCTTGAATAAATTAGTGATCTAATTCGACAGAAGAGTATTAAGTAGTTTGTGTAGTAAATCCTTAACAGTATTATCATGAGGCAGATAAACATCAAAGAGATTAAAAATAGATTGCTATAGTAAAGAGGTTGTTTGGAAGTAGAGAGAAATATGATCAGCATCTTCTTGATGTTGATAACAGAGAACACATATAGAGTAAAGTGATATTCCAACATCATATATATTTTCATCCTTGGAATATTTTTAAATGAAAGTCTCTATAGGAGAGTGAATCTGAAGGGAGAAAACAATTTTCTTGATACCTCCAACCCAATTGCAAGGGCCCTAAACTATGTGTTTATAAATGGACTTAGAGTCATGTTTCACTGTTAAATATCATTCCCAAGTCAACTTGTCCTCTTAATTTAGGAAGTTATAACTATATAGAGTTTTTTGAATATCCTTAGGAAGAGAATTTGGGATATTAATTTGATCCTTGATGGAGATGTCACGATCCATTGTTTGATGCAAAAAATCAAATTGATCATTTAGAGGGCTTCCAACCCATTTATTAGACCAAAATTTGAGGGATGAGTTTGTGCTGACCAACTAGTGGGCATGTGTGAGAATTTTATGAAAGATTCTCTTAAGCCCCAGTTATATAATTGATTCCAAGTAGAATTTGGATCTTGCCTTCTATTTTTCAATGAACCGAGATCTAAAAAATTTCAAGGAGTCCAGATTTGTATTAAGAAGCTTCGTGATGAATTTTCCTTGTACTAAATGATTAAATATAACCATATTTTAAATCCATGGACCACTAAAGGAGTATGTGATACAACATTGCTTCCATGATACTATGATAATATTTCATCACATAATTATTGTACTCCAAAAAAAATTCCTCATCAGAGTGTTGATAGAAATGATGACTAAGGTAGGCCATGAATAAACAGTAAAAGAGTATATATTTTTTGAAACTATCACATGCTTGACAATATAGGCCCTTTTATCCATCAAGAGGGATTTTCCTTTCCAAGAAGATATAGATCTTCGAATTTGAAAAAGAATGATAGTGAAGTAAGAGGTACGAGGTCATACCACAAATAGAGGGGCACCGAGGTAAATAAATGGGAATTATCCCTCCATTATTCCCAAGTTATTAATCATATAAATTTCCTTGGGGCTTGAAATATTTTTTAAAATATAAATGAAGGATTTTCCCTAACATACATCCCGACCTGATACCCATTCATAGTGATGAAGGGCCTTCTTTATGTTATTGATGTTCCTCATATCACCCTATGTAAAAGTAATGATGTCATCGAAAAAAATATTATAGGGGATTCAATACCTTGTGCTTCCCATATGGTTTTCAAGTCACCATTTTCCACCATATGAAAAAATATTTTGCTAATATAGTCTTTTAAGATTGCAAAAATAATGGCAGATAGGGGGTATTATTTCCTCATCCGTCTTGATAACTTTTATTATAAATTTGGGGATCCATTTATTAATACAGAGATGTGTGAAGAGTCCTGATGACTTTTTATCTAGATGATAAATTTAACATTGAATACAAAACTAATAAGAAAATTACGGAGGAAACCATAGTCTATCGTGTCAAAATCTTTTTTGATTTCATGTTTGAGTGCAATATTCCCTCCCCTTAAATATTTTCTAAGAAGGATCACACATTTTGAGGTAGTGATCAAGTAGTCTTTCATATTTATCCATTAAAAAAATCCAAATTAATTCCAAGAACTAATTTTTTCATGATCTGATCCAATCTATTATCCAACATCATTGTAATGATTTTGTGATTTTTTTGGATGAGGGACACATGTCTGAATTGACCAAGATCACATTCATTCTAGATATTTGGTATGAGGACAATAAATTTGGAATTAAAGCCTAGTGTGAATTACCCTCCCTTGAAAAAATTCTTCACAATATTACAAACATTCCTTTGGATAACCTCAAAAAAATATGGGAAAAAATGGTTGGTGAAGCCATTAGGTCCCAGTGGGATTCCTTTGACGATCCCAAAAAATTAATTGATTTCAAAATATATATGAGTGGAGGTAAGGAAAATATTATCATCCTTGTTGACAAGATTTGAAATAATACCTTCTTTATGTTAATCATACTTTGAGGTGATGTTAAAGAGATTATCATAAAATTCAATGATATGACTTGAAAGGGATTCTCTTTAAATACAAATTTTATCTTTATTATTTAATTGGGAGATAGGTTTATTCTCCTTTATAGTTTTCTTAAGCACTTTACATAACTTTGAGTTTTTATCCCCCTCATTAATCCACACAGATTTGAATAATTATTTCTGAACCCTTCCTTTGAGTCTAATGCGATTCTGAATTTGGTTAGATAGTTTTTATTCCTAAGTGACCCCTTTGGGGAATTCATTATTACTGATTTCCACTTTCAATTCATCAAGATATCTTTAAATAGTGTTAATTTCAACATCGTGGTGGCTAAATTGTTTTACACCTGTCTTTCAAAATAGTTTTTAGATTTTTTAGGTTGGAGATGCATGCAATAGGGTTATCATTTATAATAAAATCTATCCCGTGCATCATGAATTATTTTCATATATCTAGGAGATATGCCCATGAATGTTTAAATATAAAGGGGATATGAAGATTCTATTTATTTCCAAGGAGGCTATGAAAGAGGGGATGACTATCAGAATTGTGTTTTGCTGGGGTGATACATGGAAGAGACCTCCAGTTTCCCAGTGAAGCCTCATTTAAAAAATCTATATCAATTTTACTAGATATCACACCATTAAGGTGCCTTATTTACCCACATTAATTGGATCCAATGAGATTAATTTCAGACAAATTTTCTTCCTCTACGTAAGCTTTAACCTCTTTTATGGAGATTGAGCTGAAGGCAGGTCCCATTTTTTCATCAGTAAGAAAAATTGAATTAAGTCTCTGATAATAATCCATGAATCCTTGATCGAGAAAGAGATATATATAATATGGTTCCATAGGGTTCTTATATCAATGTAGCTATTGTGGGAATATATTTTTGTATAGAAGAGGTTTTTGTTATCCTTTAAGAAGAAACATGTGATGAGGTTGATCCTATTCTTGAAGAATTGTGATATTTTCTACAAATATGTGGGAAAAGCGAAAAAATTTGTCATATTGGGGTGAGTATTGATATTTTCATATGATATGATATTCATTGAAAGTGATTCAGTTATTAGTTTTTGGAAGTATTTTCCTCAGATTAGAAACCCTAATTAATTCAGGCTTATACTTGCTTGCATGTAGCCTTAAGGAACCTTCAGTGCTAGGGTTGGCTATGCCTTGGCAGTTCCAGAAAATGATCATCATTTTGATCTTGTTTTGGGGGTTCTTACCCCATTTTATTTCACCTCACCTTTATTGGGTATCCAAGGCCTATTGGTATTCTATTGTGATTTTGAAATAAATGAGGATCCGACCCCTATAGTCTTGACCGCATCTGTATCCTTCAGTCCAGATTTAATAGATATTTCTCCTGTTTTGGAATCAGCTGCACATACCAATTTCACAGATTCATTCAATCCTCCAAAAGCCATCTGAATGACTAAATCCTACTACTTTTGTGCCAGATCAGTTTCCTGAGAAGGATTCCAGACCTAGATATCCTATTGCTGTTTAGCTTGTTCAATACCAAAGATATCCTACTAGGAGTTTGAGACATGTTACATGCACTTCGAGTGTGCCTAGTCCCAGATCTAGCCTATCTATGTCATTAAGATTCATTAGGTTTGAATTTAAATCATTGCAGTTGAGTTGAAGCATAAAATCCTCATATTGTAGAGAGGAGACAATGGAGTATATCTTTGATGATAATAATATAAAAACTACATCATCATTATTCTTTAAAGTAACTTGATTTCCATCATCATACCGAGGAATGATGATTCCAGCCTAATCACCCAAAGGTACAGGAGCATGATTTTTTCTCTTCCTCCTTATCCAAATAATCCCATGGTTTTCTCGAGCTTGAAACACTTCCTTATTTAATAGATTTAATCTGATCACTTCTATCATTCATGGATTCCACTGATTTAGATGTATTATTTTTGGGTACTTCTCTCCAATCAATTGAATTTGGGATTGGTGCAACCAGTATATTAAGCAATATTAAATCATTGAAGACATGACCAACCATTTTTTACAGATCATAGAATGGCGTAAAATGACTAAATTTAATCCTTACCTCAAACTTGTGATCATTTTCAATAAGGGAGATAAACTACGAAGGTGGTGAATCCATGCTGATTTCAACCAGAAATCTCACATAGGGACCCTGATCCCCATTGAGGGTCCCCTGATCAATTTTGAGAGGATTACCAAAACAAAAGGCTAAGTAATTAAGGACCATATGACTCCAATAAACCCGTTAAATCTCATGGATCCTATCCTAATCCTTATCATTTAAATTGTTTTGATTAAAGGGATTGAAATTATCCACCCATTCTGAGATCCACAGAACACCTAACTTAAATTTTATATTCCCCATATGCCAAATCGAGTTGATTTCATCGTACAATTTCAAAAAGTTGTGAAAATATCCTTTACCAATCATAATGGGCCTCCAAATTGTAATGTCACAACAAAGGGATATCTTATTCATGAGATCCAAATATGCCCAAGGTTTTACACCTTTTTCGTACGTAGTGAGAGTGAGAAATGAAAATCGACATAGATCCATTCTTTCCTTGACCACTTCAAGATATGCAACAACTACTATAGCACTATTTTCAGAATGATTAATAAAGGGAAATCCATTAGGATCATTGGATGATTTCAAATACCTATCTTGGGCTTCTGTGAATGAAATGCTTTTACGGTCTGACGTATAGTGTTTGCTTTCAGTGATTGAAGTTTTAGAAAATAGTTTAAAAGATCTTTCCCTCTCCAGATTAAATGACTCCATGGATTAATGAATCTTACATCATTTCCTGATTTCTTTATTCTTGAGTTGAACATTGTGAGCTCTCATTATTTCCATCTTCTTCTAATGACATAAATTTATTCATTATAAAAATGTATTCAGGTAATGAGGTATAGGTGCGACCTCACCACCTGTGCGCTACATACCCCGAGAGAGGCCCAAGGGGACCATCGTTGGGCTTGGGTTAGTACTTAATGGGATAGAGGGTCCATGAGCAATTATTAAAGGCATCTCATACATTACCCTGTGAGAACTCAAACACAAAACCTGAAGGTGAGGGAACCATAGATGTAACCACTACACCATGTCCCCAAGTGATTAAACGTGTAATCGAGTAATAAAGTATAGGTGCGGACTCACCACCTGCATGCCACACATCCCCAATGAGGCCCAAGGGGGCCAACCATGGAATTATGCCAGTTCCCAATTGGATATAGGGTCCAAGAGTAATTATTAATGGAATCTTAGATGTCGCCTTGTGAGGACTCAAACCCGAAACCTCAGGGTCAAGAGAAATTATTATAGTACCTATAATTATAATTCAATTAAAAATTTTTTAATAATAATGAATACCATCAACATTTCTTTATAAAACTTGTTCAAAAAAATTTATAATAATTACACCAGATAAAAATAGTTAATTATAAACTAGATCTATAAAAATTATTATAAATAAAGAATAAAAATAGGAAAATATATGTGTATGGTCCAGAAATAAGTAATTACGATATATATTTTGGTTATACAAGAAGATAGGGTGTGTTCATAGATTCTAGGAATAAAATTACCGGTTTCTTGTCTTGATTTTCAATTCCTTATGATACACATTTTATTATACACCATGTTTTATTTGGAATGGGGTATCTACTACACCATTCATATTTTTTTATCATGATACTCTCATTATTAAGGGTATTTAATTTTTAGATTGAAATTATATCCTTTAATTTTTTTACAGGAATGTTTTTTATGTTTTAAGGGTTTTATTGGTCTTAAATTTATTATTTGATACAAAAGATATTTTGGGAACTATATATTCATTACATGGTGTATTTACTACCCATTGATGAACTCTTAATATAATTTTATAATAATTAATTGGATATAATATTTGAAAATAATATTCTCTTCTGCAAATGGATATTGATTTATTTTTTACCCTAATATTAAGGATTTTTGGTAGCTCAACTTTCATTCACTGAATTATGACCATTCTCATGTACTTATTTCATAATATTTTGGTACATTATATAATCTATTTTATTATTTGGGATTAATTAATTTTATTATATTGATTTAAAATACTAAAATATGAATCCTTTTAGAATAATTCTTTTATAAGGGATTAATTTTCCCATAGAGGATACTAATAGCTTAAACATCCTTTCTTAGATTTTAATATTTTTATCTTGAAAATTTTCCTTCTATAATTGGTTTCCCAAACTTAATATTTTATTATATGTTATTTTATAATCGTATTTGGTAAAATTATTTTTAAATACAATGATTGTTTTATTAAGCTTTTTTTATTGTTGGTTTTTAAAAAATTAAATTTCAATGCATTAAAAAGGTTCCTTTCATAATAAATTTTTTTATCTTCGGCTAAAAAATTCCTATAAAAAATATTATATCATTTTCAAGGATATATTATTAGAGATTATTTATAAAATTAAATTTTACCAAAATCGTTTTTTTATTTTAAAATTTATTTTTGAACATGACATGTATGTTTTCAATTTATGTGAATGATAAAAATAATTTACAAAAGGTTATTGGTTTTCACCTCCATATCCCTTATCACATTCCCAATAATTTAACCTCATGTAATATATGATATGTGATATATGATATATTAAATAAATATTTAAATATTTATTTATAATTTTGGGGCATTAATCTCACTGTATGAAAAAATTCAACTCTTGACCCCTTCTTGTGTGATACTATTCGAAGCATTCTTTTACAAGGATGTTTTTCATCTATGTCAACATCTTTTTGAGGATCCATTTTTTCACTGGGGATATGTTTTTTGGAAACAATCCACCACAATTCTATGGATGGATTATGGAATGCTGTTTTCTATAATTGATATTAATAAAAAATTCCTTTATCATTCCAAACCCATTATTTGTTAATATGAATAATTTTTATTCCAATGTATTTGAATTATGAATACCATATATTACATTCCTTTTATTTAAGTGTGTTTACAAAGATTTCATAAATCAATTAATTGGGGAAATTATTGACATAACATTATGTGACTAATATAAATGGATTTATCTTTATGGATATATAAATACAAAAAAATCAATTTACTGATTGGAGAACTATTGAAAACCTGTGTATATGTAATTCTAATATGGATATTTTTTTATTACTCACGAAAGATGAATATTTATTGTTTAACCATACACATTATATCACTATATGGGATATAATCATTTTAACACATTTATTAACATGGGAAAAATGTATTTTCATTATATTTTTTGTTATTATAATATGGATGATTATTGGACCATATTATTATGTAATATTTACTCATTATCTCGTGTAATGAATGTATTACACACAACCATGTGATGGGTGGGGAACTAAATTATATATCCCCTTGATCCATTAGTAGGTATCATGAGACAGTCATGTTGAGGGTATTTTGTGTATTCATTCCTAATTTATAAAGATATATTGAATGTGGTCTAGAAAATAATAATGAAGTATTAGATACAACCATTAAATTGAAGAATTATGTCTTGGATGTTGCCACAGGAGTACAAAACAAATGTTTTGAATTATTATTTTTATCACCATGAATTCAGTTATTTTTATCCATTTGATATATTTATTTCCATTTATATATATGGGGATATTATTCTATTAGTTTTTGTTGATTTTAGAATTATTATTATTACATATTCCTATAATAATATTTTTGACATGTTTATGTCAGGATTTCAACAATTTTATATTTTCCCTTACTGAGTGGTTGAGGTCAATACTTCTTATTTTTTCATTAACCCAGGTAATAAATAAAAGCATTACACATGATATATCTAACATGAAAACATGTGTGGAGAATTTTTTAGAGATGTTGGTGACTTTTTATGGCTTAACAAAATTTTTAGTATCATTAAAGAACAATATCATTTTTTTATTTTAATTAGTTAATGTTGTTTCTTGACACTCAAATGATATAAATAAGAAAACTAAAATTGGGAAATATTATATGTAATAATAAATATTTATGTTTTAATTTGGATTTGGATATCTAGGGTTTAGAAGTTTTTATCAATGAAAGTAATTAATGTATGTTTCTATGGCATCGATCTTGGGAGTGTGGGTCTGTGGTAACACAACTAGTATCAAGGACATGTATGAATAGATTTGTATATTAGGATTTTTATTGAGGTTAATTTAATCATTAATAACATTAGATTGATCACATTTTGAAAGGATTAAATTTTTCTTTGGGATGGAATATGATTTAATTTATAGGTAAAAATGAACATTTTTTGGGGATTGGGATTAGAAATATGACTGAAAACACTAGGGATATGTCTGAGAGAGAATTATATAAATTGGATAACATCTTTCTATTTTTATAAAGTAGAGATTATGTGTTTATCTAAGAAATTAAATCATATTTTTTATACTAAAAGTGGTTCTATGTTCCAACATAGTTGGACATAGGTTTAATAACCCCAAAAAAGGATGATTAAGTATTAACTCAACTAGAAAACAGTGCTTGAAAAAGAGGACTAACTTTAGATCTAGTTTGAAACCAGTGATGGATATGATTTTTTTAATCAAATTATCTTTAAATTCTATGATGAAGGATTAATTCTGTTATGGAACTAGGTTGTGGAGTTTGATAGAACCCAAAATAAAGATGCCTAGATTGAACATAGTGTGATTTATGTTGAAGTAGTAAATACTTTTTTAGTGCCGGGTTTTTTGATTTTGGATTTAACATCTTATAATAATTGTAAAATGGTTAATCGGACACGTTAACACTTATTTATGTTTTATTAATGGATCAATCTCGATGGAACCCATTTAAAAATGAATGTGATGGACTAAAAAATGGTTTTACCAACAATCATCTAATTGGATAATAAACAATGTTAGGAAACATTGGGATACTGAAAAAATAGATACCATGAATAAATATTAACAATGTTAACAAAGTTGAAATACTAGAAAAACCCAAATAAGGGATGGGTGTTGTATCAGAGATGTTTAGTTGTTGAAGTTGATAAACAAAATTAGATTCAACCTACATTTTATAAATAATGTTGGAAGAAGCATCATATAAAATTAATTGATAAACAATAAGATCTTTTATGTTTATAGAATAAGTAAATTAATAATTTAATTATGGATGAAAAATAAAGATTTTGGTTAACATGATGAATGAAGAATATATAATCTACCCATTGAAAATATATTATGGTAGACCCCTCATTCAAAAACATATATTGAGGTATATCAATCATTTAGACACCCTTGAATAATTATATTAGTAATGGATAATTATAATTATGAGGATAAAATTTATTTATGGGGATGAGGGAGAATGTAAAACCTTGATATTTTAATATATGCTAAGAAAAATTAAGACAATGAATTAGATAAATTTCTCCACAATCAACACCAAATATAAGAGAAACTGTAATATATTTAGTTAAAATAAAAATATTTATATTTGACCATTAAAACCTATCCACGTAATTAGAAATAATTAATATGAGTAACCAATTTTCAAAATCATCATAATATACATATAAAGGATATTTTAATGGGAATGAAATAAAATTTTTAAAGATAAAATTACAAATAAGATCATTTTATTCAAAGAATTGTTTTTTCTAAAAAAAATCTATTTATGATTTATTGTTTTTATTTTTATAAGAATCATATGATAAATTTAGGATAAAATATATTTTACAAGAATAATTGGTTACTAAAAATTTTATTAGTAAATTATTGAAAATATGAATGATAATGGTTAATATTCTAAAAACTATTTTCATTTAAGAAATATATTTTATTATGTTTCATCCTTTTATTTTAATGTTAAACTAATAATTTGTAGATTTAGAATTTTAAAAATTAAAAATATTTTTTCATTCATCATAGTAATAATTTCTTAAAATGAATTGCTGGATTATTCTAAAAAGATGGATTTTTTAGTAAATAGTGAAACATACTATTTTTAAATATATATATACTTTTATGAAATTATTAGTCTATATGAATGAATTATAAATTAATGAAACATTTTTATAAAACCAAAAAATTATTTTTTTTAAAATCAAATATAATTTTACAAATCTTGTCTTTAATTTACAATCAAATATTTGAAATTTAAGAACATCAATTATATTTTTAATTTTTTGTAATACATTATAAATTTAGTATTTAAAAATTAATTTTATCACATAATGAAATTGAGTCAAATAAAATAGAATTTAAAATTGGTATTTTTTTAGAACAAAATTTTTTACAAGGACCTTTTTATTTTTTTGGTATAAAGTATATGTTACATTTGATAAAAACTAGTTACCACGGTAAAAGATAAAAGGGAATATGTGATGAGTATAATGGAAATGAGTTTAAAAATAGTTTAAAACATATGTGGAAATGGGTGTATAGATACGTTCTTGAACATAAATATTGTAATATAATTTTTTTAATCATTTTTGAGCCCATTTTCTTGATGGTGACTCACTTTAATTAGTTTTTTGGGGACTTACAAAAATGTAATCTATATTCACTTATAATAAGGGAACTAATCTTCTCACATCCCCTCACATTAAAACCCACTTAGTTTGGTCAAAAAACATCCCAAACCACTTCTAAATATTCTTATCCACCATCAAGAGATTATGTTATTCTCAAAATTTCATCCATTAATGGACTATCCAACTTTTTAAATGAGATAATTAAATAAGTGCTTATTAATTTAAAACCGCTCCTTACTCATTTATATTTCATTAGCTGAAATTATTATTTTTTAAATTAAATTACACCATCATTAAATTTTGAAATCAATACCATTAGTATACTAGTATGTAATTATAATGATGAATTACTAATTTACTACCTTTACATTTTTTATTACTAAAAATAAATCCATAATTGATACATTGTGTGGATTACCTCTTTTATGACACAAAAAGTTTAATTTTCCTTCACTGCATTACAAGAATTCCACTAATATATAATTTCAAATAAAATTATAATATTTGTTATATATTTTGTATTCTTAAGAGATAAAACCTATTAATACTTCTCTTTTTTCTATGGAATATAAAATTGTAATGTCTTGGATCTTTATTAGACATCTATTCACGTGTTCCCATTGTTCGTGGTTCCTAGAGAAATCCTGGAGAATGATCAATAGAGTTTAAGAGAAAAAATATTATTGTAGAAGAATTTCATGATGTGATCTACAGTTCGTGAAATGAGTGGGAAGTTCATGACTGCATGTGGTTTGCCAAATATTTTATAAGTTAAGTTAATGGGATATGATTAAATACATTTATAGTGTATTCATGATGTGAATAGATGAGGTTTGGATATGGTGAATCTTTATACAAAATATCATGATGTGAAAATATGTTCCATGACCTTTTTTAATCCCCAGTTTTTAGAATTTCAATACCCATTTTTTGGATAATCATAAACTAGGGACATTCACAACATGAATGGCCCATTCATTCCATAGAAGAATATATTTAAGAATTCTTATAGAGCATCTTTCACCATAGAAATTTATAAAATCAATTGTCTTTATCCCAACCCTAGAATACACAAGGTTCTTCTTGAAGGTATTTTGAAACCATTTTGATAAGTATTCATCCTTGAAATCAATTTTTGAATCATTGGAAATACAAGATGTGATTTCTGTTGTTCTCTTTTGTTTTCATCACACATCAATTTTTTCATCCTATTTTATCTTACGACTATGTAATGGATGATCTGATTTGTTCTTATAGAGTTCATTGATATTTTTTTCGTGGTTGTTGAGTGGGGGTCTTGTGTGTTTGTAGTTTCCTTGAATAATAGGTTATCATATATCTACATTATTGTTAAATTTTAATATAAATAACATTAAATCCTTTAGGTAAGGGAGTCATTTCTTATCATATTATTTTTATCTTTAATCATCATGTAATCATGATTTATCTCAGTAGTTTATTATAGAATTAATATTTGCAGTGATTAAACTGGATTAAAGATTTAATTATATTATAGGTGTAGTTATCACATGTGTTTCCACCATAATAAAGGTTCAATTATTTTTTACTCGGTGATGCGCTATCTATGTTTATTATTTGATTAGAATGATTTTTATTTTCAGGTTTATCATGTTAATTTGATGAATATGGTTAAAAAATAATATATTTAATGTTTTTGTCTAATTAATTAAAGAGGAATGTTTATTTAATCTACTGATTATTATAATTTTATGGAAATAAAATGTCTCTAGATGAATTTTTAATTGAAATTGTTCTTCCATAGGTTAATGGAATTGTCTAAAGAACGCATATCTATAAATTCATGATACTGATAATAATAAATATGAACATTAATGGAATTTTTCTAACTTAATGATTTTTGAATTTGGAAGTCATGCATAGAACCATATTTAAATATATTATATATTTTAATAGACAACACCTTGGGTTTACTCCGTTGGAAACCTATGATAAATGAATCAATTAATATGATATTGTAATAAAATTAATTTTTTTATGAAGATAAATGTTTGGGGATGACTATGCATGTTTTCTTAAAAGTTTTGGATACATTGTCTTTTTTTGGGCCTAGATTTTATGAAGAGTCTTTCAGGTTTTTTTTGTTTTTCTATGATGTGAGCCTTAGTATGTGACATGATGCAATTATGGGACAGAATAATTTTAAATAGATATGGTTCCAAATGCTAGAATTTTTGGAATTCTTCAATTCACGATAGAAAAGATGTATGGTGATATGCATTGTGGAATCAAGGATGGAATTAGGATTGATGGAATGGGTTGAATATTGGATTTCATATTTTTTTTGTTAAATGCTGGGATGTTTGTTTGATAATTTTATGCCTTAAATGTCATATGGTCATGTTTCTTTTTTACCAACATTGCTTTCCACAAAATTTGAGGTAGCTAGTTATATTGGGTTTATGCATATCTTTTTTGGTTTATTATTATTTTTCTTAGAGTACTTAGAATAATGGAATGATAAGAAATATTAAATGATTTGACCCATGATGTTAGTTCTTGAATGAAATGTCAATGTTAATAATCTTATAGAACTATGGACACTATGGGAGTTTTCTTATAGGGTATAGAATTAACATAGTTGTTTTTGAAATATTAATGGAATAATGTTAACTAATTGTTAATGATTTAATTAAATTAAATCAAAATGTTAAAATAATATAATTAATTAAATAAATCTCCTTTAATATTGATTGCTTGTAGGATACCTAGTTCTTCATAGTGGAAGCTTGGTTCTATGAGATGATAATTGTAGTTTTTCTTAAAAATAGTTTTAATATATATTATATTTATAATCTTAAGTGATTTCATACACTACCCCCACCAATATTGATATGGTGATTGACACGCAGTGTACTTTGGTTGGGTATTTTCCCCAACATTCAAGTTATTGAGGAACAGATGGCTTGTTACCCCCTCTAACCCAGTTTTGAAGTACTGATATTATTATGTTCTAGTCTTCATGGAGGTTATCTTAACTCTTATATGTTTTTAGAGGTATTAAATTTATTTATTTTCATTTCAAACACATGAATATATGGATATTGTATCCTAAGGATTATTATAGGTATGAAATGTAAGGGTTCTGATGGATTGAGGAATAATACACATCAAATGTTATATTGTGGCTCCCAAAAACTCGTATGTTATAATATATATATATATATATATATATGGAATGGGATTATGAGAATATTTGAAGCATAGGGTGAATGATATGTGATGAGATGATGTGATGCAAAACGTTCATGGTATAATACATTGGCCTGAGTGTATTTTTGAAGGTTTCTTTTAGAGAGAGATGGTTCATGACTTGCAATGATGGATAAGATAATAAAACTAGTGGGGAATTGAATGTTATGAACCATCATTTGTATTATATTATATTATATCTTGTGTGAGATACATGGGAAGAGATATCCATGGTGTGGCTGGGAACATGGAATACCTATTTATATTAAAATTTAGCCTCAGTTATTATTCACTGGGATTTATTGTGATTTATTTATCATTTACATGAGAGGCATTAGAAAGGGAACTATTTAGAATAATTTTTATGATCACCCTATATATATATATGTAAACATTTTTTATGTTTCTGAGGAGTTGGTTGATGATCAGGCTAGACATTACTACCTTGTGGGTTATTCCGGAGATGTATCAGTTTTTATTGTCACTTATAAGGATAATATTTATGTACATGTATATCAGTTTTTATAGTTTTTTTAGTTGTATTACATTACATTAATTTACATATGATATTTTATTTTTATCTTATACAAGCGTTTTTGGTGTTTCTATCTTATCTCCCATTTATCTTATAATAGAGGGAAATTCCACCCATTCTTGTTAAGGATATTCCCTCAATGTTTTTCTCCTACCATAGTCTATTATAGGTGTTATTTAAGCATAATTATATACTTTACATAATTTGTAGCCTATGAAAGGAACATTTAGGTGGTAGGGTTTATGATAGAGTGGTATTAAAGGTTTAGTTAGAGGTATATGATGAATTTTGAGGTTGGAATATGTGATTACATCATGGGTTGGTAGGGAAACAATGTATGATAAACATATTAAGCATTATAAACAAAGAATATTTTATTACCCATAGGTATTTAGGTCCCCATGATATATATTTTATGATACATTATGTCAACATATCCTATTACGGGAAGAGATATTGGTTTTTGAGTACATATCTAGAAAGTATTATGTATCATACTTCAATGTGCATGAGATTGAAATGGGTATATTATAGATTTGGATGAAACTTAAATAAACAAATAAGTATTAAATATTCCATATTCCATGTTTAGGAGTCTCTAATAGTTTTTTATATAAAATATATGTATCTAGTTTAATGTCCTCATCTGGTTTGCACCAAAGTTGTTCTGTGGGATGTTACCATAGATTTTTGGAGAGTATAGGTTGATGAAGACTCTACGTACAAGAGTCCACTATGACATATTCAGTGCTATAGTTTACAAAATTATGAGGGATCTATTTTGGAATTAGTGATAGAGGTATGGATGGAGGAGGTTGAAATATAATTTTATTTGATCCATGATGAGAAGGAGCATTAGGTTTTATTAGAGGGGTATATGTTTCATAGAGTGGTGAGGTAGTGGTGGTTATTATTCCTCTCTGTGATCGTAATGCGTTTGCAGTCTTGTGGGATATTTTATGAGGTAAGTTCAATGAAGAGTTTTTTTAATCAAAATGGTGTCCAATCAATAAGAGATTCATACCCTTCAATAGGGGAACTCTAAATTGTAGGATTTTGAGACCAATTTCTAGACCCTTTTGTAACATCAAAGGTAAATAAAGAATATGAAATTTCTCATATTTATTAATATTTGTGAATTAAATATTAATTTTACTTTAAAGGGGTTGTTATGTGCCATAGCGTACCTGATACACAACAACGGGTTTCTTTTAAATCTTACGTTGCACACTAATAATATAATATTATTATTTTAAATGGTAGTTAACTCCTAGACATTATATTAGCGGGAATGAAAAAAACTAACTAAAATATGATTATACATGATTGTTAAATGTATTTACATTTATCAAATAGAAAGTTAGAGGCTTAAAATTTGATTGAATCTAATTTTAAGCATAATTTACATTAAAAGGCCGATTTACCTCCTTTTAATGGAGAACCCTCATCAAATATAGTTTTGGTCACATTAATACTTTACAATTGACCAAATAAAATCTTTCTATATAATGAGGACATGAAATTTTACTTTGGGTAATTTTTTGGTATTTTTCTGATAAAATTCATTTTTAATGAATTGGGAAAATATTGTATTTTAATTCAAAAGTGCCTTTTAATATAATCTATTTATATTGATAAATTATCTTTTTAATTGGTTTTAAAGTGTAATTAGAATATATTTTTACCATTTAATCTAATGTTGGTCATTGTAATTAATTTCACTTTGAAATTGGATATAAACAAGTGTCAATCATTTAATAGATATTGTTTCTTAACAAAACGCTATTCGTTTTGACGGTGAGAATTAATTATAAAAATAATTAATGAAACTTATATGTTTTTAATTTGGTTAAATGAATATCATTTTTTAATTTGGAATATCAAATATATCCTAGAGTGAATTTTTGGTATTTTTCTGAAAAAATTCAATTTTTGATGAATAGTGAAACCACTAAGTGGTAGTTAAAAAACTGAATTTTTCATTTAAATGAAATTTTACCACTTCTGTGAATTGAATTTTGAAAATCCGACATACATGGTTGTTATTTGTATGTAAAATTTGGTTCAATAAGATGAAAATAATTTTTGGTGAACAGTAACGTTTGACTTTTATTTACCGCGGTTAAAGGTAAATAGGGTAATTCATGGTTAAAAGAATATTATAATAATTCAAATCACCTTAACACTTGTCAAAACCTTATTGGTTTAGTCATTTACGATCACGAGCATATTGGGGTCGATTTTTGGACCCCATTAAGCCACATGGGAAAGATAATGGCAATTTATATTAATTAACTTAAAGTAAAGGCAAAATTGACAAAAGTCATTATCTTTTAGTAAATTACTTTTTAGAGGGGGTTATATAAATTATATTTTAGACTATAAATATTCATTAGAAATATTAAAATATTTCCTAAATCATGGTATTTTTTATATAATTTTTAGACATCAAATAATTTAAATTATTTATGACAAAATAATGATGCAGTGTTTACCACATTAATAAATGATTTAAATAAATAATAATATAATGATTAAAATATTATCCAAAACATGTAAAATTCTGATTGGATGATTTTTTTCGAATATTAATCATCTTATATTTGACTTTAATGATTTTTGGACCTTTTGAAACCGAAGATATGTTTATAATAAAGTATTGTTGTCAAACTTTCTTAAAGAGGCCCTTCTCTCCCTTATAAAAGGAGAAAAATTCTAACCATTTAATTACACCTATAAAGACTTTTGGCTCGACCAAACACTGCCCAATTAATCTCCCTACATCCCTCTCCTCCTCCTAGATGCCTTACCTTAGGCAGAAGGCACTTCTAGAGTCCTTTTGGTTCAAATCAAAGGGAGTTACCCAAATTAAAGGTAACATTTTCTCTTAAATTGTTTTCTTTCATTTTACTTCTTCAACCCCTAATCTCTTTTTATTCCTTTCATTTGTAACAAAAAAAGTATCCTAAATATACTAGGAGGTTTTTATGAGATTTATTCGAACTAAACTTACACACACCACCATCTAATTTGTGAAGCACATAATGTTTCTGTGGATTGCAACCAAACCCCTCACAAAATGATGATTGTTCAATTATCTCCTACCGCCTCTCATGGTGGCCATTATAATGGAACTATATTTATATATGATATATATTATGTTTATTTTTTCTTTATGCTTCTTTATTTTCCAATTATATCATACCTTTATGGTTTTTTTAGTGGGTAAATACGATAATCTCATTAGAGGAAGTGCAGACTACCTCCCCCTCAAAGTGATATGACTCGTTAATGCCTTATGTGGGACGTATAAAGGATTGCATTAGTAATAATATATATGATATTATACTGTAATTATAATATAACTATGTATCATTATTTTTTAACTACATTAAATTAATAAATAGAAATGGATGTAGCGTTCAAGCGTACGCACGGCTTACCGTCTCCATGAACGGTGCATTTCATTTCGTACCTCTAATTGTTGTGTACTATTATAAATACATGTATACGATGGATATATATGATATATATAACATCCAAATCATGAATATAATTTTGGATATAATGAACCTTTGACCACATGAAAAATATTTAATTTAAGAAATAACCTTTTTTGACTCAAGTACCAAATAACGACAAAACCAACATTATTAGCTTAAATGATTACATAATATTTATAAGATTTTAATAAGTGATATAAAAGGAAAAATAAAATTTTAAAAGGTTTTTATGAAAGTAGAAATTTACTTTAGTTTATTATTCCGGATGTTAAAGAATGAACGGGTCAAGTTGGACATGAGGTAAGGGATCCTACCTCTCTCATTCTTTTTAAGTACTCTCTTTTATGTCGCTTCTTATAAGCTCCCCTTTATTATGTTAGGGGATGTTCATTAATATTACTGATACATTAATTTTTATTTTCATATGATTAGATACCCTATTTGATATTATCAATCCATTTTTGGATGTTTTAAGCGGCGTCATTAGGCTGCCAAATTTTCGTAAGGGATTTCTTATCTCACTTTCAATTCCGACAGATTTCCAGTGTTCGCCACTTATTTAATGAATGTGGCGTATGTACTGCCCATGAATTTATTACCTGTGTAATAAACATTAATTTATAGGTAATTACATCTTCATTTTGTTATCCTTCTTTAATGTGGTGTATGTTTCGAATGTTACCAAATCTGTAAGGGAACCTTTCACCATACTCTTTTTAAAAGACTTATTTTTTTGTTATGTCTTTTAATTTACATCTTCTTATGTTGGGATATGTTCTTATATATATTTATTGATGTAAACTTTATGTCCATGTGATTAGATACCCTTTTATCTCATCAAATCGTTTTCTAAATTTTAAAGTGACTTCGTTAGGCTGTTGAATTTTTGTATTGGGAATTCTTAACCCAATTTCAATTCTTTGGGTAAAACTTTTACTTGTTGATTATGTTGTGATATAAATATGTGTGAATGACCTCTGATTGTTTGACACTTAATATCCACTTATATTGGGTGTATTTATATTTTTCACACATAAATTATGTCATTGATTTATCCTTAATCTAAGGATGCCATCTTTATAAGGGATTGCATCTCAATTTACATTCCATTGAGACTTCATTATTTTTATGCACCAATTAACTCTTATATGGTGTATATACTATCCTTTGACATGTTTTATCATGAATCATTTTATTCTCATGATATTATAAAGTTATTGTTAAATTTTATTCCTCAATTATTTGTATTCAAGTGTCTCTCATTTTGTTAAAAACTCTTCAACTAAAATATCATTTTAAATGTTTTAAAGATTTATTCTTCTTAAATATTTATCATCAATGTCCAAGTTTTCAAACTGGTTTTTGGATTTATTTAAATGGACATTAATGTTTTAAAATGTTTATTTCTCTAAAATATTCAAAGTGGTGTGGGACACTTTGATTCAAAAATATATTTATTATATGTTTTAAATGGTTATGAAAATGGTTTGATAAAGCATTGTTTATTTCAATATCTTGATATGATATATTGTGATTGTAATGTGGAAGTGTTATATTTCATTTATGCTTCTTTTATGTATTATGTTATGGTTATTGGACATTTTTATGTATACGGGTGGTTCCGTGATAAACCTAGGGTGGGTGAGCCTGAGATAGCTATCCAATGCATTGGGTTACGTGACACAGGTAAACGTGAATGTTTATCCTAAGAGATTTAAGGAATATACTGTGATGGGTTTTCCAAATGTGACTCCCTATGTATTAATGATAGCTACAATGTAATTTTGTTATAAATGCCATAAGTTACCTTTATGGTTTATGATTTCTCTGGGTTATTCATAAATCTAATGATTTTGTAAGGTATGTTATGATTGAAAAGAATTGGTATCATTGATTTGTAATTATTGATGGGATAATGTTTTCTTTCCTTATTTTATAACCCTTACTATGCTTTTTATTCTCATACCAAGTTTTTGAAATGTTTTTTCACAGGACTTAAAGATGAATAGGGTCAACACATTTGTCAAGGAAAAGTCATGCAGTCTAAAACATGGAACTAGATGTGTTTCTTTTCAACAGTTTTTTATTTTATGATAAAATGGATACTAAGTAGTATTGTCTTCATGTAATCATCAAGTTGTTATGTATTAGTTATGGCCTAATTCTCTAAAACTCTAAACCTAAAAAGATCCTCAATGTGAATTCTTTGTTTAGTTCAAGATTATGTATTATTTTAAGGTCGTGTCCTTATAGTTGGTATTAGAGGTAGGTTTAGGCAAATTTAGGGATTAGGAGTGTTCATTAGACACATGGTTAGTCCATATGTATATTATTTCAGTTAAATCCATGTTTTAAAACTTTTTCAGATCAAGGAAAGGCAGTTAGAAATGGAAAGAGGAGGATCTCAAACGACATTCATATCTCTTCCTAATGATATGATTACAATAATTATTGCAAAGTCATGTTCGGATGATTGTGAAACTTTTTCTGGCATACAAATCACTTGAAAGCAGTTGTTTGATATATAAAACACCTCCACTATACCTCGATATCATCATATATCATGGGTCGTATTAAATAAAATCCTATATTCACAATATTCTCATATTTTCAAGAAAGGTAAATATTATCATGGGATTTTCAAATATTTTTCCTTATCAGAATATTTTGAAGCATATTATGATTTTGAAAAAGGATCTGAAGAAGGAGACCCTTGTTCATCCTATTTATATTTAATTTTAAATTATAGTCTCTCAGCACTTTCTTATGGTATTTTAAAAGGACCATTGATTGAAAGTTTCAACTCAAATTCGGTCTGACTGTTTTATAAAAACCATGTTTTATCAGATGTTTTGAAATTATATGTCATGCATGATTATTTTCCAAAACTATTTTTCTGTGAACACCTATATGACCCAAGTTGTACATGGTGTATTTGGCTAAAGGAAGCCAATGATTTTGAAGGATCCCTAAATCATTATTGCAATGCATGGACCGTCTACCTACGACAACAAGATGACAATAAAACCATATGGACACCATGATGAAGGTATGTTGTTCTTTCTATTAGTAATAGTTTTATTTTATCATTTAGGGGTAAAATAAAATAAAGTAAAATATATAAATGACTTTATGAATTAAAATGTTGAGGTATTAATGTGTTCGGAATAAAATGAAATGTATAAGTAAAACTTTGTGGTTAAAATATGTTATGGTTATTTTTTGAGATTTATAAAAAAGGAAAACCTGTAAAATCGGTGACAACCCATCGCATCTGGAAAGGCCATAGAATCGATCCCACAACCGAAGTGAAACAATGGCGTATCACCTACCACTAGCCTATGTGAAGTCCCTGGTTAGTATGACTTTCTATTTTAGTAAAATGATATTATAGAACAATAATAAGTTGATTTTGAGAACTTATGTTTTATAAAATGGATATACTTAGTATAAAAAATTATTTGGTGATTAAGTGATAATGGTTGTTTTGGAAGACGTTCTCTCTTTTGAGGAAATACTATATGCCTAAGGAATATAGAATACTATGGGATTTAAATTGTGGAATAATGGTTGAAAATTTTAGTTTGGAAGAATGTAGGTTTTTATTGTGGGAATATGAAGATTTGGTTTATTTATGAAAATGATTAGCCTATCAAAGAGAATATGTGATTATGTTAATTTCTTTTCAAATATGAGACCTTGTGAGTAACTGATGTTATTTGGAGATAAATGTTAATATTTATCTTGGAAGACTAGGTAATTAAATCCTTATGAGATTTGGGTTTCAATATTAGTTTGGATTAATTTTGAAGAATTGTATGGACAGTTTTTTATTGAATGGTCTTTGTTGAACTTTGGGTTTTGTTTGACCAATTTTGGAGATTAAGAGTAGTTGTTGTTTTTATAAAAGATTTTCCTTTCTAGGTACTATCTTATCTCGCACTAACCATTTTGGTTTTAGTTAATATCTAAAGACAAGGAAAATATATAGTTCTTCTTTTGAGGATTATGTTATTCTTTAGAAGATGATTCTTGTGCTTTTGATGTGACCAAGTCTTTTTGAATGGTCATTGTTTAGAGAAAATATTATTTTTTGGTAGAAACTTATTAAAGGATGAAACTCTACGTGATGGTAAGTATATTTCTTTATGTTCTTATTCTATGTTGTAAAATAATTCCTTAAAATTATAAAAAGGAATGTAAAAAAATGTTGTTGGTTTAGGTTTCCTACTGGGTAATCAAAGACTGTTTGACGCATCATAAGTTTGTGATTTTTTGGTGGTTAACCTTCTCCTAATAATGTATTCTATAACTCTCCATCAAAACATGACCATTTGTATTCTCCTCCATATCCATGATTTCTTAAATAGAATCCTAGTTTGGGTTATCTCAGGTGACCTTTGTACATCACTTTCTTTCTTTTAAAGTGATTGTTTGACTGACTCATTTCCGATGTGGGACTTTTAATGAAGTTTCGAAGCCCAGTTTTAAAATTGCGAGGACGCAATTCCCAAAAGGGGGGAAGGATGTAATATCCCAAGTAAATAAAGAATATGAAAATTTTCATATTTATTAATATTTATGAATTAAATATTAATTTTACTTTAAAGGGGTTGTTATGTGCGATAGCGTACCCGATACACAACAACGAGTTTCTTTGAAATCTTACGTTGCACACTAATAATATAATATTATTATTTTAAATGGTAGTTAACTCTTAGCCATTGTATTGGCAGGAATGAAAAAAACTAACTAAAATATGATTATACATGATTTTTAAATTTATTTACATTTATCTAATATAATTTTAGAAGCTTAAAATATGAATGAATCTAAGTTTAAGCATAATTTACATTAAAAGAATGATTTACCGCCTTTTTATGGAGAACCCTCTTTAAACATAGTTTTGGTAACTTTAATATATTATAATTGACCAAATAAAATCCTTCCTTATAATGGGGACATCAAATTTTACTTTGGGTAAATTTTTGGTATTTTTCTGATAAAGTTCATTTTTAATGAATAGTGGAAAATATTGTATTTTAATTCAAAAGTACCTTTTAATATAATTTATTTATATGGTTATATTATCTTTTTAATTGGTTTTAAAGTGTAATTAGAATATATTTTTACCATTTAATCCAATTTTGGGCATTGGATTTAATTTCACATTGAAATTGGATATAAACAAGTGTCAATCTTTTGATAGATATTGTTTTTAAAACCACGCTATTTATTTTGACGACGGAAAATAATTATAAAATTAATTAATGAATCTTATATGTTTTGAATTTGGTTAAATTAATATCATTTTTGAATTTGGAATATCAAAAATAGCCTAGAGTGAATTTTTGGTATTTTTCTGAAAAACTTCAATTTTTGATGAATAGTGAAACCACTAAGTGGTAGTTAAAAAACTGACTTTTTCATTTGAATGAAATTTTACCGCTTCTGTGAATTGAATTTCAAAAATCCTACAAACATGGTTGTTATTAGTATGTAAAATTTGGTTCAATAATATGAAAATAATTTTTGGTGAATAATAACTTTTGACTTTTATTTACCGCTGTTAAAGGTAAATAGGGTAATTTTTGGTTAAAATAATATTCTAATAATTTAAAATTAACTTAACACCTGTCCAAACCTTATTGGTTTAGTCATTTACTACCATGAGAATCCTTGGGTCTATTTTTGGAACCCATTAAGCCACTAGGGAGTGATAATGACAATTAAGATTAATTAACTTAAAGTAAAGGCAAAAATGACAAAAGCAAATATCTTTTAGTAAATTAATTTTAGGAGGGGATTATATAAATAATATTTTCAACTATAAATATTCATTAGAAATATAAAAATATTTCCTATATCATGTTATTTTTTATATAATTTTTAGACATCATATAATTTAAATTATTTATGAAACAATAATGATGCAGTGTTTTCCTCATTAATAAATGCATTAAATAAATAAGAATATAATGATTAAAATATTATCAAAAAAATGTCCAGTTCGGATTGGATGAATTATTTTGAATATGAGTCATCATATATTCAACTTTAATGATTTTTTGAATTTTTGAAACCGAAGATATGTTTATAATAAAGTAATGTTTTCACACTTTCCTAAAGAGCCCCTCCTCTACCTTATAATAAGAGACCACTTCTAAACAATTCCTCACGCCTCTAAATCCTTTTGGATCGTCCAAAATCTACCCACTTAATCTACCTACGTCCATATAATCCTCCTAGAAGCCTTATCTTTGGCATAAGTCACTTCAAAACCCCTTTTGGTTCAATCCAAAGAGAGTTACCCAAATTAAAGGCAATCGTTTCTCTTAAATTGTTTTCTTTTATTTTACTTCTCCAACCCCTAAACTCTTTTTATTCCTTTATTTTGTAACAACAACAGTATCCTAAATATACTATGAAGTTTGTATGATATGTATTCGAACTAAACATATATACACCACCATCTAATGGGTGAAGAACATAATGTTTCTGTGGATTGAAACCAAACGCCTCACGAAATGATGATTTTTCAATTTTCTCCTACCGCATCTCATGGTGGACATTATGATGGAACTGTATTTATATATGAAATATATTATGTTTATGTTTTCTTTATGTTTCTATATTTTTTCCATTTATATCACACCTTTATGGTTTCCATAGTGGGTAAATACAATAATCTCATTAGAAGTAGTGCGGACTACCGCCCCCTCAAAGTGATATGACTCGTTAATGCCTTATTTTGGATGTATAAAGGATGGATTTAATAATAATATATATGATATTATACTGGAATTATAATATAACTATGTATCATTATGTTTTAATTCCATTAAATTATGAAATAGAAATGGAAGTAGTGCTCATGCGTACGTACGGCTTACTGTCTCCATGAATAATGCATTTCTTTTCTTTCCTCTAAATGTTATGTACTATTATAAATAAATATATATGATTGATATATATGTTATATATAATATCCAAAACATTAATATCATTTTGGATATAATGAACCTTTGACCACATGAACAACATGTAATTATAAGAAGTCCATTTTTGACTCAAGTACCAAATATCGACAAAACAAACATTATTAGCTTAAATGATTACATAATGATTATAACATGGTAATAAGTGATATAAAAGGAATAATAAAATTTGAAAAGGTTCTGAAGGAAGTATATATAATCATTAGTTTAATATTCAAGACGTTAAAGAATTAACGGGTAATGTCGGACACGAGGTAAGGGATCTTACTTCTCTCTTTCTTTTTAAGTACTCTCTTTTATGTCACATCTTCTAAGATCCTCTTTATTATGTTAGGGATGTTCTTTTATATTAATCATACTGTAATGTTTATGTTCATATTATGAGATACCCTATTTGATCTCATAAATCCATTTTTTTATGTTTTAAGTGGCGTCGTTAGGCTGCCGAATTTTTGTAAGGGATTTCTTATCTCACTTTCAATTCGGTGAGATTTCCATTGTTAGCTACTTATTTATTGCATGTGGAGTTTTTAATGCCCATGAATATATTCCCTATGTAATACACTTTAATTTATGGGTAATTTCATCTGCATTTTATGATCCTTCTTTCATGTGGTGTATGTTTCAAAATTTACCAAATCGGTAAGGGAACCTTTCACCCTCCTCTTTTTAAAAGACTTCTTTTTGTTATATATTTAAATTTATGCCTTATTATGTTGGTATATGTTATTCTATATCCTTATTGATGTATATTTTATCTCCATTTGATGAGATAACATCTTTATCTCATCAACTCTTTTTCTAAATATTAATGTGACGCCATAAAGCTGTTGAATTTTTGTAAAGGGACTTCTTAACCCAATTTCAATTCTTTGGGTTAAACTTCTACTTGTTCGTCATGTCATGCTATAAATATGTGTGAATGACCTTTAATTTTTTTACACTTAATATCCACTTATATTGGGTGTATTTATATTTGTCACAAATAAATTATGTCATTGATTTATCCTTAATCTAAGGATACCGTCTTTATGAGGGATTGCGTCTCAATTTACATTCCATTAAGACATCATTATTTTTATGCACAAATTCACTCTTATATGGTGTATATACTGTCCTTTGACATGTTATATCATGAATCCTTTTATTCTCATGATATTATATAGTTAGGATTTAAGGTTATTCCTCCATTATTTGTATTCAAGCATCTCTCATTTTGTTAAAAACCTTTTAACTAAAATATCATTTTAGATGTTTTAAAGATTCATTTTCTAAATATTTATCATCAATGTACATGTTTTAAAAATGTTTTTGGGATTTATTTATATGGACATTAATGTTTTAAAATGTTAATTTCTTTAAAATATTCAATGTGGTATGGGACACTTTGATTCAAAAATCTATTTATTAAATCTTTTCAATGGTTATGAAAATGGTTTGATAAAGTATTGTTTATTTCAATATATTGATATGATATATTGTGACTGGAATGTGGATATTTTATCTTTCCTTTATGCTTGTTTTATGTGTTATGTTTTGGTTATTTGGCATTGTTTACGTATACGGGTGGTTCCGTGATAAACCTATGGCGGGTGAGCCCAAGATAGCTCTCTAATGTATTCGGTAACGTGACAAAGGTAAATGTGAATGTTTCTCCTAAGATATTTTGGGAATATACTGTGATGGGTATTCAAAATGTGACTCCATATGTATCTTTGATAGCTACAATGTAAGTATGTTATGATTCCATAAGTTAACTTTACAATTTATGATTTTTATGTGTTATTCATAAATCATATGATTTTGTAAGGTATGTTATGATTGAAAAGTATTGGTTTGATTGATTTGTAATTATTGATGGGATAATGTTTTATTTCCTTATTTTATAACCCTTACTAAGATTTTTATTCTCATCCCATGTTTTTGAAATGTTTTTCATAGGTCTTAAAGATGAACAGGGTCAATGAATGGATCAAAGAAAAGTCATGCTGTCTAAAACATGGATCTAGACGTGTTTCTTTTCAGCAGTTTTAATTTTATGATAAAATGGAAATTACTACTATTTTATACATGAAATCTTCAAGTTGTTATGAATTAGTTATGGAATAATTAACTAAAACTTCAAGCCTGAAAAGATCTTGAACGTGAATTATTCGTGTAATTCAAGATTATTTATTGTTTTAAGGTCGGGTCCTTATTCCTTCTATATTTTGTTTTAGACCCTTTTCTAGATGAGGTAGTGAGGTTATTAATTTCAAGGAGTGTTTTCATCTATAGATCTAGTGTAAGGTCACTGCATTTATGTAATAAACATATCATCAGGTAATATCACTATAAAAGGTTTTTAGGGAGCATTAGCTAGGATCAGATCATTATGAGATGGTATTTATCAATATTATCCATATAGAAGAGATTTGGATAGAAGTTCCCAACTTATTGGATAGAAGAGAGTTACGAGAACTAGAGGTAGGTATTAACCCTCATCATCCCCTTTCTCTAGGGGCGGAGGCTCAAAGGCGTCTAATAAGGGATCATAAGATTTTTTTTCTAGAGAATAAGGTTATCAATGGTGAGGGTGTGAGACCTTTCTATCCATATTGTATGAATCAGTTTGTCCATATTAGGTTCCTCTAATGGGCCAGTTTCTACTGAGGCACCAACAATAGGGTGATCTAGATTTGTATTAGCATATATAAGATGATGTAGGAATTTAAAACCCTAATATTATCCACATCCTTATAAAAAATGACGAGTTTGGTAGTTTTATTTATTTGGGTGAGCGATGACATGATGTCTGCCATTGTAAGATTTGTTTATTAGAGTGTCTAGTGCTATGTGAGAGAGATATCATTCAAGCTAATCTATTCTTGTTTTCTACTTGGGTGCATTCTTTTTTTGACTCAGGATCTACCCACTCCATTATATTACCAGCCTTAGTGCATTCTTTAGGAATTTAGGTTAAGAGGATTCTAGTTCTATTGGTGTTTAATAATCTAGATGGAGGTTAAGCTTATGTGTATGTTGTTTTTATTGATTGTGAGATAGGGTTAGTGTATAACAGATCTTGGAAAGACATAATTGTATATATATATATCAATATAATACCATCCTCAGCATGTAATGACTTTATTTAGTGCATGATATTTTGGTTTTCATTAGGGAACATATTGTGTACGTTGATGATAATGTTTTTTCTATGGTGTTCATTAGCAAGTGAGACTATTGGATGGTACAAAAGTGTGTTATGTCCTTATCATCCTTAATGGATGAGTTGATGTTGAGTTCATTAGAGGTTCAGTAAATAGTGAGTCATAGGGCTTTGGAAGAGTACCCTAATTTATTCATAGAGGATTTTGTAGCATTACACCCTAAATGAGAGATCATGCACAAAATATATCTACAACTGAATGCATCACTGATCTCGATGTATCCATATATTATTTTTCAATTAGGGTTTTGGGATTTGTAGTAATAGATTTATGATCATTGTTTGTGATGTTTTATTCAGCATAGTGTTTCACCTTAGGGTGCACCAATTATGTTCATAAAGAAGGCTAACAGAAGTCAGTGTATCATCATTGATTATCATCACTTGAAATAGGATATAGTGAATTACCATTCTCCCCTTCCATAGATTGTTGAAATATTCAACCAACATAAAATATAGAGTTGGTTATAAAAGATAAATCTACACAGATGTCATCAATAGTTATAGGTAAAATATGAGGGTATTTATAGGAATTATTTATGATGATTTTATTATAATTACATTTTATTCATAATGAATACCCCATATATATTCTTGTGTTTGTTTAATACTTTGTTTAGAGAGTTTCTAGACTATTTCATGGTGGTTTTCATTAATGAAATCATTAGGCACTCCACATCAGAGGAGGAGCAGAAAGAGAATTTGTGTTATATTTTGGGAGTTATTTACCTTCAGTAGATATTTATGAATATTACAATGTTTGAGTTCTGGGATCATGAATCTTTTTTGGGGTATGTCATTACTATTCATGTTTCTTTATTTGTCCTTAGAATATTTAAGTGGTTATTTCTTGGGAACCCCCAGGAAACATACAAAGGTGAAGATTTTTGTTAATATTATAAGATATTATAGGAGGTTCATAAATGGTTTCACTCAGGATGAAACTCTTATAAAATACCCAAGTATAATTGATTATATGTTCTTATGGACTGATTAGTGGCAGGTAACTTTCATGCTCCTAAAAGAGTAGCTTTTTGGTTCTCCAGTTCTTCATTTTCCATAAGGGGGAGTTCAGTTCATGGTTTTTGGTAATTCTTCACATCTTAGTTTGGGATGTTATATAATATATTATAGATTAATTGTTTCTTATTTATCATTTAATCACATCCATATGACGGTATCTATGTCACTCATGATCTAGAGTTGTCCACAATCACGTTTTGGTTGAATTTGTGAGGTACCTCACTAACGCGATTTTTGTGGTTTTTACCAATCCCAATAGCATAATTTTTTTCTTCTCCTAGAGTGACTTGAATTTTTTTATTGTGAAAATGGATATAATTCATGTATGATTACAACATAAATATTTTATATTTAATGGGAAATGGTAATTTTGTACTAGATGTGTTGTGTAGGAAGTCGTATAGTGATTCCATGCACCAATATGGTGATTCCTAGATTGTAATGGATGCTCACTTAGTGGTTTATATTTATATGAGATATATTGGTTGTAGAGGTAGATTTTTTCCGATGATAGTGCTATCATATTTTGTGTAGTAGGTGGAGGAGTCCTAGGTGGGGGATTCTGAGGTGTTCATCTGGAGATACTAAGTGGTATTTCTTGATTCTAATGAACATTTTTCTATGGATGAACAAGACCATGTGTTTTTATAAAGCTAGACTTGATTTTATTTGAGTGATAGTGAAGTATTTGACACAATCCTCCCAATTTATAGTGATCATGTAGTTGACCTCAATGGTGGTTTTAACATGGAAGTACTTGGATGAGGATAAGAGACTCCATAGTGTCCAAAGGATGATCATATTTGATCATGATCCTTATTTTCCCTCTAGGTTGGGGAGAGGTTGAAAACTTCATTTTTTATATCATTTATTCCATAACACTACTTTTTATCCATATATTGGTGGTTATTAAAAGAGGTCCATTCCGACACTTGATGAAATGTTGTATTCTTGTGTCTCAGATTTTTGTTGTTCGTTGTTGTGGCACATGACTTTGATCATGATTGGTTACAACAATAGTTAAACAACAACATTAGTGTTGCACTATTTGATGTTTTTAATAGAAAAACATTCTATTATCAATTGTATTGAGAATGGGTTATATAGTCAACAAATTCTATTCCAGAACTATTGTAGAGAAAAATAGAGTTTTTCTAGGTGATTCTTGAGAGGATGAATAAAATACAAGATCATCATAAGTCCTATTTCGATCATAATAAAATAACTATACATCTCAATGATAGATACCGTGTTTTCCTAAAGGTTTTTTATCATAATGGGAGTGAACTATTGGATCATGTATGAGCCATTTTATATCAGATAACACTTCTCCCAAAGATGATCCAGATATATGATATTTTTTAGTTGTCACAGCTTCATATTTAACTTCACGATTACTTTCATATCATTGATTGATGTGAGATCAAAGTTGATGATGATGTGACCATTGAGGAGTGTCCTATGGAGATACAAGACCGATAGGTGAATTTGTTTCATGATAATGTTATTCCTTTGGATTGGATCCTTTAGTGTCATAATGTCATTGATCTGAGTACTTGGGAATGTGATTCATTGATATTGTCTTAGTATTATGATCTCTTTGGATATTTACTTATTTTCTTGTAGTGATTCTATTTTTGTGGTAGTATACCTTTATAAATTATATTTTATGGTAAAATACTCCATAATGATTGGTTTGTGGACTGTACCTTAATTGAGAGGTATCTCCATTGAGATAGTGTTTAAAAAATTGTTGTTGGTGCTGTATAGTTTTTTAATTTGTTCATATGAGTGATGTTTTTGAGTTCCATTGATGGAGTGATCATTGAGAGGTATATCATGGTTTGGTTATTCAAAAAACACATTTTCATTTCATTCTTTATGGTTTTAGATTAAATTATTGAGGATGGTAATTATTTTCGAGGTATAAGATATAAGCAATCGAAACCTTATATCCCATCACATTGAGTGTTTCCAAGGATGGTTGTGGATAGAGAAATCCTAGAGCAGGAATGATGGAGTTTGGGATCTAGAATACAGTTTCAAGATAATTTACCAATGTGAAACATAATTCATGACATGAGTGTGCTGTTTTTGGAATGAAGTGAGTTTTCATGGATTTCATAAGATAATTTCTTGTGTTTTAATTTAAGATGTGTATGGTATATTCACGATGTGAATGGATGATGTTTTGATTTTGTGAATGTGTCTCTAAAAACATAGGATGTAATTTTTTGTTTCATAACATAAATTAAATCTCGGTTTTGAGGATCTTGATGACTTGTTTTTCAGAATGTATTATTATCAGGACAATCACAACATGAAGGACCCATTCATGTTATGAAATTGTTTCTGGTAGAATCCCTAAAACACCTCATTCCTAATCAAAATTTCTCAAAACCATTTCTTATATCCCAACTATAGGCATAAATAAGTACTACATTACGGTGTTTTTAAGACCTATAAATATGGATTGATCCATGACATCCTTTCTTTCTTATGTGTTGATTTGAAGCGAGTTTTATGATTTTCGCTTTTGGTTTTCTCACCAATCAGTTTTGTTTCCTCCTATTATTTATTTCTATTCTATGGAAAATTATCTCCATTTTTTTATAGAGTTCTTTGATGTTTGTTGGAATAGATATGTCATGATGTTCTTGTTGTTCTATCATTTCTTTTATGAAATAGGTGATCATAAATCCTTGTTTTTTTCTCCATTATCATTTAAGGAATGTTAAAAGTCTTGAGGTATGGTATTTGTTAATTGTCTAATTATTTAATGTTTTATAATTAAGTATTCATTATATATCTCTTTGGTTGATGGTGGTATTTTCTAAATTAATTAATAAACTAGATCAATGTAATAATTTGTTTATGGGTTTAGAGTTCGCATGTGTTTCCACCGTAATAGCATTTTTTCTATTATTTTACTATATAATATAATATTAATGTATATAATTTTATTAGTATGTTTTTCATGTTTTGGTTTAGAATGTTAATATCATAAAAATGGTAAAGATGTAATTCTGGTAATATTGATGGCTAAATAATTAAAGATTTAGGTTTATTAGATCCATTGATTGGTATGATTTTACAGAAATAAAATAATTCCTTTTGAATGATTAATTGAAAATATTCTTCTATATAATAATAGAAATGGATAAAGAACAGGAATATAAAAATTATTAATTTTCGTAATAATATTAAATCATGTTAATGGGATTTTACTTCATTAGTGTTTTTTGAAACTAGGTGTTATGCCTAAAATCGTGTTTAAATAATTTATTGCTTTTAATAGATGATGCCTTATGTTTCTTGTAGTGGAAACCTATGATAAATTTACTAGTTAATATAATACTGTAATAAAAATAGTTGTTTAATAATGATAAATATTTTATGATTATCACACATGTTTTCATATAAAGGATGGATGCCTTGGTTTTTAAGGCCTAGATTCCATATTGACTAAGTTTATTATTTCTACATTTCATGGTGTGTTTCTTTTATATGAGATATGATATGTGATATGATTTTATCATGGTATGGCTAATGTTTTATTAGATATGTTAAATGAGGATTGGATTCCTGGTAGTAGTTGGAACCTGATGTGTCAGATACTTGGTGATATGTATAGTGGTGTCGAGGATGGTACCAAGATTTATAGAATGGTTTACACCTCGTATTTCCTATTGTTTCACTAATAGTTTGGATTCTTTCTTGATATTATTTCATTAAAGGCCATATGGTTGGGTAGCTTGTTTCCTTACATTAATTTACCCACCACATGATGCTTTTGGTTGTTCTTGGTTAATTCATACCTTTTATGGTATCTTAGGATGTTTCCTCTAGTACAAGGAAATACAGAATGATAATTATTAATAATCCTTTTAAACCATGGAGTTGGAGATTGAATGGAATTAAAATGTTGATAACCTTGTGGAATAGTGTAAAGAGTTGGATTTTATATGTAGGTAATGGACATCACATAGTGTTTAATGAATTTTGAATGGAATATGGATAAGTAATGGATAATGAATTATTTTACGAACATTGAAATTTTAAAATGAATTAATTAAATAGTTTAATATCCATGAATGATTATGTGATTGATACATATCTAGTTCTTAGAGGTTGAATTTTAGTGTCTGAGAGATGATATATATAACTAATCCTACGGCTTTGTAAATTCATATAGTGTGGATGTGATATATATTATATCACACAGGTCATTTGATTTCAATTTTTTACCCCACCCATGTCATTAGGGAAACTGACATGCAATGTACTCTAGGAGGGTCATTTCCACAACATCCATGTTAGCAAGGAAGAGATTAATGATTACTCCTTCTATCCCGACTCTCTTCTCATTGTAGTATTATGTATAGGTATCCATGGTTGGTTTCATTCCCAAAATATTTGTATAGAGGGATGTAACTCCTAGTGGTCATTTCACACACACGTATCTCTAGATATACTATCAAATGTATTATTATAGGTTTATCTGTTTGGGATATTATGTATTGAGGTTTAATACATGACATATATGTTGTGTTGGCCCCTAAAAACAACTCGGTTACGATCTATATATGTTGTATGTGATGCATCAGGTTCATGATATGTGATTAGATGATATTATTCATGGGGTGCATGCTATAATAATTTAAACTAGGTTTTATTTGGATGGATTCTTTGGAGGAAGACAGTTCATGATATTTGAAATTGGGATATGGTGGGAAACTAGAGGGGGAGTGGTAGCAGTGTACCTTCTTTTGATATTATATTATATGATCTATTGTATGCGATACTTGGTTATAGGTAGGCATGGTGGGGTAGGGAACATAACATACCTATTTAGGTGATGAAATATATCCATTTTCTTTTTACTGGCCTCTAACATGAATTATTTATCTTTTTCATTAAATCCTTTTTAGAGGATAATACTTATCATACATGTTATTATAACCCTATATATATATAAATTGTTTTTCAGGCCCGTAGGAGGTGGTTGACAATTATGATAAACATTACAACGTTTTGGGTTTATCAAGTGATATTTGGGATTTTTTTTGTTACTACAAAGGATTATTTACTATTATGTGTATTCCCTTTTTATAGTTGTTGTATTTTTATGAAATTACTTGAATTTTCTTGAGATATTTTTCATTTATCAAAAGTAGGATTTGTTAGGTTTTTTATCCTATCAATCGTTTCTCTTATATTAGAGGGTAACACCTTCAATTTTTGTTAATGATATACCTGATGTGCTTGTAAGGAACCCAGAACTATTAGATGTGGGTTTTGACTTTAATTATCTCTCTTCTCTAATTTATATCCACTGATAGGTACCTTGGGGGGGGATATAAATCATCATACATGTGTATGTGTGGACTACCGTATTAATGAAATGATTGATTTCCATTTTTATTTTCATCATCGCATTACATGGCTGGTTATGAGAATTTTTTTAATGGGTAAATATGATTCTCATGATATCATTATGTTTTTTGTAGAAAATTGTAAAACCTAACAAGAATTCGTGTAATAAACAACTATGGTAAATTCAATCATTCAAAAGGGTGTTTTAGTGGGAAAAATTATTTCTTCATATAATGAAATAAAATTGTATTGATTGTGATCATATTTCACTTCATTACAATTATGATATATCACACTAATAAACACTGAATAGTATCATCATTTTTTGGGTATAATTATATTACAAATAAATCACATCCTAATTATCCATTAATTTTTGTATGTTCTTGTTTGGGTAAATTTAACCACCTTATAGAACTATGATATAAAATTATATCATGGATGATGATGGGAATTTAATTTCCATTTATATAATTTATAAATAAGTAAATAATCAGTTTTTTCGGTTCTGTAATGGTATCATTATTATTAAACCCATTAAATAATAATAGAACTTTTAGTTGTTAAGAATCACCAAAACATAATTATTGTTGATTTCATCATCATGGTTTATAAACAAAACTATATTGGAATACAATTAAACCTTTATAAATATAATATAGAACTTATTCTAGCATTGATAATGATATTATAATGATAAAATTTGTAACAGGGACGAATTCCCAGAATTTTTGTTTACTAAACTATTTAAGAATGATCTAGATTACATACACCTAATATTGAAAATAGGGAATAACAAATTAGAAGTCATATAGATAATTACTATAAATGAATATTATAAATGTATTAATTTATAATGACTGTCCTAAAATATGTTTTTTTGATATGAAATTTTTTATAGACGATTTTAGTGTCATGAAACATCCTGAATACCCTAGTACCATGATGCCTGATTCGAGACAGACATCGCCCAATGGGAATTCTTGATCCCCATGGGTTGGTGACTAGCACCTAGAATAATATAAGAATATTGAGTGAATTATTTTTTTTACAAAATATAGAAGGGTAAAATATACAAGAAAATATAGGTGGGGTAATAGAAACAAACAGGTACAAAAGTACCCAAATAGTATGTCATCAAGAGACACAACAACTTACCAAATAAAACTCAAAAATAAATACATGTAACAAGTGGATCACGTATCGACTAGTCACCACCATTACTCTAGGTCCCAAGGATCAAGAGAATCCACCACCTCTATGTGGAACTTTTCTTTGGCTTGAACATGGCAGAAGGAAATATACAAATTCTTGAAGGAAAAGGTAGGGTGCGATTTATAAATCCCATTAGGGTCTAACCAAGTGTTAAAAAATCAATTCCATAATAATTAATCTAAATATGATTTAAATTTAAATAAAACAAGGAATTTCATGGAATTCACATATTTTTAACAAAAAATACTTTCATAATCAAATGATAGAATATATATCAAAATAGCCTTAAGAAATTATTTTATATAAAACAATTAGCATGAATAAAATAGTTCCATAAATAAATAGAATGTAAACATAAAATCAAGTATATCATAGCATAATATATCAATACAAATGGTATCTTAGTTTATGGTAATAAGATCCCACACTACTAATTAGTGTTCTTAAGTCATGGTTTGAAAATGGTCCACAACCTTGGCCATCGGGACCCAACACCCCAAAAGGGAAAAAAATCCTATCGCAGTATGTATATATCAGTGTTTTCATCATAAATCTAGTTATAGTGTTTCAAATCATAATGTTATTCTCATTATTACCAATTAACTACACTGTATCACATGTGATTCAGTCAATCAATCAATCAATCATGGGAAAATAAATCATTCTAGATTACATCAAAAATACAATTTTCTATTTTCATTTTTCAACATTCCTTTTACATTTAGAAACAAAATCTTTGGTTTTCATCAATTCACACTTTTTAAAATAATAATTCAATATAATCCACTTGTCTCAAAAATCAATTTCCAAATCAAGCAACCAATTTATTTTTCAAATCACCCCAACAATTTAAATTACATTGAAATGGGTTTTTTTTAAATTTCAATGAAATTTTCATAATCATCCATCAATTATCTCAAATAAGGGATTTTAAAACATTTAAAAACTCATATCAAATAAATCAACAAATTTATTGTTTACAATTTTAGTGTAGAATCATATGGAACCACTGATCTTTATTCAAAAATAAAATAATAAATTGTAATGGTATACACAATTAACAAATGAAGGTATGTGAGACCAAAATGGAAATCCTAGATCAGAGAAAATAAGGTAAAACTATGATTTAATCAGAAAACAAAAGATCACACTATAGCCAAATAGGGGTAGAAAATAAGAGGAGAAAAATATAATAGGGGAACTCATTAGTGAGAAACTCCAACCTGAGATGTTCAGAAGGGAATAAATTACCTGATGTGCATGGGAGGAAGCCTATGGTTATTAAGTGGAGCACTTTTAGATTTACAAAATAAATTAGGTGTTTATAAAAAATAAAACCACTGAGCATTATTCATTTACATTTAAAATAATTGGTTTATGACATAAATTCATCATGTTGCACATATTCCAAAAAAGGCGTTACGGTAGGTTAAAAATCTCAGTCGACAAATTTATGGTGTATGTCCATTCATTATAGTGTAAAACAGTTTTTGTAGTAAAAAAATCTTATGATTTGCGGATAAAAGAAAATTTATATTATAAATAAAGAATTTACAGAGTAAATTCTTTCAGCAGAAATCACCAAGATATTAGCCTATAGAAATACCGACAACCTCAAACTCAACCCATAAACAAAAAGTGAACCCTCTAAAAACCATTCCACATTTATAACTAGATTAGATTAATTCAATAAATCATACATATTAAAACATTATTTGATTTTACCTAAAAAGATCTCTATTCTTAAAATGATGGAAATTAACCCAATTAGAAAGGCAATAAAAAAGAGAGTCAAAAAGCACCTAATAAAAGTGAAGGGATGTTACAAATTACCCGCATAAATTTGTTTTCACTAGAAAATATCTTAAGAAGACTCTATATCAAAGATATGGGGTTGCTTATCCCTCATTAGTGATTCATGTTCCCATATCTCATATGAATCTAAACCATGTTTCTGTAGCACATGAATCCCAATGTACTGACTTCCAATGAAGAACCATGGTCTCATAATCCAAAATACTAATTGGATGGTCAATAATGTATAAAACAGGCTCAACATCAAGGTCCTACCTTCTTAGAACATGATAAGGGTTAGAAAGATACGTTCAATGTTGTGATACCTGAAACACACTATGTATTGATGTCCAATATGGTGGTATTACCCATCAGTAGGTCACTTTACCCACTCACTCAACAATATCAAAAGGAACCACATACCTTATAATAATATTTCCCTATTTCCCAATATGTCAGTGACTAAACTGAGGTAAATATCTCAATAACACCTGGTCACCAATTTAAAATTCCAACAACCATCGACAATGATTGACATAGGATTTCTACTGTCTATGTGCCATCAACATTCTTTGAAGAGTTAATTGAATATTCAACATCATATCTTGAACTAAAATTAGTACAATAGAGGAACATTGACCAATATCTAACCAACACAACATAGATTTGTATGGTTGGATATACAATCCATCAAAAGGGGCTATTCTGATAGTAAATTGGTAAGTATTTTTGTAGGAAAATTCAACTAGTCCCAAAAGGTAATCCTAAGATCCAAAAAAGTCAAGAACACAAACACAAAATGTAATCAAGATTTTTTATAGCTTGTTATATTTTCTGAAATCCATTTTCTGATGATATAATGTGATAAAATATACCCGAGATCACATTGACTCCTGGAGGCCTCCAGAAGTGAGAAGGGAAATACAGATCCCTATCATATACTACATCTGATTGAACTCTATGAAATATAAGAATATCCAATACATAGAGAAATTACAAGTACTCAATATTTCTTTTATCTAAAATTGGTTTAATGTGAGCTGATTTTTGCATCCTATAAATCCAAACCCATATTGTATTTTTCTTTCAAGGTGTTCATGTCAAACTAAAGAAAAATTCCATAGAAAGAGTATCCCACATTTGTGTTGGACCTGTAAGTGGATGATGAAAAATCAAAGGTCTATGGTTCTTAGATTTGACCTATTGGTATGTAAAACAACAAGATAAAATTTTATAAAATTCATATCTCATACCTAGCCAACAGAATCATTGACATATATCATGGATCATTTTTTGTGGTATCACAGTGCATATTTCATTGGGAACTATGACTGTCCCCCATCACAACATTTCTAATAATAAAAGGTGTAATAAACTGGTTATGGAAATATATAATAACCATTCAAGATAACGAACACTCACCAATGGTCTCATCACCATAAATAGGGTCCCTAATTCCACAAAATTCATCATCAAACGTATTCTCCCAAATAATCATCTCAATAAGCGAGGAGGTTTACTGCACACATTCCAAAACAACCATGGACTCATTATCCTATACTCCCAAATGAATATAAGAAAATAGATCCATTAGATTACACTCTTCTGATGATTCTCTCATGTCCTAGGGCAGATGTTTCCTGATCAAAGCATTAGCCACGAAATTTACCTTTCCAGTTGTGTATGAAATGTCAAAATAAAAATATTTTAGGTACTCCACCCAATGCCTCTACCAAAGATTAAAATAATTTTAATAAAATATATAACTCAATATTTTTTATTCATAATAATTATTAAAATTTTAATTGAAAAGGTAATTCTATGAAATATAAAGAATATGCATCAAAATTGTGTTTTTTAGATCATGGGTCACGTAATTATTCTTGTGTGGCTTAAGCTATTTTGAATCATAGGCTACCACCTGATCACCGTACATAAGGACACAACCAAAACTCAAACTTGAGACATCCCATAAGAACACACAACCCTTAATGGACTCTAGAACTGTCAAAATCGATAAAGAAGTAAAAAAAATTATTTAGATCACAAAAAATAATAATGGTATTCCTCATCCCAAACAAACATCACTCCATTTTGAGTTAGAGAAGCCATTAGAGAAGTGGACTTCAAGGAAAATATGATGAATCTATAGTAATACCTGGCCATCTAAAGAAACTTCGAATCTCAAAAATATTACATTGTCACTCCCATATTATAAGATCTTTCACTTTAGTAGGATCGACTAGGATACCATTTTATTTTATCACGTGTTCCACGAACATCAATTTTTTAATCAAGAAATTTCAAATTGAAATCTTCATATAAAGTTGATGATTTTTCAATGTTTCCAAAACAAATCTTTTCCAATACACATGGTCCTCATCTATATGAGAGTAAAATAAGATGTTAACCAAAAATTCCACCCTGAATGAGTCATGGTATTGATAAAATATTTTGTTCATCAAGGCCATGAAATCTGCAAGAGAATTAGTTTAAGAAAACGCCACAACAAGGAACTCAAAATTGACATACCTAATCCTAAAGGTTGTTTTTTTTGAATGTAAGACTATTTTATTATAAAATAGAGATAACATGATCAAATATTAATCTTATAAATACACTTAATCTCTTTTAATCAGTCAAATAGATAATCAATCCATGGAAGTGGATATTTTTTCTTCACTATAACTCGATTGACTATCCTGTAATTTACACGAAGATGGAGTTTATTATCATTTTTATTCACAAAGGGAATATGATCCACATATGGTACACACTAAGGTGTCTGAAAATTTTCTCTAAAATATAATAAAACTAATATCTAAAATATATCATCTCTGATGGTTCCATACAGTAAGAATTAATATACAGTAGTTGAGTACTAGGTACTAAATCAATAGAAAGATCCACCTCTCATACTAGCGGAATGCCATAAAATCAGAAGGAAAAATTTTAGGAAACCAAAACCCAATAGGAGGGAGATCATCACTCAAATATTATTTCTCAATGTTGAATGAAAACACTGATATAACCCCAAACAAATGTAGAAAATGAATTTTCTCTCTACTCGACCTTAGGTCCAATTTTCCTACAAAAACACAACACTCCACTTTTGGAATAGTAACGGATACCCACAAAAGGTAACCATCAATCTGGGCCTAATGAACCAGCATCCAATTCATCGAAAAAAATATTTCAAGTGGTTTAATTTTGAGAACCTGAAAACTCAAGTTGAGCTCAATCTCTAACAAAAATAAAACACAAGTAGGACACTGAAGAACATGCTCTCTTCTTATTCCAAGGGGAGTAGTAATATCCATCACATAAGACAAAAAAATCTATATGATGATTTAAAAAATACACAATATAGGTCAATATAAGTGACTGTGATGCACTAATATCAAATAAATCTATCACTAAAGAAAAATATATATATATTATATCTCTCACAATCACTAGACCCACATCATCTTCCTCACGATAAAATTCCACAGAGTGAAGAAAATTTATTCTCGATTCTTGTATTTGGAAACCATTTTCTATTGAATCATCTAGTGTCACCCCATTAATTGTTAGTGATGATGATCCCATTCCACTACATAGATCATAAAATAATTGATATAAAATATTTAGGTGTCCCTAGAGACCACACAAACTATAGATCTTGGGTACTTTAGTACAAGCTCATCTCGAATGCCCAACCTTTCGAAAATGAAAGAAAGTTAAAGGGAATACTCAAGGAATTGAAATTTTTTTGGAAGATTCCTTTTACCTAGAACCACCATGAGACTCCTCACAATTTTTATTTCATTTAATGTAACTCGTAGAACATCCATTGTGAGAAAAAAGTAATCCCATAAACCTTGAATTATGAGCTAGATCAAGCTCAACCATCATCACTCTTTATTGACCTTCAATATAATAAGTGATATTTAGTAATAAATCATGTGATATAATATCAGGTGGGAGGACCATATTGAGTCATTAAGCTCTCATCCTCTCATCAAACACAACCCTAGGGGAAAACTAAACAAGTTCAGTAAAATGGGTTACAAACATTTTCACGATCTTGTCATCTAACTGGATGTTGAAAAACTCCACGGAATTTTCTAAGACCATAAAATATGGATAGAACTAATTAGTGAAATGAAAAATAAATTCTTTCCAATATAAGACCATACGATTTTTATCTATCACCATTAAATCCCACCACCTCTTGTTAGCTCCCTCAAGTTTAATGGAATTAAAATTAAAGTTTATTGCTTCTAGAGTTTCTAAGAACTCAAAAAGTATCTTAATATTTTTCAACTAATAATAATCCTATTTAGGATCATTAAAACCATAGAAATATGTTGGTTTTCAATGAATAAACTCTGTTGTACAATCTCTGGATTCATTGATTCAAGGTTCCACTACTAGAGTCTGAATTGGCATGGGTGAAAGTACCTATCCCACAACATGGATAGAGTGAACCACAATTTCAAAAGGATTCTATTCTATTAGAGGATTCACCTATTTTGGTTCACCAGTAGATTCATCATGTGGTTTATTTATACATCTTCTCCTAGGAATGAAGATACACAATATCAACAAAGAACACTATAAATATAATCTTGGTTACACAGATTAATAGTTAAAACAGTAGATATCGGAGTATCAATTCCACCAAGTAGAGATCATGATTGGGATTCAAACATAATTAGATCATAAGAAGGTAAAAGACCAGAAATCAGATCAAATTTTTCCTTAAAGACACTTTTTTCCAAGCACCCATGGTGACATATGGCACGTTATGATGAGAGATAGCACAGAACATGCTTGTAACTACATTTAAATACCTACTATTCATACCTATATATTACCCGGAAAACCCAAATACATAATTAAATCAAGGAAATATCCACAACCTATAGGTTTGATACCACATTTTCATGAACCATCTTTGATACCATGGTACCCGGATACCGGATCCGACACTGACATGGCTCGAAGGATATTCCAAATCCCCATGGGTTGGAAACTAGAACTCGGAATCATGCAAGATTTAATAAGGAATTATTAGTACTAGAAACACTACTAGAATTTCTGGTTTTCAAGGAGGGGGACTTTTAGTGGCCACCAATTTGCAGCCGCTGCACTTTAATATCTAAAAAACCTAATTTCCCCTCCCCCCTCCCCGACCCTCGGTGACCCCTCCCCCTGACCTCCGGCGATGCCGACCCCTAGTGACCACGACCCCCGACACCCGACCCCGGACCTCCCAGTGACCCCAGCATCCCCTGGCGAACCCGACCCCCGGCAACCTCAACCCCCGGCAACCCCCACCCCCTTGCCTCTGTGCTGCAACACCCACAACCCTGGCCACCCCCACCGCCTTGCCTCCGCGCTGCGCGCCCGTGACCCCAACAACCCCGCAACCCAGCAACCCCCACCCCCTGCCTCAGTGTTGCACCTTTGGACAGTCCCACTGCTCCCGTCCCCACCAAGCCATGTTCCATCCCTCTGGAAATTCCTCCTTCCTACGTTGGACCCTCCCGGTCTGTTTTTCCCTACCGTGTAGAACCCTTCCACGTTTCGGCCAACATTTCTACTCCTTTCGAGTCCGGCCGTCGAACCCCTTTCGTCAAGTCACTGTGCCGTCATGGATCCGCAATCGAGTCACACCCCATTACCCGTGGTCAAGTCCTACGCATGTAATTTTTTTTATACTTCAAATTTGGTTTTTAAGTTATAATGATATGTGTTTTTTTAGAATTTAAATAAGATATTTAACTTTTGATTTATATTAAATAAAATATTGATAGGATCTGGATTGATATGAAAGATATATTATCAGCTGAATATTATGAGGGGATTAAGAGATTTATGGATTTCACCAACAGATTTCCAAAAGATATGATTAGTTTTCCATGCATAAAATGTTCAAATAGATAACTCTTCAAACAAGGCAGTGTTAGAGAACATTTGTCTTTGGATGGGTTTTTGAAAAACTATAAGACATGGACACATCATGGAGAATATTTTGGTTAATGTCATCTCTTATAATGTATTCATATGAATGTCGATTTGAGAACAATTGATCTGATGAACATAATGCTCAATGATATGATGCGTCAGTTTCAATCTGAAGACAGTAATGTCATAAATGACGACGTCAGATTGAGTAATCCTCGTTCTTCTGCAGATGGAGAAGCATTGAAATTCATTGAAATTCTTGGCGATGCGCATACTGAATTATATCATGGATGCACTAAATTTAGTAAACTATCATTCATCATTGAATTATTACACATGAATGCCTTGAACCAGTGGTCAGACACCTCATTCGACATGTTGTTGGTATTATTGAAGAAGGTACTCCCTACTGGAGCAACAATTCCAGAGTCATTCTATCAATCTCGCAAGTTGACCGATGATCTTGGTTTTACATATGATAAAATTGATGAATGTCACAATAATTATATATTGTTTAGAATAGATAATTCAAAATTAAATAATTGTACTATTTTCTATACATCCAGGTGGAAGACCAATAAGATTAATCAAGGTTGTCAGAATCTTCCTATGAGAGTCTTGAATCAAGGGAAACAAGTTGCCACTAAATAGATGTGTTATTTCCCACTGAAACCGAGACTGAAGAGATTTTTCTTGTCCACTAAAATTGTTAAATTGATGATTTGGCATTCAGAGAGAAAGAAAGTGGTTGATAAATTAACTCACCTGGTAGATACTTTGGTATGGAAAGAGTTTGATCAAATACACCCAGACATTTCCCGAGATGATCTTAATATTCGACCGGGTTTGGCAGTAGATGGTTTCAACCCATTTAGGTCCATGGTTGGTGCAACACATAGTACATGGCCAGTGGTGTTGGTTCCTTACAACATTCCCCCATGGGTATGTATGAAGAAACCTTTTTTGTACTGTCAATTCTAATTGATGGACCGAGATGACCTGGTGATAAAATCGATGTATATATACGACCTTTGATTGATGAGCTGCAAGAATTTTGGGCCGATGGTGTAATGACTTTTGACTCGGCAGCTAATGAATGTTTTAGTCTTTGGTCCTCTTCGTTATGGACAATTAATGATTTCCCAGCATATGCTAATATATCAGATTGGAGTACAAAAAGAGAATTCTCTTTCCCTTGTTGTAATATGAGTAGGAAATCTATATGGATTAAGCACTTTAGAATGTGGTCATATATTGGTCACATATGATTTCTTCCTCCATTGCACAGGTTCAGAAAAGACCGTGTACCATTTTATGGGAATAGATAGTATGACCCATCACCACAAATACTGTCTGGGGTTGAAATTTGTGCACAACTTGATCAATAAAACATCTGTACAATGTATGATTTTCAAGATTTATTGGTTCCTACATTGCCTTATATTACTTCTGCAAATAGAAAACGAAGTCACAATTAGAAGAAACAAAGTATTTTTTTTAATTGCCTTATTGGAAATATAATATTTTAATACATAATTTGGAAGTGATGTACATTGAAAAAAATGTATGTGATAATATTTTTTGCACCATTTTAGGACTCAAGGGGAAATCAAAGGATAGTGCTAATGCTCGAAGTGATTTTCAAGATATAGGATTGAGAAAACCTTTACATTTACAGCTGGGTGAAGGTAATCGAGCATACATGGCTGCTGCATAGTACACAATGAGTAAAAAAGACAAACAAACATTTATATCAATTTTAAAGACCGTTAAGGTTCCAAATGGTTATTTCTATAATATTTTGAATCGTGTGAATATGACGAGCCTGACATTATAGGGTTTGAAATGTCACGATAATCATATTCTACTTCAACATATAATTCCTATAGCAATTCGCGATTACATACCTTCTCAGGTTGTTGAGTCGTTGATTGGAGTTTTTAATTGTTTCAGACAGCTCTTTTCTAGGAATCATCACATGAGAGATTTGAAAAAACTACAGGATATGATTGTACTTGAAATATGTCACCTAGAAAAACTCTTTATGCTATCTTTTTTGATGTCATGGTGCACCTGACCGTGCATTTAACTAGTGAAGTCATTGTTGGTGGTCTCGTGCAATTCATGTGGATGTATCCAATAGAGCGATACTTAAATACATTGAAAAGGTATGTGCGCAACAAAGCTCATCCGGAAGCCTCAATTTCTAAGGGATATTTAATGGATGAGTGTACTAATTTTAGTGCATCATGTATTGATGAGGTTGAAACAAAGATAGATAAACCGTCCCAGAATGACGAGGGACCAATTGGAGAAGAAATAACATTTGATATGCGGAACAATGAGTGGGTTCAAGCTCATTGATATGTGTTGTTCAACACTACATCAGTTATTCCATTGATACAGTAAGTTTCATAGTTGATGTGTATTTTTTTCTATATTTATTTTATTGCTTACCTTATATTGTGTTGTGATTTAGGATGCATATCGCTGATTTGAAACGTGAAAGGCCCCATGCAACTGACTATCAAATCCAAAAACATCATTTCAACACATTTCATGAGTGGTTCAAGACTCATGTACGTATAATAGAATTAATATTTTTATAGTGAAACTTAGTTTTATTTTTAAAATCCTTTATCTATGAAATTATATATGTGAAATTTGCAGATTCAAAAGTTATGTGATTCAACCCAGCATGTGAGCGAAGAACTCAACCAACAATCTGATGGTCCATTTATTACAGCTCGTCGCTACAAGTATTTGGATGATAACAAATTCCAATTTCATGTTAGCGATGTTGACATGAACCAAGCCACACAAAATAGTGGTGTTGGTTGTTAATTTGTTTGTGCGGGTTATTATTATGGATTGTTGAGAGATATTATTTAGGTTATTTATGGTCGTGGATTAAAACAAATATTGTTGGGGTGTGATTGGGTCGATCCAGTTCATGGAACTAATGTTGATAACTTTCAATTTACATTAGTAAACCTTAACAATATGCTATATAAAGATGACTGAGTTAGAAATGATCACTTCATACTGACATCGTATGTAGAACAAGTTTACTTTGTCTTCATTGACTCTAATTGGAATGTTGTGGTGAAAATGTCTAGAAGATGGGTTTTTTCTGATTGACCAAGGGGAACCTGAAGTTGTTGCATTTCCTGATCAAACACTTGACCAAACAACAGAAGTTGTACGAGATGAAGATATAAAATTGGCCAGATAGATAGTTGAAGGAGATACGAGATACATGCATGATTAGTGAAAATTGTAATTATAACCCCAGTTATTATTTCTAAAAATATTTATGAGTTATATATGTAAAAAAAATTCTTCATTTAACTATAATTTCTTTTAATGTAGGTATGTCACAGGGTGGTCCCAGTGGTTCACCTGATGTTGTTAGTATGTATGTTTTCATTTTTCTAAATTAATTGATTGTAATTTTATGTGCATATTTCTCTAATAGTTTATACTCATTAATTTATATTGTAATTGAATTATGAATTTATGTTTATTAGGATCTAGTGCTTCTTCCAGCAGACACAGGGTTCCTGGTAGAGGGGATCGATCCTAGAACTCTGGAGCATGATTGGATGTGTTATTTGATGACACATTTTATCCAGTTGGAGATGGTGCTACTGCATTGAGTCATCAGTTTGGGCATATGATATGAGACTCACACAGATTCCCTCTGAGGACTTGTGACTGGAAAACATACCCCATTTCTCCTTATGTTTCCTTAATCATATTTTTCCCTGCATTTCACCATTTCTGGAGCCCACTCATAGTACATTACTCCTCTCCTCCACATTCGTTGATCTCATCCAATATTTGGGTGGTTTTATTACATAAAATTTCAGTAGAGATCCATAGTTAATTATATACATACTCAGCATTTTATTCTTTTATTCTCTCACATTCAAGTGGTGACCATTGTTTAATTCTAATATTCCTTATATTCGGGATATTTATGAACATATTTGATATGTCTCTTTTAATATCATTGTATGGGATGATATGCGATGGGTGGTTCATAATAGTGGTGAGTTATAATGTCTATGTCCATTCCCCTAAAGTATCTCCATCATATTTTGGGTTGTTATGTGTAGTCACTCCACATTACATATTTGTTGACCTGAAATTAAATTAATTTTTTTGCCTCTAGCTAATGTGATAAAAACATGGTTGGTCCACAATAAAAATGTTGTCTTTTAGTACACCACTGTTAATTCTTTTAATATGGTGAGATATGATTGGGACTGAGAACTAGATTAATTAGATTGTGTGTTATAGGATGGCCCTTGGTAATATAATGGGACACCTCTAAATGTGTCTTCGCTTGGAGAACCCCTAGGACATGGTAGTTATCATGTCCCCAGAAATTTTAATTGGAAAATTTGAAATGTACAAATTAGGTGATCTTGGAAAAAATTGTAATATTTTTTGTGCTTAAATAATTGAATAATAAATTTTTTATTATTATCTAGAAATATTTTTTCTTCTTGGAATGCCTTGTAATTTTTCATTGATTTTATATGATTTTTAATTTTAAATTAACATTGATAAGCTTCACATTCCTTTGAGGGGACCACATTAATGTGGAATTTTTAAAAAAGGATTGGATTTATTTATTTAAAAATCTAATAAAATTTATTGAGTGATACACAAGATTCTAGAGAGATTTATTCTAATTAATTAAATATGGAAGATCCCCCAATGCATTTATTTATTTTCCACACTTATTGAATGGAATAAATTAATGTCATGGATTTTCTAAGGGTACCATTTGGAATGTATTTTGATGATCTCCCTAGATTTATTATAATCATTATTGTTGTTGAATTAATTTTATATGAGACATGGAATGCAATATTGATCTTCTTATGATTTTCAAGGGTGGATTTTTTATTTAAACTAGAGTGATGGTTTTTCTTCAAATTTTCTGGATCAGAATTCCGTTTATGATCTTTGTGGGTTCCCACATGTACTTGATTTACATTTCGACTATGATGTGACCTGGAATAGAAATTTGAAAACTTAATTTCATCATGGTTAGACATTGATGAAATTTGAAATAGGTAATGTTGACCTTGGTTGTCCACTATATATCTAAGGTACGACATGGTTATTTTTATTTTTATTTCTATGTATTATTACTATCAAAATCATGTATTTAAGACCATTGTGATTGGCACAAAAAGGCATCAATTTTATTATACATCCTTGGTTGGGTCCTATCAATTTTCTCTTACACCAGACATGCACCTATATTTGTTACATGGGTAGAATTCATGGATATATGTCTAAAAAATGGTAATAACCCTACTATCAATAATTTTTTTTCATGGCTTTGTTGGATTTTGGTAGTGAGGAGAATGGATAGAGTTAGAGAGTTCCATATTTTTTTATCCCATGACTATTTTCATTACCTTTACTTTTAGACTTTTAATAAATTACGTGAATGATATGTATATCATACATGTTTTGTGTGTAGAATTATAATGATATTTCATAGGACGAGACATAGTGTTTTAGTTCAGGATGGTTAATTATTACGGTACTCATATTTATACATGATTTTTTTATCTAGTTTATTTCTATACATTTATGTTTTGAATTCTAGTTACAAGGGAACAATATCCTCATTGTAACGTAATAGGCCCTCACTATAATCTGTAAGTATCTAGTGTATGGATATTCTTAGTGGGGGTATGTGGTTTGTCATCTCAAGGAACCAATTCAGTGTCATATTTATTAGAGAATTACAAAATGGCCTCCGATTGGAAGTAAATTCAATGTTTAATTTTTCATGATATTATTATTATTATTGTCCCATCTACTGACACTTTTTTTAACAGGATAATTTTACAACTTGTCCAGATGAGTTTTGGGCTGTATGTATGTCTAGATGCAAAAAATTATGGAAGGATTACAATTAAAGGGTGAAGAGAGATCACTTGACACCGTTTACGGGTGTTCCAGACATTCTATAGCGAGTCCCTCCAGACATTCTTACTGCACAGTGGCAGGATTTGGTTGCGTTTTGGTCGAGTGAGGCAGTGATGGTAAGATTTATTACTTCTAATCTATAAATGACTAATTTTTCAAATGTCTACTAAGTAAATATGTTGAATGTAGACCGAGTCTGCTCGTCATTCACATAATCATCCGATACAGGGCATGCCTTTCGGACTTGGCACTCGACATGTGTCACAGCTCAGACATGATGTGAGATTAAAATTCACTACTTCAATCATATTTTATAAATATTGTAGTATAACATGGTGAACCTCTTTATTATAGTTACACCAATGTGGTGAGCCAATCGATCAGATGTCTATATGGATGAGGACTCGTAGGGTGGGTGATCCCGATGTTGCCGGTGTTATAGTAGGAAAATTATTTACTAACAGATTTATTTATAATTTATATAAATTGTTAATATTTTTTCATGGATTCATTATATGCTACAGGCTCTGTTTGACACATTGTTAGCAGAGTTTCCAGAGGACAAAAATCGTAGTACTGTGCGTAGAGATGAAATATTTCACCATGTCGTGGGGTGTGACGATCATGGTTATTCTTTGACTTAAGATGGTGGTGTCCCACGATGTGAAGTTGTTAGAGAAGATGTGATTGGTTCATGCATAGAGTCAGGGATACACACACATGCTAAGATAGATGCATCCATGTAGGATATGCGGCACAATTATGATGCACAGTTTTAGTAGTTACGTGCAGAGTATGAGGAGAGGTTGTAACAGATGGCATCATGTATCGATGATATGACGACGCAACAAGTGGCACCACAGGTAAAAAATTAAACACACCATACTAAGATTGTGTTTTAGAGATATGTTTAAGATATATAATATTGATATATATTACATTCTCCTAATACAGCTGGTGGAAATCGCAGTGATATTGATGATCTAGATGAGAATGAACCCTACGCAGCAGGTAATTTCATTTGTGATTATGAATTCTCTAGAAGTTTTTATATCATTGGTGAATATAATTTTACTTTTTGACCTAGATTATTTTGTTTTAGTATTTCTTAACAGAAACCACCGTTCAACATTCTATTTATTATCCATGATGTGTACGCGCAGACGACACATCAATCAGACGTGTGGTTTGCGTGGTACGACTCAATATGCGTGTTTTATGTGATGTGCGCGCTTCATAAACGCCTGTGGGTGTGGTCCAAATGGGCCGAACAAAGTCGTAATGGCCTTAAATCAGATTAAAAATATATGTGAGTGAATTGTGAAGTGGTCGAGCATACGACACATCAATTGGACGTGTCGTGTGCCCACAGTGACTGAGGACGCAGTTCTTGTGTCATAAACGGCCAAAACGGACGTCTAACATTCAAATTGATAGAGGAAGACCTCGTATTGACCTGAAACCACCATCAAACATTCTAATTATTATTCTTGACATGTACGCGCAGACAACACATCAATCGGACGCGTGGTTTTCACGGTACGACTCAATATGTGTGTTTTAAGTGTTGTTGGCGCTTCAAAAACGCCCGTGGGGGGGGGGGGCCAAATGGTCTGAACGAAGTCGTAAAGATCTGAAATATGACAAAAAATACAGGTGAGTGAATTGCGAAGTGGTCGAGCATACGACATGTCAATAGGACTTCTCGTGAGCCCGTGGTGACCGAGAACACAATTTTGGTGTCATAAATAGCCAAAACGGGCATCTAACAGTCAAATTTATAGCGGACGACCTCGTATTGACCTAAATCCACTGTTAAAAATTATAATTATTATTCATGACAAGTACGTGAAGACGTAATGTCAATCGGGCGTGCGGTTTTCGCGGTACGAATCAATATGCATGTTTTAAGTGTTGTGCGCGCTTCATAAACGCATGTGGGGGTCCAAACGGGTTGAATGAAGTCGGAATGGAATGAAATCAGACAACAAATACGGGTGAGTGAATTGTGAAGTGGTCGAGTAGATGGCATTTCAATCGGACGTGTCGTGTGCCCGCGGTGACCGAGAACACAGTTCTGGGGTCACAAAGCCAAAACGGGCGTCTAACGGTCAAATTCATAGAGAACGACCTCAGATTGACATGAAACCACATTGCAACAACAAAATTATTAATCTTGATGTGTACGCACAGACTTCACATCAATTGGACGTGCAGTTTGTGCGGTAAGGCTCAATATGTGTGTTTTATGTGCTGCACGTGTTTCATAAACGTGCGTGGGGGGTCCAAATGTGTCGAACGAAGTCGGAATGGCCTGAAATCAGACAGAAAATACGAGTGAGTGATTTTCAATGTGGTCGAGTAGACGGAATGTCATTCGGACGTGCCGTTTGCATGCGGTGACCGAGAACGCAGTTCTGGTGTCATAAATGGACAAAACGGGCGTCTAACGGTCTAATTCATAGCGGAAAACATCATGTTGACCTAAACCCACCGTGAAACATTATATTTATTATTATTTATGTGTACGAATAGAAGACATGTCAATTGGACGTGTGTTTTGTGCGGTACGACTCAATATGCGTGTTTTAAGTGCTGTGCACGCTTCATAAACGCGTGTATGGGGGAATCCAAATGGGCCGAACGAAGTTAGAATGGCCTGAAATAAGACAAAAAATATGGGTATGTGAATTGTGATGTGTTCGACCAGACGGCACGTCAGTCGGACGTGTCGTGTGCCTGCGGTGACCGAGAACGCAGTTCTGGTGTCATAAACGGCCAAAACAGGCGTCTAAGGGTGAAATTAAAAGGGGACGACCTTGGATTGACCTGAAAACACCGTGAAAATTATAATTATAATTCTTGATGTGTACGCGTAGATGGCACGTCAATCAGTCATGCGGTGTGCACAGTATAGCTCAATATGCATGTTTTAAATGATGTGTGTGCTTCACAAACATGCATGGGGGGTCCAATCGGGCCGAACGAAGTCAGAAGGTTTTGAAATCACACGAAAAATATGTGTGAGTGATTTTTGAAGTGTTTAAGTAGACGTCATGTCAATCGGACGTGCAGTGTGCCCGCAGTGACTGATAACGCAGTTCTAGTGTAAAAAATGGCCAAAACGGGCGTCTAACGGTCAAATTCATCGCGTATGACCTCAGATTGACAGGAAACCACCGTGAAAAAATCTAATTATTATCCGTGATGTGTACTTGCAGATAGGACATTAATAGGACCTGTGCTTTGTGCGGTAAGGCTCAATACGTGTGTTTTAAGTGCTGTATGTACTTCATAAACGCGCGTGGGGTGGTCCAAATGGGCCGAACGAATTCGTAATGGCCTAAATTCAGATGAAAAATATGGGTGAGTGAATTTCAAAGTGGTCGAGTAGACGGCACGTCAATCGGACATGCTGTGTGCCCCCGATGACCGAGAACGCAGTTCTGGTGTCATAAATGGCAAAAACGGGCGTCTAACGGTCAAATTCATAGCGGACGACCTTTGATTGACCTAAAACAACCGTGAAACATTCTAATTATTATTCATGATGTGTATGTGGAGACGCCACATCAATAGGACATACGGTTTGCATGATACGGCTCAATATGTGTGTTTTAAGTGATGTGCGTGCTTCAAAAACGCGCGTGGGGGGGGGGGGGGGGAACGGGCCGAACAATGTCGGAATGGCCTGAAATCAGACGAGAAATACGGGTGAGTGATTTGTGAATTGTTCAAGTAGACGTCATGTCAATTGGACGCGTCGTGTGCCCGCGGTGACCAAGAACACAGTTCTGGTGTCAGAAATGGCCAAAACTGGCGTCTAACAGTCACATTCATAGCAGACGACCTCGGATTGATATGAAACCACTGTGTAATAATCTAATTATTATTCGTGATGTTTATCCACAGAAGGCACGTCAATGTGATGTGCGGTTTGTGCGGTAAGTCTCAATATGCGTGTTTTAAGTGCGGTGCGTGCTTCTTAAATGCGTGTGGGGGGTCCAAACGTGCCGAACAAAATCAGAATGGCCTGAAATCATACAAAAAATACGGGTGAGTTAATTTTGAAGTGTTTGAGTAGACGGAACATCAATCGGACATGTCGTGTGCCCGCGGTGACCAAGAACGCAGTTCTGGTGTCATAAACGGCCAAAATGGGCGTCTAACGGTCATATTCATAGTAGATGACCTCAGATTCACCTGAAACAACCGTGAAACATTCTAATTATTATTCGTGACATGTACGCGCAAACGTCACCTCAATCAGACATGCGGTTTGCGTGGTACAGCTCAATATGCGTGTTTTAAGTGATGCACGCGCTTCATAAAAGCACGTGGGGGGTCCAAACAGGATGAAAAATGTCGGAATGACCTGAAATCAGAATTCAAATACGGGTGAGTGATTTGTAAAATTGTCGAGCAGAAGACATGTCAATTAGACTTGTCGTGTGCCCACGGTGACCGAGAACGCAGTTCTGGTGTCATAAACGGCCAAAACGGGCATCTAATGATCAAATTCATAGAGGATGACTACATATTGACCATAAATCACCGTGAAACAATCTAATTATTATTTGAAATGTGTACGCGTAGATGGCACGTCAATCAGATGTGCGGTTTGCGCGGTAAGGCTCAATATGCGTGTTTTAAGTGTTTCTCGCGCTTCATAAATGTGCGTGGGGGGGGGTCCAAATGGGGCGAACGAAGTCAGAATGGCCTGAAATCAGACGACAAATATGAGTGAGTGAATTTCTAAGTGGTCGAGTAGACGACACATCAATCAGACATGTCGTATGCCCGCAGTGACTGACAACGCAGTTCTGGTGTCACAAACGGCCAAAACGGGCGTCTAGCGGTCAAATTCAGAGCATACGACCTTCGATTGACCTAAAAACATTGTACAACATTCTAATTATAATTAGTGACATGTACACACAGACATTTTGTCAATCGGACGTGCGGTTTTCGCAATACGACTAAATATGCATGTATTAAGTGATGTGTGTGCTTCATAAACGCGCGTGGGGGGTGTCCAAATGGGCCGAACAAAGTCAGAATGGCCTGAAATCAGACTACAAAGACGGGTGAGTGATTTGAGAAGTGGTTTAGCAGACAACACGTCAATCGGACGTGACGTGTGCCCGCGGTGACCGAGAACGCAGTTCTGGTGTCATAAACGGCCAAAACAGGCATCTAACGGTCAAATTCATAGCAGACAACCTCGAATTGATCTGAAACCACCGTTCAACAATCTAATTATTATTAGTGAAGTGTATGCGCAGACGGAATGTCAATCGGACATGCGGTTTGCGCGGTACGGCTCAATATGCGTGTTTTAAGTGCTGTGTGTGCTTCATAAATGTGCGTGAGGGGTCCAAACGGGCCGAACGAAGTCGGAATGGCCTGAAATCAGACAAAAAATATGGGTGAGTGAATTGGGATTTGGTAAAGAAGACATCATGACAATCGGACGTGCCATGTGCCCACGGTGACCGAGAACATAGTTCTGGTGTCATAAACGACCAAAACAGGCGTCTGACGATCAAATTAATCGCGGACGACCTCAAATTTACCTGAAACCAATATAAAACTATCTAATTAGAACCATAGAATTAATTATTTTTTATTTTTAATACAGTAATCAATATTATGAATACATTTTCAAAATCAAATACATTAGATCTATTACTGTATGTTTGAATTTAAATATGTTAATTTGTTTCAATTATTTGTTTTCTAGGTTTTATTTGGTACTAATTTTGTTATTAAATTTTGTTATGCAGTTATATTTGATGATGGATGTGGAGCTTGGAAGATGACTGATGAGATTTATTTGGGTATATATTATTGTGTAATTGAATTTTTTTTTAAAAAAAATTTAAAATCTATAGGGGCCTCCATTTGGCGGTCACTAAAGGGATAGCATTTAGCGGCCTCCATTCGACAGCCGCTCATGGTTTGGGCTACAGTGACCACAAAATGGCGGCCGCTAAATCCTATCCGGGTTTGCCTACATTGTATGCCAAGTGGCAGTTGCTAATAGCTACAGCGATGGGGAAAAGCGGCCACTATAGACCTTTAGCGACGACTTTTGGTAGCCCCTAAAGGTCATCACTGTACAAGTGAGAATATTAGAAGTAAAAATATTCATGTTAGTATGTTCGACAGTCCAAAAAGTTAAGGTACCTAGAACACATAGGTAAGATAGTACCCAAATAGTACATCATCAAGTGAAAAAATATCGTACATGATAAAACTCAAATAAAAACCCATATAAAAACTAGATCAAATATCCACTGGTCACCTCCATTACTCTGGGTCCCATGTATCAAGAACATCCACCACCTCCATGTGGTACTTTTACTTTTCTCAAACACGACATAAGTTAATTTATAAACACTTAAAGGAAAATATTGGGTGTGAGCGATAAATCTCAATAGGGCATCTCCAAGTGTTTCATAATAAATTCCATAACAATTAAACAAAATATTATATATATTTAAATAAATAATGAATTCCATGGAATTCACACATTTCAATAAAACATGATTTTTTAATCAAATTACGGTAGATACATAACAAATGGGATAAATAATCATTTTATAAAAAATAGTTGGCATGAATAAAACTATTCCATAAATCAATGGCATGTAGTCATCAAATCAATTATATCATATCACAATGTAACAAGACCAGGGGTGTTTTAGTTTCTGGTAATTGGATCGTCACACAACTCATTAGTGATCTCTTCTAAATATTTGAAAATGTCCCATGGCTCAGTCCATCAAGTCTCAACTCCCCATCAATGAAAAAATCATGCTTCAGTATATTTATGTCTCCATTTTCATCATCAATACAGATCTAGAGAGTCATATAAAATCATTCTTATCCTAATAACCAACTGAATACCTAGGATCAAATTTTCTCCAGTTAGTTAATAAATCAATAAATCCTAGGAAAATCAATCATTTCAGATAAAATAGAAATATAATTTCCCATTTTCACTTTTCAACATGTCTTTCTCATTAAAAAACAAAGTCATAGGTTTTCATCAATTAATTACATTTAAAATCAAATTCTAATTTAATATTTTTCTCTCAAAAATAAATTTATGAATCGAGACACCAATTTCATTCTCTAATCCACCAAAGAATATAAATTCTATTGAAATTTCGAGTTCACAATCATCAAGTCTTTTTTAAAATCATCCATCAATCATCCCAACTCTTGGTTTTTAAAAAATTTAAAAACTCATTCCAAATAATTAAAGCAATTTAAAGGATTAAATTTTAGGTAAAAATCTGTTGGAACCACATTTATTTAATCAACGATCAAATCAAAACATGCAATGAGAAATTCCCATGATGAATGAAGGAACATGCAACCAACACAAAATTATTAGTTCAGAAACATCAATATCACATTACAATTTAATCCAAAAACATGAGATCATATTTCTTTCAAATAACGGTAGAAAAGAGGAGGATAAAACCATTAAGGGGAAAGTCACCGAGAATCAGAAACTAAAATGATCCATTAAGAAAGGATGAAAATTCCCACCAGAGACTAGAGGAAGCATAGGGTTCTCAAGAGGAGCATCTATAAATTCCCCAAAGAAATCATTTGTGGATCAAAGATAGAACAACTGAAAATGAGTCATTTAAAATGTAATTAAAGGAATTATGGTGTAAATTCATCTAGTTTTACATACACTAAAATTGAATTATGCTAGGTTAAAAATCATGAAAAAATATTTATAGTGTAAGTTCATTATTTTCAGTGTAAAATAGTCTGCACCGTAAGGAATCTTAATGTTTCTAGTGTGTAAAAAATTAGTTTTTAAATAAATAAATAAATGAATAAAGCCATTATATAGAAAATGACTAGAAAGAGGCCTATAGAAATTCACACAACCCCAAACTCACCCTCGACCCAAAAAGAGTACCCTATAAAAACCTTCCCATATTTATACTAAGACTCCAATAATTCAAATGAACATACATGACAGAACTTTATGTCATTTTACTTGAAAAAGATATTCATTCTAGAAAGTCTCAAAATACTAAAAAAATGGAATCAAAATAATAGTAAAGAAGTTCCTGATTAAAGATAATGAGATTTTTTTAGTTAGAGTGCACTCATTTAAGTCAGAAGAAAATGAAATGGTTTCTTGAACCAATGTTCTCATATATGGAACATACTTCTTATTATGCACCACATATTCTTTATAATGGTATATCTACTTCTTATTTAATATTTAAAACGTGATCCTAAAATTATTCATGGAATTTATTTTTTTATTTGAAATCATATACTTTATAGGGTTTTTACTCGAATGTTTGTACGGATGTATTGTTTTTTTGAGCCTCAATTCTGATTATTTGACACCGTAAACAATTTTTGAACCATGTTTTCATTATATGGTGTATTTAATACCCATTGATATATCTTTTCCAAACATTAATATTTTTCCTAGTATATACTAAACAATATAATTTTCACTTATTTAAAAGGCTATTGATTTAATTGTTCCTTATGTAGTATGGAATTTTCATAACTCATCATTTATTCATTGAGATATGATCCTTCTATAGAACATCTTTCATATATGTTGGGTACATTCAACCCACTATTTTATTTTTGGTATTAAGTCACCATTTTCTATAGTTTTACGTTCATATCAAATAGACCCTTTTCAAATATTTTTTTTTCTTATAGAGTATGAATCTATAAGGGATATTGATAGCTTAAATATAATTTCTTTTAGTTATTATGTTTTATTTTTATTTTTCCATTCCATGCTTGGGTTCCCCCATAATAATACTTTATTATCTATTATTTTATAATCCTCTTGAGAAAAATTTTGTTTTAATACATAGAAGGTTTTATTACAAATTGTGTAATGTTGGTTTCCAACAATTTTAACTTCAAAGTATTAAAAATTTCCTTTCATAATCATATGTTTAATCTTTGGATTCACATTTAGTATAGAAAAAATTATGTCATTTTCAATGATCTATTATTGGAGATTCTTTATGAAATTGATTTTTTTTTAAAATCTTATACTTTACTATTTTAAAATTTATATTTAAAAGAGTGAATAATGTTTATATTATAAAACAATTTTTAAAATGTTTTCTAAAATCATTTATGTGTCTTACCAACTATATTCATTTTCATATTCCAAATATTTTACACACATGTTATTTATAATAAATGTTTTATTCTTTAAAAATATGTATATTTATAATATGTGGCATTGAACTCATGGTATAAGACAATTGGATTTTTGATATATTATTTTGTGATTCCATTCAAAGAATTAAATTACATTCATCTATGTCAACATCCATATGAGAATCCTTTATAACATTGGATATATGTTATTTTGATATTGTCCACCTTATTTCTCTAGATTTATTATGTAATTTTATTTTCTATAAACTATAAGATACTTAACATGATTTTTTGTTCCTAACCATCCATCGTGAATATAATAATCAGGAACCCACACTCCCAGATATAGCACTAAAAACATAAAATTTACATTTATGGCTTTGATACTGTTAAAGGTGACCTAATTTTTACCATCTAAAAACCAAAAACATCAAAAGTAAATATTGGATCAATTATATAACCAAGGAACTTTAAGGTTTATTATAATAGAGAATTATGACAAACTCTTACAAAAAAATACCCATATGTTTAAATGATAATTTCTCCCACTTAACCATTATTTTATTATTTCACTTGAAGCCATCATCATAATACATTGAAACCATTATACACATAATTAATTCAACATCATTTGTGATAAAATGGGAAAAAATAAACATAAAAGGGTGAGATCAAATGATCAGTAAGGGTAAAAATATGCATTAATAATTAAATTTCATCAGTTGGAATAGGATATGCATAAGGGTATAATGAAATAATAAAATATCATGATCATAACATAAGAATTTTCATACCCATCAATGACTAGATCATTAAATATGAAAAAATGGGATAATGATTTAACAAAGGAAAGATTTATCAAATTCAATAATAATAATCCATGTGATATTAATCATGATCAAAGGAAACATTTATAACCCATAAAAATCATAATGAAAATGTGTCAGTATTTTGTATAATCATCTTCATAAAAAATTTAAAACTATTGTTATAAAAATTTGGATCCTAGCTAAATCCATAGGAGAAACCCATCATTAATTTCCTCCTTCTTATCTATTAATATTGGAAACATTACCCAATGCATTAGAGCACTGTCTATGTATACCCCTCGAATAATATATATTAAGATCACCCAATTAAATATAGGGAGACCAATAATATAAGCTATATAGGGATAAATTTTAATCAATAATGAGGCTTAACCCTTTATATAAGATGTATTGTTCTTTCCCGTAATGTCCATGTAGCATTATTGGGTAAATAATTTAGAAGAAATCCCTTTTCAATAACACTAATTTTTAATTTTATTTCACATATTTATAAACCTAGGTAAATAAATAGGTTCCATAAAAATCTATTTGATACATGATTACCCCTTGGAAAATAAATGGGTTCTATAACTTTTTCATTGAAAAATTATTAACCCAAGAAAAATAAATAGATTCCATAATAATATATTTTAAATAATATTAATCTGTATGGAGAAATAATAATGACTATAGCATTAAAAATTATCAAAATTTGAGCACTTGTAATAATAGTTTTTTTTGATATTGATGAATGAAATAACTTTAAAAGATCATTAAAATCATTTTTGAGGAAAATAACCATTTATTTCTAAAAATAACTTTTTAAAACATAAAATTCGTAAAATATTGTGAAAATAAGTTTCTTTGAAAAAAAATTTAAATACATATAAAGTAAAAATCATTGGAAATAGTAGATCTGATAGTGGGAAAATCAATTCACTTAAAAAATGTCAAAAATAAACATTATTTTCAAAACATTTAAAAAATGGAGTCAAAAGTGACCCATTTAGAAAATGTTAAGAAATTTAATTTTAAAACATTTTAAAATATTGTAAAAGATCATGTAAAATGGATTTAGGAAATAATTTATGATTATCATAGAACATAATTGATTTTTTTATAAAAACAAGAATTTAGAAGAAAAAGATACCAAATATAAAATAAAATACAAGATTACAATCAATTGAAAATGGATTCTTAATGATTATTTAATCAATAAGGGAGAAAATGGAAAGAAAAAATGTTAACCCAATTCTTTATCTATCAAAAAGAATTATGTGGTTTAGGAAAATGAGAGCATTGAATTTCCTCCTAAGGATCCATGATCATAAAAAAATCCCAAAAGAAAAGATATTATAACATAAAGCATTTGCCACATTGGTATCCCATCAATTGTAAGCTCCATTAAAAAATAATGTAAAATGAAACATTACATATTAAAAACATTATTATATTCATGTCATTAAATATAATTGTAAAAATAGATAAAGCTCATAAAATAATATAGGCATGTAACATTAAAATAATCCTCATTGAAAGGAAATTGAAATGTAGTCTCTTATAACTTTGGTAATATATGGATCAACACCCCAAAAAAGACATAAACTCATAAAGATTTTCAAAGTACAAATAATTTCATAAAAAATAATAATAAAAATTCATGGTCATTATATACACAGTACAATAAAAATAAGTGGTTAATAAGAAATATGTCTCACATAAGTAAATTATAGATGAGAAAAAAATCACTTACCATGAGTTTAGACATTCCTTTTATGCCCTTTATCAAATTTATAATAAAATTACATTAATTATTTTATATATCAATAAAAATTTCTATCTTTAACACATTAAAATTAATTAATTTTTTATTACATATTTAAATACTTAATCAATTATGTGCACTTCAGTTTTTTTGAGGACGCTCGATTTGTTGTTTCAAAATGGCTTTGGTGAGTTGTTCATAGTGAAAGAATCCATTGATTAAAAATATATAAAATAAAAATAATGGAATATTTATCATATTTGTCATTAATTTTAATTCTTAAACCAATAATTATTTATGGTTATGAGAAAATAACTATGTTATGATCTTACAGATAGTTGGACATACGTACACATGAGTAACGTTTCCATTCTCTAAGGATCAAAATGAAAAGAATTTATTTATTATTTTATCTTTATATAATTTTGAAATATCATAAATTCCATATTATTTATTTAAATATACATATATATATAATTCATATTATTTAGTGATGCAAATAGAGACACATTACTTCGTGGAGGTGGTTGTGCCCACGTACACATGAATAACATTATCATTTTTATGTTTAAGAAATAAAATCATATATTATATTTTAAGACTGAAAAATATGTAATAAATGTTATAATTATTTCATTTATATAAAATAAATTCACTAAATTTATCCTTATTACCTTTCCTATAAAGAGTTAGTGAAAAGGGAATCACATTTCTTCGAGAGCCAGTAGTCCGACGTACACCTGAACGGTGTAATCATGTACCCCGTATAATAGAAAGTAAGGAGGTATATATGACATTATAAATAAAGTGGTATAAATATTTTAAAATATTAATATACATAATTTAAATCCATTATTATAAAAATCAATGATAGGTGATGATGAAAAATGAATGACATCGGTTCGCGAGGTGGTAGTCTTCCGTATACACGAATGATGATTTCATATCCCGTTTAAGGGAAGAGGAAATGGATTTATGATAAAGAACATAAAAAAATAACATATAATTATATTTGAGATATAGTTTTTATTATATAATCATAATTGAATAATATTTAAATAATACAAAATAAAAAATAAAAAAAAATTGCATGGTTAAGCATGATACCTCTTATTTGGACAACCTCATAAGGTAATCACCAACAACTTTCTTATGATGAATTTATGACCAAAATAAGGGATATAGATCGTGTTTAGGATATTTATAAAGGCTTTTTGTTAGGTATTTTATGATACAATCGAATTTGAAGGTGTTAATAGGAGAGGATAGTGTATGACCTTTTATAAGTGAGGTGGGTTACACACTTGTAATTTTTTGAAATGAAAAATGTGCACCCATGTTTTAAACATTCTAAAGGGATCCAAAATAGACCATTATAAATAATTAGGAATTATAAGGTCTAAATATTTCCTTATAATAGATTTTATAAAAAAATTTAGGTCATTTTGATCATTATATTTTTTGTTTAGCCACTCGCTAAAACTAATTTTACCTTTATCACAATAATTAATTTTTACTGTTTTCAGTTTTTATTATGTTTTGAAATTATGTTGATATTATAATATAATATAAATTATTATTATTAAAATTAATGAATCAATTTTAAAAAAATAAATTTACATATTTATAAAAACATAATTTAAAATTAAATCCTTAGACCTAATGAAAATGCAGGTTTTCAAGAATTATATTTTTCCAGAAAAAAGATGACTGTATAATAACTCTATGAATAATAGTCATCAATGTACAAATATAAATTAATATTTAATTATATATAATATATACATTTCAATCAAATGATTTTTACTTATGGATTACTTTAATTAATTTAAAAGGAGTAACATTATGCACTTTAAAATAGTTTTTAGAAAAATACTATTTTAGACCCAAAAATAAACATATAATAAAATAAAATATAAATATGTTTAAAATGAAATTAAGTTGATAAAATAAATTAATATAATATTTATTTGATTTTAATTGAAATTAAAAACATAATGGGACTTTTAGATTTACTTAATTCAAAAAATGAAATATTTACAATAATTTGTATATTTCATTATTCACTTAAAATCAATATTTTCTAAAAAATCTCAAAAATTCATCTAAAATAAAATTTTATATTCCAAATTAAAAATTGAAGCAAATTTTATCATATAAATTTTCTATATGTTCTAAATATTAGTTATAATATTAATTTTTTTTTAGAATAAAAAATTATCATTTTTGAAGTGAACATATTTTTTAAGAATAGAATTATTTCAATAAAAAATAATTTATTATTTACTAAATACTGATCAATAATTTATATTAAATAAGGAATATAAATTTATATATTTTATAATTTAGTTTATACTATTTATAAGAACTAATTTTAAAGTTTTTTTATAATAGTTATGTATTTCTTGGGCCGTTTAAGCTCGGTGTTGTGTGTCGTATATGCTATCGAGAAAAAAAATCTTGATGTTTCAGGTTCCAAAAGATATCAAAGAGATTAAATTTAATTATAAATAAATATTTCATAATTTATTAGACTGTTACATTCTCATCTATGATCATTTTTATGTGTCTTATACACTATTGAACATAATCATCATCTTCTAAAATCTCTTGGTGTTGCATCCACCCATTTAATAAATTATTTCTTAAAAATTTTAACATTATATATATATTCAATGGTTTGATATTTAAAAATAACTTTATTTTACCTTAGATCATTAAAATATTAAAAACAATTCCTCTTTAAAATAGGTAATGTGAAAAATAAAAATCATTACATAAATAGGATTCTACATACGAGAACATTGGTGGACTACAAAAATATAGTCATAGAAGAAATTAATAAATAATCATAGATATTTATCAAGATCATTGATCATATTAAAGTTAACGATCAATAGAAATTTAAGGAACTAAAAACATTAAATAATTGATTAATTAAAAGACCATAAGTACATTATAAATAAAGGTACTGAGAAAACATTCCATTCCATGATCATTTTCCTAGAGTTGATGAATTCCTTTACCAACTTGACCAAAAACATAGTGAAATAAAATTACTTGAAAGGTATAATTTCATTCTTTAACCAATTTCCACCCCAATATCATCATTTTCTCTAAATATTGAGTATTCAAGATGTTTTTTCATTCTTAAAGAACAAAAATTATATTTTAAAGATAACTATAAAGGGGATAATAAGGATATACCACCTATATTTTGATTTAAAAAAACAAAAATGGTTTAGACATTATAAGATAATTCCAAAAATTAATAAATCTTCATATGATAGGTTAGACTCCCTAATTTAATAGTAATACCCAAAGTTCAAACTAAATTATTCCATAAATAAATAACCCCATATACCAAATAACCTCAATAACCTCACCATTAAAGAGTGTTTTAACCTCAATGGTTATCTCATACCTTAAATCTTACTAGCATAATAGTATAGAGATATTTTTATTAAATAACATTAATCAGTTTATCATAAAATCACTTTTCAATCCAATAGTAATATATGTGATAAAACATGTGTCCCTAAAACCAACTCAATATCAGAGATCACATAAACCATACAGTTCAAAAATACCATTAAAAATATGTCCCAAAAGTAATAGTATTCTTCCTCAAATAATACTTAATAGTTAACCTAATGGTCATATATAATTCAACCCAAAATATCTCTCTAAAGACTTTATTAGTTACTTTATGATCTCTTCTATAAAGACCTAGAGATTCCATATAATCGTTTTTAAATTATTTGGGATTATTTTGTGGACATGAAATATGACAGCACACAATTCTGAGGCCTAGAGTGCCTAGAATGATCAGTGGAATTTTTTTGTTAATCTTTAATTAGCATAGGGGGGAAGTTTTCCTAAAAAAATGGAATAAATATTAAATCGGTGCCCGAATCAGAACTCTGATGACACCATTGCGTTCAGAATATCGGGATTAACCTTGGTGTGACTGAAATTTAGTTGGTGCAGTCTTGTGATGAGAAAACCCAAAAATGACATAATTGTAAATAAAATAATTAAATAAAGTCATTTTATTTTTCATGTCATTATAACTCAGGAAGGGCGAATAAAATTACAAATCTGAGACCACCAATTAGCTCGTGGGGGTATGATTTCTTTAGGCAGATACTAACATTGACCAGCGCAGGCCAACTACATAAATTAGTATTGGGCTGTAAATAAAATAATTAATTATCAATTATTTTGTTGTTAAAATCCATAACTTCAAAATGATAACTCAGATTGAAAATACGAGAGCACCATTGAGTTTGTTGGAACATGTTTACATTAGGCAGAAACTAACCTCGACCGGTGCAGGTCGAGAGTGTATGTTAATAATTTATTGAATTTTTTTTAATGTATTTTTAGTAAATACGTGGACGACACATTATTTCTTTTAACACATTGATCAGATCAAAAATCCAAGAGCACTATTGAATGCACAGCGTCATGATTCTCTTAAGGGATGCTTCACTTTGACCATAGTTTTTCGAGAGAGGAAGTTAGTTTTTTGGAAATTTTTAAAGAATAATAAAATAATAATTTTATTGTTATTTTATCGTTCTTTTCTCCAACAGATGAGTGGCGTTGGCGGAATAGATGACATGTCAAGCCATTAAATGACTTGACTCCTAAAATCCTTCGTAACAATGATGTAGAATTAAGAAGGTTCCTATTAAATTAACCCCCATTAATTCCATGTATGTTACTCACCCTACCCCTCTCCTAGTTAAATGAAGCTTGTGGAGGAGTGTTGGAATAGCTTTACCAAGTGATGAAGCTCTGATAATGTGTCCTGACACCAACCACATAAAGACGAGACAAGTTCTGGCGAGCGGTGATGAGTTCCACCGAATCACGAAACGAAGAATGACAATCGAACGACATCATTGGAGGCTTGTTGTGCGAACGAAGAATGTCTAATCTTCCTCAAACGTAGATGTTATCCAATGATCTTTAGGTAGGGGTTTATTTTGAAATTGTCTTTGATAAATCAAATCCTCTCCCGTTTTCTATCACCATAACTTGGAGGGCGCGGGCCAAATGAACAAGACTCAGACCCTCCACCACTTCGTTCATAGTGTGTGTTAGGTCCACAAGGCTTAATACCCTGACAGGGGGGGAGTGAATCCGGGTATGAGAAATTTAAAATTAAAGCCCGTTATGATCTTTTTTTCTATTAATAAAAACACTCGTCTCTCTCTTTCTCATTGAAAAATATAAAGAGAAAGTAAATCATGCACAAGACACAACAATTTTTACTTGGTTCACCCTAACTGGGCTACATCCAAGCAGTATACACCGGTAATGTTCCGATGTAACAAATCCACTATCAGAACACTATTGTTTACAAGGTTCGGGCTAGATCACTTCTATGCCTAGGCCTACTGCCTTATAAGGTTTAGGGTCATCTCACTCCTTTCCCATGGGTCACTCCCTGTTTCTCTCTCTCTCTCTGGCTCACTACCGGTGGAGAGAATCACCTTCTTCCTCTTACACTGCTCACTGCTCTAGAAAGAATCCATTCACAAATTATTGACCTATTGGTCTCTTCATTATCACTAATGAATGAATCCTAGGGTATATGATAATGCTATATTGAAGTCCAACTCTCACCCGTAGGTGAATCCCACTTTCACCCGTAGATGAATCCCACTTTGCACCGAAGGTATCATGCAATATTCCAGTTTCCATGAAGCCCTGAATCACTGCCACCAATCAACCTCACTTGGCACCCTTCTCTAAGCCGGCGTGCAAGTATCAGCACACAAGTTATAACTGGCATGCAAGTCCACCTCTACCACTTGCGTGACAGAAGATTCTACAACTCCAAACTTGTCTGACACACACCCTTTTATGCCCAAACAAAATTTGGTGCACAACCAAAAACTTCCGCACTTCTTCAAAAATGGCATGAAAGTGTCACCAAACCACTTGCACGACACCCCCGTCATCAACTCAAAACTTGAGTGACTCACTTCCTTCCTCGCCCAAACCACCTTAGGCATTCAACTATCACTTGGCATGCGACTTCTACTTGCGCGACCACACACCACTTTCACGACCACCACACCTACCAGACGAGAGCTCTGATTTTCTATTAGTTTTGAACCAGTTTAGAATGTGGAGGGGTTGTACTGTATTTATAGGCAGTTGGACGCCCTCCGCAATGGTCCTCAAGTCTCCCCTCGGTGCGCTAGTTTCGGTGCGCAAGTCTCTTCCGTGCAAGTCACTTGCACAACCAACCCTAATACATGGGTACCCCTTATCCATTTTCCATATTTTGATGTTCTGAACTTGAAAAAAATTAGGCACACAACTTTCCTCTCTTTCAACTGCACATCTCACGAGTCCCTTTTCCAAAAACCACTTTCCTTCATTTGATGATTATCATGACCAAAAATTTGGCAAACACTAGAAAACAACGCCACCTTGTATATGCTCTTTTTGTACCGCCTCCAGATCATCCATTCCTTTGTAGACGTTCTTGAATCAAACATGGATCGTTAAACACATACCTTGAACTCGTTATACCACCATGAAATACCCTTTGTTGACAAATTTGTATGTCATGGTTTTCTTTTTCAACAATCACAACACAGTTGTCCACTTTGTCAAAAACACAATCACCTCAAAAATTCTTCAATGATACCTTGAGGGATTTTTTCTGAACAATATCCCCCTTTGGGTTTGTTGACAACCCTTCCATAAAAATATACATCGTTAATTCCATAGACACTATTGGCCTATTTTGGTTCTGATAACGATCAATGATTTAATCAACACATACTATAATCCCATATGAGCAATGCTCAGCGTGAGAAACAAGAGTAAATGAAAAGTTCATCAATGAATCACTTCAACTCTGACAACCACTATTGACACCAAACTGATACCAATTTTTGGAAATATTCTTACTGCATTCCAACACCACTCTTCTGATTTTATCACGATCCTCATCTGTCATGATATATCTTCTTTGATAAATCACTTCTAGCATCATCATATTTTGAACACTCCCCCCTTCTCATTTCTCTCCCCCTAACTCGATGCACCACCTTTCAGCTTCTCCCCATATCATTCATGATTTATCAAATAGCCACACTGCCTCTCCCTTGAACAATAACTGTTTTTCCCACTTTGTCAACAAACCCAATGGTCACTCCTTTGCAGTCTATAACAGAGTAGAGAACACATATCAGCACATTAGAAAAAAAACATATCATACCTCGGGGAGAGGGGGGTTCCACATCCACACTCTTTCAAGTGTTGGGAGTCGACTGAACTCATAGAGCCAGTCGATGCCTCTCAAAATCATCCTTGGGTAAGGCCATTGTCATAATTTCTACAACCTATAGCTCTGTAGGGACATACTCCAACTTCACAATTCCCTGCTAAACCTTAACTTTGATAAAATGATATTTTATCTCAATGTGATTTGTCCTCGAATGAGGGACGATATTTTTTCTATGAATTATAGCACTTGCATTATCACACTTTATTGTGATTGGAGACTTCACTTCAACTCCCGTATCTTCAAGCTGCTTCTTCATCCACAATAACTGTGAGCATGCTTGAATGGACGCAATATACCTAGATTCCTCAGTGCTCAATGAAATGCAATATTGCTTCTTTATTATCCAAGAAATACACAATATACAAATATAGAAAGCACCTCCTGACGTTTATTTTCTATCATCTGTTGATCCGGCCCGATATGCTTCTGTGTAACCAAATAACATTGATTGTGATTTTTCATTATACATCAGACCAAAATCCATGGTTCCTTTGATATACCGAAGTATTCTTTTCACTGCTAGCATGTGGCTTTATTTTGGATTGATTTTGTAACGTGCTTCTTGGAATGTGGAAAGAACACAATCAGGTCTTGTTGATGTTAGGTAAAGTAAAATGTCGATAATATACCTGTATTTAGTGATATTAACTTCCCTACCACTGTTATCTTTTGATAATTTCATCTGAGTAGCAACCAGAGTCTTCATTTCCTTGAAATTATCTATCCCAAACCTTCTCAGAACCTCCTTGGAATATTTGGATTGACAAATGAAAGTGCCATTACTGCCTTGTGACACTTGTAAACCAAGTAAAAACATTATCTCTCCCATCATTGACATTTCAAACTCACTTTTCATGAATTTTGAAAACTTTCTGCACTGAGCTTCATCTGATCCCCCAAAAATTATTTCATCAACATAAACTAACACCATAATCCTTTGATTACTATTGTTGTTAAAATATAGATTGTAATCAACTCCACCACATTGAAAACCATGCATCTTCAAATATTTTCAAACCATGAGTACCATGCTCTTGGTGCTTGGTTCATCGCATACAACACCTTCTTCATCCGAAAAACATTATTCGCATCTTCACGAATGAGAAAACCATCTGGCTGCTCAATGAACACCTCTTCTTCTAGAAACCCATTCAGAAATACAGATTTGATGTCCATCAAGAACACTTTGATCTTTCTTTTCATTACTATGGCTAAAAATAATCTGATTGTCTCCACCCTTTCAACTGGTGAAAATGTTTCATCAACATCAATACCCTCTATCTGGGTGTATCCCTTACCCACCAATCATTCATTGTTTCGAATTACTGCATTGTCTTCATTAATCTTATTGCGAAAAACCCATTTAGTCTCGATGATCTTCTTATCTGATGGCTTTGAAACAATCTCCCACATATGATTCTTCTCAATATTGTCTAATTCTTCATTCATAGCATGAACCCAGTACTCATCATCAGCTACATCATAAAAAAAATTCATCTCCACCTAAGATAAAAACAATGTTTGCTGTAATGATTTCATTCTTTGAGTCTGAAATGGAGTTTTCTAATCACCAATGATATTTTTCCTTTCAATTTCAGATTGACTCTTTGGCCTCCTAGCAGACTCAGATTATTTTTTCCTCTTGCTCATAGTCATTATATTCTTCTGAGTCAGCCTCTACCACTTCTACTCCCCCAATGTTGCATACCACTTTATCACTTTCATCCAAAAACTTTTCACCAGGTCATTGAGTATTCTGTTCATTTTCAACTATAGTGACATCATTGCTCTCAAAATTTTTTCCAAGACTTTTTTTGAAGCATTTATATGATTTGATTTTCCCTGATCAGCCAAGGAATGTCCCCTCATCTCCTCATGACACAATCTCCCTGTGATTTTCTTTGTTGAGAATGAAGCCCTTACTTCCAAATATTCGAAATTATTTCAACATTGGATTTTTTCCATACAACATTTCCTAGGGAGTCTTCCCTTCCTTCGGACACAACAGAGACCTGTTCGAAATATAGATCGATGTCAAAACTGCATCCTTCCAAAATTTCTCTGGTAGGTCCTTTTCAATGAGCATTGATCTGCCATGTTTTTCATGATCCGTTTTCTCCTTTCAACCACTCCATTATGTTGGGGAGATCTCACTAATGAAACATGAAGCCTTATCCCATGTTTCTCATGATATTATTCAACATGACTGTTTGTGAATTCTGTACCATTATCATTATGAAACTTCTGAACTTTCCTCCCAAACAACCTTTCTAATTCCCTCTAATACTACTTTATACACCTGAACACTTCTGTCTTATGGTTATTGAAAAATTCCCAAGCCATTCTTCAATACTCGTCAATGAAAAGAGCATAGTACTTTTTCCAATTTATATCTCATGGTGAGATAGGTCCACATACATCAGCATGCACCAATTCGAGCACTCTGGTTGATTTCTGTTCTTTTGGCATGTATGTCTTTCTAATGATCTTCCCTTGTTGGAAAGCATCGAATGTATGAGTACGATCACATGATAGTTTGGGAAGGTCTCTAACAACATCAAACTTTACGAGATCTTCCATGTATGGTTGGAATAGATGACCAACTCACTTATGCCATAACTAGTTTCCTTCTTATCTGGATAAAAGGCATGTATCTTCTTCCCCACTTAGATGGTAAAGATTTACCTTTTTCCTTTTTACCTGTAGAAAAATTACTCCATCTTTTCCTTTCACAACACAAATCTTCTTAGAAAATTGGATAGAGTTCCCAGAGTCACATAGTTGACTAACACTGAGCAAGTTATGACTAATACCCTCTACTACCAAGACATCAGCACGTCTCATTTCATTCCCCCAAAATTTACCCTTTCCAGAACCAACAATCTTTAGCCCTTCATCATTCCCAAACACGACAAATCCTTCTTTGTCATATTTTATTCCTGTAATGGGATCCTTGTTTCCTGTCATATGGGATGTGCAACCACTATCAGGGATCCATACTCCTAAACGATATGAAGATTTAAGGGAAATTTCAGCAATTACTTCCTTCTCATCCTTTTTCTTTTTGATCCATGTCTCTGAATTCACACTCGGTGTGGTTTGGAGAATTTGATCTTCCCTAGAGTGTGATAGACCAGATGCTTCCTTTAGATCTACAAATCAATTTTGTGTTTTAAGCTCACATGACGATTCCCTAACTTGCTGCTTATGACTGCTCGAGTATTACATTGGCACATTCCTTTGAATGATTGATTTGAAATATCTAACCATGTGCCCAAATCCTACACACCAAAAACAATGACCTTAAAATTATGTTATATAATATAGAGCTCTGTTTGGATGCCACTATTGTTCTTGTGCCCTTTGGAATCTCTTGGGTACTGAACACACATTTTTTGAGTGTCCCATCTTTCCACAGCAATAGCACCTAATGTAAGGATAATTCCTGTGTGTCACTTATACAATATGAGTATCCCCTTGAGATATATGAATATTATGATTTTTCATTGTGCCCAAATAATCCTTCAATCTCAGGATGGGTGCTTGTGTTCTGACTTCAATTTTCACAGATTTATTTTTAATCAATATCTGAATCATCCTTAATATCAGAGCTCCATTGTTTCTTCTTTCCTGCTGAACTACTAGCCTCCTTTTTCAGCTTTTGTGTCTTTTGAATGACCTGCTTATCAGATATCACATTGGATGTCAAGAGTTTTTCTTGATCCTTCATTCTTCGTCGTAGACTGAACACTTCTTCTTCAAGCTCTTCGATACACTTGACTTGATATTTCGCTTTTCTATTCAGGCCATCGATCTCTCTTTTCTGTTCTTCAATCTTGATTTCAGACTCACTTACTGATTCTGAGTTCTCTGGTGTTGATAACTTCAGTTTCTCAATTTATTCCATCAAATCAGACTTCTCTTCTTCATGCTGCTTCATATAGATTTTGGCATCACGAACAACTTTGTTACCTTTTTATGTTCTGGCTCTCCAAACATCTATCTCTTCAAGATAAGCCTCTTACTCAACTTGCATATCTATTCTTCCATCAAATTCTTCTTCTTCTTCATCACCTTTGGTTTTGATTTTCTATTGAGAACTACCAACGACTACTACCATAGACTTTTCTCCATGATCTTTGAAATTTTCAATCTATTCCACCTCTTTAACCTCAGACTCATCTGAACTGTCTATTTCTTGTGAAATAAGATTCTTCTTCTTGAAGAAATTTCTCATGAACTGCTTCTTCCCTTTCACATAGGCTGAAGATCTCTTCTTGGTAATTTCAACTTCATCTTCATCATTTTATTCTTGAAACTTTTTGGGGAACCTTGTGGCAAGATGACCATCTTTTTCACAACTAAAGTAAGAAAGTGGAAGTTTCCCATTGAACATTCCTTTTCCACTTTGAAGATTTGAGGAGAGGAATGAAATTACCTCATCTGTTTCTTCATCCTCCTGAGAATCTTCAATGGTGAGATTCTTCAGGGCCTTAAATGGAACCACTTTGGATTTCCCCTTTTCCACAGTGTCTTAATCATAATTTCTCATTTCATATACCACAAGGGTGTTGTGCAGGTTATCCAATGTTAGCTCTTTCGGGTCTTTATCTTACAAAATAGAAACTTTCAGATTGAACCGAGGTGAAAGTTTACTCAGGATGCGCTTCAAAATTTTTATATCTTCAATAACTTCTCCAAGACCTCTCATGTCCTATACTACAATATTTACCCTTTCAAAGAATGAATCAATAGATTCATTTGGGTTCATTCTCAGATCTTCATAATTGTTCCACAACACTTGCATATTTGCCTCTATGACTTTTGTATCCCCTTCATATATATTCAATAAATTTCCCCACATGTCATGTGACATTTTGAAATACATAACCTTTGTATATATAGGATTTTATAGGGCTCTAACTAAGGCATTGATTTCTTTGTAATTAGCATCAAACTCTCTACGCTCGTCTTCTGATAATGCACCATTATTAATATCAGTTGTTATGCCATGCATTGCAGCTGTGAATACATCCATTCCAAAAGATCGGAATTAGTGTTGCATCTAATTCTTCCATAGATGAAAATTTTTCCCGTCGAAGTTCAAAATCCATTTATGATTGGTTACCTCCATTTGAGAGAGAACCACTGATACAAACCTTTTCCACTGATACCAATTTTTAGGTCCACAAGGATGAATAATATGAGAGGGGGGTGAATCATGGTTTGAAAAATTTAAAATTAAAGCCCATTCTGATCTTGTTTCACTGTAAAGAAAAAAACTCTTCTCTCTCATTACCATTGCACAATAAAAACAGAAAGTAAAGCATGCACATGACGCAACAATTTTTACTTGGTTCACCCTCACTGTGCTACGTCCAAGGAGTATTCACCAAAAATGTGTCGATGTACCAAATACACTATAATCACACTACATTTTACAAGGGTTGGGCTGGATCACTTTTATGCCCAGGATCACTGCCTTTACAAGGTTTAGGGTCAGCTCATTGCTTTCCCAAGGGTCACTCCTTGTTTCTCTCTCTCTGGATCACAGCCTGTGGAGATGATCACCTTATTCCTCATCCATTGCTCACTGCTCTGAAAAGGATCCACTCACAGTTTATAGACCTTTAGGTCTCTTCATTATCACTAATGAATGAATCCTATGTTGTATGTAGATTCTCTATTGAAGTATAACTTTCACCCGTAGATAAATCTCACTTTGCACTGAAGGTATCAGGCAGTCTTCCAGCTTCCACGCAACCATGAATCACGGCCACGAATCTACCTTACCTGGTGCCCTTCTCTAAGTCGGCGCACAAGTATCGGTGCGCATGTTATAGCTGGCGCGAAAGTCCACCTCAACCACTTGCGCGACACAAGCTTCTACAACTCCAAACATGCGCGACACACACCCTTTTACACCCAAACCAAATTTTCCGTGCAACCAACAACTTTTGTGCTTCTTCAAAACTGGTGCACAAGTGTCACCAAACCACTGGCATGACACCCCCTTCTTCAAATCAAAACTAGGGCGACTCACTTCCTTCCTCAATGAAACCACCTTAGGTGCGCAACTATCACTTGGCGTGCAACTTCTACATTCGCGACCACACACCACTTGGGAGACAACCACACCTGCGCGATAGGAGCTCTGATTTTCTCTAAGTGTTGAACTCGTTTAGAATGATAAGGGGTCAACCTATATTTATAGGCATTTGGACACCATATATGATGGTGCGCAAGTCTCCCCTCAGCACTCAATTTTCAGCACGCAAGTCTCTTCTGCGCAAGTCACTTGCGCGCCCAGCCCTAAAACATGGGTGCGCCTTATCCCTTTTCCATATTTTTATGTTATAAACTTGAAAAACAATAGGCGCACAAGTTTCCTCTCCTTCAATTACATGGCACACAAGTCCCTTTTCCAAAAACCACTTTTCTTCATTTGTTGATTTTTAGGACCAAAAATTTCGCAAACACTGGAAAACAGCGCCACCTTGTATCTGCCCTTTTTGTACCACCTCCAGATCATCAATTCCATTGTCGACATTATTGAATCAAACATGGATTGTTATCCCCAACCCTTGAACTCAACATGCCACCATGAAATCCCCTTTGTCAACAAATTTGTATGTCATGGTTTGCTTTGTCAACAATCACAACATAAATTTCCACTTTATCAACAAACATTATCACCTCAAAAAATGCTTCAATGATTCGTTGTAAGATTTTTTCCCAATAGTCACGGAAGAAACCACCGAAACTCTATGTTGGCGGCAGCCGGCGGTGGCTAGAGGAGATCTGCGGCAACCTGCCGCGGGTGGTAGAAGGAGGCACGCGTTGTTGCTCCATGGCGACCAAGGGTAGTCGGCCCGAGATGGCTCCACGGGACAAGTGCGGCACCCGCATGCACCACTGGTTGAAGCGTTCATGGCCAGCAGGCCATGGGAGGAGGTTTCGGTAGGGCCCGTGTCGCGTTGACGGAACTCGGTCTGCCGAATGCCCGATAAGTTAATGTGGTGGGGTAGCACCCCACCGGTTGGGTGAAACAGCCCCACAACTGCGGTGCCAGAGAAGGAGGTGGTCTGCCTTCTGGTGAACCAAGTTGGCGCAGGCCAGTTAAGTAGGCTGGACCCCACTAGCAGGCTGGGCTGGACCTGCGGCCTAGGGGCCTGCGCGGGTGGGCTGAGCCCCACCCGGGGCTCTAGGCCAACCGTGGCCTAGGCCCACAAACTGAACCGGGCCGTCCTTGATGTGTCATATCTAGTGAACTGGGATGGACCCAGTGAACCGGGCCGACCGTGGGCCAGACCTGAGACGGGTCAGGTAGACCCTGAGACCCATTGCATCGGGCCAGTCTGACCAAGTCGGACTAGGCGCAGACCCAACCCGTACCCGAACAAAGAAACACATGTAACTGATGAACTCGGTGTCTGGTTGACACTCTATTAGTGGCATTGGGACATCTTTTGGGAAATGGCCCTATTTGTATAATTCAGCTGGCCTGACCGAGCCTGGACGAACCGAAGTGTGATCACCCCCCTTTTCACAGAAAGGAATGTAACTAACAGACTAAACATACGATTAACGCACCATCTATTGCGTAAGGACACTAGTGATAAAGCGGTCCATTTGAGTTAATCTATGTGAGTTTTTTAACAGAATAACGTGTAACCTCAGTATGGATCATACTTGAATCCAACCAGGCCTTTTTTATAAAAGTGCCCATATCTCACAGACCATGCGACCGATCGACACATAGTCCGTCGTGTTGGAGCCCTTATGATAAGACAGTACACTGGGATTCTTCTTTTTAGAACATCGTGAAAATTGAGGTATAACCGATATCATGAGGAGTGGATCCTCCGGGAATCAAGTGTACTATGAAAAAGAATCCAATGGCTGGCTGTGAGGCGGAGGATGGAGACAAATCATATAGAGGTTAGTACTTAGTAATCTGGTTTGTATCAGCACCAATCCAATATGGGTTAGATCCTATGTGAGTCAGCACTCAGTGATCATCTGTGGGTCTATGCATACCGATCATGTGTGGGTCTGATCTTGTGTGGTTCCACACTCAATGATCCTGTGTGGGTCAGCGCATAATGATCCTGTGTAGGTCAGATCTTGTGTGGGTCAGTGGGGTTAGTACATATTGATCTTGTGTGTGTCAGACATTGTTTGGTTTGTAGAAGTTCCACTCGACTGAATATGATGATCTATCTTATCAAATAAACATATGTACTTTTGTGATTTACTTATACATGGTGTGAGATATGTATTTACCTTTGTGGTACTTTACCTTCGTGGAATTACCTTTGTGGTAATTATACATTTGTGGTGTTACCTTTTTGGTGTTAACTTTGTGTTACTTTTACCTTCATGGTATTACCTTTGTGGTACTTTTACCATCTTGGTGTTACTATTGTGGTGTTACCTTTTTAGAATTCTTCCTTCATGGATCTGTTGTGCAAATGGCTTAAAATTTGGAGTCTTAAATATCCTCTTGAATAAGAGGAGTATATTTTGATAACTTAGGTATTTGCATAGGCATATACCTAAGTAGAGTTGATGACTGCTTCCTTCTTTGTGATTGTGGTATGGATTTGTGAATTTTTCTTTTGTGGAACTTTGGGAGACCATCAGTGGTCTCAGGGACCCTACTAAGAATTATTATACTCACCCCTGCATGGGCTTCTCCCACACCTTTTTGTGTTTTGTGAAGACGACAAGCAGTTGGGCTGAGACATGAGGGTGCCAAGGGAAAGCGGAACACTGAGGAGATGGGCTGACGTAGAGTGCTTTGGAGACAATTTGTACCTACCCTTTAGGTAGGATCCTCAATGGATGATCTAAGAGATATTTTCTCTTTTCAATTATACTTGTAATTTTCAGTAGGGCATGTATTCTGACCCCCTTTACATTCAGTACACTTTTTAATATAACAGTAGACTTTGTGGATGCTTCTTGTTGTATTCCTGGATTGTGTGTTTTTACAGGTTTAAAGCAAATGCCTTCTTGTTATAGGGATACACCTTTTTTTTATTTCCCAACCCCTAGCCTATAGAAGGCGGGCTTGGTGTAGTCACAACACGGGCCCTAAGAGACAGGTCGTGACAAATTTCTATCTGAGGAGTCGGTTCTACTAAAGAACTAGGACTCTGATCTTTTCATTGTGTCAAATGTGGTAAGTGTTATGAGTGTGTTTTTTAGTTTGGGGAATCCAGTTTTGGTGCGGAGACTGAGATATACTTACACCAGGACCCTGAATTCTGATTTCTGTCTCGGTGCACAAAAACACTGGTTGCATGTGATTTGGAAATGTTTTTCCTTGGTTTTGTTGGAGTCAGATCACCTAGAATAACATAAGGACCATTGATCACCTGTTATTTATCAGGATGCCACAATGTAGATAGCTAGCTCGGATTTCTAAGATAGTACATGAAGACAGCCCACCTAAAGATCCTGTATGGATCGAAATTCTAGCGATCCAGTATGGATCAGCAACAGATGCTACCAATGGACCGTGCACACTAAATGAGTGCGCTGCACGAGTTCCAGCAGTAGAGGCCTCTGAGGTTTCAAGGTGAGATAGATCCCCATGCAACTGAGAACTGGCTGGAGTCTGTGACTAGAGTTTTCCACCTACTGGGGACACCAGCAGATCAGATGGTGATCTTTACTGCTAGTCTTTATCAGTGAATGACCATGAGGATTGTCCATATGGTTATGAGGCTTTAGTAAATGTACCATTTCCCTAGATGGTTCCTTCGGGTAGTGTACCATCTATATCACTACCTGTTGTTCAGCTATTACAACTGATTGTACTGGTAGATAACACAGGTAGGCTTAGTGCCTTACATGTGTTTCAGCATCCACTACCCCTCAGGTTCTGAGGATAGCCCAACACACAAGTGGCTAAGGACTGGCATGAGGAGGTGTCTGAGTTTCTATCTTTCCAGGGCACCGTTCGTTCGGATGGCTGTCCTGGTAGATAACCTTTTACATGGATCATCATGATGATTACATGGTTTATATTACCCTAATTTTGCAAAGTGGTGACTTTAATATGGATAATATTGATAACCTTCCATAGATAAGGGGTTATCATGAAATAAAAAGATATGGGTGAGTGTTCCCAAGATCTTATATAGCTTCGGAAAGAAACTGAGGCCAGTCTTAGAGACATGGGTGTGTAAAAGGTTTCAGGAAGATGAAGTGATAGGGATGGATGAATCTGTGGGAAAAAATGTGGAAGTGGAGCTAGGAGAGAAACATGAGGTGTTATACATTTCAACATGTTACAAAAACCACCCTAATGTGGTCCCTACTAGGCTTAGGGAGATGGAGGACATGGGAAGGGAGTATCTTAATGCAATCAAGGAGTGTGAACTAAGGTCTCTATGAATGATATGAGGTATAGTCTGTGTCTACTACTAGTTGCCGTATTAATAGACCTAGGCACCAATCATTCATTCTTTCCATGAATCTTGTTCAAGACCTAGTGTTTCTTGTAAAACTGATGACTTGACCCTTACGTCTTGAGATACCTTTTGAAGGAGACTTGATAATCACACCTATTCTGACATTGTGATCTGACCCTTGAGGTGGGAGTTTTGGTTTGAACAACTTGGTGGCATCATCGAGGCGTTATGACATTAGTTTGGGGTGGACGGGACGTCCATAGTTCATACTTTGATTGACATTTTTAGGAAAAAAGGATTAAGTAGCACTATAGCATTGGAATGGGGTTTTCTTTTGTCGGAGAAAAAGAAAATTCAGGAAACACAAGATAAACTCATGCATAGGAGGGTGCAGCTGATCAATCATGAGTCATCCAGCCTTACCCTTGTGATAGTAGGAGTTTTGAGTTTTCAGTTCCCAACAGTAATGGAAGAGTGTGGGGACATATTTTCAAAAGATGTTTCCCGGAATACCTCCCCAAAGGGAGAGGGACTTATTCTTTGGATGAGTACTACCTGATATTTTTACCTGACTTCTCTAGGGTAGAGACACCCTTGTCAGCTTTGATGAAGATGGGGGAGACTTTCCTATGGAAGGGGAAGTGTCAGCAGAGCTTTCTAGAGATGATAAAGATACTGAAAAGTTCTCCATCTTGAGGCTACTAGAAGAGAGCATTGGGTATGTATTCTACTACGACGCATCAGGGACCAGACTAGGTTGTTTCCTGATGCAAGAGCGGGAAGTGATCGCCTATGTCTCTAGGCAGTTGAGACAACAAGAGAATAACTACGCTACCCATGACCTGGAGTTAGCATCATAGGTCTTTGTACTGAAGATGTAGTGTCACTACTTGATGGTTGAACATTTTACTATTTACTCTAATCACAAGAGTCTCAGGTATATATTTCCCCTTAAGAACCTAAACCTGTGACAACAATGATGGATATAGTTCCTCTAGGACCGTGACTTTGAGATAGTCTATACTATTGGGAAGGGGAAACGTGGTAGAAGACACACTCAACAAGAGGTCTGGTCTACAACTACTGAGTGATGTGTCAAAGCAGCTAGTCGCACAGAAGATATCCATAGTGGATAAAGATAGAGTTGCTTACCTCTAGTATATGACTGTCACTCCCCTAATTCTTCAGCAAGTTTGGGAGGCACAACATGGAGATGTTGAATGTGAGACCCGACATGCGCAGATATCCTCTGTAAGGACTTCTGAATGATTTTATGATGGTTAGGATCATGTTGTTCTCTTCAGATTATGCACCATGGTACTAGTGATGCTACTAGAGGAGGTGTTAAGGGAGTTCTATACATCTCCTTTTGCGGTACATCATGGAGTGGAGAAGATGTACCCGCACCTTCGGTGTAAGTACTGGTGGCCAGGGATGAAGAAGGAAGTGGAAAAGTTTGTATCACGATGCCTCAATATTTAGTAAGTGAAGACTACACAGAGTAGGCATAATTCTTATGTCGACAGGAGATAGAGACCCTTGGAGTTTGAGGAGGAAGGCCATGTCTTCCTACGGGTCTCACCCTAATGAGGATTGTAGAGATTTGGCCAGGGTGGAAAGCTATCTCCAAGGTTCATCGGACCTTTCTTGATTCTCAAAAGATTAGGCGAGGTGGAGTACCATCTAGATCTTCCCCCATAGATGAACCAGGTGCATAATGATATCCATTAGTCATAGCGGAGGTGGTACGTGCATGATTCATAACATGTTATATACTGGGGCGAGCTAGGAATCGATGATGGGGTGACTTTTTGGAGTTTTAGATGGAGATAAAGGATCAATAGGTGCGATTACTTTGATGATGGATGATCCCTTTGGTGTATGTTCTGTGTCGCATGGGAACCTCCAGTAGAGCACATGGGAGTGGGTGGCTCAGATTCGTGCTCAGTGCCCTCATTTGCCTGATTTTCCATTTTTTGGATTTTGAGGAAAAAAGGCCATAAGTTGGGGAGAATTTAAATACCTAAATATTCAATATATCTTTTTTAAAACATTTGGGAATATTTAGAGGTTGAAAAATCTAATGGCACGTGATTCTAAGGCCCGAAGTGCCGGAAATGATCCATCGATGTTTTTTGTTAAGATTTAGTTAGCACGTGTGTGCAGTTTTCCTAAAAAATTTGAATAAATCATAAACGGGTTCTTGGATCAGAATTTAAGGGCACCATTGTGTTCAGGATAGTGGGTTTACCCTAGGTGTGACTTAAATTTAGTCGGCGTAGGCCTCCGATGAGAAAACCCAAAAATGTCATCACCGTATATAAAATAATTAAATAAAGTTATTTTATTTTTAAAATGATTATAATTCATGAACGGTGACTTGGATTACAAATATGATACCACCAATGAGGTCGTGAGGGTATGATTTATTTAGGTAGATATTAACATTGGTTAGCACATGCCAACCCTGGATGTTAGTTTTTGGCCGTAAATAAAATAATTATGTAACAACTTTTTTATTGTTTAAATTCATAACTTCTAAATGGTAACTCGGATTGAAAATCTAAGAGTACCATTGTGTTTGTTGGGATGTGTTTCCTATAGGCAGAGCCTAACCTCAACTGGCGTGGTTCGAGGGTTTATGTTAATAATTTATTGAATTTTTTGAGGAACGTTCAGTATACGCATGGGCGGCGTTTTCTATATTTTAACTCGTTGGTCAGATTAAAAATCCGAGAGCACTATTGAATCTGAAGTGCCGATATTCGATTAAGGGAAACTTCACTTCGACCGTAGATTTTTGGGAGAGGAAGTTTGTTTTTGGACCTTTTTTATGAATAATAAAATAAAAATTTTATTTTTATCTTATCTTACTTTTCTCCATCAAATGAGCGACATTGGCGGGACCGACAAGATGTCAAGACATTAAATGGATTGACTCCTAAAATACTTTCTAACAACACCATTGAGTTAGGAAGGTTCTAATTAAATGGCCCCCATTAATTCCACAGGCATTACTCACCCTCCTCCTATCCTATTTATATGCATCTTGGGGAGGAGTGTTGGTTCGATTTCACCAAGCAACGATGTTCTGATAAAGTGTTGCAACACCAACCACTTGGAGGACGGGACCTGTTCCAGTGAGCGGTGACTAGCACCACCGAATCACCAACCGAAGAATGACGATCGAGCATCGTCGTTGGAGGCTTGTTGCTGGAATGAAAAATGCCAACTCTTCCTAAAACATGGACGTTCTCCAACAATATTGAGGTAGGGGTTTATTTTGATGCATTATTTGATGAATTAAATCCTCTCCATCTTGCTATCACCTCAACACGGAGGGCGCAGGCCAAACAAACAAGGCTCATGCCCTCCGTCACTTCACTCTTGTTGTAAACATCGGGGAACAATTTTCCAACTTGATGGAAATGTGAAAACGTGGGTCATGATATGTCAAAAATAGGACGGAACAGCCGTAGGCGCAGGATACACTAAGAATGGACACTGGATCACATCCAGTGACCCACGAAAGACACTGCTAGATTTCCATGTCGGTAGCGGCCGACGGTGACCGGAGGATATCCATGGTAACCGGCCGCGGGTGGTGGAAGACGGCGTGAGACGGCGCACCGCGACAGCCAAGGGAGGCTAACCCAAGCTGGTCGCATGGGAAAAGTGCTTCTCCCACAGGCGCCACTAGTGAAAGCGGCCATGACCAGTAGGTTGTGATAGTACCTTGGGGTGCGACCTGTGCCGTGCTGTGTTGGCTGAACTCGGTTGGCCGAACGTTCGACTAGTTAATGTGATGCGACAACACTCCACATGTTGGGCGAAACAGCCCTGCAACTGCGGGGCCAGCGAAGGAGACGGTCCATGATTTGGCAGACCGAGCCGGTACATGCCGACCCAAGAGGGCTGAACCCTGCCAGTAGGCCCGGATGGACTTTCAGCCTAGCGGGCCAACGCAGTTGGGCCGAACCACACCTGGCGGGCCAAGTCAACTGCGGCCCGGGCCCGCAAACCAAACTGGGCTGACCCCGACATTCCGAACCTAGTGAATCGAGATGGACCTAGTAAACTGGGCCGACCCTTCGTGGGTCGGACCCGTGCAGGGTCAGGTAGACCCCGGGACCTGTTGCGTCAGACCGGTCTGACCGAGTCGGACCGGGCCCCGACCCAACGGGTACCCGAATAAAGAAATGCCTATAACAGATGAACTGAGTGTCCAGTTGACACGTTTTCCATGGCGTTGGGACCCCTTTTGGGAAATAGTCCCTTTGGTATATTCTGGCAGGCTCGACTAAGCCAGGCCGGACCGAGGTGTGATCCCACCCTTTTCACTGAAAGGGATGTAACTAACAGACCGAGCATCCGATTGACGCGACGTTTGTGGCGTAAGGACACTAGTAAGAAGGCGGTCCTTTTGATATACTCTATGTGAGTTTATCGGTGTTTTATGTGTTACCTTTGACTGATTATACTTGAATCCAACAGGTCCTTTTTTACAAAAGTGCCCATATCTCACAGACCGGGCAACCGATCGACGCGCCGTCCGTCGCGTTGGAAACCTTACGACATAGCGTTCCATTGGGATACTTCATCGTAGAACTTCATGTAATTTGAGGTATTTCCAATATCTTGAAGAGAAGATCCCCCTAGAATCAAGCATACTATGAGTGGGAATCCAGTGGATTAAAGTGAGGTAGAGGATGGAGAAAAATCATAGGGAGGATAGTACCTAGTGATCCTATGTGGATCAATACCGATCCTATGTGGGCCATATCCTGTGTGAGTCAGTGCTTAGCAATTCTGTGTGGGTTATCACATGTTGATCCTGTTTGGGTCAGATCCTGTGTGGGTTATCACTCAACGATTCTACGTGGGACAGTGCATAACGATCATGTGTGGGCCAGACTCTGAATGGTCAGTTGCAGTTCCCATCAACAGAATAAGATGATCTACCTTCTCAACTAATCATTTTTACTTCTATGATTTACTTATAACTAGTGTGAGCTGAATCTTTACCTTTATGGTACTTTTACCTTCATGGTGTTACTTTCGTGGTATTACCATAGTGGTACTTTTACCTTCCTGGTGTTACCTTTTTGGTACATTTAACTTCATGGTGTTACCTTTGTTGTGTTACTAGTGTGATACTTTTACCTTCATGGTGTTACCTTTGTGGTATTCTTCATTCATGGATCAATTGTGCAAATGGATTAAAAGTTGGAATCTTATGTTTCCTCATGAATGAGACTAGTATCTTTTGATAACTTAGGTATATGTATGGGAATATACCTAATTAGAGTTTATAACTGCTTCATGATTTGTGATTGAGGTCTGGCTTTGTGGATTTTTCCTTTGTGGAACTCTAGGAGAGCATCAGGGGTCTTGGAGTACCTACTGAGTATTGTTATACTCACCCCTTCACAGCCTTCACCCACACCTTCTTGTGTCTTGTGAAGATGATGAGAAGGTAGGCTGAGACTTGAGGGAGCCAAGGCCAGGTGGAACATAGAGGAGATTGGATGACGTGGAGTGTTTTGGAGACAATTTGTACCTACCCTTCAGGTAGGATCCTCGGTGGACGATCCAGGAGTTGTTTTCTCTTTTCAGTTGTACTTGTACTTTTCAGTTGGGCTGGTATTCTAACCCCCTTTAAATTAAATAAACTTTTTACTACAAAATTTTACTTCATGGATGCTTTTTGTTGTGTTCTTGGATTGTCTGTTTATATATTTTTAAAGGAAATGCCTTCTTGTTATACGGATATGCCTTTTTGGTGCTATTCTCCAACCCCTGGCCTATGGAAGGCGGCCTTGTGTAGTCAAGGCGCGGGCCCCGAGGGAAGAGTCATGACATAATCACATAAAACATGGGGGGGAGGTCTAACACTTAGAACTTATAATAAATATTAAACCCATAAAACCATAATGGAATTAGTAACTCTTAAGAAAACCTCACATGAAAACATTATATTGTAAAAAATTATATTAACCATACCTGGTACCATCTAAAATAACCCCAAACATATACTCCTAGATCCATGGATGAAACATAAAATTTACATTTCTTTCTTTGATACTGATGAAGGTGACCCAATTTTCTCTATCCAATAATTGGAAACACAAAATAGAAATATTGGATCACTTAAAAACGAAAAGATCTTTTCTATTTAGAGTTTTATGGAATTAAGAAAAACTCGTATATAAACAGTACCCATATCTTTAAATTATAATTGCTTTCACATAACCTAGAGGTATTATTTCAAATTAAATCACCACATTAATCCTTATTAAACCCTCAGAGATATAATTTATTTGAGATAATTATTGATAACATGGTGAAAATTAAACACAAGAAGGGTGATAAAAAACTATAATTAAGGGTAAAAATATGCATTAACAATTGAATGTCATCAGTGAGAATAAGACGAGCTTAAGGTTATGATGAAATTATATATTTTTTAGCATAACATAAGAATATTCACACCCATCAATAACTAGAACATTAGACATGAAAACACGTAATAAAAATTTAAAAAATGAAATATTAATCAAATTCATCAATCATAAGCCATGGGATATCAATCTTGAATGAACAAAAACATGTATGACCCATATAAAGAATAATAAAAACACATTGGTATATTGCATCATTATCTTCATTACCCATTTTAATCCAATTCTAGAAATAACTGGAAGAATGTTAAATCCATAGAGGGAACCCATCGAAAACTCCCTCCTTCTTGTTTGTAAAGACAAGGAACATTACCCAATGCATTGAAGTGTTGTCTGGGTGCACCCATCGTATAAGCTATATCGGGCTCACCCAACAGTATTTGGGCCCACCCATCATATAAGCTATATCCGACTCACCCATTACCTATAATGGGGCTAAAACCTTCATATAATATGTATCAGGATGACCTATAATGTCTATGTACTATTCATGAATAAATAATTTATAAGGATTCACATTTAAATTACATAAATAATCAGCATTCTTTCATAACTCAATTAACTCATGGAAAATAAATATGTCACATAACAATGTCATTGAAACATGGGGAAATTATCATTAAATGATATCCCCATTGTAGAACAGGTAACAAAAAAGTTTATTGATGTTTATGAATGAAAAATCCATTAAAATATCATTAATTTTTTTTTGAGGAAAATAACATTCTCATGTGTGAAAGAAATTTTATAAATAAAAATTCAAAAAATATAAGGTAAAAAATTTTATTTGAAAACATATTTGGAATAATTTAAAGGAGACATATAGGAAAATAATAGACATGATAGTGGTAAAATATGTTCATAGCATAAATTTAAAAAAAAAATTAATTTCAAACTATTTTGAAAAAGGCAGTCAAAATTGTCCAATTTGAAAGACATTAAGAAATTTCCTTTTCAAAACTCTTAAAATAAGGTAAAATATCATGTAAAATAGATCTATGAAATAATTTATTTTTATAAAATAACATTTTATTAAATAGTTTATAATAATATAGACATAGATGATAAAGGTACTCATTCTAAAAGAAAATAAAAGAACGGTATCACTGAAAAAAGACATTCTTAATGTTTATTTATAAAAAAAGGGAGGAGAATGAAGAAAAACTGGTTATCCAATTCATAAAAACTGATAAAAATAAATTTGGTTCATGAAAATGAGATTATATGATTTCCTCCAAATGAACCTCGAACCTAAACAATCCCAAACGAAATGAGACTATAATATAAAGCCTTGTCCACTTTGCTAACTCCTAAATAATAATCCCAAAGAAATAATAACTTTTATTAAAATATTAAATATTAAAAATGTAATGATATTAATGATATAGAATTTAAAATTGGTAGTATAAAGACCTCTTAAAAAATGAATGGTTTGTAACATTAAAATATGTTACAATGAAGGGAAATTGTGATAAAGTCCATTAAGATTTTGGTAATCTATGGATCAAAACCCCCTGAAAGAGATAACCTAGCATGTATTTCAAAATACCATTTAAATTCATTAAAATAATCATAAAATAAATTAATGGTAATTTTATTCAACACACAATGAAAATAAGTGGTTAAAGTGTCATATGTCTTATAGAAGTAAAAGATCGATAAGAAAAAAACCATTTCCTCATGTCCATAATTTCCTTGTATGTTTTTTTACACATGTATTATAAACATAAATAAATTATTTGATTTATTAATAAAAATTTACATGTATAATAACATATTCTTATATAATTTATTTTACTTATTTTTCTGGACATAATCAAATAGTTATCCAGTTTAGTCCACATCAGGTGTTTTGAGGATGTTTGGTTCAATGTTTCAAAACTTCTTCAACATGTTGAATGTGGTGAAATTGGTAATTGTTAAAAAATATAAATAATAATAATCATGAAAAAATAATAATATTTATTCCAAAAATATACTTTTAAAATGAATTAATAAATATGGTTATGAAAAATGAATTATATTATGATCAAAGAGACGGTAGGTCGTACATATGCTTGAGTAACGTTTCCATTCTCAATGATCATTAAGAAAAAGAGGTATGTATTAATTTAACTTTAAATAATTATAATAATATAATAAATATAATATTATTTAATTATATATACTTATATATATCATCCATGTGATTTAGCGATGAAAAAGAGTCACATCACTTCATGGAGGTGGTAGTCCTCACATATGCCTAAACGACACTAACATTTTTTAGAGTAAGAAAAAAATGATATATCATAATTTAAGAATGATAAAAATGTGATGAATATAATAATTATTTAATTTATATAAAGTATATTAATTAAATTTATCCTTATTACATTCCATGTAAGTCATTAGTAAAAAAAATTGCATCGCTTCATGAGGCGGTAGTCCACCGTACACACGAGCGACATCATCTTGTCCCCTAAGGAATTGAATGTATGAAGGTATATGTGATATAATAAATAAATAATAATAAATATGTTAAAAATGATATATATATATATACACACATTTAATCCATCATTATAACATGTTGTGAGATGTGATGATGGAAGATTAATGACATCGTTCATGAGGCGGTAGTCTGCCATACACAAAAATGATGATTTTGTATCCTATTTAATGAAAGCTGAGAATGATTTAGGTTATAAGATTTAAATAATAAAATTTAAGTATAAATTATATAAATTTTTATTTTATAATCATAATTTAATAATATTTCTAGGTGGTGGAAGAAGAAATCCAATAAAAACACATTGTTAAAAATGACATCTCTTCATCAAACGACCTCCTTAAGTAAGAACCAAAATTCTACTTAGGATGGATTTATGATAAAAAGGGATATAGTTCATGAATATGTAGGTTATAAATTAATTCAGGTAGGGATTGGTAGAGCCAATGGGCCTTTAATATGTGAAGTGGAGAGGTGAGAAGTGGTATTTTTATAAGTGAAGTGAGTGGCACTATTGTATTTTTTTAAAAGAAAAAGGTGTACACATGCTTTTCATATGAAAAAGGGTAAAAATGGACCATTATCAATATTAATACATTATAATGTCTAAATATATCCAGATAATATAATTTATAAAATATTTTAGGTCATTCTTACCCTTAGTTTTTAGTTTAACCTCAAGTAAAACTATTTTTACCATAATCACGAGAATTAATATTTAATATCTTAATGATAATTTATTGTAATAAAATAAAATGAAAGTAATAAATAATATAAATTATTATGATTAGAAATATGGAATATATTTTTCCAAGCTCAATGAATATAAGTATAAATATTAACTTTAAAATTAAACATACAGATGCAACCAAAAAGTGGGTTTTCAAGAAGTGCATTTTCAAGAAAGAGATGATTTTATATTAACTATATGAATAATAAAAATAATTGTATCAATATAAATTGGTATTTATTAATATATAATATAAAATTTAATTTAAAAAATCACTCTAAAGGTTTTATTTTATGTAAATAAAAAGAATTAATATTATGCACTTTAAAATAGTTTTCAAAAAATCCCATTTTGAGACAAAAAATAAACATATACTAAAATATAATATTAAGATGATTCAAATGTAAAAAATTGGATTAAATATAACTAAATAATACTTATGTAATTTCAAATAATATTCAAAACAAAATAGGTATTTTAATTTAATTTCAAATGTTATTCAAAACATAATAGCTATTATAAATTTGTTTAATTTTTTGAAAGATATGATTTTTTTAGAAAAAATGGTACATTTCACTATTCAATGAAAAATAAATATTTTATGAAAAATAAAAAAAAGTCACACATATTAAATTTTTATATTGTGATTTAAAGAATGAAGTTCATTTTTTCAAATAATGTTTCTAAAAGTTACAAAAATTAATTATAATATTTTTTCAGGAAAAGAAATAAAAAAACATTTTTGAAGAGAACATAATTTTGAATAATAAAATTACTTTACTAAAAATTGATTAATTATTTACTAAAAAAATATAAATAATTTATATTTATTAGAAAATATTTATATATATATTTTATAAAGTAGTAAAATATTATCTTATCCTCCAATTTAATAGATAGGATATAAGAGTTCTATATTTCACAAGTCTTTTAAGCTCATTGTTTCTTTTCATATACACTATAAAACATAAAAATATTGGTATTCCGTGTATCAAAATATATTGAAAAAATATATTAATTTAAAAATAAATATATCATAATGTGTCAGGGTATTACATTAATTTCTAATATTAGTGTCTCATTTTTATACTCTGTGGAACATTATGTTTTTATTTTAAAATATTTGGGTGTTACAATGAATTGGAATAAATTTTCATCTAATGCATAAACATTATTAATACCATATTTTTTTCCTTTGATTTATTTGGGTTCATTCAGATTCCATTCATCAATTGGTTAGAAATATAATTGACTTAACAAAATAACATTACTCTATATGGTTTTATCTTGAAGGATGCATGTATAAAAATCTATTACATTATTAATTGGGGAACTATTGAAAATTTATATATTACTTATTCTGAAACAAATTTTAAATAATTACTCATGAAATATTATTATGTATTATTTAACCATACACTATATTTTTCTAGATGGTTTATAATCAAGTTATCTATTTTATCAACATTGTAAATAATGTTACTGTTCTATATGTTATGATTAAAATATGGTTGACTATTAAAATATATGATTATGTAATGTTTTGTCATTAACTCATAAGATTAATTAATTTGACTTAAACAAGGTATGGGTGGGTACTTACATTATATATCTCCTTGAATCTTTGGTAGGATTCCCAATACAAACATGTTTATGTATTTGGTGTATTATTTCTTAATTCAACAAGATACCTCGACTATAGTGTTGATGAAAAAATGATGTAGAAGCTAATGCTTTTATTAAATTAATGATGATTTTTATGAGGAATTGATTTTATGATAATGTTGTTCAATATTATACATTCCATCACAAAATATTCAGTAATTGTTAACCACAATCTATTTATTTCATTACTGCCCATGTTTATATTATATTCATAGTTTCAGTTGAAAATAGAAGTATAATGATTACTAATTCCTCATATAATAGTTTTCCCATGTTTATACCATAATTGTATTGGTTTTATGTTTCCAAATAATTAGTGTTTGATATCACCCCTTATTATGTTTCTATATCACAAGGTAATGACGAAAAATATTAAATATGATATTTCTAATAGGATATATTTTCAAAATAAATATTTTGATATATTGATGATTTTATATGGGTTATCCTGTTTATAGTATCATTGGGGAAAATGTCCATTAGAATGAATTTAGCAGTTAATTATGTATCTAAACCCTTTAAATCTCTAAAACTAAAATGATAATTGGGATGTAGGAGTTGGAAATAATAATTATTGATTTTTTAATGAAGGATGGTTATTGAAAAAATTATTTAATATATATATATATAAATATATTAGAATATTTTTTTGGGATTTGTAATTTCTTTATACCTTGACTATATTATTTTTGTTGGTTTATGTAGAGAATTTGAGCTATATTTTAAAAAGGCTATATGTTGTAAAATTATATAAATTTATACATTTTACAATGTAAAAATCAGTTTAAGACATAAATCCCTTGAAGATTTTCAATCGCATATCTGGCTGTAAAACCAATCGAGTCTATTAATATTTATAGTTAACGATCAACTTATAGTGTAATAAGGGTATTTAACCCATAAATTCCTTAGGTCTTGTGGATATCACCATTTTTTAAGTCATAAAATGTGGATGATACATAATTGGATATACTATAATGATTTCACTTACAACATAAAATCATGTATTACAGATTAAAAAAACTAGGCATATTGAACGTAATGTAAACAAACAGTGTAAGATCCATTTACACCATAATGTGCTTATGTTTATATATATTCAAGGAACTCCAAAAATTTTAAAGGGGTTTATCCTTTTCTTAGTTTTACATTATTTTCATTTCATTCTCTTCTCGTTTTTCATTCCTAAATTACTGATGTTGTTATGGTTGAATATGTTTTGAAATAATTTTTTGTTGTTGTTTTGATTCGTCTTATTCAACTTTCTTGATATGTTTTCTACTTATTAATTAAATGATATAGTTTTTTTTACATTTATGATAGTTCCATTTTTAATTTCATTCTATGAATATTACCCTGAAATAATTTATTCTGCAATTTTGTTACTTATATAGATGATAAATTCTATCATTTAAATGTTTAGATGAACTGCATATGTATAGGGATCAAGAGTGAGTGTAGTAGTTCATTATAGAATTTATAAATCAAAATAATTTCTATTTATTATATATGGAATTATGTTCATAAAAAATCATATTTCATTTCCATGAATGAAATATGCCAATAGATTATAAGGGAAGGACCCCAAACTATTTTGAAATGACCAAACTAGGACTAATTCATTGATTTGTTTTCTACCATTTTAGTTCCAACTAATGAAGCTAGGTCAACACCCTCCTCTTATCTAATGTGTGGTTGTCATTTTAGATAGATCCATTTTTTTGGGACTGAACCCATCTTTTTTAATATTGAATAGATACATATTCTAATCCAATAAACCAACCATTGATAGATTCATCGATACTTTATTTGGACGCTCCCAAAAATTGATCTCGAACCCTTATTCCATATACTGAAATTTAATATAATTTGATAGATTTATAAATAACCACTTATATCCACATGAGGAATAGATATCTAGGCTGAAATTTCAAGGTCACAAATCTATTCCTCTCACCTCATTATGTGCTCGATACCATAATTCAACTATTATTCATAGTAGTGGTAGTTCAGTTTTAATAAATTTCTAATCTGATCATTATCAAGTGAAATTAATGATGTTCCATTGAACAATCAAAATTTTATGCCATTTTTGGGGATAAATATTTTCCTCAAAACGGTGTCCTTAGACCTAAGCCTATGATTTCCTCACACCACATCCCATTTATTTTTTAATAAATTTTACACATATATTAGTTATATGATCTAGACTAATAATTAGTGCCTGATCAAGGCCCCTTTGGCTCTACCAAATAGCTAGGAAGATCAATAACCTCATGATTTAAATCCTAAAATTTAGAAACACATTTTTATGTAGTATGCTAACCATAGAAAGTGAAAAAATCATGTGGTTATTAAACCACAACATGCCCATGATGTGATTATCCAATAGTGGGGAGTGAATACTCCTCTGTAGGAGTGAAACATTATAAACTATGTCTTCCTATCCATTAGTGGTGTTTCACACATCATTGTTTGGATACCCCTTCTTAGGACACACATTTAATGTTGAACATAGCCTCATCCACATGATCAAAAAATGGGTGAGTTTAGTGGAATTCATGGTGATGTTAAACATGAACATATACCAAACTTCTTAGAAGACTTTGAAAAAATTAGGAACTAGAGTGTATATTTTGATTACATATGGATCAAGGTATTTCCCTTCTCCTTGTATGATAGATATAATGGTTGGTTGAAAATACAGGATCTCATGTCCATTACTACATGGGATGACCAAGCTAAAAAATAAATGGTTAATTACTTCCCTCTAATAAGTACCTCGAACTATGGAATTATATTTAAAATATCTCTTAAATGGAAAATGAATTATCCTTGGGGGTATGAGATCACTTTATATAATCAACATTAATGTTCCCACAACATGGGATTAATGTTTGGCTATAGCTTGAAATCTCTTTCAAGGGATTAAAATGTACTACATGGACTATGGTAGAAGTCCCCCCCAATGGTGTATTTATTCTCAAGACACCATAAGTCGGTAAATCACATCATGAAAAAATCTCACAAATGGTGGTATTTAGTAGAGTGATCGGGGAACTCCATGAAATTGAATTCCCCAAGTGACGAAAACACACTTCTAGTAGCCTAGTGTGAATACTTATATAAAAACCTAGAAAACCTTTAGCAACCTCAACCCTACACACCCCCACATTCTCCTATTATGATGATCAGATATGTGAAATGTGTGGAGTCCCATATAAATACAAGGACTTCTAAGAAGGGATGGATGAAAATCAATTTCTCGATTTTAGTAATTTAAATTATGATAAAAACCTAATAATTTCAATAACTACAATAATATTAGAATCCATTGTACCCATAAAGACCGGCTCAAATAAAAAAAATTCAAAGTACTATCAATATTGGATTGGTAAAGTTTCATTATGGAATCAGAGACCAAATGTGTACCAAACATATAACTTCTTTCATTGTCCTTAATAACACTTCCCCCAATAAAAATACCCCATAGATATCAATAATTTTCAAATCAATAATAATTACAAAAACTAGCTCCACCAAGGTAGACATAAGTTTCCCCACATTAATAGTCAAACCTAGAAATACCTCTCAATTTTTTTCTCAATAATTAGACTAAATAATGGATATGAAATTAAAATAAATTAAAAATAAATGATATTCCCTCCATGACCTCAAACACCATGTAGGAAACATTTATACAATTCCATCAGACCGACTACCAAGTACACATCTCGGTATTAATGAGACATTCCAAGATAGTAGGAAATATTTGTGTTTATTAGAAGTAAGAAAGAGATAAAATTTCAACAACCATAAAAGGTTGAGGAGAGTAATATTGAATATCCAAATTCCCATGTGACCATTATCGACAATGGAATCTATTAGAGTAGACACAAATTTGATGAAGACCAAACTTTAGAAATACATTAAAAAGAAAAAGAATATGAACAAGAGTATCTCAAAAAATAAAATGTCTATGTGGAACCAATAATATATAAAATATAAATAAGACGACTTTTTATACATAATTATTACATCTAAATAGATGAATATTCAATAAATTGTACAATGTATACTCCTGATGACCATATATGTTTAGTTTCTTTGGAGATAAGATATCTTAATTCTTATTTTATAAAATATCTTCAAAATATCCCAAAAAAATTTCCCTCTTCATATTATTCATAAACATACCCTACTAAAAGTTCTTGATAAGTTATGGAAAGTAATCATAAGAAAGGGTGATCTTAGGCTCTCAGTGAGAGTGAGAATGGGACATATCAATTGATAATCAAATGAAAGCGTAAGACAACCATAAGGGTATAATATCATGAAAATCACTTTAAAAGTTCATACCCAATATAAAAATGATCATAAAATATGAGTTATGAAAAAAACATTATGTTTTAAAAATAAAAATATCATAATATTGATTAGTCATCATAATTCAATAATGAACCATATTTTCATTTCATAAACATCTGTGACATCATCATAGGTATAAAAAAATTTCATAAGTCAATTTTATATACCAAGACCATCAGATCAGTAATAAAAACCTATTTCCCATAATGTATCAATAATATTTATTTTTCCTATGATGGATTATGCACATCAACCTATTTCTCATAATAGATAAAGAATATCTATTTTTTCCCATCACAAATCTACAACATCGACTTGTTTCTATTAACTATATCATGAGATATAATAAATTAACCAATGAATTTTATGGAGATATCATCCCCACCCATCACATAATGAAATACAAAAAAATATGTTCCACATGATCATAAATCATTCATCATATCATAACTAATAAAAATAAATGGGTTTCAATTTTTTTTATCATTACATAACATGTGGAAATGAAATAGGATTTATAAATATCATGCCATCATGGACATAAAAAATCTAAAGAAAAAATAGGGATGGTATCCATGGATCATATCCCCAGTAAATAATAAGTAGAGTCAAATAATGTTTTCATATATGAAAATGATTTTGAAACATTACTTGGAATTATTATTCTATAAAATAACCTTTACATTTTGAATTTCTTTTAAATGTTGTGCAATAATAAAGGAAAAAATTTAATATGAAAATAACCATGTAATAAAGTAAATGAATATTCAATTAATTAAGGTTTCATAATGATTTGAAAATATTATCATGTCATATAAGTTAAAAAACATTCCTTCCATCTTTTTTTTGAGGAAAAGTCACAAAGTACCTCATTTGGTAAATGAAATAAATATTTCTTTCAAACAATTTTGTAAAAGTAATACTTTGATAAAATGGATATACTATTTTTAATAGAAAAGTTAAATTTTTTTTGGATTTTGTTTATAATGCATTGAAATTGGAGAGAAATATTCTTTTGTGGATACTTAAACATAAAAAATATCCAATTATAATGTGATTTTGAAATAGTCCCATATTTCTTTGGTAATATTCGAATCGTAAGCCCCATAAAATGAATAATTATAGATGGGATATGTAAATCAACATAAAATTCATAAAATTTATCATAAATGGAATTAATGGGAAGTATATAAATTAAAAAATATAAACAAGTAGTGTATATGTTAGGTTTTCTAAAGAAATAAATGTGAGAAAAAAATCCCTTACCTTTGGCCCGACATCTTTTGAATGTTTTTACCCCCCTCATTCATAAATTAAAATTTATTTTACACATATAAAAAAGTAATTTTAATTATTATTATATAATATATATTTATTATATATATATATATATTATTTCATCCATAATTATGAATATATGAAATTAATTACACCATTCATGAAGATGGTCATTCGTACGTCCATGTGAAAATTGCACTCACATTTTGAAGCATGGAATTAAATAATTATAAACAATAACTCAAATTTATAGAATAATTATTATTTCATGTGTATATTATATATTCATTATATCAGTCTTACGTACCATCCATGTAAAAATTGAAATGAAAAAGGAATCAAATCACTACGTATAGGTGGTAGTTCACACGTACGCACGAGACAAATAATCATTTTCAAATGGTTTTGGAGGTAACAGAATAGAAAATATATTATCATTTTGGAAGTAAAATAATGTTTTAAACAGAATATATATAAATTAAACCCATAATAATACCCATCCATTATATATGGTGATGAAAGATGAATTGTATCACTATGCGGAGTTATTAAGCAATACATATGCATGAGAGATACTTTTACTTCTAGTTTGATGCGAAAGAGGGTGTATTATAGTGTTTTATTAATAAAAATAAATTTACAGAATATATAGGAAACTTCAAGTATTATTTTATGAAAAAATTTATATATTTTTATAAGGTAAAAAAGACTATAAAAAGAAAGTGACTAGTTTGGGTGATTACTTCTTCTTTGAGATGTCTTCCTTAAATCTCCTCACAACGGATCTCAGGTTTGTATTCTAGGAAGAAAAAAACCTATAGAATGTGGATAATGAATTTTATAAGATAATTCTGTAGGGTATTGTATGGATAGATGTATCCTTGTTGTAATGATAAAGGAGGGGGGAGGGGCCCTTTTATAATTGAGGTGAGGTGAAATTTTGGAATTTCTCAAAAGACTAAATTATAATAAGTCTATTATAGATAAAAATGATTCAAAATGGAATATAAATTTATTTTTCAGAATATTTTGACCGTATATTATACTATTTTTCATTATTTAATATTTTAATGATTTTAAAATAAATTAATATAACAATATTTTCCTAAAATATTGTTATTTTCAATTTTGAAACATTTAATTACATTGACTTTAACAACATCAATAAAATAATAACAATTCCTAAAAAATATTATAATACAACCCAAAAATGCCATAATAAACTATAAAACTCTTATATTACATAAATTATCAGAAATTATAATTCTTTTTTTATTTTTAATATCATTTATTAAACGATTCCATCAATTGGATAATTACTCCATCGACATTGTGTAAATATTTAAGGTACTTATTTCTAATATAAAAATTAAAAATAAATTACCATGATAATTATTATTATTTGATATTAAAAATATTATTTTTCAAACTTATACACTGTATAACCCCATTCTAAAATATTATAGTTATTAAAAAAGAGAATGTGGTGTGTTTAACTTGTTTGGAAATAATATACTATAATGGTTATAATGTCATCCAAATTGTAAAAAAGGTCATAGGACCAAATCTTGGACTCTAATAGATGAAAGTAACTCATAAAATAATATTTAAGAACATTTGTGGTTATTTAATAGTCCTTATCATTTTATTTTTAACCTTAATTACCTGATTTACCCTGACCATGGTAATAAAATTACTGTTGTTATAATTCATAATGAAAAAAATAAAAGGAAAATATTTACACAATTTTCACCAACATATTAAAAATATAGAATCAATTTTTCATGTTTCAAATGATATAAGGGGTAGAATTTAATTTAAAACAAATCATGAAAAATTCAATAAAAAACAGTTTTCTTAGAAAATATATTTTAAGCCAAAAAATGTACGTATAAAAAATAGACGTATAAGGATGATTAAAATTTAATTAATTAGAATAAATATAATTAAATATTAATTAAGTAAATTTTATATGAAATTAATATCATCATACGATTATTTAGTATTAAAAAATTACAATTTCATAAAAATTGGTATTATTCACTATTCACTGAAAATTTAATCTTTTTAGAAAATTCTCAAACAAAATAATCCTAAGATAATTTTCATCAAATGAATTAAAAAAATGATTATAATTTTTTAATCATTATTTTCTAAAACTTTTATAGAATAATTTAAATTATTCCCTCAATAAAAACCATTTATGGAGAAACCATATTTTTTTAAGAATAAATGGTCGTTTCTAAAAATTGAATTATTATTTAACATGAATTTATCAATACATTTATATTGAGTAGGAAATTTAAATATTTTTAATAATTTAGATAATATTATTCAATTCGAGAATATTTATAGTGAGGTTATGTCTATCAGATAAAATGATCATATTTTAACAGTGAATCACAGTTCGTCTAAACATGGCGTTGTGTGTAACATAAGCCATAAAATAAATAAAATTTTTCGAAGAGAAATATTTTATAAAATCTAATAGTTGTACATTATAACCTATTTAATAATTTATTTTCTCACAACTTAAACTTGTACTCGGTTATCATAGGTTTGACATTTGAAAATTCATTTCAGAAAGCCCGCATCTTAAAACGGTTAATAAAACATTATCTCGAAAAGAGAGAAAGTGTTGTATGAAGTTCATCTAGGATTAATCATATTAAGTTCCCAATTAAATTAGTAGTTAGTGAATATATATACATGGAAGAATGTACATTTCTGGATATAATTGATCATAAGAATGTGAATGATCTCAATAAAGTTGATAATAAAAAAATAATAAACCATATATATTGAAAAGAACACTAATTCTATAGAATTAACGGTTATTTGAAAACTTTTTTTATTTTAAGATCCTTTTACAAGTGTTAAGGAATTCCTTTATAATATTGAATAGGAATATAAGAAAATGTATGTACTTAAATAGTATAATTTCATCCTTTAATCCATTTCCACCATTAATTATTTTTTTCTCCAAATGATGAATAAGATGAATATTTCCGGCCACAATTTCTAATATAATCTTCTAAAGGATCACATTATCTAAAAAAGGTTAACATGATAATGCACATATCATAATATTATTACTAAAACCAAACGTTTTTGGATAAGTTATCTAATATGGATAAATACATTAACTTCTAAAACATCAAAAATAATTCCCAAGGTTTAGATTAATCCAATCCATATGTATCTTATCATAAAAATCATAAAAACATATCTCTATAAATTCAAGACCATGCAATTTGGAAATAAAGTACTATGATTCAAAAATAAACTTATAATTAATCCCCAAAATTATATCTTAATGTCACATACCAATATTTGAAAAACATGGTCAAATATTATCTGGATATATTGTAATAACATAAATTACCATTATAAATTAAAGAAAAAATGCAAGATTAAAAAAAATACCCTTTTTTATTAAATAAAACAAAATACTTTTAAACGTATCCCGTACATAATAAATTCACTACTATTTATCAAATATTACTTAAATCACATTTTATCAAATCACTAACCAATTTCAAGGTTACCAATAATATCCTATGAGTTTCAATCATCTCTTTATCCCATCTAAAAATTATTATCTATATATTTCACATAGATTAAGGGTTTTATTTTCATTAACTATGTGTTTTCCAAAAAGATCGTATTTACACTAAATTGATTTTCTTGGTTATTTCTACCATTCAATATATAATTTTAATTCCATAAATAAAAACAATCTAGTAACAATCCATAGGTGATTCACAATTTTTATAATATATAATATTATTCTTAAAAAACATTTACAACATAATTCTATAATCCTAATACATATGCATTTAAATCAATCCACTCCCTACTTAATCCATTTACAAGGATTCATCATATTATTCCTTACTACTACTTTACATTCATACGTCATTAATAGTCTCTTCATCATAAATGGTAAAATAATTACTTGAACAATCATTCTGAACATTTTCTAGATATTTTCACATATAACATTGATTTACATAATTTCCATAATTTCCACAATTAAATCATTTATCCATTTATGATAACTTATTGAAACAATTATTTACAACCATTTTGTTAACCAAACCATTCACTTTTACTCAAAAATTAATTTCTCTATTTTCTTTTCCACACCCAAAACAACTTTATGTTCCATTGAGGAATTCTCCCTTAGGCTTCGTCAATATTCATAACATGATGAAAATTAAACTTTCTTTCCACTATAGTAATCATGAAACTCCCTTTTTCACTTTTTAGGTGTTTCAAGAAACTCAAATATGTTTACATTATTTTTTATATTATTATATTATTAATTAGGCATAATAAAAATGTTTATCCTTTTTGTTCCAGTTTAATTTGGTTGCTAAAATGTAAAATCATTCCATTTTCCATCAAATTATCCATTAATATTAATTATCATGGTTAAATACATTATCTAAAACCAAAAACATTGTGTGACAAAACATAATCATAGTGGGAAACCACAAAATAATTTATAAGATGTCTAAATCATGACACCTTATATTCAATATATGAAAAATTAGGTTTCAGCTAGGTCATCCATGATTATAATTTATTCAAATCCTATATAATATTTCATAATGAAAATATGGATTAACCTAGAGTATATCTCTAGAGAGTTTCAAACCATGTATGAATCAAGGCTCAGAGTAGTGTACTAGAGAGCCATCAATTGTAGATTAATATACTTTTTTGTTGTTTTTACCCCCAGAAACAACTATGTTATAGCCACATCCACTTATAGTATCCATACATGGATGCAATTTCATGGAAAATCATATAAAATTTTCCTTAGTAAAAATTTATGATGTTATCCTATACATAGAATTATTACTTGGGATTTCACTAGAAAATTTATATCCCTAATATCCAAAAGTAGAATAAACCCTTCTCTAATACAAACAATAATTACCCAGTATTTTCATACACAAATATTACATATTTAAAGTTTAATATTCAATTCATTATACAAAATATACTCCTAGGGACCATTTAAGTTTATCATATTTGGAGATTTGATATAAATATTATTATTTAATGAATAACATTCAACATAACCCAATGTTTGTTTCACATATTTAACTATTTAAAAGGATACGTTATTATATATTCTTGATAAGGTGGGGAAAGGAAACATAAAAATGGGTGAACACAGATTCTCAATAAGAGTAATCAGAAATATCAACTCATAATCATATAAAAGCATAATGTGATCACAAGAACATCACTAAAAAGTTCATTCCCAATATAAAAAAGATAAAAAACATGTGTTATGGAATACAAACTTAGAATTTCAATAGAAATGAATCATAAGAATAAGAAATCATCATAACACAATCAGGATCATTTAGTTCAATTCATAAAAATATGTGGTATCATCATAAGTGTAGAAACCATTTTATATGCTAAGGTTATATACCAAGACCATTTGATCTAGAATAAAAACCATTTTACCATTGTATATTAAGAACATTGATTTTTTTTACCATAATAGAACAATCACATTGTCTTGTTTCCCATAATAGAACAATCACATCGACTGGTTTCCCATAACAGATGAAGAATAAGAAATTGTTTCCATTAATTATATCATGATAAATAATACTCTACCCAATCAATTATAGGGATATATGGTTCCCACCCATCATATAATTAAAACTATAAATATGTGTTCCACATGATCATAAATCATTCATCATATCTAAACCCATAAAAAGAAATGGGTTTCCTAAACATTTTATCAACATAACTCACAAAAAAAGTAACATGATTTGTAAATATCATTCCATCATAAATATAAAGATTCCAAATTAATAATAAGGATGGTATCCTTGGATAATATGAACAGTATAGAACCAGTATCATCAAATAATCTTATCTTTGATGGAAAATTATTTTCAAATATCCCCTGGATAAATTTTTAAGGAAAATAACTATTTCATTTTGAATGATTTTATTAAAAAACCAAGAAATTATAATGGATAACGTTTTAATTGAGAATAACCTTGTAAAATTTTAAAAGAAGATTACATTAATTAAGGTTTTGTGATAGTTGGAAAATCCAATCATGTTGTATATGTTTAAAAAACTTTCCTCCAAAATTTTTGTTAGGAAAAGTACAAAGTAACTCATTTGGAAACAGACTAAAATATTCATTTCAAACCATTTTATAAAAATTAAAAAATTGTAAAAAAAGGATTCAAATTTATTTTAGTTCAATAGTAAAAACTTTTTGAAAACATATTTATAAACAATGTACATTGAAGAGACATATTCTACAGTGGATACATAAACATAAATAATCCTGAATAATGACAATATTGTGAAATAAACCCCTACTACTTAGGTCCTATTAGATCAAAAGTCCTATAAGGAAATAAACATAAATGGATGTTTAAATAACTATAAATTTCACAATATGTATCATAAAATTCCTTCATGGGTAGTATATACACCACAAAAAAAAAAGAAATATATAGTGTATAAGCCTTTTCTCTCATAGAAATAAAAGTGAGATGAAAATCCCCCACCTTAGGTTCAACTTCCTTTGAAAGTTATCTAACCTACTATATAATAAATTTAAATTTATTATAAATATATACTATAATAATTTAAATTTTTATTATATCATCTATATCAATATATATATATATATATTTAAATTCATATATAATGACAATGATATGCATTGAATTACACCATTCATGGAGATGGTAGGTCGTACGTAGGCCTTAACAATGTATTCACTTTTGAAGGAAGGAATGAAAGAAAGGTAAATAATAATTAACCTATAAAGAGTCCTTATTATATAATTTTTATCATATATATTCATCATATACATACTTCTTACCACCAAATTAAGAATTGAAATCTAAAATGAATCACATCACTTCGTAGAGATGGTAGTCAACACATAAACATGATTAACATTGCCATTTTTTAACAGTTTGGAAGGTAAGAAGGTAGATATGATTCTAAAATTTAAAAATTATAATTTTTTTTTATAAATATTATATTTATATATATTAATCCTGTCATAATAACCATCCATAAAATACTATGATGAAAAAATAATCGCAACATTACAAGGAGATGGCAAGTTGTATGCACACACAAGTTTGTTTGATAGAATAGAGGGTGTATATTGGTGTTTTAATAATCATAATAAAAATTTATAATATTTAGGATAAGTAATTTATTATTTTATGATAAATACCATATATTTTTATTAGTTAAGGAAGAGTATAAAAAGATTTTGATCGTTTTGAGGGATTACCTCTTCTTTGAGGCGACTCCCTTAGATCTATTCTTAAGGGATATTGGGTTGGTATTTTGAGAACACCAAAACCTCTAGAAAGTAGATAAAGATTTTGAAAAGATAATTTGGCATGGTATAGTTGATATATCAATATAAATGTAGAATAAATAGGTGAGGGAGGAGTGGTGCTTTTTTAATTGTGGTGAAGGGATCTTTTGGAATTTTTCAAAAGATTAAATAATAATAAGATTATTCTAGAGTCATATGATTGAAAATTGCATATAAATGAACACAATATGACCTTATATAACATATATTATCCCTATTATGATTAATATTTTTTATTTTCCAAATAATCCACTATTTGGACATGTGGGAACCTCACAATCAAATTCATATGTAACAAAACTAGTGCAAAAGTTGAGATCAATGTTCACACATATGAAAATAAAGCAGAACACCCTCTAGCCCACATAAAAATCAACGCATCGAATCACAAACCACCTTTTTATTAAAAATTCAAATTGAAACATTCAAATAGATCACTGTCGCACTGCCTTGATAAGAATAACCTTGAACCGTGCAAGCCGTTGGAACCTTCAACATCGAACCAACTAGAGCACCCCTCTCGTAACTGCCTCCTCACATTTACTGACCATTGGATAACATCAGCACCTCCATGATAGAATCACTATCACCCTTATGAACCAAGACATCAAAAGATACCACATACTAGTAAAAAAATATCAGACCACTATCGTCGATACCAATGATGAACCATAATTTTAGTTTATAAAAATTTTGGATCATATAAATTATCTCAAATTATAATAATTAATATTATTAAAATATTATTTATTTTATTTTTCTATTAATTGAATAATTACATTTCCATCAGGGTGTATGAATTTAAGGAAATTATTTCTTCTTCAAAATATAAAAAAATTAATATGATAAATATAAATATTTTATATTTCATTTAATATATTGAAATTTTAATGTAAGAATATTGTATTTGATAATGTGTATCACACACATCACCAAGAGAGTAAGGGAATATAATACCCCAAGAATTGAAAATATATTTACTATATTAAATTAATTAAATATATGATATATCTTCAAATGAGCACAGTACAATGTTAGAATAAGTCACCTTATACATTGAGTTTCTTAAAATTGCTTATATTACATGCAAGACCGAGTTTTACCGAATAACGATATATTATTAAAATGTATTTTTACATAATATGATAAAACATATCTATTAAATTAGTTTTTATGAAAAATAGTTAACTAACATATGAAAATATATGGTTTATACAAATATAAAATGAATTATTTGGTTAATAATTAATTAAAAATAAATAAGAAAACCAATTGAATATAAAATAAACTATTTTTTATTTTATGATCCTAAAGTTATATTACCCTAATAAATTAATGAAAATTAGTTAGTGATATTAATTTAATATATATACAATATAAATTCAATAATTGTTTTTAATATTAATACAATAGACATGTTAGGATGAAAATAAAATTAAACCCAAATTTATGTACGAAATATTATATTTTTATTAAGGCATTTTACCAACATTTAACAAAGAACCTATTTTAAATATTATTTTCAGAAAATTTTTTGTATTATAAATGGAAAAATAAACATCATATTTGAAATAAAACTTCTAAATAAGGTTAGGGTAAATATTTTTTATGTTTCTGTGAAGTTTCATTTTTAATGAATAGTGAAAATACTGAAAATAAATTCAAAAATCGCTATTTCATATAATTATTTTATAAGAATAAATCAAATAATAAATTGGTTTTAAAGTTTCATTAGATCATATTTTTATAAATTAATCAAATTTAGGTAATTTAAATTAAATTTTCATTGAAATTGGATATAAAAACATACCAAACATTTAGACATTTTTACCTTTAAAACATGCATTATTGTCCTGTGTGAGGGATAAAATTTAAATTGATTTCTTCCAAATCAATGTTTGGAATTTAGAAAAATGGATTCATTATTTGGAATCATAATAATTTATAATTTATAATCAGATTAACTTTTATTTTTACCAAAATGATTTGTGAATGTAATTAAAATTAATAACAATGATTAAAGTAAAATTAAGCTTAATACAGGACTGAACCTTAATCTTAAGGGCCAAAATGACCTAGAAACATGCCCAAGATCAATTATATGGACATATTTCGACCTTAGTATACATTGTATAAAACTTTTACCATTATTGGAGACACTTTTTATCAGAAAATGTGGGTGTAATTCCCTTTCCCAAAATTTACAAGAGTGAGACCTCCTCCACTATAAAAGGCCTCCTCTCCTCCCACATACTCACAACTCTCAAAACACTTTTCCTTGAAAAATCTCAACCAAAATATTTCCTAAACATATCTACACTAAACTTATAAGACTAAACTTGGGAATACATCAATCCAAGGAATCCATTTGGTTCAAACCAAAAGGAGTTACCTGACTAGGTGGTAACATCTTTCCTTAAGCTGATTAGTTTTACATCCATTCTCCACCCCATACTATCTCTTTATTATATTATTTAACAAATAAATTATACCAAATATACTATGGTGTTTCTATGATAAGGGTATGTCCTAAACATACACACACTTCCATCTAATTATTAACAAACATACTATTTATGTATTTGGTGAACTACCACCTCGCAAAATGAGGATAGTTTTTCCCTTTACCACCTTTCATGGTTTCATATTATGAAGAAATATAAATTTATATATTTTATGTATGATATTTATTAAGTATTTATTTTTATTTTACTCTTTTATAACAGAAACCATTATACTTTCTATTTCATGTAAATACAATAACATCATTTGTGGATGTGTGAACTACCACATCCTCAAAGAGATGTGACTCATTCATGCTATTAACGGACGGTTTTAATGAAGGTTTTAATAAAACTATGTTACATATATGAAATATATATGATATTTTAATTATAATATAAAAATTTAACATTTACTTATAATTCTTCTAATACAAAAAAATAAATGAAAGTAGCGTTCATGCATATGTACAAGATACCATCTCTAAGAACGATACATTTCATTTCTTATCTCAAAATATTATGGATTATTATAAATACATATATAATTAATTTATATGGTAATTATATCATGGTTTAAATTCTTGATATGATTAAATCATGATCTATGTAATAATAACAATAAATAAAAATTCAAAACATACATTCCAAAACTAGAAAATTAACACCCTAAATAGTGAAAATTATTAAATATTGTTATCAAACGGGTAATAATATATTATAAGAAGATGTTATATGAAATTATAAACATGATTACGATTTTTAATAAGTTATTAACATATTTTAAACCACTATATAAGAGGATAAAGGCCACACACAAAAGGAAGGTTAGGGTAAAGGTTTTTGTCTCACTTTACATTCTTCTAAGACTTATTTGTTGTTATACACCACTTCACTGAATAAGGAACATTTTGTGCATGATCTAGTAAATTAAGGAACATATAGAAGAGATTCACAAGACTGTCAAGAAATATTTGTAACTGGTGAATAAAGTTAGATTGTGGCTTCAGAAGATGTTTGGGAGACTCTATTATTTGATGATGAATATGGTAGTGATTACGAGGAGGTAAAATACATCAAAACTATGATGGAATATTCCTTTCAATTGTTCACAACCTCCATTATTAAGCCACCAACATTAGAATTAAATCCTCAACTATACACACTTAATTAATCATTCATAGAGACTAAAAATGTATTTCTTTTAATAATAAGATCGAAACTGAATCAAGAACAAGAAGATAGACTGATAAATTTCTTTAAGAGGCAGACAAATTAAACTGCATGGAACATGGTTGATACTATGGGGATCGACCCCATGATCTACATTGAAAACATTGTACTAGAAGAAGGGTCTAATAAAAAATGTAATTCCCATAGGTGGATCACACCACTAATGAAATAAGAAGTTAAGAAGTGATTTATAATGATTCTTGACAATAATATTAATTTTTCCATATCTGAAAGCGAAGGGGTGAGACCACAATAATTAGAATCAGATAAGGGAGCTTTAATAGTGATTAAAAACAATGAAGGCAAATTAACCCATTCTCAAACCATAACTGGATGGTGATTTTTTGCCAACTATAGAAACCCCAATATAGTATCCTAGAAAGACCACGTCCCTCTAAAATTCATGGATCATATTATTGAGAGATAATCAATCAGAATTTTATTTTTTTCATTGATGGATATTCTATAAACAAACTAATATATGTTGACCTTATAGATTATTCAAGGAAAAAATCCAACAATCCATATGAACATTTATTTATCGATAAATATAATTTGAAATTATTTATACATAGTAAAAATTCCAATTGTGTATGATAAATTTAATTCTCTATAAGGTATTGGAGCTTGTATAAATCTTTAGGGATTATTTTTCCATATATGGTTGATAATTTCAGGTCTGTATGAGTAAATTGTAACTAGTAATATAGTGATATGAAGTAAAATTTCTAGTTCTAAACTGGAAAAAATTCGATTTTATAGTTGAAGTAGTCATAGTCATTCGACATAAAATTTCAAAGAATTTCATAAATGTTGACCCAATGATGATCAAATTTATAAAATATTTATCTGAAACCCTTATATATGAAGGGAATAAAGAGATTTCTGGGCCACATATGGGTTTATTTTCAATTTGTTAAATAATTTTTACAAATAACCTTATCATTGAAACACATACAATATAAAGGCATTTTTTTAAATTCAGTAATGATTTTTGATGGGCCTTTGATACCCTAAAAAACAACATGTTGGTTAATCATATCATTATATCACCTGATTTGGAAAAGGAATTCGTGTTGATATACGATTCTAGTGACTTCACTATGGGATTCGTTTTTAGACAATGTGCTAGACATATTTGTCTTCCTATTTACTATTCCGTTCATACTCTCAATGGCACCCAATCTAATTTTATGGCCATAGAGAAAGAGCTTCTAGAAGTGTTTTCCCATTTGAAAAATTTAGGTCAAACCTCTTGATCTTCATAGTTGCGGTATACACTAATTATGATGAATTGACTCAACTTTTTAACAAAAGTGATTCCAAACATGGATGATATAGTGGATATTTCTTCTGTAAGAGTTTTACATTTCCATTAAAAACAAAAAGGGGGCTAGAAATATTTTTTAAACTATCTATCTAGACTTTAGGTAATAAATATTGTGGATGATGATGATATGATAATTGTAGATGACTTCCAGATGATAAACTATTCAAAATTAATGGGCATTAATGACCATGGATTTCTAATATAGAGAAATATTTATCCATTGGAACCCACTCTATAGACTATTATATTCAATAAAGTATGAAATTTGTAACACATGTGTCGTACTGTTAATAGGAAAACCAATTAATATTAAACAAATGTGTTGATGGTTTAATTAGAAGCTGTATTCTAGAGTTAGAAATTAAAAGTGTATGCAAAATATGTAAAATGTCACCAATTGGTGGTCATCATAGTTTTTAACATATTTTGGATAAAATTATCTAGAGTAATTTTTTTTGTCCCACACTTCATCAGGATGGGAAAATCAATGTAAAAATCTATGATTGATGCCACTGGGAAAGCACAATCACTAAATTTAATGAAATTCCCTATAATTCCATACTAGAAGTGTAAATATTAATCTTTTGGGGAATTGATTTCATTTTTTTTGTTTCACAGACCACACCATTAGATACTCTTCACCCATTTAAAGGCCAAGCAAATGAGGACAACAAATAAATTTATCCATACTACACAATATCCTCATTACTGAAAATATTATAAAGGCCTTTTATGGATGAAACTCTTAGAAACTATTTAGGGTAGAGTAGATATATATCCGGGGTGTTATGAGTTGGTTCCCTAGACCCATCTTCTTTATATAGTTTCATTATGATTACATGTATACAGTTAGATATATATATGTGTTTATTCATTCCATAATAGTGTTGATAAATTTTCATCAACTATTTACACGGTAATTTCTTTATAAAATGTTCCATATAAAAAGGTTATAGCAGTTCTAAGATATAATGATAACATTGTGATACTTTGATAGTGATCTTAAGTATATTTCATATGCTCTAGATAAATCATATGAATGATTCATATATGATGTCTTACCATTAGTTGTTAGGGGTTTATAATAATTTAGACTTATTCTCATAATTTTCTCACGTGGTGATGTTGGGTAGATGAGATTGTGAGGAGTGACCTGCCAATAGGAACACCACATGTTTCTGGTGTCCTTTGTTGTTTCTATCTACAAACATGTGTTTTGGTCTTTGGAATTGAGATTTTTTATCAACATATAACATTTGATTACATGCTATAATTCAAGGAAAAAACAATGAAATTGAATTCATGGTGAGGTAAATTGTGTTGGGTGCATCTTTGGTTGTATGGAATTAGTTGACTAATCTAGATCGAATTTGTCACCTTCGAGTTGAGGAAGATATATCTCAGGGGCCCAAGTTGACTAGGATGGTAATACCTTCATCAAATCTATGTTTATGTTTCAAGAAGGTATTTCCATCTAGTAAGGTCACAAAATATATAAAAAAAAGGATGACGACACAAGTGTGCATCATTCATTATGAGAAACTGTGAGGAAAAGAGATTATGTTACATTGAATGTGTTCATAGGAGTCAGTCTTAGCTATGAAATTCATTATCTCTATAGGGGCCATGATGGGTTGCTATAATTATCTCTTAATCTATGGGATAAACTCACTAATATTGAGATAATGACATAGATGGGAACATACTAAGTTTATCGACAAGTTCCAAATATTCCAATGAATTAGAGTTTCAGATATAATGGGACCCATGTACAAGTGCTAGGGAACATCTGATTACGATCAATATAAATTAAAAATAACTCAATTATATTATTAAAGATTATAATACTGATTATTTAATTTATTTCTCAAGTTATTCACAATTTGTTTGATAATAAAAATGAACACGAGATAATATATTTTTTTTCATATGATGGATTGGACACATCAACCTATTTCTCATAATAGATAAAGAATATCGATTTTTCCCATAACGGATCTACCACATTGACTTGTTTCTATTAACTATATATTGAGATATAATACATTATCCAATGCATTGTATTGAGAAATAATCCCCACCCATCATATAATGAAGTACAAACATATATGTTCCACATGATCAAAAATCATTCATCATATCAGAACTAATAAAAATAAATAGTTTTCAATTTCATATCATTACATAACATGTGGAAATGAAATAGGATTTATAAATATCATTCCACCATAGACATAAAAAATCTAAAGAAATAATAAGGATGGTATCCATGGATCATATCCCCAGTAAATTATACGTAGAGTCAAATAATGTTTTCTTAGAAGAAAATGATTTTAATACGTTACTTGGAATTATTATTTTGGAAAATAACCTTTACATTTGGAATTTTTTTAAAATTTGTGCAATAATAAAGGAGAAAAATTTATATGAAAAGAACCATGTAAAAAAGTAAATGAATATTCAATTAATTAAGGTTTTATAAGGATTTGAAATTATTATCATGTCATATAAGTTAAAAAAGAATTCCTCCCATATTTTTTGAGGAAATGTCACAATGTACCTCATTTGGTAAAAGAAATAAATATTCCTATCAAACAATTTTGTAAAAGTAAAACATGGATAAAATGGATTTATTATTTTTAATATACAAGTTAAAAAAATTTGGATTTTTTTATAATGCATATAAATTGGAGAGAAATATTATTTTGGGGATACTAAAACATAAAAAATATCCAATAATAATGTGATTTTGAAATAAATCCATATTTATTTGGTAAAATTAGAATCGTAAGCCCCAAGAAAGAAATAATTATAGATGGGATATGTAAATAGACATAAAATTCATAACATGTATCATAAATGGAATTAATGGGAAGTATATAAATGAAAAAATATAAAGAAGTAGTGTATATGGTAGGTTTTCTAATGAAATAAATGTGAGACAAAAATCGCTTTCCTTTGGCCCGACTTCATTTGAATGTTTTTTAGCCTTTTATGGGGTGTTTTGAGACCACCCCTTTCTTATGTTTCCATTTTCTAAGGAATGATGATTAGTTGAACTTGGAATATATTCAGAATAAAACCTAGTATAATGAAATTATATTTAAATGATTACAAAAATTGTAAAATAATTAGCATTTTTAACTAGTATTCTATGACACTAAACAACTTATTTATCATAATGTTGACTTTATTATGTAATATAATGATTTTAATTATAAATATGATATAGAATAAAGGTATGTTTAGCTTTGTTTTCCACACTTCCCATTATAAAAATTAGGAAGATATGTTTGATGAGTGGTCTTTAGAATAGATGTCATTGGAGATTTAGAATAACGCATCAGATTACCATTGCGAGATCCAAAAACAACTTTCTATTTAAATAATTATTATTCATGATTATCCAGTGCACTAGTTTAAAAAATATACTGATCATCAGTTTTTTCATCACCATATTTGTACACCCTATTTAGAGAATCCAAATGAAATCCAATGTGTGGGAATGTAGTTCCTCGTCAACAAGGACATTCCATGTATCCTTCCCTTACCTGATAAAAGGATTTTCTATTGTAATTTTAGAATGAAATGTAGTCCCAGTAAAGGTTCCAATGTCCTATCCAGAATCTGTAATTTACACAAACAAAATCTATTCAACTGGATTAATCACCTAATTATGATCGCAAAATGCTTCAAGTGCACATCCTCATATACCAGAGGCTGATGACTAGTAGTTAGGTACTAAAAGGATATGGTGGGGAGAATATTATCACTTATAAAATTGAAATAGAAATAGAAATTAACTTAAAACATACAAATCTACAGTGGACATCCTTGTATACATAAGTAAATAACTAAAACTAAATCATTCTATAATATATAAAATGTTACATAAAATCACATAGACATATATATATATAACAATAATTGGTATCCGAATATGTTGATTTCAAATATATAGAATAAAATAAAATAAAACAAATATACAAAGATACACTGAAACTAAAAACCCAATGTCTATACCTAGTCAAATCAATGGTTGAACTACTCTAGCACAATCCTCAGACTCAACATGATCAATTATGTTGAATTGTAAAATATTGGGCCTCTACCCAAAATCTATTATGTGTAATTATCATCCTAAAAGCATACATGAGGTCTACATTCAGAGAAGTTTAAATATACATGTGGTGAGAAATAAATCTATGTAGACCACACCAAATGATGGTTTTAACATCTTTAATCAAAATATGTGCAAGAAACATGTTATATGACCAGCCTAAATGAACAAAAAAAACTAGAATAATAGTTTAAAAAATAGTGGAGGGGATCAACAATATAAATAACAAAAACATCCAACCTCGAGATATATCCTGACAGCTAAGGTAAATCTATCATCACTCCAGCTCTGATTAGAGGTCTTATAGCATGAGGGTCACCATAAAACCTAATATTAAAGGTGTATTATATATAATAAGAATATTCATAATGTAAAACATATGGATTTACATGATTAAAAACCCCTAAGATCTCATTCTAGTTGTCAACTATAATATCACTTCTATAACATCTGGACATTAGAAACCTAGAGATAGTGTTTACTTTATTACATTGATATAAAATATAGTGGAACTTTCCATGCAAGATCAATAAGTTTAGAGGTCTTTGAAAACTATATGCATACATGATTTTCATATTACATTTGAAATATAAAAACATATCATAAAAAAAATTCTTGTACTCTTGAAATAATTCTCAATATATTTCATCATATCATTGGGAAAGGGGAGAAATAAATGATGAGCTTATATCGCTAGTAATCATTACATATAGAGAAAATTTAAATGAGTAAATAGTGAATAATCAATATGTTATAGTAGATAATAATACATGTTCCATTAAATCCCTAAATTGAGTCCCCTGAACATCCAAGGCTAATATCAATATAAAAATCACATGGATAATGGAAAATTAAATCATAATAAAGGTAATGAATAATTATGAACATTCATTATCAATTCCACTAAACCATGATATAATGAATCTTATGATTAATTACTCTCAACCAAGACATCATTCATAATAAATGTGTTGGAGTTAACTGAATACCCATCTAATTTGGCATGCTTATTGCTTTTTATTATGAGATATGTTGATGTATCAAGGGACTATCTATAACCAGTTTCCATCTGTCACTTGTATGCCCTATGGATTCCCAATATTTATAATGAAAAATATAATTCATTCCAAAAATTCTATATAAATCTATAATTATAAATATTTAATTGAGAATAAAAAACATTAATATTTCTTTAGGAAATGAAATAAATTGAATAATAATCTTCCTTAAACTAATAACATATATAGAAATGGTATAGGGTTAAAACATCACAATTTTAATAAAAATGACACCAAATTTTTACATAATATTAAAAATATGTACATAAAGAAGAAAAATAATGTCCAATGAATAATTGATATTGATAGAGAACATGATCATAAAAAAGTGAAAGATCTAACATTAAGGTATGATCTATAAATAGTGAAGGATGATAAAAGACCATAAATACATAAAAAATTAATGTTTTTTAGTCAAACCATTTTTTAAAAAAATAAAATAGAATTAATAAATTAAAAATAACATCCTTTTATCTTTTTGTAAGAACATATTTATAAATAATTTTATAAATTCATTTCATTCCTTAAAAAATCACTTTTAGTCTAATATAATTTTAAATAAAAATTCACAAAATATTGAGAAAGATAATTTCTTTTGAAATTAAAATCTAAACATTTATAATATTATTCAAATAAAATATTATTAATGGTGGTGGGGAATGTATTTCGTATGGTTCACATTAAATCAAAAAAAATATTTACTCCTTTGGTAAAAAACCTTATGAATAAATTTATAAAAACATTCATTTTAAACATTTATATATAAATATAAATATTGATAAAAATGAATTTAATAAATATGTTTATAATATAAAGATATTAATTGAAAATATTTTAAGCAAAATTTGGTCTTGGAAGAAAATTTTTCGAATTAAAACTTCAAATCGTGATTTTTACTAGATTGATCTTTACATATTACTTATTGGTGGATTTTTTTATAACATGAGAAGAAATTGAATATAAACATTTAAAACACTAAAAACATAGTAGAGGAATAAATATTAGCTTTTATATATTAGTATCATATATCTTTCCCAAATTCAATCTGGACATAAACAATCCAAAATTAAAATAAGATTTTAACATAAATCCATTACCTCATTTTTTACTTTCATCATAATTGATTTTAACCTAATTTAAAATAAATTTATGTTTCATGGAAATAAAAAACATATCTATAAAAATAAGTATCATATATTATCCATTTATAACATTTCAACACCTATTAATTAGTAATTATTTATAAAAAATTCAATTTCGAAATGTAAATTGTATCATTTTTAAGGTATATTTTTGTTCGGTTGTTTCAATCCATGCATATTGATCATGGTTACATAATATTAATAATTTTAATCATGAAATAATTATAATATATATTCATTAAATACATATTTATAATCTTTATTTAAGTTATTATATGAAAAATTAATTACATCACTTGGTAGAGGTGGTAGTCAATAGGTACACACAAAATAAAGTTAACATTTTCATACTGGTGGAAGGGTAGGATGTTAAATGATATTTTATATTTTAATAATAATTATTACGTTTTAAATTTTATATATAAACATTATATCGATCATAGTAACTATGTATGAATAGTGATGGTGAAAAATGAAATAAATCGCTTCGTGAGATGGCAGTCTGTATGTAGCCACAAATGAATATTTCATTTCTCATTTGATTGAGAAAGAGATTAATAATTTTGTTTCATAAAAATAATAACAGTTAAGTATATGGGAGATATTACTTTTTTTATATCATCATGGTTATCATATAATTTATACATGTAGGAAAATAAATAAAATGAAACCACTCGGTTAAGTGTTATACATCTGCTTTGGAAAACCTCATATGACTTACATCTTAAACCTTATAAGGTTTATATTTTGATAAAAAAGGACATATATATTTTGATAATGGTTGTTATTGTGGTATTTTTTTAGGTTTTTTCTAATATGAGTGGCTCTTTAATTGTAGATAACAAAGGTTAGTTGATGTTCTTTTATAAGTGAGGAAGAGGACACGCGTGGAATTTTTCAAAATATTAAAATATAATAATTCCATAATTCAAAAAAATTTCATTAAAATGAATTATATTCAAAGATTATATGATATAGGGGATAAATATTATCATAATATAGGATTCTCAAAAGTTATTAGCTCATTTCAACCCTTATCATTTTATTTTTAACTCGTTTTAACAATTACTACTATAACTGGATTTTTACCAAAGTTACTATTCAAAAAGCCTAGAAATTAAAGTTAGCTAATTACCAAATTTGGAAATGATTATTAAAAATAAAAGGGTAGATTTATAAAATTTAATATCTATGAATTGATAATATTAGTTTAAAAATAGGCCTACAAAAGGTGATGAAAATTAGTTTTTCAAAAAATAACATTTAAGTATAAAAATGATTTTATAGAAAAATAATGTATAATATTGATTAAAATGGAATTAAATGGATTATGTTATGAAAAATAATAATATTTACTTTAAAACCAATCCAAAACTTATATGAACCTTATAAATACTTGATTAAAAGATAATAGCTAAAAATTAGTTTTATTTTGATCAAAAAAATTACTTATATTATCAAAATGTTAAGGGTATATTTTTAAGTTAATATTTATATTTTGATATGGATTATATTATTTAAGAAAGATATATTTTATATATATAAAAATTTCCATAATATTTTAAGATAGTTATATATCAGTATATAGTTTTAAAAGTCACAGATTTTGTATAATAAGTATTTTTCAAAATTCACCTAAAAGAATAACTATTTATGAAAAATCTCTAATAAACAATGAATGATAATTTTAATATGATGAATTTAAAAAATAAATTAATTTCATAAAACTAAATTAATTAAAAATTATAATTTATTTTTTAATTGTATTCTTGGAAAATTTATGTGCATTGTGTTTTAGTTTCTATAAAAATAAAAGATTAATAAAATTGACTCTCCGGTGAAACATTCTTACCTCAATTAAAAAAATAAACCATTAAATTTTCTATAATGTGTAGATCTTCATCATAAATTCTTCATGTTCTAATGTGACCTCTTTAATTTTATGATTTAATCAAAATACCTTCACTAATCGAGTTGTGTGATTACACAAAACTAGTTACCTAGTGTCTATAATCTAGAAAGGATCTTTATAATAACATTAATTAGGTTCCAATTCTATTTCCTTGTATTTGAGTATATTTTTGGTTATGGCATGTTCTTACTTAATAATGATATATTGAATACATCATGAAGTTTAGATTGGATATGTGGAATTTCCAAATGGTAGATTATTGCACCAATTCTTTCTAGAATATCATATGGTCTAATGTAAAAGGCCTTTAGTTTCTGTTTCTTAATAATCTATATAACGACCTTACATTGAGATACATTTATGAAAACAAGATCAAATAGTATAAATTAAAATTTTGTTCTTCTATTATCTGTATAGATATTTTTCCTACTTTTAACTTTCTTGATATGAATTTTAATAGTCATCACATTTTCCATTGTATCCTCAATATGATATAGATCTAAAAGCTTCCGTTCACAAAATTCCTCCCAAAAAGTTAGTGTATGACATCTTTTCAAGTATAATTCATCATATGGTTACATTTTAATACTCAAATGGAACCTATTATTATATATAAATTCTATCAAAGGTAAATAATGATCCCATATAACATGAAATTCAATTGATCCTCAACTAAACATGTATTCTAATGTACAAATAGTCCTTTCAGGCTGTCCTATACAGCCTATGATTGTGTACACCCCATGGGCTCTATCTGTATAACTTACATGACCATGTTCCCCTATATGGGGTGTCTATTCTTTCCACCAGACATACCCTAAGTCTCTCTACATGGTGTATTCTGATCATACATGACATTTAAACCTCATATTCAACCCTAAACCCAAAATAAATACCACACTATGTGTGTTATTGAGATAAACATTATGTGATTGGCTTTTCCTAAATAGAAACCCCCTAAGCTGCCCCCAAAACCCCATATTTTTTGAAAAAACCCTACATGAGGTCTCATGAAACCCCAAACAAAATAAAAACAATATAAATCTTAAAAAACTACATTCTAAGGATTAATTGATAAAAATTAATTAGGACTAACCACCGGGTGTAAAACAGTGGAACTTATCTATAGGATTGGTGCGATGTAGACACTAATACCATATATAGACCCACATTGAATCTTTGACACGATCCCACATTCCCCTTCCCCTATTTCCCTCTCAAAAAAAGTTACCAAAGTGTATATTCCCTCAAGCATGCATGAAAATTCATGAGGAGGTAGTGAAAATTAAAAAAATAAAATGGAAAATAAAATGTGATCGAGGATAGTGTCAACGGCTAGTTTATGCCATTATTAGAAAAAACCATGATTCAAGACTAAACTAAGGAGTAAAAGTTTCAATCAGATGCTTTGAATACAATATATATGTAAAAAATTGATCATGCATAAGTAATTAGTATTTAATTTATTAATTATTAAATATTATATGAAATTTAAATGGCTCATATTTCCACAAACACTCATCTAGTGGTAAAAACCTTTGACTAGAACAAATGTAGTGGTCAAAAAAATTATCTGAGGATATATTTTCGGTTTAATTATCATTTTCCCCTTAAAATATCCGAGGAATAATAAAATTCACAAAAAAATTTCAACCCATGCTGGAACAGGTCATTAAAAAATCTCCACAATAAATTCATCTCAACCCCAAGAAACCTTGGTGGACAACCATATACCAATATATACCCCAATCATTGGCGCATCCCTAACCTCTTATATTATCCAATATGTGGTCCCATATCAACCACGATGCTTCCATCATGAGTTTTTTCATCAACATCTGAAAGGATGATCCCCACTGTAGGAGTATCCTTATCATTTTATATGACTAGGACACCAGACAACCATTTATGCCACTCTATCAACTTTGGAAAACAGTGACATTTTTGTGGTCATCCCAATCACACTAGATTTCCAACAAGAAGCACTATCTGCCACACATTCTTAGATAATTATGAAAACATCCCTCATTCTCAACAACCCATTCAAAATGAGGACTACAACTTTTGATGTTCTTTGGTGTACTCCCAACCATTGTTCATCCCTGAAACAACAAATACATTTCTAAAAATTTACAATAACAACCATTCTACCCCCAAGGAAGAGTGATTCTCCAAAAACCTCTTGCAAGCTCTCATGCTCAAATAATCCATGACCTAACAATCCTAGGATAACATGAAAAAAACTATCCATAATCCTCATGAAGGTATATTACATATAATGGAGCACTATATACACTCCTATTTAAACCACAAGCCCCCCCCCCCCACATGAAAAAGCAATTAAATTACCACCCTGCATGCAAGAGTTATTCCAAACCCACAAGTGGAAAACCACAATCACATCATGCCACCCATAGGAAAACAAAAAATAATAGTACCAATAGGTCCATGCATCAACCAAACCTACCTTCTCAAAAACCCCATTTAATTAATATCACTCTTAGTACTATACATATAAATCCCAAGGGATCCTTATGTCTAAAAACACAAAATCCTAGGAAAACCACGTCATTAAGGAAACATGATCCCAAAACAAACATATCTCAAGAATCATTTCCATTATTAACAAACCAAAAGCAACCGCGTGGAACCCAAAACCCACACCAATACACTATCATCCCCACACATCACTCAATTAAGGGAATTAATTTCTAACGTTGATGATCATCACTCTATGAGATACACATATCAAATCATGAGAATAAAAATTACTTTTGGTTAAATTGATTTGAATACCACCAAGGAGCTATATGAAACAACACTATGTAGGAAATTGCAGACATTTTTAAAAGATGAACCTATTGGATTTGGTTCCTGAAACCAACTTATATGTACTTTATAATAACCTATTTTCATAGTTTTAAATATCAATAAACTCTTTATCACATCATCATTGTTCATGTTTATAACATAGTATGTGATAATGTACTAAGAGTAGATAGCACACTAAAATATTATAGTAGTTCAATACTATGATGAGAACCCATATGTTCTACGAAACTATTCATAAAGTATATGTTCTATAGTTTGATGATATCATTTGAGGTACACAAATGACATAGAAAATCGAGGCTGGATACTCATAGGACTATGAGGCACATTCTCAAGGTGTACAGCCTTGTTAATATATCATGTATGATATTATGTGAACAAGACCTACTAGTAGGAAATCCACATTCATTTGTGTCATTGGATGTACCTATATAATGATATGTGCAATTGTACATAGACTTTAAGATTATTAATAATGAGTATTATAAGTCATGTACATAGATATATTGATGAAACCAATGATTAATAATGTTCTTGGTGAGGTATGATATGTTGGGTTTGTCATGATTAGTACTACATCATTGAAAAATCTGAGAAATTTGTTGTCCCTTTTTTTCTTTAACACAATATGATATATCAGGCCCTTTTATGTAAATAATATATCCTATATAAATCTATGACTATAGTGTTCTATGGGAAAGGTTGATTTCAAAAATTCAAAGAAAGAGAAATTAAGCGCATAGGTTGATGGCCCCATCATACAACCTTCTTGATTAGGGATATCATGATAAAAGGATTACATTACAGAATATGTGTTCATATTGGGTATTATGTCGTTGTAGAATTATCATCTTTCTCTATGGGAGATATTTCATGTTGATATACTCTAAACTTATACTTTATTCAATTTAATCCAATTCTACTGAGAATGAGGCCTAAAGGGTCACACACTATGTGTATCCATAATCTCAGTTCTATAATATGTTATTATTTATTATTTAATAATATGATTAAATGTTATTCTCACACATGGTTTAATGATTATTCATGTTTTCGTGATCAGAAGAACTCTTTCACCAATTATTCAAGAGAATATTGTGTTAGTGGGATAGTTAATAAATCTTTAATTTTTCTATTTCTGAATATTCTATTTTTTATATATTAGAGAATAATGCAGTGATATTTAATTAGTAAATAAATAGTCATTATTCATGTATTGAAAAATATTTTATATGAATTAAGTATCGAGTTAGAAGGTCTAGTGATAAATAATATATTAAACATTATTTGATTAAATAATATTTAATGAAATTCAAAATTTAATTGCATATCGTGAAATAATAATATTATTACCAATATAGACATGGAGTTCTGTAGGGATTAAATAAATAATATAGATGAAACTTGTGAAATTATATTATTTTTCAACTAATATTATATAAAACTAATAAAATTATTTTCTAAGATAGACAATTCATTTTTTTTGTTTTTCACAATGAATTTGGTGAATCCTCTTAAGCCCTAGAGAGATCCCTTCTCCAATAATGCACCGATGAATGGAGAGCAATCTTCCCCCACCTCCCATTTTCATGTCATGAGATATCTATAGAATCGTTTAGATGTTATTATCAAGGCGATCAAAGGAGAATGACGCAAGCAACATGATCTGGCGTGCTAGCACCCATAGATTCCTACAAGGACATTCGATGATTTTTGGAACACATGTGGATCACATCTAGAGGGAATATTCTTTGGATTACTACATCACAATGATGATACCGTGTAGATCTATTTTAAGATTCATTAATTAAGAAATAATTCATAAGAAATAATTCTTTAATTTATTAAATTATTTATAAATAATATGTGATGGTCATGTGCTTGGTTCTAGAATTTTTTCCTTATAAGTTTTCTTTGATTCAATTCTGTAGATAATGGAATTTATCATTGTGTAAATCCCATATTGATCCTAGATCATGGAAAAAATAAAATTTATGAATTAACCATCACATTCTTCCACTATGATCAGAACCATCAAGTGGTATCAGAGTGGTCACATAATTATTTATAATTATTTAAATATCATTGAATGGTTTATAAATTTGTAATTTTGTTTATAAATTCTTGCTTAATAATTATTTAAATATGAATTACATGATCTGATTATTCATCTTCATTTCTCATATATCTAATTGATTCTATTAATTTTATAAATTAAATAAAAATGAACAACTCGTCTAAAGGTTCCAATGATTCTGGATGAATAATCCATGATTGCACTCCATGTAACTGGATTTATATTTTATGTACTAATGTTTAATGAACTATGAATTAATTTGGAATTAATTAAAATTTTGTGCATTTAAAACATGTAGTGTATTTAATTTCTTAACCCTTGTGTTAGCAAAGCCATCCTAGCACACGTTCATCTAGGGTACAAGTTGTATAGCCCATGTACATGGCGGGTAGTCCATTAAGCTACAGACGGGCCTTGTATTTTCAGACATGGCATACCTAACTGGTGTCCATTTAAATTGGAGTCCACATTCCTTGTAGCCCTTTTCCACACCAAGAACTCCAATTTTTTGAGGTACAGTGTACATGACATGTCCCTAGGTTTGTGCCTCAGATCGATGAGGAGAGGTGTACACATTGCTTACTTATACCAAAATTTATAAAATTAAAATTGATTTATTCAACAGTGTAAACATTATCAACATGTTCTTGTATGTGGTCATTAATTTGATTGGATGTTCCATGTGATGGGTTTTAATATATATATATATATATATATATATATATATATATATTGGTGTTTGTGTGTGTGTTTGTATAATTAATTTCATCATAATGTTCATATATACATATCATTTTTGAGTCGTATTATAGTGATTACTCTATACGAATAGAAGCATAACATGTGATTGAATAATTATGTAATCTGTCTAATAATAAAGTTGATAATACACAGTATATATGTATGTGAAATGTCAACTATGAAATGTGTCACAAGAGTAAATAGATTCTGGGTATAACACATGTTGTGAATATTTGGACAGGTATTCACTGTGTTGCCTCCAAGGTATATTTGTGTACATAGTAAACATTAAATAAAATTATTTAGTTTGATTAAATTTGTTGATGATGATAATATCAAGGTAATTTGTATTAGTATTAATATAAAATAATTTATTAATTGAAGATAATAATTAATTGATTCATAAATGATTTATCTTAATTACGAGTGATTAATAAATGAATGCTATTTATATTGAAGGTGTAATTTGTTGCATGCATTTGGATGATCCTGATCATAGAACAAACATTTTTACTTTATTGGATTCATTTAATTTATAGTTAAATTTTCATTTTGGCATGTGTGGCTTCTCTCCTCTTATTATGTAAGGGCCAAATGTCCATGTTTTCGTTTATGTATTCTCTTTCCCCCTCATCTACATGTTAGTATAATCATATGTTATTGATGGAGAAACCAAGATAGTGTGGTTTGATAAATCAAATGTTCTTATGGTAAAAAAGAAAATTAAGAGAAAAGTAAAGGGGCCCAAGATACATAACAATTCTAAATTTCTTGAGCACCATCCTTCTGAGAATATGATGATCCATAGGCAGGGAAAGAAAATGTATGCATTTTGTTTTTCATGTGGTAAGAAAGGCCAATGGAAGAATAAATTCACCCATAAATTAGGGGAAGATAAAGGTGAATTTGTTATCGAGTGTAATTTTCAATATCTATGCATTGGATATTAGATAAATCATGTGTGGTCACATATGTATCCAAATATAGAAACCAAGTATATTATGAAATATTTCATAAGGAGAGGTTGATTTGAGAGATGTTTATAGTATGAGGAAAGCTACTCTATTTATTGGTGACTACTACCTTTAATTTCCAACCGAAATCATTTTGGTTTCAAAATAATGTTAATTTATATCAAATGTTACCATGAAATTATTTCTTGTATTATTACTAGATGTAGATAGGTTTACATTCAATTTTATAAATATATGTTTTTTCATTTATAATGAAAACAACTTTTATGGAACACCTCCTTTAAATAATGGTCTTTATTTGTTAAATTAATAAAACCAGGTATTGAAAATTGATAACGAATCATGTTCACACAAATAATATAACACTAATATTTGGAATCAGTGTCTTGGTTATGTGAAATAGAAAAAATCTATGAAGATCTATCAATATGGGCATTTGAAATCTTTTTAACTAGATCAATCTGAATGATTTCAGGCTTTTTTACAAGGAAATATGACCAAACCACCATTTGGTGGACATGGTGAAAGGGACACAGCGATTCTAGGATTGGTACATACTGATGTGTGTAGACCATTTTCAATAGAATCTATTGGAGGGTATTAATACTTCAGATGTTTTACTAATGATTTGAGTAGATAAGGATATATGTATTTAATGAGGTATAATTATATGTCCTTTAGGAAATTCAAAGAATCAAATTATTATGTTGTGATTCAGCATAAAAAGAATATAAGGATGATTTGATCGGATCATGGTGGTGAATATCATTAATAAGAGTTTATCAATTTCATACAGGAGTTTGGGATTCTATCCCAAATTACTCCACCTTCTACACCATAATGGAATGGTTGTAGTGAAAGGAGAAACTATATATTATTAGACATGGTATGGTTGAATATGAGTCATATAGATCTTCCATTATACTTTCAGGGATTTGAATTATAAACTATAGATTATTCATCAAACTGAGTACTGATAAAAGCTTAAAATGGAATTAAATTCGATTTATGGAGTGGGACAAAACCCGTTTAGTCGCATACACATGTATGGGGTTGTGAGGTGTTTTTTCATTCCTTCATACAAAATAAACTAGAAACCCATGGCATAAGGTGTTTCTTTATAGGGAATCATAAGGAAGCAAAGGGATAATACCTATACAACCCCTCCAACGAGAATGTGATTTTCACTAGAAAAGTCATCTTTCATGAGAGGGAAAACATCCTCAAAAAGGACAGTGGAAAAAATATAGACATTGAAAAAGTTGATACTCAAGAAAAAAAGTGGTTAGAGGAACGAATTCCATTGGTCCTCATGGAATAAGTAGTTCATAAAACACATGTACTGTATTAAAGCACCCGAGAGTTAATAGAACCAGAGATATATGGTTTTCTATTAATCTGATATAGTGATTCATTATTGGTTTAAAATTATGAAACTCTATCTTAATAGGAGGAAATATATATATCAAAATCTGTATGATGTCCAGATTTGGTGAATTTTGAAATATATTCTATGTTTCATAACCATGTTTGGGTTTTGGTCGATGCGCCAGTTGATGTAAAATTGATTGGGTGAAAATGGGTATTCAATAGAAAACTAAACATGGAAGGTAAATCAAATTCCTATTATTCATAGATAGTGTCAAAAGGGTTGAATTAGAATCAAGTAATTTCCTACGATGAAACTATTTCACCATTTTCCTTGTTTAAATCAATAAGAATTTTACTTGATATAGTAGCTTACCATGACTTTGAAATTTGTAAAATGGATGTCAAAACTACTTTCCTTACAGGTAAACTTCAACATTATTTATATATGACACAACCAAAGGGTTTTTTGGCTCCAGGGGATGCCAAAAATATTTCCAATTTATATAGATCCTTTTATGGATTAATGAAACCATCCTAGTCATGGAACATTCTATTTGATGAGGCTATAAAATAATTTTGTTTCATTAAGAATGAATGTAATCGATGTGTTTATAATAGGTTTAGTGGCAATGATATAATTATCCTAGTATTATATATATATAAAATAATACTTATTGTAAATTACATTCTAGTCTTATAGTATATTATAGATTGGATAAACAAATGTTTCTCTATGAAGGACATATGTGAAGCATCCTATATTATTGGGTTCCAGATCGATCATGATAGATCCAAGAGGCTTATTGGACATAGTCAATGTATATATATTGAACAAATAATTAATATAATTAGTATAGAATAATCCAATAGTGGATTGGTTCTAGTGTCACATGGTTTTCATCATTCTAGGAAAATGTGCCCTTAGACACAAAATCAGAAAGAGAGAATGAATAAGATATCATCTCATTCAGTGATAAGATCAATCATGTCTTTTATGTTATGTACTAGACGTGATGTTTTCTATGCATTAGGCATGGAAGAAGGATATCATGATGATCCATGAGAAAAACATTATTATGTTGTTACGGATATCTTCATGTATATAAGTATAACAAATGATATGTGCCCTCAGACACAACAACAGAAATAGAGAATGAATAAGATAACATATGATTCAATGATAAGATCAATAATGTCTATTATGTTATGAACTAGACTTGATGTTTTCTATTCATTGATCATGGTTGGAAGATACCATAATGATCCAGGAGAACAACATCATTATGCTGATAAGGATATCCCCAAGTATATGAGTAGAAGAAAAGATATGTTCCTAGTGTATAGAGGAGATAAGGTGTTGGCCATCATGGGTTATACAAATTCTAGTTATAAAACATGTCATAATTATATGAAGTCATATTTAGGACATGTTTTCTATCTAAATGGAAGATCTTTGAGCTGGAAGGGATTAATGTTTCTAGTTGTCACTGATTCTATATAGGAGTTTGAGTATATAATGGCTTTTGATGTATCCATGGAAGCCATTTGGATAAAAAACGTTCTTTCGGAGGATGATGTGTTACCCAATAGTAAAGATCCTATAACATTATATTGTAATAATAATGAAGTGAAGTCTCTTGAAAACAATCCAAGGTAACAAAAATAAGAAAAATAACATACTCTAGAAGTATCTCTTCTTGAGGGATTTTTATTAGAGGGGTGAAGTTCCATTAAGAAGAGTACCCAAAGAAGATAACATGGTGGACCCCTTGACTAAAATCCTATATTATCATAATAATGAGTATCATGTGAGAGATAGAGGACTAAAGGTTGTTAAAAGATTTATCTAGTGTTAATGTGAGTCTCTTATAGTTGGTTCCCTAGAAAAAACTTATACTAACATTATGTTAACCTCTATTTAGGGTTTTGACTATTAAAAATTTAATTATCAAGTAATGATTGTTCTTCTATGTAATTTATTATATGATAATTTCCTAGGAGTATTTTTCGCAAAAAGATTTCATAGTAGTTACATGAAATGATGAGAACCACAATGTGTTACGATTCTATTGTTAAATTAAATGTTCTATTGATTGATGACATCATTTTTGAGACATAAATGATACAAGCTATCATGGATGGAGAATTATAAGAATTTTAGGCACCTTCTCATTATGTACACCCTTGGTAATATCCATTGTATGATATTATTATAATGAGACCCACCAGTAGGAAATCTATATTCATATGTTTCATTGGATGTTAATATATTTTGAAATATGAATCGGTCCTTATAATTTAGTAATATTATTAATGAATATTATAAGTAACATACTTTGATTTATTTATAAAAACCATGATGGCAGATGTTCACAGTGAGGTACGATATGCTAGATGGTTCACATGTAATATTTCATTAATGAATAATGTGATAATGGATTTTTCCTTTATTTTATTTAACCATAGATGATATCTCAGACCCATTAATGGAAATGATCTGGCCTAAATAAATCCTTGGCCATGGTGTTTTATGGTCATGTTTGATTTTTGGAAATTAAATAAAGGATACATAGATCACATAGGTTGATGGAACTAGAATGCAACCTACTTGATCAGGGATATCATGATAAAGTGATTATATTAAATATTAAGTATTTATATGAGGTATTATGTCATTTTAGCATTAACTTATTTCTCTATAGGTTCCTTGATGAGTTGATAGATTCTAACCTCAGACAATAGTATGCTTTTCATAATGCTAGTGAGAAAGTGGACTAGTGGGTCACACACTAAGTGTATCCCGAAATTTAGTTAAATAATATATTATTATTTATTATTTAACAATTTAGATAAATTTTATTCCCTCACATGGTTTAATAATTATTCATGTTTTATTGATCACATATATTATACCATCAGTTATTCAAGAGAATATTATTTGAGTGGAATATTTAATAAATATTTAATTTTCTATTTACTGAATATAATATTTATCTATTTATTCGAAAATAATAAATTGATCTTTATTTTTTAAAAAAATATTCATTATTCAAGGCCTGATAAATATCATGGAGGAATAACGTACAGAGTTTAAAGCTCTAGTGAGAAATAATATATTAAATATTATGTGATTAAACAATATTTAATTTAATTTGAAAGTGAAGTGCATGTCGAGAAATAATATTATTATTATCATTATTTACATGTGTTTCTAAATGAACTAAATAAATAATATAGAGGACACTTGTACAATTATTTTATTTTAACCACAAAAGAATATAAACCCAATTATTTTATTTTATAAGAGAGTCAATTATTTTCATTTACTATGAACACTGAATTTGGATAATCCTATGAAGTCCTAGAGAGATCCCTTATCGAATAATTCTCATAAGAACAGATAGTGATCTTCCTCCACATCCAACTCTCGTGTCGAAATAGATATAGATAATCCTTTATATGTAACCCTCAAGGTGATCAAAGATAAATAGTTTAAGTGATATGATCTTCCATGTTAGTACCTATAAATTCCTAGAGTAATGTTCATATATTTTAGGAAAACATGTGGATTTCCACTATAGAGAGTTTTCTGTTGATTCCTACCGCACAATGATGGTATAACATAGAGCTGTTTTTGAATTCATCAATAAAGAAATAATTCATGAAAAATAAATCTTTAATTGATAAAATTATTTATAAATAATACATGATGATCATATAAATGGGTCTATCATTATATACCTATTCTATTTTATTTAGTTAAATTAATAAGATCACAGTCTTCATCGTCATGTAATTATTGGATTGATTATTGACTGTGATAAAAAAGAAATGTTGGGCATGCTTTTGATGCACCTAGAACAATCAGAACATCTTTCATTAATAAATTACACATAGTCAAGAATATTTAATAAGAACTCTGTGTTCTTATCATGATTCATGAATAGAGGACACTCACTATTAGGCCAAGAGCCAAAACACATAAATCATAAATCAATAAACCCAAAAATTAAGTACATTTCCAACGGTGAATCTTAATCACCCATAACCACAAGCACAAAAATAATAATCTCATATCAATGTTAACATATAATTACTACTGAAAAATGTGTTCATGATACTATAGTTCAATGTCGATCACAAGCTCCAACACTTTCCAAGATATCATATCTACCAGCACCCTTAATCATATAATAATAAAAACCATTTATAACAATTTTTTCACAAACCATATTTGGTAAAACATACTCACCACTCAATCTAGATCACAATAAGGCCCCAAGTGTGCCTCTCTATACACCATAGGTTTCTGACTAACGGTGATTGCCTAAAAGGATATTGTTGTCATATTTTTCCCTTTTATGAAAGTGAAATAATAGTAGAAATAAAATAAAAACATGCACATGTATACTAAAAATTAGATTATTTTTAAATAAATAATTGAAACATAATAATTCTATAAGAAATGAAATGAGACATACAGTCATACAAACTCTTAAACATACAACAACAATACATCTCCCACTAGGAATATCACCGAAATATATACTAAAATAATGTAAAATAAAATAAATACACAAGGTTCTAAGACAACTTTGAACCCAACTATATACCCTGTCTCCATGATATTCAAATTTCTCTAGATCAATCATAAGACTCCACTTGAGTGTCTTTTCTTAATAATGAAACAATGGGCCTCTTTCCAAATCTACTATTTCCATTTATCAACCTGAAATTAGACATAATATTTACACAAATATAGAGATACATGTATTGGGTTTGAGAAACAATTATCAATAGGCCACCATCAATTATGGTCCTAGCATATATTGTCATAACATGTGTATCAAACACATGATATGCCCAACCTAGAAGAAAGAATAATATTGGTATGAAATTAAACAAATGGGGGATCAGAGAAACAAATAAACAAAAAATCAAACTCTAGGATCTATCCTAACACATGAGGTAAATCTACACTCACACCAACCCCCATCGGAGGACTTATAGCATGGAAGTCACCAAGACACCTGACATCATGCACATCCTCTAGATAAGGATTAGCTCCAAAATTTCTAATATAAGGATTAGAATAAATTCCAAACCCTCTGATCTAATCCTAATATTATACCATAATAATAAATATACCATGATCTAGGACTCCAATATCCTCATTTGATTTAGTGAAAGAACTCTATGTCAGTTACTAGAGAACTTGTCCATGTATCAAAATCCGTAGAGAATTTATCAGGATATAAAAAAAGGGACTAAAAAAGAGAACTAATTCTAGGGTAACATCCAATTAATTGGCCTATACTTATCTAGATCATCCCTTATCTCTTGAGACCCACCTATCGCCATACAACCAGTAGTGGAGAGCTTCAAATCAGACTCTATGCCATCATCGGATTCATCACTATCTAAATGGTCTCCAATGACATCCAATGTTAAATAGTAAGAACCTTATATATTTTTTTCCACATAATCTCATGGGTTTTCCAACACCTAAACCATTTATCTAAAACCTCATCAATAAACAATATTTATCATCCAATCCATCAAGAAACAAATATAGGTAGATCAACACACACACCTATCATCATCACCACTAAATCTCAACACTGAACCACTATGGTTCACCATTTAATGAGGAATCAATACTAGTTATAGGAATTCATATATCACCCAAAATGTTCCCCTAGATCGCATCCAAAACCATGGCCCATGCCCTCTATATGAGACCTCAACTAGCCTCCAAACATACAACCAATCCTCGAACAAAACCACGAACAAAATGGAATCCATGATCACATCCTTGCCCAAAATGGAATCCTTAAGATAACATTGATGATAATGGATTCCTTAAATGTTACCTCATATCTATATCAATCTCCAAATAATGTCACTCGACCAAACATGCAACCCCAAAAATCCACCCCATCCCAAAAGACATTAATCGAATTAACTTTGAACAATAGTTTTGAAAATCTTATCCATGAAGCCACATGATACCTCCTTCTATGATATATCCAATAACATCATGTTGGATACATGGAATCCTCAATATTAAGTATCCAACAAGATCACAACCCTCACACAGGGCTCACATCACACATCTCAACCCACATGATGATTCTAAATCCAAACCCCAATGAAATACTCTATCCAAATATTTTCCTATCCAAAACACGATCCTAAGGTAATCTTCATTATAAAAGTATTCTGACATCATGATATACATGAAAAAACACTCAGAATAGGCAACTCACAACTCCAATTCCTGTACTAGTGAGAAAACCAGTGAAACCCCATAAAGGATGGATTGTGTGGTGTGTACCTTGGGTGCATATTGTGTAACCCCTAAGATCATCCCTAATCATGTACCACCTCCCACCCACCTTTCACTTTTCTCATGTACATGGTGTGTACTCACCATATATAATATTTCACCCACATGAGGTTCCTTTACGTGTACTCAACCATTTTTCTTAAACAGAGTCATTCCATATCAACTACATGGAATCTCATTATATACTTACTAAAATTTAATTTTTTTTATTACAACACTTTTTAGGAAATGTTGAGAAACCAAAAACGAAATCAATGACTTAAGGACAACCAAACCACCTTGGTGAGAAAGTTTAAGTCCAAAAAAAATCATTCAAGACTACACAAGATAGCACCACCCAGCATGAAAAACATTAAGATAAACTTCCTTATACTCCTCACTGTTGGGCTAGTTGTCCCATGAATGAATGCACAGGCCTGGTACTGATCGCAATATCATACCCTCTCAAACATCAAATTATGAATGACATCTCGTTATATACAAAACATGGGCTCTAGCCATGTAACTTAGATGTACATGGGCGCATGCATGGGTTGTCTGGCCATGCCACCATCCATAACCTAAATGAATCTGTATGACATGTCCCAAACATAAACATTGTGTATCCCTATTCTTTAACACTAAACCTAAATCAAATAACACATAGAATTATCTCATAAACTACTTGCCATGTGATTAGGTTTCTCCAAATGAAAAAACCCTATGAAGCACCCAAACCCCATGAACCTTTAAAAAACACCCCTTAAGGGATCTAATGAAACCCCAAACATCAAGGAAACAATATTTAAAATAAAAAATAACTATACCCTAAGTATTTGCGTCTAAAACAATAAATAGGTCCATCCATGGGCTGTGAAGCACTGAAACTTCACTCCTAGATCTACAAGATGCATCGAATTCTCATTGATCAAGCTCTACATCAACTCCCTGAAATGATCCCCTCTCTATTTCCTACTATTTATCTCTCTTCCAATGTTTGAAATATGGGTATCCCCTTAGGAATAATTTAATCTCGAATAGTATGGGAGAAATGAATAAAGAAATAAAAGAATGAAAATGAAAGGAAAAAATAAAATGGACATGGACACGATCCCGACCCTAGATCTGAAGGAAAGATTATGTCTCACCCTAGAAAAACAATCCATTTTAATTAAAAAAAGATTCATATTTTCAATCTGATGCTCTGATAAAAGATATCACTGTCTAAACGTTCACAAATAATTAATATTTAATTAATTGAATATTAAATATTTTGTGCAAATTTGAATGTTTCATATTTTAATCAAACACATATCCTAGGGAAAAACAATATTTCAGGGACCAATGAAGTGTTTAGAAAAATTACTTAAGGGATTTCTATAATAGAATTTACCATTTTATAGCCTAAAACCACTTGGGAACAAAACGTAAACTTGCTACAAATTTTCTCAACCTGTAATGACACTGGTCATTACAACAATAATATCAACCAATACAGGACCCCTAGAATAATTCATATCACATAGATCAATACAATGGATAGAAGTAACATCATCTCGAACCATCCCATGAAAAAATGTCCCTTGGGCCCCTTCCCCGAATGATCTTGTCCACGCTCTTTCCTAAAAAGAATCTACTCAGAATGTGAGCCTATAATTTTAAGGTGAGTGGTTAGTTGATCATTCACTTGAGTTTTCATATGCACTATAGTAGTATTTATGTAATTATTCTTATAATTATTTATCCTTCATAAATTAAAACAGTTGATCCTCTTGGAGTTTAATAAAGGTAAACCAAATCCAGTCTACACATATCTAAAGAGTTCCCAATTTATTGTCATTTTGAATAAAATGAAGGCAGTCACTCATAACTTACGTTCAATTCCACGTCATTGTCATCAGTATATAATATTAACTTATCGATAATTAAGTAAGTATGATCCATTTCAGTTTATACGATTTCAAAATAACCATACCATTCTTCTTCAGTGGAATTATCCATCTTAATGTAGATGCCTATTGTATAAGTAATGTAAAAAATGATCATTAAATTCTATAATATCCTAATAAGTCAAAAATTATATCCCCAAACTAAACCAAAGTGTTCATGTTGATATTTGGGTTAAAATAAGGATCTTATTCTTAATTACACTTGGTTCCTGACAACAATGAAATAGATCCCGAACCCTAAGATTTCCATTTTAATTCATTTAAGGGAAACAAAAATTATATAATAATAATAATTATTACCAAGACGATATGGGATCCGAGAGTACTCAGTCCCAAAATAATATTTATTATTAAATACAAATTTTTATTTATTTTTAATTACATAATTAATTATATTATTGTTATCAATCCATATATTATTAATAATACGTAATATTTTCTATTTAATATTTTTTTGAAATTATTTTTTCTATTATTTTATATGTCTTAAGTGTGTATTAATATCACTAAGAATCTATTTATAGTTAATAAAATTTTAAATTCAACTACTTTTTTAATGTGTATATATTATATTTGAGACATTAATGTTTTATGCCCTATGTTTTCTTCGTGGTTTAATTTTTTAATGAAAAGATTTTTATTTGTAATTATTTTTTCATGTGGTTAGTCCAATTTTTAAATTTTATTTAAATTGTATTTATATTTTAAAATATTTCAAAGTAACCTAAATGAAATAAAAAAACTTATTATAGGAAAATGGTCTATTAATAATCCAATGCAGCTGACATTTTATTAAAGGGGGATGAAAAATTTAATAAGAAATAGAAAATGTATGGGCTCACACAAAGATACATTCCCTAATCCAGAAATGAAGACTATTGATCAAAAAAAGAAAGATCAATTCCTTAATCATAATCATATTCATCAGAATCATCAGTAGTTTCCCACTCTGATTGTTAATTATCTTGGTTGAGGATCCCAAGGATTACTACATTGGAACATTCCCACTTCGGAATGTGCTTGAACTTTGATGTCATGGAATAATATCAGGTAGAAACATTCCATTTCATATTATAATAATCCTTCAATAGCCTTATTTTTGGAAGAGCTAGAGTTAATTCTTCTTTACTGACCATATTATACTTTCAATTTAAAATAGCATCCTTAAAACAAGCAGAGTCACTACTTCCCATAGATAAGATATGTGTGGTGTCCAATAACACAATTCAATTCTCCTTGTCATTTCCATCATCTAAGACATTAACCCATTTACCAGAGAGTCATAAATAAATAAGGACATTCTAAATATATTGACAATATTTCATGATCTATTGAACATCGGATTTCCAAAACCCATCTTCTTGTTGAACATGTCCTGAGAGGATTGCAGCTAGTGGTTGTGCAATAAGACTTTCCTCATAAGACTATAAAGGAAATTACTCTAGAAAAACACTTGAAACCATATTTACAGACTATCCCACCCTACTAGTTTTCTTCCCATCCTATCCAAAACATTGATTGGAAATCAAATTATTACTTCAAACATTCTGAATAGAACCTGATTGAGCACCTTGCTGGTTCATGTCTACACCCATAAGAGCATAATTTATTTCCCCTTATATTTCCATTACATTAAGAAAGGAGGGACCAACACATTCGACATTGGATCTAGAATTTCCATTTTCACTATTCCTAAAATCTGGTTCCTCAGTAGGTCTTTTATCCCTGTCCTACTTCCTGTAGCTATCCACAATATTCCCCCTTAAAGAGCATAATGAATAGATCAGATCTATATGAAAATTCTCCATAGAATGCATAACCATCTTGCATCTAGCACAATATTCACGAGGCTTCTCTAAAAAGACATTGAGATCAAAATCATCATTCTTAGTGGAGAGGAATACCTTTTATTAAGTGTGGAAGAGAAGTCAACCACAATGAGGATCCATGAAAATATTCTAAAATGTGATTCCCCTAGTAATTTTTCCATATTGGTTGGATGACCAACAGTTGAGGTGATTTCGAATAGGATCCTTTGATGATAGAGAATCTATTTCAAACTAAAGACATGAATCCATAGTTGATTAATATAATTGCTGCTAGAAAATAGATTGAATTTGGCATCCCACTTGTGAATACAGAGCATACCTGCCCCCGACGCTATCAATCCAAACCCCCAATCATTCCACTTCAGATCATCAGATGAGAAGATAATGTGAACGTAGCCTCAACTGAGTGTAATAATATTTCAATCATCCAAACCTCACTTCTCCACAAGATGCTGGAAAAATTCAACAACCTAGCAGAGTTTTAGTCCCAAATGAAAAATAAACCTAGCAATGATAAAAAATAAAAATCTTCAGCCTATCAATAATTGCATCATGCATAAAATGGATATGACACATCAAACCGTTTATGATGATTGTATTTGATACCCCTTCTTTTAGAGATGAAAATCTTGGATTCCCATTTCATTTAATCACTACCTCCATCAAATAAGAAGCATTGAACTTATTCTCCCTTGAGGAATCTACCTTCGAAAGTATGCCAGTGAGGATAAACCTCACTAGTATCTAAATCTGAAGGTCTTGAGAGAATTCCTTGGATGGTTCAATGCCCAAAACCTATAGAACATGATGTAGTATCCACGAGAGATCCACCCCGATAGAATTCATTATCATAAATAAAATATTATGTTACACCTCAAATTAAATTTTTATTTTATCTCAGGATAATATCTAATTTATTTTTTCAGAGAGAACCCTTATAGATCCCAAAGGTCCAATGAACCAAAGTAAAATAATAATTTATATGGGCATGATAAACAATAAATAATTCATATAAAACAAAATTTATGAATTTTTTTTATTTTATATGTCTAGTCAATGTAATTACAATTATTTAGATTGTATATAAACATTATATTTTAAAATATTTCAAAGTTACCTACCTAAAAAATTTAGAGTATAAATGTTATGTTCAAAAATATTGTTTTATGAAATTTAAATATTGGGTGTTTATTATTTTAATGATTTTTTTTATTTTAAATTATTTTTTATGTCCATAGTAAATGTTAAAAAATTTATATAGACTATGTTATATTTTATTCTTTATAATATTTTAAATTCATATGTCATAATCATAATTATAATTCAAGTGGTTGACATTGAAAACATATAAAATATGTAATATAATTATAATTAAGATTTATTTTAACATATATATTATACACATATAAATTGACTAAAAAATAATCAATTTACTAAAAATTATAAACATAAAATATTTTAATTTACATAAAATAATTTTGATATCATGATAATATTATTTATAAAGTGTAATTATTTTTCAAGAAAAAAATAGTTTTTATCATTTAAATTTTATTTTTTATTATTTTTACAAAATTATTAATGTTTTAAACTATTTGATAGGTCTATCATGTATGTATTAGGTTAAATTTCTATAGCATTTATATTTTATATTGAATAACCATTCAATGTCACATAAATGAATAAATATTATGTTTTAAGTAGGCAATAATGAAGCTTATAAATTATAAATTATAAATACAATTGTGAAGTAATCTAAAACATAGAATTTAAACATAAAAAAAGTTTAAAACATAAAGTATTTTTTAAGAATAATATACATAATACATTTAAAATGATATATAATACTATTATTTAAAAGTATAAAATTCATAAGTAGTTACACTATTAATTACATATTTTTAAAAATTATGTACAATGTTAATTATTATTAATAAATATTAATTGTTCATTAATATGAATGAATTATTTATGGTAATGAAGGATATAAGAAACACAAAAGACACAAACAATATTCCCAGAAAGGAGAAATCACCCCCCTCATCCAAGGGTTAACCGACTCCATTGTTATCCCATTAAAATTTTAAAGCCAGAAGGTTGACCACTTGATGGCCTGAAGGACCCTTCAAACGAGCCCAAATTCCCTCTGAATGCTTATTCTGTTGCACTAGTATGTACGTGGGTATTTACCGCTACCTATGTCATCGGCCAAAAATGGCCCAGAAACCCCCCCAAGAGAGGCTCACAGAATTTGAACTCTAGTCATATATAGAATTTTGGGATTAATTTACAATTCATGCAAGCCAGCAAATACGTTAATACTAATTTCTATTAATTTTTAATTAATATTAATTATTAATTAATATTAATTATTAATAATTATTAATTATTAATGAATGTTATATATTAATAAATTATTAAAAAATATTAATTATTAGTGAATATTAATTATTTATGAATATTAAATATTAATGTCTAGTGGTGGATGACCCTCTTAATCATTATTGGGATTATCAATATCCAGTCATAGATGCTAAAGATATTATTAGTACACCTATAAATTACATTATTATTTTTAATGGTGTGATAGATCTTCCCCATGTGGTTCGAAACTAGTTCAAGATGGGGTGAACCCCACTATCAGGGTCATGTTTTCTTATAATGTCGCTCATAAAAAGTTCATAGATAGCGATAATGAGAAATTTATAGAGAATCCTGGGGAAAAATAGTGATTTTTTATGGCACTATTGTGATATTAATGGAAAAGTGTTCCATGATGATCACCACACCACTTTTAGAGGCTATGGATTTTACTTCTTCTACCATCAAAAACTGATTAGGGTTTAAATAAAAATACTCAATCATAGAAGTACTAAATTGGTGAACCATATCCCAATCAGAAGGAAATTTTTATTCATGCGATCAAAAAAACCAATCATTACTTTGATAAATACAAGAAGGACAATGATCTTGATCATGATAGTAGTGAGTCTATCCATAGAAGGTCATATAAAAGAGAAACTGAGAAGGTTTGATGTTACACACCCAACTTGACTTGTCAATATTATATTATTAATTTATTATTCTTTGAGTATTCCCTAACATTTTGGGTTGAACTTCTGTGACATTTTAATTTTTTTAGATTTCATCCTCGGTACATAGTTTGCGCACAATTAGTAGAAATCATGGTATAGCCTTGTGAATGAATCTATATCGTAAAAATGGTGTTTTATATAGTTGACACATGGTTTACCAAGGTATGCAGCCAAATAATGTGGTTTCCCTGGTGTTCCTAGTAAATGTTGCACAAATGGTGCATGGATTGATAAACTATGTGATAACCATGTAATATGACCTTGTTTTATTTTTCCTCAAAATTTTCTAAAAAAATATTTTTCCTTTAAACCAATCAGACCCATAACCCTCACCACTCCTCTCGCACTACCAAAAACCCACTACATTCCCATGAGTGTTCTCAAATATAGCCTCCAACGTCTTTCTCCCTCGGATCTATGGCATTATTCACTATTTTTCATGTGCCATTATCTCAAGTTAGGAATTCCTATACTCATCCTCTTCCTCCGTTATTCTAGTTTTCCTCCTCCCTTCATATTGTGCATCACCCTCGGACAAACCCTATGTTGGGTTTTGATTAGAATATATTCATGTTTTTGTTTATAAGATGCGTGAAGGTTTATTTTGGATTTATTCCATTATATTTGAGGTTTTTTATAAGATATTCATGTCGTTGAGATAGGTGTCTCCATGTTTATCTATTTTCCAAGAAAGCTGAGTTTATCTTGAGATTACAAATTTTTTAGAAATTCAATTCTACATGAAATAAATTAAATATCTATTATTATTTGTCAAATGAATTTGGTATTTCAAATATTTTTTTAAGCATCTGATTATTTTTCAATAGATATTTTTTGGGTTTATTTAGGGATTTATGCTATAATTGAATTATAAGTGTGTTTCAAAACTAATTTTATATTTCATATTGGTTTTCTATATTTATAGAATTTATGTAATGATTTAATAATATTGTTACTTACTCATTCTGTGTTATGTATGGTTTTACTCATAAATTATTATATTCTTAAATAATGTTATGAATTATGACCCTTTATTTCATCCTCTGGAATTCTATTTCAATGTTTGAATATATATGATGGTGATGTGTACGTTTCCATATGTACATGTATATGTACATATATAACTGAGCACATATATATATATATATATATATAGAAATTTCTAATAGTGTCTTAATAAAATCATTCTTCTAGAAATTTTTTATTGGTTCACAAAAATATATTTCCAAAGGGGATTTCAAATAATTTTTAAAGAATTATTGGTTTTAAAATGAATTTATAAGGTGACCATTAAAGATGAATTTTTGTATTATGTTTATTTGTGTATGTAGGATTGAAACTTATTGTGGATTGGTTTATTAGATGAGTTTTATTTTGTTTCGACATGGGATCCCTTAAGTATACTGGTGAGTGGATTTGTGTTGTTCCCGCTTAGAGGGCATAAGAACTACTGTATATTGACTTGTGAGATCAAGAGTTCTCCCAGTTTTGGTTTTGGACCAGTCATATTGTCATAGCCCGTGAGTTTGGATTAATTGTTATGTTTATCCAGGTCAGATAGTATTCCATGCATGAGTCTATGTGCCTTTGGAACCCATAGGTCCGATCTCTCTCCATGTTGTCAGTATTACTATTATGTGGAAAAATTTTACTATATTCAACACTAATATTAATTTTTATTTATCAGGGTTAATCTATTATTTCATTACCCCATTTATTTTATTTTCGAATTTTTAGATTGGAACTATTTGGGAAAATTTATTTTCTTTTCCTTCTTGGAATTCAATCTAGAAAATGATTCGTAAATAATAATGGGGATTAGGGAAATAAATTTTTTAAAAGGAGTTTATAAATTCAAATTTTAATGAATTTATGTCACTAACCACCTGGGTTTCCATCAAACCCGAAACCTATCGTGATCAATCACATTCCCAAATGGCATTATCGATCCCCATGGGCTGGTGAAAAGTACTTAGGCATCGAACGGAAAAACTGAGGGAATTATTTTACTTAACATAAATAGACACATGGAATACATATACATGAAAAGAATGGAACAATGGAAGACTAAAAATATAAATATTCTATACCTATAAGAAAACTGTGGATATAATCAACTATAATAGTATCTAAAAACTCCAAAGACATGTATAACTATAAGGGAATCAAAACCAACAAATACTTAATGATGGAATGGAAGAACTCCAAACATTTCACGATCATCTACCCATCCCAGCTATCACGAACCACACCCCATCATTGCGGCTCCTAGGCTTTCCCTACACTGGAAGACAAACCAAGGTCTGTGCACCAACAATGCAATGTCAGGGTGTGACATAACATGCTCTGAAGTATCCCACCCATGTGTTCCATATCATGTATCTATATAATAAACATTCTATGCTCATTTTTAAAATAAATCATGTCATGATAAGAAGTAATGTAGTTTTATAGAATATGTGTTAAACATTTCCCTTATCAACAGTTCTAAACAAAAGTATGTATCAAAATTTCAAATCATATTTTCCATAACACTTTTCCACAAGAATAATCGTGCATATCAATGCTAACTCAGAAATATTATAAATACAAAATAGAAGCACTGATATCAAACACCAAGGAATACTACAGGTCTATGTAGCAGACTACTCATATCATAATTATAAGGTGCACAAAAACTGATCCCAGAAAAAATGCCTAAGAAGTATAGGAATACCCAATGAACACCCCCCCCCCAACGTTATTATTGACCCCTAGAATAAAGGTCCTAGTAAACATTATAAATCCCCAAGACAAACCTCTTTGATAATCAAAATGCAATTAATGAGGGCATCAAGCTAATCATTCCACCTAAGTGTCTATGTTAATCGATGTTCTATTTTTCACAAACCCATTTCAATGCCTTAAAAACCATTCAAACACATTTTTAAATCAATTTATAAATCAATTTACAACTTAAAACAAGAAGGTGATTTATCATAGGCTAGTGACGGAACCACACACCTCATGTTTTGGTTTTCACACACCCGTAACGGAATCCAAATCCAATAATGAAACCCAACAATGTCAATAGAGACCCTACAATTAAATCCATGGTATGATTGATACATATATAAACACAAAATGTCTGTAAAATGAGAGGAAACCCACATACCTCAAAGAAGGACCTCCTGCACTATAACCAATAAATGAAAAAGGCCTTTTGAATGAGATCTCATAACAGATCAAAACGATGACGACAATGATCAATCATCATGGGTCACTGGATGTGATAACGCAAGTCTAGGGTGCTACAGTGATCATATGAAATGATGAAATGGAAATAAAACATACTTGGGGTGACACTCAAGAAATGAAATGAAGATCCAAAACCAGTTTAATTGATCTAGAAGATTTAGAGTTTCTCAAAGACACAGTAGAACTACCATAGGTCGAGATCCAAAAAGTCTAGAGAGAATAGGAACATGAAATACTCTTGAATGCGTGACTTTAACCTAGTCATGGGTTGGGTCATTAAATGTAGTCCAGACTAGATAAGTACAAAAAATAACCCATCACCTCATGAAAAAAAATCGTCTATTTATCCCCTACTTGACATGTATATAATGTACCTGATGTTTACTAGGTCACAACATGATCTCTCCATTCATGACGTGTATATAGCACTCAGTACACGATGTGTACCCTAGGTACACAATGTGTACCTATTCTACAACATATAGTAAATCCATAAATTCAAATCTAAGGATTTTAAAACTAGAATGGAACTAAGAAAAATTGAAAACATACCTGATCATGGTAATAAGATGTTACAATCTTCCCACCATAAGGACCATTTTTTCACAAGAAGTTATGTGGAAGGTGTAATCCCTAGAGAAAGAATATTCCACTACTCAATCTTCAATGAATCTCATTCCCATGTATCATGGGAATCTGGTCCTTGTATCGATAGCACTCAGAACAATGGAATCAACTTCCCATGAAAGACATTCTCTTTTGTGTTAATGATCTCAACTAGTTTTTCCAAAATAGAATCATCTCGATCTAACATAATTTATTACAAATTCAAAATGAGTGCAGGATAAAGGTGATACTTAATGAGATGAGATATGTGGAAAATGGCATGAATTCCCATCAAGTGAGCCAGAAATTATAACCTATAAGAAAATTTTCCAATACATTCAATGATCTCAAATGGTCTAACCTATCTGAGAGCCAAAATTCCCTTTTTTCCAAGTTGATGGTGACACAATATAGGAGTGGCTTTCAAGAAAACCCAATCAACAATGGAAAACACCCATGGATGATGCCGCCAATCTTTATACGATTTCGGTTTACTCTAGGATATAATGAGATGACAGACACCTCATGAATATCTATTGATGTCTCCTAAACATGACTTGATCCAACCAAAGATACTTCTCCCACCTCTTCCTAATAAATAGGTGATCTTCATGGGAGACCATAAAATGCCTCAAAAAGAGACATTTTGATCGACGACTGGTAACTATTGTTTTAAAAAAACTCTAACAGTCCCTGATTTCTATCCCATGATCCACCAAAATCCAAGACATGGGCACAAAGCATATCCTCTAGGATCTGAATCACATGCTATGTATGTCCATCGGCCAGTGGATGGTAAGTTGTTCTCAACGTGACCTGAGAACTCATTTCCTCTTTAAGACACCTCTAGAAACATTAGGTAATCCTAGGATCCCTATCTGAAACAATGGAATATGGACACTCATGTTACCTAACAATATCTTACATATACATCTTACCCAGGTATTCAACTTTAGTTATAGAGACGCGGCCTTTTCTTTCATTACTATTACATCATTTCAAAGATAAAAAACATAATAGTATTACACATAGAGGATCCAAAGGTTTATTGTTTTGGGAAAACTAGGACCAAACATAACAAATACAACATCAACCATAAACATTTATTTAATTTATTCTTCACTAGATTCATAGTGGAACTTGTACTCTCCTTAGTACATGTAGCCACATGAGGATATACATCAAAAGGGGTGAGCTAAAATCCCAGTAAGTGGATAGATAAAACCATATATCATGGGGTGATCATAATCATGACATAGGAAAAAGATCATGAACATGAGAGGAGCATAAATAATAGACTTGAAATGTGGCAATGCAAAAAAATGAAACATCATGTATTAGTAATTAACTACTACACATATTTGTGAACCAAGCTAGCATATTGTTCACAAATCATTTTACATATACTCATGAGATTCATAAAATTACCCAATGCATTGGAGTGCTATATAATTCCCAGCGCACCCGTCACATTTAAACATTCATATTGCGCTATATTATTCCAGCCGCACCCGTCACATAATAACATTATCATTATCATGCATTCCACATAGAACACAAATCAAAAATGTACATAAATAACCCATGTAGTGGAATGGGTTTCATATCATAATATTACATTCATAAGATTTGGGTTCCCAAATGAAATAGGGAACACCATACTTGATACAAGAACCATCAACCTTGAATGAGAGGTAAAAGGTGAGTTCTTGAAAGAAGAGTTCTTTTGGAAAACATTTTGATGGAAATAAAAACCATTGAATAACATGTATATCCCAAAAAATTAATTTAAATGATGAAAAAATGATCTTTGAGTAGTAACCATGTCAAAAATGGAGTGAAACAGGGAGAACCCGAAGGAAGAAAATTGGGTTCGAGATTTCACCTTACCTTGTACTCGAATGCCTCCTTCTCTTTAATGTCCTGTATAATGACATTATATTCATTAATTTGAAATTAAAGAACCTTTTATTCATTAATATGGTTCTTTATGGTTTCATTATTTCATATTATGTTCCTTTGGATGACTTATAGAGTTTAAAAACATTGATCGGGGATGTTCGTTTTCATGGTTTTCTTGAGCGGTCCACTTGTATTCTTAAATTGATGTTTGGGTAGATCATGGGTAAACATCCAGAACTGATATTACATTTTATTAATGATATTACAGAATCTTTAATTATTTTATAATGAGTTTTATTATATCCATGTGGACGAATCATTAGATAAGAATTAAATAAATATTATTTGGGTTAATTTGAGTGTTTTTTGGATCACAACGAACTCATTTTAACTTTTCACTTAGTAATATGGCCATAGGTTATTTCCAGAACATAAAATAGAAAATAATACATATAAAATATTCTGGTTCAACCATAAAAATTGTTTCATGACCATATTTGAAGGTAGAAATGGAAGAAGAGAACATGTCGTTTTTGAAGGTGATAAATTTAACACCTCATGAATAGTGTTCTCTTTAATAAAATAAAAGGAAGAGGGAAATGGTGTGGGGTAATATAATATACCATTATAATCATAATATTAAATTAAATTTATAATAATAGAGTAACAAAACAATTTTGATGAAGATAGGTGGGGAGAGATCAAGAAATGAACTAGAACATGAAAGGAAATTAATGGAAGAGAGGGAGGGAAATTACCTCTTGAATCCTTCACTTGAGAACCTCCTTAAGGGCCTATGCTTGGTATTTTTATGAGACCAGATTTTCTTGGACGTGGGTAAGGGTCTATGGGAGATGATTGGGTAGATCTTAGACAACTCTTGAAGCTTGAGAGGTGTGGTTTGGCAAGAGGAGGTGGAGGTCTTATTTATACATGAGGAGGGAGGTGTTTTTGGTATAAAATATTAAATAAAATAATATATCATAATTTAGACTTTTAATAGTAGTTTTTCACATCCTAAATAATATATTAATATAATAAGAATCTATTCAGGATTTAACTCTTCTTTATAATTAGAATTCATTAATTTATTAAATGGATAGTGAAAGAAAGAGAAAAAGACACTTTAAGAAAACACCTTTTGACTTTAGGCTTTGGAATGTACTTTTTAGGTTTGAGAATTGTATTTACTGTATTTCAAGGAAATATTTTTGAAATTTAATATTTTTTGGACGAAAATAATGTTCTTTAATGTTTATGTCATCATTACATCATTAATGATGCAATTTAGTGTACACCGATTATGCGAAAAACTATATTTTTTTACTATTCACCCGAAAATTGAAGTATTTCAGAATAAACCCAAAACATTACCCCTACCATTTTTCGTCGTGTAGAATACGAAAATGATGCCCATTTTTCAAAAATAATTTTTTAAATATTATTAATTAAATGTCTATTTAAAATCATAATTTACTTAAAGAAACTGTTTTTAAAATTAAAACTGATTTTGTAGTTCTTTCAAAAATTACCTAGGGTCTTATAAAATTATATAAAAACTATTAGAAAGTTATTCAATACTTTATTAATACATTTCAGGGGAATAAATA